>OX031317.1:1588516-2337187 GCA_943737955.2 Myopa tessellatipennis | reverse complement strand
AATATAATATAATATAATATAATATAATATAATATAATATAATATAATATAATATAATATAATATAATATAATATAATATAATATAATATAATATAATATAATATAATATAATATAATATAATATAATATAATATAATATAATATAATATAATATAATATAATATAATATAATATAATACAATATAATATAATATAATACAATATAAAATATAATATAATATAATATAATATAATATAATATAATATAATATAATATAATATAATATAATATAATATAATATAATATAATATAATATAATATAATATAATATAATATAATATAATATAATATAATATAATATAATAATATAATATAATATAATATAATATAATATAATATAATATAATATAATATAATATAATATAATATAATATAATATAATATAATATAATATAATATAATATAATATAATATAATATAATATAATATAATATAATATAATATAATATAATATAATATAATATAATATAATATAATATAATATAATATAATATAATATAATATAATATAATATAATATAATATAATATAATATAATATAATATAATATAATATAATATAATATAATATAATATAATATAATATAATATAATATAATATAATATAATATAATATAATATAATATAATATAATATAATATAATATAATATAATATAATATAATATAATATAATATAATATAATATAATATAATATAATATAATATAATATAATATAATATAATATAATATAATATAATATAATATAATATAATATAATATAATATAATATAATATAATATAATATAATATAATATAATATAATATAATATAATATAATATAATATAATATAATATAATATAATATAATATAATATAATATAATATAATATAATATAATATAATATAATATAATATAATATAATATAATATAATATAATATAATATAATATAATATAATATAATATAATATAATATAATATAATATAATATAATATAATATAATATAATATAATATAATATAATATAATATAATATAATATAATATAATATAATATAATATAATATAATATAATATAATATAATATAATATAATATAATATAATATAATATAATATAATATAATATAATATAATATAATATAATATAATATAATAGAATAGAATAGAATAGAATAGAATAGAATAGAATAGAATATAATAGAATATAATAGAATATAATATAATATAATATAATATAATATAATATAATAGAATAGAATATAATAGCATAGAATAGAATAGAATCGAATAGAATCGAATAGAATCGAATAGAATCGAATAGAATCGAATAGAATCGAATAGAATCGAATAGAATCGAATAGAATCGAATAGAATCGAACAGAATAGAATCGTATAGATTAGAATAGAATAGATTAGAATAGAATAGATTAGAATAGAATAGATTAGAATAGAATAGAATAGAATAGAATAGAACAGATCAGAACAGATCTGTAGATCATTTCCTAAAACCTGTCCTATAGGGAAAACCAGAGGGAGAAGTATTATAATACCTTCCGAGTATTATATACCGAGAAAATGTATTTGTTTTTTAATTATCCTCATTTTTATTTCTTTTACATTTCCATTCCTATTATATTTATGTACATATATATTGAAGATATTTATTCTTATTGTATGTATGTATATACATAAGTAACAATAAGTAAGTGGATTGTTTGGCAGCTTTAGTAGCTGAACGAGCGCTACTCTGCAGGGTATTCATGCATTCACCGTCTTTGTGGACATTAGGAGTTTACTAGCAATTAGTTGGATTACTTGATATCGTAATATAATCCTACGCCACTAACGTAACGCATTAACCACTACAATTACAACTAACATACTTTTTAACACTTTCGTTTCTAATCGTTCCTTGCGTGTTCTTCGCAGTTTGCGCACGAATGAATATCACATAAATAGCAGTGTAAAAGGTGTTAGCTGTTTCCTAGTGGTATTTACAGTAAGATGAGTGGTCTTAGTTACTAGCCAGACATAAATATAAGAGTTTTTATACCCTACACCCTACACCCTACACTTTAAGGGTATATTCAGTTTGTCACGAAATGTGTAACGCATAGAAATAGAGAAGATAGATATAGAAAAGTATATATATTCTTGATCAGCGTGACCTGCTGATTCGATTTAGCCAAGTCCGTCCGACAATGTTTGTTGAAATCACGATCACAGGAGAAACGGTGAAGATATCGTAATGAAATTTTGCAGAAATATTGTTCCTTATGCTGTGCGAAAATGGGCAAAATCGGTCAAAGACTAAGAATGCCCGTATGGCGAACAATTTAAAAATGCTTAAACAAGGGCATGGAGTGACGTTGCAATAGAATGTTTTTATCACAGACTATTATTATACAGATGATGAATGCAGAACAAAAATTTGGTCACGACAATTTGGTGCTTATCATCTGCGGCGATCAGTTAAATAATATTATATATGTACTTAGTTCGTTACTTAAACCGTTGCGCGCTGCATTTAGTCAAAACCTCCTCATCGCATCCTCTTTTATCGCACTTTTTTATACAATCGTAAAGCACACACAAACGAACGACGTTTCGAACTCCCCCCTTCGTGTCATGTGGAAACGTAGCACTTTAACATTGTTGCCTTCGTTTGACACTAACAAAAAAGTGCAGAACAACAACATGCATCCGTCTGCCTTTGGAGCTGTTTTAATAGTTGTTATAAAACATAACTCAATCTCATAAAGTTTTTGTAATTTTTGCATTTGTTTGGCATTTTTGGGTTTTTCAAGTGATGTGGCTCAAGTATCTATGATCTCGAGGACGAAAATGAGTTATTGCTATCTAATTTTAATATTTCTTTTGATATAAGTAGCAAGTTTATTATAGAAGTTATTCTCTAAAAATCACATAGCCTTACATTTTTTTCTTTATTACATTATTTTTAAGTCAATCCAAAGAAGTGTAAAATGCGGTCAATTCTAAAAAAAATAAAAGAATAAATAAACAAATTAATTGAAACTTTAAAGAACCGAGAAGAATAAAATACCGAGTTAGGGTCGCAGATTTATTAATCACATTTTTTATTGTACATTGTTGTTGTCCGCAACGTGTCCAATTGGAAGGGAAATTCGGCAGCTTTGCTATCTATCTGAAGCAATTTGACGTCGTTTTGATCATCGACAACAACAAAGTGCAGATGCAAGGTCGTCAATGAAACAACAATGGATTTGTTGGTGCCTGACACAAATGGTTCTGATATTTAATCACTTCAAATTTAATTATTTACTCACAACGAAACCGTACTTGATACCGTGCAATATCTTTATCAGGAGGATATGCATGAGGATATGTTATCGCTATCATTGCCAACAAAAACTACAGCCGCAGAAATTATCAAGTCGCTGAAATGGTCTTTTGTGCCGGCATATGCACAGATGGAGCTGCTGCCATGACCAGAAGGCTGTCTGGTTTAACTACTCGGATTAAGGAGGTTGCACCTGAGTGTGCGTCTACGCACAGAGAAATTAACCGCATATTGAATGATGCCGTTCTAGTTATTAATCGCATCACAGCACATGCCCTTAACTCGCGCCTGCTCGAGCACTTTTGTGTGATGATGAACGACGCACAAACGCCTTTTCTTATACACAAAAATAAGATGGTTATCCGAGGGAGGTCGCTGGCCAGAGTTTATATGAGTGACGAGAACTGGCCCATGTTACACTAGGCCTCTTGAGGCCGCCTCAAATGCGGAGTGTTTGATTTGGCGTGTGAGTAACTGATGCTGCTGTCGTTGTCGTTTACCTTCTGTCTGTCTATTGCTATCGTATTTTGGAATCTACCTGTATTTAGAGTTCGCATTATTCGAAATTTGTATTTCTTGTAGTGACCCTCACGTTTTTTACAGCAATTTCGAAGTTGTAAAAATGAACATGCTGAAAGGGTTGACAGAAAGAGAGGAATTGCAGCCCTTTTCCGAGTCTTGTTTTTTATTTATAATTCTAAAAAATGTATCTTTTCTTCTATATTTTTCAGAATATAATTTAAGTAATAATAAATATTTTGCGTTCCACTTTTGCACTTTTTGCAATCAACCATTCAGAGCGATCGAGTCTGGCATCAAGATGCCTAGTGTGACACCCGACAACAGCTGCGTTCTCGCTGTTTTAATCCTAACCGGTATCCAATATCATTATGTTGGCTTTGGTTCGATGCTTATAAGGGTGTTGAATTCTGTATACAAGAGATGGCGCTGAGGTTTGGTGGTGAACGTATAGATAGCGCTGATAAATTGTTTCTTTATAATTCGTGTGGTGTGCTTTACCCAATTTAGTTGGTGTGACTGTTATATTGAAAGACCTTTGAATATCAGACTACATTTGTCGTTGTCCATTTTTAATTCATAGATTTTATTTACTCTAGTAAAAATTGTACTTCATTTTTAACAGTCAAACAGCTGATATTTCATGACATAAACTTTTTTTTGTGTGTGAATTTGTGGGGAATTGCATGTGATTTCCCTTTCCGTTGCATTTTAAATATGGATTAGATTAGGAAAAAAGAATGTAACTAACAGCTGAATTTTGAATTTCACATAAGTGCCATCTAGACGTAATTTCTTTTAGCGTTCCACTTGAAAGTCAGAACTAAGCCAACGCAACGCCAGCTAAAAGCTGTTTATTCCGTCATGACTTTAGCACAAACGAATAATATACAGATTCCGAATGCAGATCAAAGATATTATCGCAGAATTTTGCGATTGCCGGCAAGCCCAAAAAGCTAGTTAAAGCTTTGGCAATGAATTTAGGTGCGAGTCATCACTGAAAGCTTTTCTCATCGACGCTGGCAACAAGTATCCGTGGTTCCTAAATAAGTGCGTCGTGGGTTGCATTGCTATCAAAATGAAATGCTTCCAACATGCAGTCTTATGGAAGTGGCTGAAAAAAGCAACGCACTGACGGAGACCACTTCGAGTATTCAACTTTGGTATGCCCTACGAAGTGAAGTTGGCGGCAGATGTCAAAAAAATGTTCTTTACAAATTTACAAATTTAATGCCAAGTTCCGCACCACAATAGGTCAACTGATCCGGACGTATGCGTTAAAGTGAAGAACAATGACGATGTAGAAATTAAGCGCAAAAAAAGAATTCTCAAAAGTTTGAAATTTTGAGTATGTTATTCATATTCACCTACTGATTAATCCATGGATCTTTTTTTTATTTTCTAAAATTTCTTCAGCGGTCATCTCTACCGGATTCCATTACCGCAAACCCAATTTGAGTGATAAAAGTTGTAGTCCTATGTGGTATCTGGTCTCCACGTGATAGTAAATCGTTGTATTGGCTGAAGTCTGAATTGTTATTTCCACTTTGTGTCCTTTGGTTAGCTTTAGATGAAGGATTTTCGGAATGGGAGGCAGTAACTGATCCTCGTTTATGCCGATCGCATCCAGACATATTGAACCACATGCAGAAGCACAATACTTGCACTTCCGGACAGTCCCCTTTGCACTCATCCAAACAAGCCAACTTGAGAAAAATTTCATGACCGGCAGCCGCATTTAAATAGAGATAGAAACTTATTATCTTAACGAACGAATAACTTGAACGCAATGAAATGAACTCCATATTTTTTTATTAAGGCTCGAAAAAAGTTTAAGTATGCATTTTACACACACACACATATGTACATACATAGAACATAAATTTCAGTTATTCGCTGGTCTGCTAAATTTTTTTACATTTTAATCAAAACTTTCAAAACTTTCAAAACTTTCTTTCTTTTCTATTATCGGTAGCCCGAATTCATAGTCAATCTCTTGTTTTAACTCTGATGAAGACAGTCTCGGTAGGTTTCCGCTGACGAAGAGTTTCTTGTACTTTTGCTCCTTCCGTTTCAAACGGCCTTCATGGTAAGTCTTAAAAGCTGATTTGGGTTCCTCGCATAGTTTCTCCAAAGTTGCGTCTATATCGGTAGCTTTCACTTTAGTTCCAGTCGAATTTTTCGCACTTTTCTTAACATCTTTTTTGCGAATTAATTTTATTTTCTTCGTCGAATTTTTCGAGCTTTTCTTAATATCTTTTTTGAGAGTTAATTGTATTTTCTGCGTCGAATTTTTCGCACTTTTCTTAATATCTTTTTTGAGAGTTGATTGTATTTTCTGCGTCGAATTTTTCGCAATTTTATTAATATCTTTTTTGCGAATTAATTGTATTTTTTTCGTTTTCGCCATTTCACTACAAATTTTAAATTGTTCACAAAACTAAAAGTTTTACATTTGACAAAAGCATTTGATAACTTTCTCAAATGGAATCGTATCTAAACTTTATTGTCTACAGTTGACAATTAAACATTCATTTTATTTTACGTGAGCTGGTCGATTTGTTGAAATTATTTCAAGGCGCAACTGAACAGGTACATTCTGTATAATATTTATGTTTTTATTTGAATTGTTTATTATGCTTTCAAAATTTCGGTAAGTAAAAAGAAGTGAATTGGCATTTTGGCCTTCGCCCTGTGTATTTCCTATTATCTTATTTTTTACTATGCTGATGGAGTTATTGTAGTTTGCTTTGGAACCATCGCAGGTTTCGTTTAGATGAGTAGATGATTTAGGAGAGTGTTCTTATTAATGAATTCATAAATATAATTTAAATTTTTACAGATTTCTGGGAATAGTTATGTTCCTTTTTATAGGTTCTCTTATCACCCGATCTCCTTTCGAATTTTTGATGACTATGAGGAAATACTTTTGCACTCCAGCGACATCAGCGGAATCCGAGAGGCTGTTCAGCAAGGCTGACTGTATAATAACGGATCGTAGGTCCAGATTGGAGCCCAAACATGCAGATGTGATAATATTTTTAAATAAAAATAAATGGTTGCTTGTCTGAAATTTTATTGTTCCCGTAATTATAAGCTTTTTCGTAATTTTTCTCTATACTACCGTAAACTATCGACAGTTTTTCATCATTTATATGGTATGTATAAATATGTATACGTATAGAGTGAGTAAGCTTACGAAGTGTACGTATTCTCGGTGGAAAATTGAAATTCGGGATGTTCTTGAAAGTCGTCAAATTGTGGAAATTGCTGGAAAGACAGTGAAGCCAATCGAAATGAAGGATGAGGATTAAAAACTCAAAAGAAATCAATGATTGAAAAGTTCGGGATAGCAGAGCATGACTTTGGACAACACAACTTGTGCTTAGTTTTGTGACTGTGAAACATCAACTACAATTATAGTTGACGATATACGGTATATACATATAATACATGTATTATATTGTCTTTGCTCAGACGATGCTATGACAGACATCATCCTCCACCAGACCGATCTTGTGTACGTGATATCTGAAGTTTCCATGGCCAGTAATCAATGCCACCAGCCAGCTTAGACTAGTTTGGTTGAGCAGTCTGGATGGTAGCACTCCACGCATCGGTCTCTTGATAAGCAGCTTCGCCTGTCGACACTAGTTAAGCTCTTCCCATCTACGTGAGTGTTCCGAGTATAACCACTATTTCTGTTTTGCCAAACACTATCTTCATATTCGGCCCATAAGGGCTTTTGAAACCCCTTATCTTCAGGACCAGAACATCGATCTGGATCGACTCGTGCTTTAAACATGGCGGATCGGCACGTCTCTTCGGAAGTGTACCTTGATTACTCATCGTAGCCTGTGACGAATCCCTCGTTAACGTGTCCTCGTTGGATTGATTACACCCCTTAACCCAATAAAATGATTATTCACACATTTTCTTTCTATTCTCACATGTTTACAATTATTTTATTGTAATACCAAAGGTTTTTTAATTTAGTTTACATATTTTACATATGGTTATTGTAATATTTATTTAAAGAAATTTTCCTTTTCGGGGAAACTTGAAATTCCACCAAGTTGTGCACAAGTGTTCCCCGCGAATTCCTGCTTAGGAGAGCTCCACGAAGTGGCTGGGTTTCCCTACAGTTTGCTAGGTTCTCATTAACGTAGCCTCCATAGTTTTCAGTACCGCGTAATCAAACTTGGATCACAAAATCCTGGTTAAGGTTACACGTAACTATTATTAAGGGAAACTGAAATGTATAATAGATTTTATACACATATGCAAAAACATTTTTTTTACACATTTATAAACATGCTTTATACATTATTTTATAAAGCTATATAATAGCAATTGTAATTGAAATATTACAAACAAAATAATAAAAATAGCTCAACTAATCCTTAATGTCGGAAATCTAATTTTTATTCTTACATTCGGGTAAATAATCGGCTCACAAAAATTATAAACTACTATTCTGAAAATGTGAATTAATATTTCAACGGTAATATATTTTTGCTTTTCTTATTTGTAAATAATAAATTATTTATATAATGGTGAATGTGTGTTTTCACATTCTCCTCAACAAGGACAACAAAGTGTTGAGCTTAATAAATAAAATAAATAAAAAAGTGTCGTTATAAAATATATTTCAGTGTATTCTTAATTATATAAATTAATAGATATAATAATAATAAAATTATATAAAAAAATAAAACTATACGAAATTCATTGTTCGATATACATACATATGTATGTACATATGTATATAAGAACTTATTATTAATTTTATAATCGCTCGTCGTGCATTTCTTCCCATTCCATAATTGCTCATATACGGGCGCTATTTTTATGAGCGAAATGGGTGCTGCCAAAATTATTAATGAGATGCCAGAACACTGCAAAACAATACATCACCATACACCGAAAATATCTAGTTCAGATACGAATAAATTAATATTCCACTATAGATGACTGTAATCTCTTTATTGGCCCAATTGAATATTCAAGTTCTGACAAGTTTATTGGAAGACCCGTTTTTTGGAGTTAATTTTTAAAATGACAGAACTATTTTTGTTTCGGCTTAACCGTATCTTTCAAAGTTAAAAGCAATTCAATATTGGCTAATAATTTCTCTGCTACAAAGTAACATATTTCTGTTTATTTCATTTAATACAAAATTAAAAGAGAAGAACATTCCTTATTCTATTTTTTAAAAATTGAAAACATATTTTTGGTTTTATTTCATTTGATTGGACTTGAAATATTTGAAATTACATACATAATGCAGTATGTATTGGGTCTAAGGGGGAGTTCTGTCATTTTTTAGTACCCGCATTTCTAGCCGTTCCGGGTTCTTGATAGGAGTTCTGACCTGTCTAAAACCGGCTTAAGCAGGTACTTCGTACGCATACTTTCCCGATATTGCATCACCGGGCATACGTGTATTAAGGACGCTACAGAACCTCCCAGTTGAAACAGGTATAAAAATTTTGAGGGTGTCAAAATGGCACCAGATGGCTATCCAAAGGTGAAGACTTCTTCTCCAAAGCTTTGCCAGCTTCCAGAACCACGACAAACTGTGTTAACCAACAAAGGAAACTTTATTTTGTATGTAGCTCTAAATAAAACGTAAAACGTAATTTTGTTTTCTTAAAAAAGACAACAGAACTTTCCCTTACACCCAGATAGTTCAAAATGAATTTAAATTATGAGTTCGTGTAACACTAATTACTAATCTCTAGTTTTGTTGCATTTGATAGTCTGTAAATTGCATCAGTATTTTTCAAAAACTTTTAAATTTAATATACATTTAATCATTGTATACTCTAATCTCGTTTTCGTCCAAAGTTTTTGCTCTTCATTACACAATATTTGTATCTAAAGTATAATCCTGTTTCTTGGAATTTCATTTACTTAATCATTATTCAATAAATTATCGTAATTTTAGTTATGTATGTATACACATTCTTATTTACTATATAATTTCGAACGTTTTTTGGTTTGCGTACTTAAACTAAATTAATGTGAATAATCAAACGCAAAGAGCATTTTGCAGTGATTGTTTAAAAGTAACGATACGTGGTACATAAAATACGTTGAATAGCGTAAAACATTTACAATGACGCTATTGCGATGGATAGAATAAATTGAATGTATTTCCCCATCTCAATGTTGTGTTGCAAATTCTTTGCTTTTTGGTTTTAATGTTATGTGTAAGTAAATTAAGTAAAACAATAAATAGATTTGGATTGACTAAAGTTAGCATTCTTCTTGAAGTCGTTGAATGTTTAAATTATTTGCAGATTTTCTATGTAAATATTCAATATCTTACACATAAATATGTTCCGCATATACATATGTATACATGTCCATATGCATATAAGATATTATTGCATACATATGCATGTAAATCATACTCATAAGGATTCCACCGCCTCTGAAGCATTACATGTTCTATTTGCTGTGCATGATTTCTGGATCATGATGAGGAATCACTAAACCAGGAAGATGTCAGACGTTTCAGATTTGGTGCATGCGCTGCCGGTCGGCGAGGAAGCTGACGCCAGAGAGTTGGCGCGCGTCGCGGCCAGCGGAGAGCGCATGTCCTGGTTGAGGATCTGGTTCTGGCCACCTTCATAATAGTAGGACGAATCTGTAAAAATTAGCCGGAGCACACTAAAACTGTTACACACATTTTTCAATAAAATAAAAGCTTAAAAATAGGCGAAATTATTTTGAAAGTGGCCCAAGTCCATTCATGTCAAAATCGCGATTTTCAAGCAATTGCGTTTTAGTGAGTTCAAAAATATTGGTAACTTATAATATAGTAGCGTAATGGTATTGTTTGTTATAATATAGTAATGTAATGTTAATAACAACATTATTTTTCTTTCAATTAACTTTCCCTTCAATAATCAAACACGAATGAAAGCACAGCAAGTATTATTGAGAAATACTCACTGCTTACTTACTGAGAAGTCCACCACTGGTGCCGTATCCATAGCATCCGTAGGTGCCACTGTACTGTGAGTATGCAGGGCTGTACGTATAATCAGAGGCGGGTACCACGGAGCCACAGCCTAGTATAGAAACAAGAGAACTGATAAAAGTTTGTAGACAAATCATGAACAGAAACAGATTTTTAACATTTAAATTCGTGTTAGTGAATCATTATTCAAATTAAATATAGTGTATATATGTAAAAAACCAAATAAACCAGAGGGAGTTGTCTCGCTATATTTGTAAATGTTTCCGAGAAGTGAATATTAAAGATTTTGTTGGCATTTTATTGTTCATCTGGGCTCGCAAATAAGATATCTCCGTTTGACGTTAGGAGGTGAGAATTTAGACAAAACTTAGACAGCTACAGAAACTACATTCGAAACATGGTTAAAACTGAAATCAATGTGGGTCAAAACTGAATTCAACCGCAAAATAAATTGACAGACAGTTGACTCTGAGATGTTTATGGGTATGGATCACAATCACTGTGTATGAGCGCATTTAAATGTAACGAAGGTCTTGAAATGAGTCGACGAAACTAAAAGTAAAAAGGATAAAATTAAAGAAAAAAATCTACGTGCACGGATTTTCGAATAAACAGTACAATTTTAATGTTAGTAATGAAGCCGTCACCATTTTTTTGCCATCTCAAGCTAGTAACAAAGATTAACGTGGCATCTACGGACAGTGCGCCTTCTAAGTACATACATACATACATACATATATTTACATCTTACACTAATAAACACCTTTGTCTGTGTGAATACAAATGCGAAGCGAGTCACACGCTTCGCAACAACAACGATAACAAAGTCTACTCGTATAATTGGTGCAACGAAGTTCTAGGATTTGTCGAATGCTGTGGTCACTTGCCTGTGGAGTAGTGACTAAAACTGGGCAGTATTGCCGTGTAGCCAGTGCCGCCGATATGCGCACTTGGCTGCAGTAGGATCAGCGAGGTGTCTTGCTGGCTCTGCTCCAGCTGCTGCTCATTGCTACTGACTAACGCATCATTATTGCTGGCCGCTGGTGTGTTGCCGCTGCTGCTGCTGGAGGTGGCAGCGTTATTTCGGTCGGCGTTATCGGCGTTAGTGGCCGCTGCTACGTACGATCTGTCTAGGTTGTTGCTTTCGTTGCTACTGTGGCAGATGGCAATGGTCAGTGGCAGCACGGCGCTAGCAACATTGTTTGTGGCCTCTGAATGTACATTGACGACGTTGCCGAGGTGCGCGATTGACGCGTAGTTATCGTTGTCGACAACTGTTTGTTGTTGTATGCAGTAAGTGAACAGAAGAAGCCAACAGCCAACAAAGAAGTAAGCAAAATAAAAGGAAAGGGGGCTCGGTTAGTTAAGGCAATGTTTAAACAGTATGTCTCTCGACGCCCACAAATTTTGTATTACGAAAAAACAAGGCCGCATCAGTCGGTGCTTCGTACCTTCCGAGGGAAATGTACTCTATTAAATGCTAGCAGTGACACCGACAGTGACTCTAGTGCACGGAACGGATACCAACTGAGTGGCCAACACCTGGTTCTTACCTGTCTGGTACGGCGACATGCTCTGCTCTAAAATACTGCTGCTTAGTTTCATGTCTTGCATACTAATGGGCGTGAGGGGTGTCAGGGAGTCGGCGCCTGCGGTGGGTTCGGGCATTTTTGGGGAATAAAAAAATGGCGACGGCAAACAAACGACGGAAATCATGCAAGAAACAACAAAAGTCAAAATGCAATTAGAAATGGCAAATCAATCATTGAATGGTCTATTTTTTATTTGGTGATGCGTCATGCGGTGCTGACATGCGGACATACCGATCGATGCGCCAATCGGCGGCGTGTACAGCGAGCTCTGAGTCTGCGAAATCGTCGTTATGCTGTCGTAGAGTATCGTGTCGCTGGCCGCCGTGGCGAAGCCGTTCTGTGCATCGTAAACGTTTCCGGTGGCGCCGCCATTACCGATGCTAGCACCCACGTCGACGGTGCCATTCGTGTTCGCATTTCCCAGCTCGGACAACAGCTTCTGCTCGTCCTTGATGCACCACTTGCCGGACCAAATCTGCAACAAATAAGAAGAGCAACATCTCAGTTTCTGTCGGATGGGACCCATTCCACTCATTACATTACATTTGAGTATATCTGATCGCCGTTGTAGATAACGCGCTGCCTCTTCATGCCCTCGTCCGGGTGGACGTTGATGTCGCGGTTTTCGTCTGCAATGAGAGTAAGTGAAGCTAGAATAAACAATTCGTAATTTGACTGATGCTTGATATAGCATATTTCTGTCTGAAGTGATGCTCCGCGGCTAGCTCCCCGCCCTTTGTGGGCGGGGCGCTTAAAAAATGTGTGATCTGACGTGTTTTAAGTTGTGTTCTGAACTCTTTAATAATTCTTAATAAAATCTTTACAATCTCGTTCTGTCTTCCTCAATTCTCAACTCAATTTCCCAGCTTGTAGAGCTGCGAATTCGAAATCTACGGGTGTAGGGTATACGAACGTCGGCCAGGCCGAATCCCAAAAAAGAATAGAGAATTTCTGCTCAATGTTTGCCGCTGGACTGGCACTATCTGACACTGTTTGCTTACTGGAAATTTAACCCCTTCCCACATAATGTCCCCTTGTCTCATCGACTCAACCTTCACGTCCAGCTCGGCTTCGCATCTTATGCGGAACTCCCTGTATATATGTATGTATTTACATATAGAAGTCAACTCATAAGTAGAGTTCTATAACGTTTTCCATTTGGTTGGTGCTGGGAAAAATGAAGCTACCCGAAAGGAATGTCTGAATCTCCCATTTAATCAAACACAAAATTGTCACATTGTACCGCAATAATGACAGCAACAGTAGCTGTACATAAGGCACGTGGCTTTTAAGTGCCTTTTGAAATTCGGTGCATCGTTGGATGGATGTGCCATAACACAGAACGGAATATTAATTTATGTACGTATGTATGCGTGTGCGGAGACAGAAATTAAGATATAAACGAGTGAAAACTCAGCTATTGTAATTGAAATTCAGTACACTGTTATTTCCAACGAACGCAACTGCAAGCTTGATTGCTTTACATCTAATAATGTCATTATTGGAGATTTTGTTGTCATTGCTGTTGTTGTGTGTATATTTATGTTCGACAACATACTTATGTACTTATGACGAAGTGTGAGAATTTTAGTTGTTTTTGGTGCGGAAGTTCATAAATCATGCACAAACATCCATGGGGGCCAATATTGGAATTAGGGTTGGAAACGTGACTAGTCCATTGGTGAAAATAGTACGAGAATAATCAATTATGCTTCCCTTAAAATCTAAATGTTAAAAGCTTATATTTTGAACTACATTTCGGAGTACTTGGACTTGAATTACAAGGATTTGTGGTTAATTTAATTCTTCCCATTACGTTCTATTTATATTGTATTCGAATAAGCAATACTGAAGTATGCTAAACAATTCCAACGAGATAAGAATTCTTGCAAATCGAAAGTGTATCTTGATTTCTAAAAATTATTTTGATTTTTTGAAACAAACGCGCAAAACAAGCGTTTTTATACGACTTTTACTTTAAAATTCATTCATTCAAACCCTGAATTGAAGTTATTTTCAGGGTCTGGTTGAACGTCTTCCGAAATCCTTGAATCCTTGCGATGAACCGTCTTATCGCCTTCATTGATGACATCTGTGTTTATTGAAAAAAACCACCAGCCAGTTGCACAGATATACAGATAGTGTATGTATGTATGTATGTTGGCGCAGAAATCGTAAGTAAATTATAGACATCGAAATACATCTGTGCTAATAATGTAATTGAAATAATGATATCACGCCCACATCGACGTTAACTTCACTCGAACACTCAGAAAAGTGTTCGAAGGGACTTTTCTCCCCTTCATCTGTTGTCCACTCATCCGAATGCAAGGGAACCTTGACACTCGCGGCTCATTTTGTGCCATTTCCAGCCTAAAGAGATTACATTCTATCGTCCCCGGGGAACATTCCATTCACAAACTCTTCTATCAGCAACTGGCACCAGCTCAGCGGTACCTCCTTATCTGACATTTTTGTCATTGTTGCCACTTGTTTTGTGCTGATATCATCAAAATAACAGATGCTTGTTATGTCTCAATTGCCTGCTCCGGTCCTGGCCAACCCCACGATTCTGTACTACTGCTGCCTGGCCTCATTCCGTCTGAAAATGCAACAGATATGCTGCGGGAATCAACCCTCAAAGATGATGTACGAAATCACAATCAGAAGAGTTGGAATTAATGATGAAAGTAGCAATAGCTTAGAGTAGTTATGGTCGATAATGTATTATTAATAATTACAGCTATTTGATTGACAGCGGTGGTGACGGTGATCTGCGTAGATTCACCGCATGCAGTACGCAGTACATTCGCAGCTGATGGAGTGCTCTAGCGGAAGATTCATAAACACGGCCCCACACCACGCAACGCAATTGACTTGAATTGATTGAAAATATCCCAGTGGAAGAGCAAGCAGTCCACCATTTCGTAAAAAGACAATTGACTTATCACTCCACTCGAGAGATCATTCGCATTCTAACACTCTTTCTAACAAGTGCACAATACAGCAAAATATCTCAAAACACATGCAGCCCATCACCACACCCGGGAACTCCAAAATCACTGGAATCATCAACACATTCGTCACCAACAACTACATAACACAACCAACGCTCATCTAACCGCATCTCCTTTCAAATCATCAGCAGGTGGTTCAAGTAAGTAACCACAACTTCGGTCATAAGTTTTGGCACTTGGCTTTTAATAAACCCACGAGACAAACACTTGGTTTATGGGTTTCAATAGTTTCTCGCCCGTGAAATGTTTTCTGTTTGTATATTTCCATGTTCTCCAGTGCGTCTGTCTAATCTGAGTTGGAATCACCAAGCTAGTGATGGTGTCTCCCTTGGTTTTTGTATCTACTTAATTGCTATAGTCTCTGCACGGAACGCTGTAGTTTAGCATATGCCCTATGAACGCCCTGTTTTTCTAGTGGGTCCTCTTTATTTATGGAATATTCGTCCCATGGTCGATACTTGTTTTAAGCATTAATTACATTAGTATTCTTATTACCATTACTATTAATATTATAGTATTCTTAATATGTCTGTCTTCTTGTCTGCCTGTATGTCTGTCTGTCTGTACGTCTGTCTTTATATTGCATTGAGAAGGAGCTGCACTCACCGTGATCATCGATTCGTTTCCGCTTGATGCTGTTGCCGTTCGGATCAGTGGAGTGCTGGATGCCGAGGATGCCGTTTATGCTGTATCCTGCCGAGCGGTGCTCTGCGCTGTTGTTGGCGAGTGCACCGCCTGCACTTGTTGAATTAATTATATTCTGTTGCTGTGCATGAACTTGTGTTGGTGCGTGAGCAATCACCGATGTTGCGTTGCTGTTGTTTCTTGTGTTGGTGGTACCATTACTGCTATTGTTATTGTTGTCGTCGCTATTGTTATTATTATTAATGTTACTATGATTATTATTAATATTATTGTTATTATTTGTATTGTTTGTATTATTTGTATTATTGTTATTGTTACTGTTATTATTAGTATTGTTATTATTGTTGTTGTTGTTTATATTTTGTTGACCAGCACTGTTGAGACACAGACCACTGGCCCCACTCGACGAGTTGCGGTTCGCTTGCTGAGTTTGCTGATGATGCACGTGTTTTGCCTTTTCCGCCGCTTTGTTGCGAACGATTCTGGTAAAAGAGGAGGGAAAGACATTAAATAAAGCAAAATGCAAAATGGATCCTATAAATACACATCAATTTCGGAAAATTCAAAATCAAATCAGAAGAAGTCTTCGGAAGCAAAAGCTTATCAAAGTGCCCATTGAAGTACTCAATGTACGGTTCAAATATTAGATGTTTGGGAATTCAAGTTATTCATCATATCCTAAAGCATGGTGTGTGGCTGTTGAAATGAACAACTCTACACAGCAGTAAGTATGCGATTTCAATTTCATTCGGTTGTTTTATTCATTGTATCCCAATCGTGATTTACAGACGAACACATACACAGCCAGATGCACGAACTGTGTAGCCCGAAAGGACTCCGGAAACGGATGGCAAACTGAATATGGTGGCCTTTTCTCCGACGGGAGCAGGAAGTGTGGCCTGTAGAAAGCGGTAATTTAACGGTAATGCGCCGAATTCAGCTCGTCAACTCGGTCGATGATTGCCGCTAAAAATACAGACGCACAAACAAACGAGGAAACACAACCAGCGAAACAGAAACCAACACATCCGCATCGAAAACCGCTCGTTCGCTTTATTTTTAAACAGTTAACGCTTTATTTATTGATTTCGTCCAAAGCTCATGGTTGAACTGATCGATTAGCGCCGCGGTTTTGAGGTTATGAACATTCAATCACATGTTTGCAGCATCCAAAATGTGTGGCGTCGCTGGCCAAACAAAGCTAATAGCCGTGGCTTGACGTGCTTGACGTGCGTTTATTTAAATCCCATCTCGTGTGTTTGATGCGAGTATTACGGATTCACCTATTCAGATATATTCAGAAGCTCATAAGATCGCACTCTCTTTTCAGTGCACGTGATATCACAGATATGAAAAAGTGCGAAGTGTAATTATGGGAAACAAGTTGCCTAAACCTGCCCCATATATCCATATATTCTTCATTTGTGTGCTGTGATTCAAAGAAAGCCCTGTACATATACATATATGTATATGTACATATGTATTGTGTGTATATAAGATATATATATTGTATATACATTTATATGTATTACATTTTATAAAAGTTCATATATTTCAAGAATATATATGTATACTTTTATACCTGAAGTG
Organism: Myopa tessellatipennis; assembly: GCA_943737955.2. NCBI lineage: Eukaryota > Metazoa > Arthropoda > Insecta > Diptera > Conopidae > Myopa > Myopa tessellatipennis. The sequence continues at coordinate 2,319,492 of OX031317.1, read as the reverse complement.
CCTCCACTCGATTAGGTTTTATACTCAACTGCTGAAACATGAAATCTTTTGCATTTGCTGATTTTTTACAGCACGGAGGTCGTGCTTAATCGTCGACCATTGAATGGAAGCACCAAAAGCAACGAAAAGGACTTTCGCAACAGCATTCAGACCATCCTAACCAAAGAATGGTTAGTACAACAATAACAATAAAATGGCGATGGCTCCACTCCCGTTTGGGGTTGATTTTAAATGAGCTCCGAATCGAGAAAACTTTCTGCTCTCGATACGCATGGCACATGCTTTTCCCTAAACTCAACCCCATGCTTCATCGAAAGAAACTCAATTAACTGGGGTGTCTCTTCGTTACCTACTAGAAAAGCATGGAAAAATATCACTTTAAAAGATATACTATACGGTTGGGACGGCGAACTGAAAATATAAAAAAATTCTGCAGAAAAGGTTGGATTATGCGAATCCTCAATGCGAAAATGGATCAAAGGGTTGCAATTAGGCAACGAAAAAAGATTATGGAAGAAAACACGAGTATCTACTTCCATATACACACTGCCGGCCAAAAGTTTCGGACCACCAATAAATCCTGAACTCTTTCTTGGTTTCTAAGTTGAGCTGGAATTTTTTGTTTTTTATCCATTGCTTTATACCATGTAGTGGAATTTTTAATAACGTTAAATAACCTTACCAATAATTATAAACAGTTTTCGTGTCACAATAATGACAGCAATCTTTTGTGTTCTTCGGCATGTCGTCGACACGCTTTCGAATTTCAATTAACGTGAAATGTAAGTGTTGAAATAAGAGCTGCTGTCAATACTCTTCAAAATGCAGGTAATATCGAGGGACCACTAACGCCGAAATCAAAGATATCGAAGAGTTCAGTGAGTTCTTCTAACGAGTTCTTTGAGTCACCGACGGACCAGCGACTGAAATTCGCAAAGCAAATGTGGAAAAATCACGCTCAACGTTAACTCGGATTCGAAATTAAAGAAGCATCTTCAAGATGGGAGTATATGGATCATAAGATTCGAATTTCGAATAATGGAAACTAAAAATCAATATTATTATCAGTATATAAAGTATGTTATCAAATGCTTTTTAGTTATCTGAACATAAAACATTTCAGGGAATGTCCCTGAAATGCATCAACATTTAGTGAAAACACAACGATTTTTTATAGTAGATCTTCCAGGATAAAAACCATGCTGAGATTGATAAACCAAAGATTGATAAACGCAGAAATATACATTTTCAAACACTATAGGCTATTCGTTGACTCCCAATTTAAGGCTAAGTAAGGCAAGCATGATCAGCCCCTTGCTTCACTAGCTCAGACCATGCTCTCCATCAATATTAACATTTTTTGCAATCTAGAAATTAATTTTTCCAAAATTGAAGTTGGCATAAAGTATGCAATATGTAAGCACTCTCTGGATTACATCCAGGTTAGCTGTGTGATTTATACCATCAACAACATTGCTTTCATTTCGTTTCTTTTCCGTACTGTTGCCCAATCTTTTGGGGCAGCAGGACCAAGCGGAGTGGCGTCATGTAAATTAAGCAGCGGCCGCAGCCTGTGAGGAAGGAGAAGCAATGATATTTTCAAATTTCGACGCATCAGCGATGGAAGCAGAGCTGTGAGAGCGCAACAGGATTTGGCTTGTAGGAAAGAACATACAATCCACACTGGCTTTGTTGGTAGAGCCAAAGTAGATCATTTCGCTAAGAAAAGGAGTTTATTTCCTTTTATAATTCAATTGCACTTTTGAAATTCGCATTCTATGCGCCAAAGAAGTTTAATGAACCGGATTTATCGCAACCAGGACACAAAAGGCTTGCAGGTAATCTCCGGGTTATATTTAATTTCTCTGAAGCAGATAGCTCTACACTCTGATACACTCTGGCACTTCAGCCCAACACCGCTATCGCACAAACAAAGACAAAAACTCAATTAAATAAGTCTCTCATCTGTTCTGCGAAACAACTTCTACTTGCTTTTTAAGCTGTCATCTGGGTTTTGTCAAAAGTTTGTTCGGATACCTCCTGCCAGGATTGCTTTCCTCTTAAGAGCCCTTAAACCAAAGCGGAGCAATGAATTATCACGGATGCAACAATAGCCGAATAAGTGTGCGGTATTGGGCTCCCTTCAGCCCGAAGAAAGAAAGATGGGTGGGTTTTTTACGGTGGGTCCCGTATACCGTACATACGTTGCTGTTACTTAATATATAAATGATATCTTCAGATTTATATGTTTTTTAATTGACTTTATTTTCGTTTTAGTTACTTTGGTTTGGGTTGCTCTGTTTTCTTGCTCATTTTTAAAAGAACTCGTTAGACCGGAAACAATTGCTTCAAAAGGGGCGCGATTTAACCAACAAGTTTCCAAATTGTGTATATTATATTAGAAACACGGCAAGACAATTTCTGTTGTTGATGTTGTTGTTGGTGTATAGCAACAATGTCAGTTGAGAAATTAATTGGCATCAATACTTAATATTGATATATTGATTTCAGAACTTATATTGACGCTCAATTCAATCAAAGTCGAATCAAGGCGATAGCTTCTCTATTCTATTGACATCTAAGGAACGGAATCTTCTCATTTTCAACCCTCGGCCATGAATTGAAAAACCTGATACTGTCCAAGAATTTACACATTAGTTTGAGTGTTCGAATATTGTTAGCTCTGTATATTTAATATTATTATTTCGTTCTTTCTTGGTTTTATCGTCTCGTCTCGTCTTGTCTCGTCTCGTGAACCTCTTTACCATTTCATTTTAACGCTTCTCAGTTTGAGAATCTTGCAGCAGAGGTCCTGAGTGTGTGTACTGTATTTCAGCTTCGCGTATGCCGATTATAGCTCCATTTCTGGTTGCATTTTATCGCTTTTATTAGTATTACAGTTGCTTCTATCTATACTGTTGTTGTAGTTGTTGTTGCTGTTGCTGTTCATTTTCATTGTTGCATTCAATTCAACGTAAAATGCATCGATTGTTTTCAGTTTTATTATTTGTTATCCTTTGCTATTTTTATTATTTGGGCTCTTTTCTTCTCTTATTGTTTCGTCGGATCCCTTTATTCGGACTTTGCATTTGCTTTTCATTGCATTCCTTTCGTTATTCTACTTCCCAGTAGATCGCCTTCCATTGTTTTGTTCTTGGATTTGTACGCAGGTAATAAACTGCTCTACGGCAGCAACAATGCTAGCAACAACAAAAAGTCGACTGCCTAATATTTTTTGCATTTATTGCGAGAGTATGTGACAGATATCTATGCATGTTCAGTGAATAGTTGTCCCCTCACACAGCAAATAAAGCCGAAAACGTGTGAGATGCACAATAATCGAACGCATCGAAATGAGTAACAGTTCTGTAATCCACTTTGGAAGTCAATAAATGCAATCACAAAATGCCAAAATACAAGAAGCGCATTAATAATGCGATCCTGTTGAGGATCCTCTATTGTTGTTGGAGTCAATGCAAAAACGCGTGCACCAAAATAGAAATAAATAGGAATCCGATATACACAGAGCTATCTTCGGCCTGACCAAAGTTCAACTGGATTTTACATAAAGTCATTCTTTGGGAGTAACTTTTCGTCCCAGCTGTAGCAAAGTTTTAGCCGAATAATTCTTGGCCAGCATATATTCTTGGGTATTATTTATTATAAGTGTACAAGTGTGCCTTTTCTGTCTTCGTAACTGACTGGCAACTTATTCAACGTAAATCTTTGGCAGAACTTATGATCAATTGAGTTCCGGTGAGGTTAACACGATGTATAAAATTCGAAATGATAACTTTCTTTGATAAAGAAAAATTGTTATTGAGCCCTCCGCTTCAGGTGATGATTTGATCGAAAAGAAATCTGGGAGACACGAAAATGTGTGGATTATCGGGGATTTCAAAAGAGAACAGAGCGAAATAATTATGCAATGCAATGTTAATTGATGATGGTATGGAGAGAATGGAAGAGAGGCACATCTTACGAGGGGCTTTCAGATGGGTTTGCGATACCTATTGCTCAATGTGAATATGCCGAAGATATGCAGAAGACAGGAATTCCTCAAGAATAATTAATTTTATATGCATTTCACACTTGGAAGCGGGTTATCTTTTCATCCAGGGACTTATCGCCGGAGAATAAGCATTTAATACACTTTATGGTCTATATTTATTATTGGCTGTCGAATTAGCTTTAGCAGAGTCATGCGAAAGTCGACTGGAATGCGTCGAGCCGTCGTTTGGTCGGCTTTAGGGATTTCATTTTGAAGCTTTTGCGTTGACAGCTTAATTAATGCTGTTTTCGCCGTGACGAACTGAGGCGAGTGCAATGAATTCACTTCTCGACCTCGTGTTCAGCCGATTTTTCTACGCCACTATTTTGCCGCACTGTGAAGTTGTGAAGAAGCTGATTTTTTAGTGTTTCGAATTGACTTCGGTGAAGCGGCACGTGGCACTTGTAGACGCACGTCCAAAGTTATGCCGTTCTTCCATGCGTATACGTTCGTGCATACGCAGGCAGTCAGCGCGGACACTCATCGCGGTGGCACTCAATTGCGATGCAATAAAAATATTTTGAATTTTTGACAATCAGCATCCGCCGCTCAAAGATTTATGTTTGCGGTCGGACACGAAAAATCCACCGCAAAGACTTTGCGCGTCCGGCCGCGTGTCGAACGTTTCTTTCCCATTATGTACAGCGAAGATAACAGCCAACACGGGCAACAACTACAACCACTTCCGCACTCTTGCGACGTGATGCTTCATCCCAAGTTAGCTGGCAATTTTGGGGATCGAAAGTAGCACTCCAGCACCTGGCAGTGTTATGGGCATTAATGTGGGGCACTTAGCCCTCCGTTTCAACTGGTGACTCACCTATTTATGGACGACACGCTCGGGACGTTATCCTGCGAGCAAATGCCCTCGGCCAGCAGTCGATCGCGTATCTCCCAGGCGAACATGGTCGGGTTCTCGCGCTTGTAGTTGGCAATAGCGTCGACGACCGGCGGCGTGGCCACCTTTGGTTTCGAGCCACCTATAACGCCGGCTTTAAAGCTACCAGTCTCATAGTATCTGCAAATATAGGAAAAAGCATTCAATTAAGAACTGTGAAAAGTGTAGTGGATGAAAGCAAGGGAGAATATTTATTTTCAAATTCGAAATCTAACCTAATCTAGAAAACTATACACTTCATGGCGCGATGTTACCCGTTAAAGTGTTATCCGTTAAAGTGTTACCAACATAGACACCCAGAAATGCAATAGGCAAAAGATTACATTTGCGTTAAATTGGCCAAATACTGGTACCTACCTCGATAGTATTTTGGACACGCAGCCATGGCTAACTCGAAGCTGCCGCGAGATGTCGCATGGGCGGACGCCGTTGTGAGCCAGCTCGACAATGCGCTGCCGCACAACGTCGGGCAGCGGGCGTCCGTTGACGAAAACGCCGCCCAGTTGATTGACTCCTCCGTGACCTGAAAGTATTTGAAAAGGGTATAAAAGTTAGCAATAATATTCACAGACAACAACACTGAAATGTAGAAAATGTGTGAATCTCTTGAAATCCAGAAGTGAAGTGAAATTATTCCGTTACTGTTACGCTACACCCGAAGGGATAAGCGACACTCGCTTTGATGTTCCGTTTGTAGTGCATTAAAGAAGTGCGCTCGATCAGCGTCAACTCTTGAGTCGATTTAGAACTGTGCGTCCGTCCGTTTGTCTGTCTTTCTGAGGGTGTCACGATTACTGGAGAACGAATAGATATCTTCATGTTATTAAAGACCAAGAAAAATCAGCAGGTGGCAACCTGTTGCCCGCGGTGGACGCTTAGAAAGTTGAAAGTTCAGATAAAATGCCTGGATAGATAGATATTCCATATTATGTAAGGGATAGAGTACTCGTATATACCCCTATATAGGGCCTTGCGAAGTATGTAATACCAAACGGGATTGCAATCCTGCAGGGAACTACGGGAGAAAGAGTACGGTTTCGAGGGTTACAGTTAGCGTTGAAGACCAGCATATGGCTTTCAATGCATTGGTATTTCTATGCATATTAACACGCAAAAGTAGAAATTGCTTATTTTATAAACAACGAAAGTTTTACCTACATACATACATACATCGAATACACACATTGTCGAAAAAATTCCCTCAAGAACTGTCGTGTTAGCGTGAGTATGTTGCTAGTTCTCCCATCGAAACCGCCACGTCGACTCGATACCAAAGCTTTTAATGCGTAAAATGATTTAATTAGTTTTCGAGATTTTTAATTAGCCAGAAAGACGCAACAAAACTGAGACGAAATTTAATTGCAGGCCCCGACATGGCTGACACGATTGACGTGAGCAATGGGTCCCAATCATCGCAGTCATTCTTAGACCAATGATCACGCTATTTCCATTATTCTTTAAGATTTTTTATTTTACTTAAAATCGTGTTCTTAGAATAACGCAGGGAATAAAAACAAAAATAATACTCGTATATTCAAAACAAATGTAACTCAAGAACTACCCAAAGAAAACGTGTTTGATTCGATTGCAGCAGATTGCAGAAATGATTCGTGTTTGCAGCATTTTTTAACACTTCTTGATTGCTAGGACCAGGATAGCTCTGGTACCAATTTATGCATGAGAAGCTTCTGGGAGGGAAAAATAATGTACAGTTCAATATCCACGGAACGCATAGATATTCTTATTTGAAAAATTTATTTCGCTGTTTCGCTTTGAATGAATAAAAGGTTCATGCCAGCTTTTATTCGCCTGACTTTTTTATATAAGTTATAACATTATTTCGATCTCTGGTCACAACACACAAACAATATGGTCACAACACACAGAATAGGAAGGAAGGATGTCCTCAGTATCTGTACACGAATGGCTCGCAAACAGATTTGAGATTCGAGTAATAGTATAAAAGGTGATAAGTCGAAAAGGCAACACATTTCATGTGAGCTGTACTCGTAGTAGTGGTGGGTACTTCATTAGATCTTAATTGCATTTCCATCAATTTTCGCATTTTTGTCCTTGGTGTCAGCTACGACAGTAACAAACTGTGTAGAACATGGAGAATGTATGCAGCACCCCGCTGGGCATTCGAGTACTTTTGCCGCTGCAAGCTGTTGAACGTCTCCGAGAGGCGAGTGATTGAACGAAAAGGGCACAGAAAAGAAGAATGCGCATCGAGTGTACGGTTCGCTGTGAGCCATGCATTCGTAGCCAGCTTAAATTCAGCTGAAAACTCGAATTAATGAACCGGGGTATCGTCGAACAGATTTTATTTATTTCTAAAGAATACTTTCTATTGGTACGTAATCATTTCTTTTATTGTATTCTATTAATGCACGTAATGCACGGAATAGATAATAAATTATTCAGATTTGCAATTCGAAGAATGTGCAAACACTTTTCACTCAATATTTCGGTTTTTTATATAAAAATCTATACTCATACTCATAATAACTATAAAGGATTGCTTGAGAGGCTATATTGTGAAACTCTCCGCGAGGTTTAGGTTCCTGAGGAGAGAATAATTAGAAAAATACAAAAAAATAGCCTTTTGTTAGTTTGCCATTTAGTTAGTTTGCCATTTAGTTAGTTTGACATTTAGTTAGTTTGCCATACAAGAGAACGCATTTTTACGGCAAACGAGAAAACCTTCATAAATGCATGTTCTTCTATCCAAGAAAATCATTTTGGAACGTAATCACCTCTTTTAATAGATTCTAATCTTACATTTAAAACTATACAATTAAAATCTTAACTAAAACCGCGACGATTCTTTTCTTCAGAATTAATAAATTGCTATAATTTATAAAGGAACACACAAATTATAATTCTTCTAAAATAATAAACTTATCCGTTATTCTTACATCATTCAACACCTTCCCGAATTATAGTTGATAGAACTGATATTATATTTCGAAAAGAGTGCACTTTAAAATTTCAAATTTCGTATTGGTATTCGGTATACTATACAAACATGCATATGAAAATATGGGTGAGTACACTTTCGGATTCAGGAGGGGAAATATTTGTTAATTCGATTTCGTAGAAAATTAAAAGATACTATTACTACTTTTATTAATTTCAAATAACAACACAACACAATCGAATAATAAGTAATAATCGAATCTCCCTTCTTTTAGTTTTTATTTGTAATAGAAGTGTACTGGTAATAAAAGTGTACTGGTAATAAAAATCAAATTTCAAAGTTTGACAATGCTTTAAAGTGCAAAAAAATGTTTTTGCTCATGGTTCTTTTATTGAAATGGATATTATTAATGAATGCCACGTTCGAAGCGATTCAAGTTTCGTGGATTACGCAAAAGATACAGATAAAAAGCGAGTCCTTTACATGTATAGTATTCCATCATGTTCTGGTTGTAGCGGTACGCCGTTGATAGATCCATCCTGCATGTGGCTGGTGTTGCTGTGGCTAAAACCGCGCTGGCTGCTGGCTGAGTTACAATTTTGATTGAATTTTGAACGGAGCGAAACTTTTGATGTGGGCTTAAATTACATTTTCTATTCGACTTCTTTTACTTTTCGGCAGCAGCTAATTGTTAACTGTTCAGTGGGTTTTCTTGAAATTTTTAAGATATGTCTGGTAATTCTTTTGGGTTCCTTCTGTTATGTTCGACATGCTTTGCTCTCTTTTCATTATACATAATTTGTTTTTGTAACTAAGCTTTTTTCATTTCCTGTTCAAAGCACTTCTTTAATTATTTAGTTTTTACAAGTTTTCGAAACTTGCTTTCGATGCTGTGCAAATTACATTGTTTATTGCTCATTGTTAAGCTGCCGAATTTGTTCAACTGACTTTTGATAAACTTAATCTACAATGCTTTGCATTTCACTGAATTTTTTCGCAGTTAATCTACGTCGCGCGTCCTGAATCGCGTTTCGAGATTCCTATTTCACGGCTGTGCCTGGTCGAACTTCACGTGTTTGCGTTGGCGTTGCACTTAAAACTGATGGCGCCTCGCCTGCTTACGGACCGACACATTGTTGCGTTTTTGTGTCAATTCAGGACTCAAGGAACCATTCACCCAGCCAAGCAGAAACGCATCCAGGATCATCCCCGCAGATATACAGGCGAGTCTCTGTTTTACTGTATTTGTATGCTGCTCAGAGATTCTGTCGATGTTTCGGCTGGGAATCGCTGTCGCTTGATACATGTACATACACATAACGCAAGAACGCAAAAAACGCACACACCCCTGCGCCGAACATCTTCAGATCGGTTGCACTGCAGCGCGTACTGCTTCGAGGACCAATGAGAACGAGCCAACCGTGTGGCTGCAGATGAGCTCCGAGCCGAACCAAGCCAAACCGTACCGTTTCGCAGCATAGTGTACTGTGCGTTGGCTCGAAACGCTGCCCACAGACGCCGCTCGAGACCGACAACGGACAGCAGAAAATATAAGCTAATGAAGATAAAGGAACTACGCGTTGATTTGCAGAGATTCTCGTATACGCCGGAGTTGAAGAGCAGCTGCAGAGTTGCCAATGCGCATAAAAATATTAAGGTAACTGAGCAACTCTAGTTACATCCATGATATTATTACAATAGTTACTTTAATCAAAATACATATTAAAAATAAACTAATAATGCATTATTTACTAATAATATTTAAGTTATTCAAATAAGGTTTTGATTTATAATGCATTAATCATGTAAAATATAAAGGGATACATATTATATTATATTTTTCATGATTAAAGAATTTTTGTATAGAACAAAGATAACAATTTTATTATTTTTTTAAAATTATTACTCTGCAAATAAACGCAATCTAATAACTGATAAATGATGAGCTCTGGCAACCCTTTCATTGTCTTGCTGCCAGTGAAAAGAGAACAATGAAGGACCGTCCCAGTCGAAATGGTCCCCGAAAGATTCAATTGCATGCTGCACTCGATCAACTCCGGACGTAAGGGTTCCACTCGTACGTCGTGGCGTCCAGGTGGCGCTGCTGGACTCTCGGTTCAGCTGTGCTCCGAGGTGGCTCGTTCTACTTATTGATTGGTAGGTCGCGCCTCACTCGAAGATGTGGGACACGGTTCGGCTCGGCCTCGGCGGCAATTTAACGCCACTGGCGAGAACAGGAGCGGCTGCGGAATTCTGCGAACTCCGGTTGCCAGGGGGAGGGGTTGAGAGACGTGCTCCGCATAAAGTCTCAGAAGCGGCTGTTGCTTTTATCGTTGTATCTTGTTTGTGCTCAAGTGGTGATACTTGATGCCGCTTGTAGCGACACTTGACTGGGTTTTAGTGGCAATGGAAAACATCGAAAACAAACAAACTCGGAAAGATAATTCGCCGAGTTAATAAATATGGAAACTATTTTTGCTTGATCATATATTATATAGTAGGGTAGCATATACTCGTATCTGTCGTACATGATGTCGTACTGTGCTAGAAAAGCACTGAATCGGACGCACAGCATGTACACAATGACACCGAGAAGAAAGCATGAGAGAGACTGAAGAGTCTGAAGAGTCTGAAGAGTCTGCAGTGTACGCACTTTTAACGACTGCCTGGCCAGCCAACCACGTTCGTGCGGTGGGTTGAACTCACTGGAAGTTCAACCAATCAACTCAACACATTTAAGCGGATTCCTAAGAGTCGGCAAAATGAGTGCCTCTCAGGCGAAGCGGCAATTATGAGTCGCACAACAGCACCAGAGAGAGCGAAGATAGTGGATAGTGAGAGAGAGAGACACACATGCAGAGAGGCAGATAGTGAACGGGCGCAAGCGAGTCGGGAACAGGGTTGTAGTTGTATTCATAATAAGATTAATTTTTTCAATAAAATTATAAAGAAGACAAGAATAGTCCAGTAAGAAATGTAAAGTTTCTTATTCAAAATTTATACATAAAGTAAAATACATAGTAGATTAATAAACTATAATACAACAATTAATTGCTATTAATTAATGAAAATTTATTAAAATTTGTATTATCCATTCGAATGAATTAAATCGAAAAACATTTCCTATCAGAATCGAATGGACATGATTTAGTTTCTGTAGCGAAGTGCTAAAAGGATTTGACGCACTCAACACCTTATTACTTCATGAGCAATTATGTATGTGTTTTCCTGATGTACAAGCGCAACAAATCTATGCATTAGTACCGTACACTCTCTTACATAACACATCTTATTGGACAGATGTTTGATGCCTTCATAACGTAATTGCATTTCGGGCAACACACTGTGAATATGTACTGCGACTGCTTTATTGTCTCAATCCAAGCATTTTTTAGATACAAACTAATTTTTAGACTAATTAATTTTGATAAATTAATGACACAATATGTCTGTTTCTATTCTGTTACAATCTCGTATAGTTAATAACTGAAATTATTGAATATTATTCTAAATACATTCTCCTAGAAACTTCTTTAACGCTATTTCGATCTCCGCTGAAGATTCGACTTGGGGAGGTTCTGTACATTTGCAAGTGTTTTGCAACACGAAATTCTTCCTTTTGATTTTGCCAAGAGATTTATTTCCATAGCTCGTCAAATGGGCGAACCACACTTATTTTTAAAAGAGTGCATAAAAGAAGAAAAGAACAAAATACAGTGTAAAGAAACACTTCATTCCCATGCTCTTTTTCCGCAGTTTCTTCGCAACAACAGAGCTGCATTGCAAGTGAAAGAGTTGTCCTGAAATAGCAAAATAAAACGGCTGGCTTCTCACGTCGACTGCCGCATGCATTTGCGATTATATTATATAACAGAAGTTGCATTTGACCGAAGAAAACAGAACAGAAGCGCAGATTTGTTTACTGTAGAAAACAGAAAACCTATTTACTCGAAAGTGCAAAGCCGGAAACGACAATCATGAGAACTCTGCTCCGATTCCAATTAGGATGCAATCAGAAACCTACTACAACGACGTCTCGGCTGCTACTAGGCCGGTATCAGGCTAAAAAAGCGCTTTGCGGTTGCATTTGTCTTTTTTTACTAAATGCAAATATGTATTAAAAACGAAAAACACTATGAAACGAAAATAAAAGAAATTATATAAGAAATGTGGCCACGGCTCGGTTGTGCAGAAGCTACTTGAGCACAGTGCAAGCTTGTGATGAGCACGACTGAATGTCGAACTTGAAGCATGCGATTTTCTCAACTGAAATTAAATGACATAAATGAAAAAAGCAATTTCGCAGAGTGAACACAAACGAATTAAATGTAAGAATGGAGCAAAAGATCAGAACATCGTTCATTGTGTCAATCAAGAGACAAAAGAGATGATTATAACAACAGAACTAAAATTTGAGACGTTGCTTTTATGCTCGAAGCAGATTTTCCGTTGCTTTTGGAAACGGATTTGAAGTTTCAAATCAACAAACATGATAGAGGACTTGTTCCTTATTGTAGACCTGTCGAGTTGCACCAGTTGGACAAAGATAATTGCCTTCACTGTCGCTATTTTCCAATTCGTTGTTGCGTATTTTTGTCCTAAGTATGTTTTAGGACAGCATACGCTGGTTCCAACAGCGGGAATTCTTATTGGAATACAGGCATTTAAACTAATTCGAATAGAACAGCTGTTTTTAGCTATCGAAAGATTCCTCAGGGTGCTTCCGTAACCGAAAAACAGAGTAACCACAATGACCCGTGTTCACTGATCTCTGTGTTGAGAAATTTTCTATGCAAAACAGACAATAAACGAGTAGCCAGCTCTTAATGAAATGTGCCATCCTAAAGAACAATGATTCATGTAGCCAACTTAAAAAATTTCGACACAATTGTACCCAATTGGAATAGCAATACTGGATAACACTTAACGAGAAAAATGTGAATTTGTCTGTCAGCATGGGAATTTGTTATTCGTTAAGTCGGCAACTCGCTAGAATTACAATAACACAATACATGGGAATACTCAACATTTACTGAATAACGTTTAACGTAACAAAGTTTAACCATAACCGCGTTGTATTGCCGAATATTCATCCGATCGGAATAAAGTTAATACGGACTTGTAGAGGCCATAATAAATTTGTCAATATTAGATGGAGATTCAAATTAAGCTACAGATTCAATTTAAAGTTACAATTCCAAATCCAAATCCACTTTTCTTTGATTAAATGGTTAATTGATTTGAGTTTAGAACAACTTTTTCAGCAATTGCGTGATTTTTCACATATTATTAAGGCCACATTTTATACGTAACTTTATACTCGTATCAGTGAAACTAACCTTTTGTGCTTTTTTCAACAAATTACTCAATAATAGACACATTCAGTGTACACTAACCACAAGCCTGGAAAATGTGCACAGAAGGGAAGAGTTAAATGGCATGAAAGGAACGGCAAGAGTTGTACAAAATGTTAACACCATTGCGCCCTTGCTTCTCGCTCGTTTTACACCCTACACCGAAAGTGAAAGGGTATATTTAGTCGGTAGTTCGGTTTGTAACGCACAGAAGACGCACGGATACGTGGCACTCATACACTGAACCAAAAATGTACAGGAATTCGCTGTTCAAAATACATTTTTCGACTGCAATTTCTGGCGAACAGTGGATAATATTTATTTGAATTTAACATTATTCCACTATAATTTTTAAATGACAACGTTGTTTACTGTTAATTTGATAGTGCAAATGCAAGATAAATGGGCATGGCTCTTTAGACCTCTTTAGGCTTTAATTCTAAAAATTTTCAGATCATACGGGCGTAGGGTATTTAGGCTTCCACCAGGCCGAGCATAGCACTCTGGTTGACGATACTTCGTTTGGTATTGTTGTTCTTTTAGTGTAATTAATTCGTTTTTTCTGGATTTTATTACTGAATTGTCCGCTGTTTAAATTATTTTCTCACCGAAACTTTTAGCCGTTTGCTGACTTTGGCTTTATGTTGTTCACAAAGCCAAGCCCGCATCTACATTTCACATAAACGGATGCGGCTAATTTTTGTGAGGACTAAAGAAATTCAAAATATCTCAGCTATACTATAAATTGTATTACGAATTCGAAAAACTCAAATGAATAAAAAGCAATTCTCGCCAATTCTACGTTCTCCTCTTCGCGGCTTATAAAATGGAAATTCGGTTAATTTCAACAGCTTGACTTCAAGTGTCAACATCAGCTGGTTGGCTGATAAATCAAGCCGTCGAGATATTATTTCTGCCTTTACTATCTCTGCTTATCATTCCACGATATTTGCTTACTGGATAGAAAAACGTTAGTACGAATTCCAACATCATGCCTTCTCAGTTTATTGTTTTGTAGGGCTTCTGAAGTGCGGAAATCTTATTAATATTTACAGAATGACAAACAAACATACATACGTATGCTGTACAATATCAGTAACAGAAATTATTGGCGATTCATGAATGTGGACGACGAGATTCACACGCAGCAGCGAACGTAAAAACGCCAGACGGACAGGAGCGAATTCTAAGGAAGCCAACAATGGCAGCGAACGTAATAATTACGGTGACAACCACCGACAGTCCAAGTGAAACAAAGAATTTTTCTCACGATCACTTTGCTGCCAATATTTGTGCTATGCAGATGACCAAAAGTGTGTAAGGAAGCCAACTTCATCATTTCTCTGAATGATTGTCTGCACTGAAAAAAACGCGGGAGTGATTTCATTCTGATCTGCTTTTCTAGCAAATTATCTGAATATTGCGACCAGAAAAACGGCCTCCGATACGATAATATAAAATCTCGCACTAACACGACATTAGCTCCCGATTTAAAAACGATCAAAGCTAAAGTGTCGAACATTTTGTTGACTAATTTTTGGATTCGAATCGTTAGATTCACGAATAAAAGTATTCTTGATTGCTGAGCCACAGCGAGCAATCTAACTCTATATTTATAGCATTTATTACTAATGGAACACAAACAGACAAGATGGTAAATTATTAATATTAAATGCCAGTGAAAATCTTCAAAGAGAAAATACAATATTATTGATGTCGATTAAATAAATACATGAAAGGTTAAATCAGGGTTTGGATTATTATGAGATGTCGTCAAGGTTGGGAACATGAAATTATTTTCGGGTAAACGAGAAGTTCAATCAAGACAAATGGTTTTCTTCTATCAAATCCCCAGAAATTTACGTGTTTTTCAATTGGCAAAAATTCAAAATTATGAAGCTAACAATGTTTAGAAAATAAGGAAAAAATATACAATAAATATTGGTTTTAAGTGCTTGTTTTTCAGGAAACAGGAAAGTTTAACAGGAAAGTGAAAGTGAAGTAAACTTCAAACTGTTAACTTTGTGTCCTGGCAGCGCGATTCCACCTGATGGGGGGACGACAGTCAGTCACTCCCAACGACATTTCGACTCTGTCGAACGCAAAAAATCCGCATAACGAATTCTCCATCCATCCGAACGACCGTGTTTGCGCATTTCCCTGCCTCTGGTGCTCAGCTCGTATAATTAAAATAATTCCCAAGGGTGTAGTCGCAAAAAGTCAAAACATCCGCTTGCCGTGATTTGCCAACTAAGCGAAAGTGGCCCAGCATTTCTTTGGCATTTAGTACGAGGGTGGCAAACCCGCTGCTGGGCTGCCAGGGGACGTGGAAGTAGGGATCGTGACACAGTAGGTGACACGGCGGAAATTACGTAATATGCTCAGGCGGAAGCGAGCATTTAAAGTATTAAGCAATGAAATCACAGGTGAAAGTATTTACACGAGTGTATGTCGATTTTATACCCCACAACTAAGTTTGAATCGTGTTTTTCCTTTTTAACATGAGATTTGCTTATTATTATTTCCCCAGAAACTTCGGAGACAACTAATAATCATGGCCATTGGATCCACTATAAGCTAGAATTATGCTGAGTGTCCTCATGCTTGGAATTTCACATACCCTACACCCGAACGTTGAATTCGTACTTATCTCTGGACCTGATAGTCTTAGTCTTTGCCTGAACTCGACACTAACGTGCACTGACCATGTGAATAATATTGTTAGTAAAGCTCACTGTATCCTACCTGAACTATCGTTACTCTATTGTACCCCCCCCCCCCCCTTTCATTCCCCTTCCAATCCAATCCGTGGCGATCCAGCTGGTAATGCTTAACTTGACATATTCTGAATGAATTTATTGTAAAGTGGGTTCGACTTCACTCCGAGCAATAAGCTTGATGTGTCACTTTATCATAACATCAGGGTTGATCATTTATCAATGCTGAGATAATCATTACTCAGCTGTGACATAAATCATTAACTACCTGCCATGACTGTGTGCCTCAGGCAAAACTTGCTACTTGGTCAATCCAAGAGCACTAGAACTCCAAACTTTAAATGTTTGAATATTTTCGTCAACGGTAGATTATCTTATACATATGAGAATATAAAATGAGAAAATAAAATATTACTGAACCTAATAAAAAAATAAATATTACTAAGATGTGTACTCATAGAACACAAGTGAGTGTAATTCGCACTCATCGAAATATAAACACGAATCACACTTCACTTCCACCGCACCCATCCGCACCCATCGTCACACGCAGTCTTGAAATCAACCACCTCAGCCAAAAGTTCAGCTGGCAGATCACAATTTTGTGGCAGCACTGTTTAAGGCATTGCCTTCTCTCGCAGAAGAGCCCTCTGCCAGGATAATCACTTCGCACGCAGAGTGCCGCTGCTCTCCCGCACTCACCGCAAAATAATGTAAACCGAACTCACCGTAATGCAAAATCCCGCTTTGAACAGCATCATTTTCGGTCCTCAGCGTGGCCGCTGTTTGCCAACCAACATTGGCAGCATTAAGAGCAACCACAACAACACATCTCAGCCACCATACGCTCGGCCAACAAACATCGAGCAACAACCTACCAGAAGCGCTTCTCTGTTTTTCTACTGCGATTTAAATAAAATTACTGCTTCTTGATGGGATTTTTCGGTTTTGTTGTTGTAAAGACAAGTCGGAATAAGAAAATAACAGTAATAAGGGGAGGTTTCTGTGGGGTTGTTCGGCTTGTTGAGTGTGTACAAGTTACGCGTACTTTTTACTTTTCATAGTTTTACCTTGGCACTTTATTCATGGATTCCACATAAATTACAAATTAAGTAGTAGCATGAATGAAGTGCAATTTGTGGGATTTTTTATTCTAATTATTTAATGATGCTGTGAACTTTGCGTTGTTGTTGCCTATTATACGTTCCAAGCCTTTGAAAATTAGGAAAGTTAATTCCTTGAAACGTGTGAATACCTCGAAAGGATATAATCTTTAGATAGATGACTGGACAAAAATATTAAAGTAGATTTCAAGTAAATTGTAGCTGCAAAGAGATACTCGTGCTTTGGGCAGCTGATTTTATTGTGATTTAAATGAGTTACGAATTTTATTTTTAACATCTTGAAATTGAATTGAATAATTAGAAATTGAGCTGATGTACGAGTATTTATAGTGAATTCTATTATGAGCCCCTTCAGTTTTGCTGATACTTTCCTCCTTGGCTTTCTTATTGGTTCCATAATATGGGGCATATAACTTTCTCTTATAATAATGTCACGAAAGCATTTCTCTTTGATACGTTAAAACGAATAAATAACATTGTACTTTGGTAAAAACGCAAAGCCATTAAAAAGTTTGAGAATAAACATTAACATTTCATAAGAAATATTCATTTATAATTAAATAAACTTGACTTCACATTAACCCATAAATTTAGGTAGACGTGGTTTAGGTTTCGTAGTTCCTGAGAAAACTGAAAATAATGAAGTATACATAGGTTCCTTTCAAAGATGCACCAATTTCTTGGGTACTTCTGCTTTATTACAGGTGGAAAATATCTAAGAGAGAAGTGAGAAGTTTAATGCCCTCATTCTTATGGAACACAAATTTATCAAGTGCCAATTGCAGGAAAACCAAAATGGACACCAGCATAAATGGTTATGCATTGCATTTTGGAAGCCAAATTCATAAACAAATTTGCATTATGTATGTGTAATTAATAAAAAATAATATATAAAACTTACCATCGCCAGAGATGCTGCCTTGCGAACTTTGAGAATCTTCTGGAAAGAAATTCAAAAAAGATAAAATGTTCGCTCTTGTATCAATATGTATCATTTAGAGACATAAGTTTAATTTCGAATTTATTAATAAAAAGCAAGTGACACAAAATTTAATGTTATATATTTTTAACTGGATGCAATAGAGGACATCCAGAAGCAAATCAGAATAAATCGGTCGCGTTCACGTCACGCAAGAACAAATTTTCGAGACTGGCAAAAGCCGACAAGCGTAAAAAATTATAGAGACTTTGAGAGAGACAGACTTGGGCAACGAGTATATATGAGTTGTAAGGAGCTTTTATGATACAAATATCATAGGAATTCATGTTTCACGCACTTTCCACAACAAATAGCTCACCACTCTGGAGCTAGCGAATAGCTAAAGCTAGCTCCAGAGCTAATGAATGTTTCATTGCTAGCAGTACATTTTCCCATCTGCCCTTGAATTTGTGGATGCCGTCCCAAAAAAATCGTCCACATTTTGAGGCAAACCAGTCATCGAGCCATTTTCTGACATCTTCGATATTGTTGAACTGTTCCTGGGAAAGTGCGTGAGCCATCGATTAAAACAAGTAGTAATCGGAAAGGGCCAAGTCTTGGTTTTATTTCTCGAAGAGGGGATGGCGGAGATATTTTCATTGTATAGAGACCCCCCAATGATTTATTACGAGGATAATTTTCTCGGATATATACTCTCGGAATAGTTCTCCCCCGATTTCGCTATAGGACCGACTTTAGGAAATTATCTATAGGAACCCGTTAAAAAACGAGAGAAATCGTGGAACAATAGAAATCATTTAAAGCTGCTACAGTACTGCGTGTATGAGTACTGTACGAAGGTTCAGTGTTTATAATATAGATGGGTACTGCGGATACTGACTGGACTCAATATTCTAATTAGTAGCACCATAGAAATTATATACAAAGAAAATATTTATAGGGTACGGAGTAGAACTATGGGCGGACCACGCCTATTCTTTCAAAGTGTAAATCTAAACAAAAAAAAAATTGGCAAACCTGAGGTTGAGTTAGGCTGTTATTCCATATTCCCAAATAACAAAATGTACAATAATGATGTGATATAATAATGAAATATTGAAATTAGATTTAAATAAGCTCAGTTTTAGAGTGCCAATAATTCATTTTCGTCCCGGCTCGAGTTAGACGCTTTTGGTTTGAGGGCAGCGACGCGGTATTTCCTAATCGAGACTTTCCATTTTTCATAGCAATACGTTCAGCTGTTGCGTTATGGCACACGAAGTGGAATCTCCTCGCCAGTTCGGGTATGAATTCGAACGAAATAATATAATAGCTTACGTATAGTTTTGAGGAAAATTGTGGAAAATATGCTGTTAACAGCATTGGATGGACATACAAATACATGTACTTATATCTTGATACCACATACAAACATATATACTTGTTGCCTTGGCTAAGCGGTTAGGGTGAAACTCTCGGCCGTGAGTGATTCAGAGCTGCGAGCTAGCTTCAGAAAAATGAGCAATTTTGTGCAACTACAGTCGTGGTCAAAACAAATGCAACTAAATTTATGTACCATATGCAGTTGTTAAAGTCTTTTGAAAAAAACGATTAAAAAGATTCTGTTAATAGCTTGCACATTTACATTTAAGTAGCCCAAAAGTTATAGTGGTTAGATTTTATTGCAATTTTTCATAAATTTTGTTTATAATGTAGTGACAGTTTGTTTAATATTGTTATTAATATAGTATAGTTATTTAATATTATAATATTTGATGTTATACGTGAACTCGAAATGAATTAAGGTAATGTAAATTATCACAAATAGATTAGATTTCACTGTCACTATATTAAATAAAAGTAAACGTCATAGACCGGGTTTCTATCAGGTTTCCCATGGGGGTCTACAGAATTCCGTGATTCGGGTGTTGCGAAAACGCAACGAGGTGCTAACAATAACTACAAAAATAAGGAAATGCGACACTTTCGGTTCCGAAACACAAAAATAATATCTTTTACCGAGTAAAACTTAAAATTATTGAATTTATTTTTAATTTTAAGTAACTTAAAATTAATTTGATATGATTTTTGGCAGTCTGTGCATGATAGTCGTCAATACACTTGGAGTGAAGTGATTTATTGCACTTTTTACATTCAAATTCCGTCTGTGAATGGTATTTAGCACATCTTTTAGCCTACTACTTGGAATCTTCCACATAACATGCTCGGTCATCCTTGAGATTTGGGTCTTTGTAATTGACGATCTTCGTACAATAACCATACTCGGGCCAACTCACATTTGAATTCAATTTGGGCCACCGAATGATTTCCTCTAGCTTTTGCATCTATAAAGTGAATTTTTCACGCTTTTACACTTGCGGCATTAACGCAGTTGGTTCGGAAACGTGAATTTCCGCGGCCAGCACCACGTTTTGCCACGAATATCGATTCGGTAATAGGCACCAACATTGTCATGCAAGTCGACATCGCCCATGTGCTCCTTGTTTTCGCTGGTTATCTTGGACTGCACTGTTTTCCTCACTTCACTTCACTTCACGTGAATAGCGCACAGTTGGAACTTCTGTTGCGCACCAACATAGTTTGAAATCACATGGACTTGTTATCATGCCAGCATTCTACATATAAGATATTGTTTGTTTCGAATATAGTGTCGTATTTATGTTTTTTAAACATGTAGAGCCGAAAAAGTGCCCGAAAGTCCCACTTATTGTTAGAAACACCCAAGCTAAGGAATAAACTGAGCGTTCCGTTTATATTTCCGACTTTGCGAAGTGTTCCATTGCAGAAAAAGTTTGGGAAACCTGGAGTAAGTATCGGTAAGTTTTGGAATTTGTAGAAATTTTAACTATTCAAATTTTGCTCAACAACAATTTAAGTATCCATACAATTTTCAAGTTTGCGGATTACGGGATTACGGATTACTCTTCAAAGAAATATTATCAACTATTTAATGAAAAATACTATAGTTTAACTGAGTCCATGGCAATTAGAAAGTCTATTCGAAAATTCTAAGGTTTCACCGTTTTCTCGGAAAAATAAAGGTTTAATTACACAAATAAAAAATACTTGAAAGCACTTAAAAACATAACTCACCCACCTGCATTGACTTGGGTTGCTTCGTGCATCACTGTAATCCATTCGGCAGCTGTTTGAGACATAAAGCTGTCTGCTGCTGTTGTTATAGTTGCGTTGTCTTCGCTGCCGACGCAGAATTCTTCTAGTTATTAGCAAAGTGAAGAAGCAAGAAAACATTACAAAGTTTTACAGAAACTAAAATAAAATCAGAAAGAGTGTTATCTTCGGCCAGGTCGAAACGAAAATGCCCCATACCCTGATATCCTCTGTTTAGAAGGAAATGCCTAAATGATTCTAAAGTCAACGGATCTCGCCGGTTCTTGGATTAGTCTACCCCTGGGTTTCCCAAACTATGTTCCGTAGAGAAATAGTGTTCATATACTATAACATATGGATGTGTAATTAAATATGTAGTACATATATGATTTTATAAGCAGAATATTAAAAATAATATATAAATATTCAGAAAAATTACTTTCAATGAAAATAATAATAGTTTAGCATGTGATCATCTACACAAATACGAACCGTACGAGAGTAGGTACTTTTTAATGAGGAAAAAGGGAAATTTAGGCTTCAGGAGGAAGATACACTCTTTCTGGTCACTGTTTCATAATTTAGATCGTTAATCGTAAATCTGTTCTTTTAAAATTGTCTGCAATTCGGTTGCAGTTTATTATTAATAGATATTATTTCAAATGAGGACAATAACCCTCAACCAGACGTGTTTGTATAAAGTTCAAATTGGTCCAGCCAGACCAGGGTCTGCTTGAGGGTTAAAGAAAAGTATAAGTATAACTTTGGATATATGTATGTACTTTCGCTAAAATCGGTCTTGGAGTATTGTAAAATTAATTGATGTTCGTATTTAATTTTTAGTTCTGGCTTACCCTTGGGTTTTTCTTCTTTGTGCGTATATTGATTATGAGTGTGTTGTTGTTGTGGTTGATGCTGATGCTGATGCTGATGCTGTTGATGGGACGAATGAGCGGAATGGGCGTGCGTCTGTGTCAGCAACTCTGCGCTGTTGCTGCTGCACCTATTGTTGCTGCTGTTGCCATTCTGATGTACATGGTGTTGGTGTAGATGTGGGTGCAGGTGCGGTAAGTGCGGATGGGGGTGCGAATGGCCGCTGCTGTGATGCTGCCCTATCTGAAGCGTGGCCAGTCCGAGCGAGTTCAAGTTCGACTGGTGCACAGGTGAATGCATTTGCATGCTGAACATATCACGGAATGCTGTCAACAGAAGTGTGCAAGTTTACATTAGAAATTAAACTATGTAATTCAATAAATTCAATAAATTCGGAATTCCATAAATCGAAATACATACACATTTTTTAACTGAACGAAATTATTTAAATGACACAATACAACATGATACAATGTTTCGTACACGCTAACCTGATAAACAACCCTATAAAGTGTTTTTTCCCGGTCTTGAAAAAGGTGTCGAAGTGTGTAACGTTTCTCAAACTCATTATAATCGGTGAGTGTGGTATTTTAAGACGGTCTCCACTCTCGTTGTGGGAAATATGTACATATACTGTGGTGTTTTAGCACGAAAATGGTTAATTATCAAATGCAATCCTATCACAAAGGTTAATACGGTTGTAGTGCTCCGGGTGAGCCGGGACGGAGTATCCGAAGCTATTTTACCCGACTTCGTATGTGAGAATAAATGAATAACCGCTAGCTAATCAAAATACATCCATTCTAGAAGGCTCAACAAGGATCTGTTTAACTGTTCTAATCGCGGTGGAGTTTTAAATCAAATAAAAATAAATTGGAATCTATAAGAACCAAGATATGATATTAGAACGGTGAAAATATGAACAAAAATTGAGATCAAATTACATTACTTAGTAAGAAATGACTGCCGTTAAGTGGCGTGTTTCTTGCTATTACCGCAGTACAAGTGTAACATGGGCATTTTATAATCATCCTCCGTTACTGACTTCTGGCGGTTCACCTGTTGTCAAGTATTGACCCCGGACTGCTCGGTGCGGTGGAAGAACGTTACTAGAAACTACCCACGAAAACAGCGGATCGACGAATGTCGCACCTGCTGGCTTGTTGCTCGCTGTTCCACTTTTACTCATTTCCCATTTTCTCCGTTCAGAGTTCATTCTTTCGAACCCTTGATAGCTTCAACAACTGAGTGTCTTCCACTTATGGTTGAGGCACATCATTAGGAAAATTGGTAAGAAGAAAGTGCGGGAAAATGCAGAGACAGCAGTTGAAGCAGATGGCTCGAATATTCAAGGAGAGGAATGTTTTTAATGATCTCTAGCAGGATATAAGCCAACTTCCGCAAAGAAAACGAAGATTGGTAAGAAGGGGGCTCATGCATATTCGTACACCACGTGAGTTTATATACATACGAGTATATACATATGAATCTATAATGTAAAACAGAAGCTTATGTAGAATGCTTTAGGAACTTACCACTTGTACCACTCGTACACCTGGAATTCTTCCCCCCTTCGAAGTGAATACATTTTTTATTATAATTAATGTAGCTTGTGTGTAGCAGAATTTAGAAAATAGAGAGAGAATTCACCATATTTCTTTCATTTCCCACATTTTAGTTTTATTTCCTATTTTACTCATAGTTATACATCAGACATGTACTATACTATCGTTGTGTATAAATAACCGAACATTATATTAGCTGTTGATTTCGATATCTTGAGCTATGAACACTAATTTAATCGTTTAATCCTTGGCAAAAACGCAACGATTCTATCATCGGGTACTATCAGATCATAAACGATCATGTTGAAGGTAATAACTGGCAAAAATATTATATACATAAATTGTTTCCCAACAAGTTTTTAAACATATTTTTATGAAATATATTTAGTTTTTCAGTTTTAATTCACATAATTTATCGATCAACAGTAACTTTAGTATTTTCTGCATTATTATGTAAATTTTTTCTGTTATTTTTATAATAGTTTCTTGGTTTGTGTGTTGGTCATTTAGGGGGAAATTCAAATTAAACGAGAATGATGGAAACACGAACATAAGCGACAGCACCCTCGAATTTAAGACCTACGAAAATTTACCCTGCAACAATTAGTGGAAGAAAAGGTCTAAACTTTTGTGTACGACGAGCGAATGTGACACAACAGAATGACAAGGAAGTCGCCTTAGCGGACATAAAAATTGTTGCACAGCCCTCTTCAACTGTTGCACTGCGTCGGTAGGTCGGCCACCTTTCCTGCATAACTACCAATTTTCGAGCGCACATTCGCACCGCATTTGAATCAAGTTACCAGCGCTGCCTTCCCCTCGCCGCAGTTGCGTTCCTCTCGAAATCTAATGGGATGCAGACAAGGACTTAATTTCAAGTGCGACGGCA
The DNA here is from genome assembly GCA_943737955.2 of Myopa tessellatipennis. NCBI lineage: Eukaryota > Metazoa > Arthropoda > Insecta > Diptera > Conopidae > Myopa > Myopa tessellatipennis. The sequence continues at coordinate 2,295,050 of OX031317.1, read as the reverse complement.
TATTTTAATACTTGTACAAACATGCATTATGAGAAGTGCATATTCTTGTATTCTTGTATACTTTGCGTGTGGGGGCATATGGCGAACAAAAGGGTTTCCTCGTATATAAGGGTCTATACATGCCTACATTCGAAGTTCTTTACGAACTGAAAACTGATCACCAGTTCAAACAGTAGTGCCCTTTGCTGTCGTTCGCGGTCTTATACCCTTACATACCAATTGCGTAGGCTATACATGTAGGCTATATATGTAGGTGTAGGAAGTAGGGGGAGGAGGGATTTTGCATTTAACTATTCAATAGATGATCAGCTATTTCAGAATGATAAGGTGAGAATACCATTATAGAGTTTTCCCATGCAGAATTGAATACTGGCTGATTTTGAATTGGAAGTTCAACTGATAGGCGACTCAAATGGATTGAGAGGTGTTGAAGATAGGCGATAGTCCTTGTCCTCGCACTTAGAGGACGTTCGGGTCCTTGTACATAAACTTTGAATTGATATTGACACTTGGCAATGACGGAAATACTGTTTGATCTTCTCTGAATGTGATAAGAGAGTGTAATAACCAAGCCAATCGTGAGTCCTCAAATGTTTTCCGGATATCTCTGGAGGGTATCCAGATAGGACCTATGCAAACCTTTTGTTGTCAAGTCCAGCCCTTGGCCCATACAACTTTACGATCACAACTTGGCGATCGAACACCTAAACTGGTGAACACTCACTCAGTTGGTGACTAATTCTATTTCTCCACTAATACTCCTAAATAGGTATTTCCTTTTCTGTGCAGCTTTTGGAATCTTTTGCCATTTTCTGGATACCTGCTAGTGGTGGCTGTCGTTCTCATGTCACACTGCTTCAGACTTGTGGCGTGATTGTTTCAAGTTTCGTTCTCACGCCATTTTTGTTCAGCGTCAACCGACGAACGAACGCAAAACCTTGGGCCCAGCGTAGTTTTCAGGCGCTCAGATTAGCTTGGTAGGAAGCGACCAGACTGGCTGATAAAAGCGGGAGGAAAGATTCACACAAAACAATATGAAAACAAATGAAAATGAAAATGGAAAAAGCTCAAGGTCAGTGGCGTGAGTAAAAATGTTCACGGTCGTCGATGGTAATACGTACTTCTTTGTTTTCGCATTCATTCACTGCAGTGCAGGTGCTACTAGATGGTGCTTTAGAGATGGGCGAAAAGGGTAAAATCGTAACAAATTATGTCTTGGAAAAAGTTACTTCAAATAGTAAGAAAATAAAAACTGATTCTAGTTAATGGATTAACTGATCCCGTTGTGTCCAATATGAAAATTTTTAATTCACTAACGGCGAGTATAAACTATATTAATAAATACAAATCAATTTGGTATTTTTTGGAAGTCTTTGGTTATGTTTGGTACAAACTTAGCTTTGGTGCAATTTTTGTATTTAAACAAATTCAACAGTTTAATGGTTTTCACGAAATTAGAGAGAAGTTTATGTGAAGTGGACGAATTCAATCAGTTGAGTAAAAAGTGGAGAATTGAAAGGTTTTAAAATAAATTCACATTGTTTAGAATTGTGATTATGAGCGATAAATACATACGAGTATATAAATACAATTGGTAGATGAGTGTACATATTTAAACTGTGAACTTACCGAAACTCTTGTTTAGAAAACTGTTTTCAAACTCTAGTATCTACTGCCAGCTTCACTGACAAGACAAAAGTTGCAAATTATATTGATTTGATTGATTGATTGATTGAACTGATAAAACTTTCGATTTGTTCAAAATGTTTCGAAATCTTCACACACTCTTAATATCACGCAATTCATTTTTTCAACTTTGCTTGCTTGTGTTTGTGTTGATTAATTTTCTTTTTTGTTTATTGCAATGTAAATTTAATATTTTTAGTTTAATTCTTTCGGTGTATATTTCGGATATTTTATTTGCAATTTTTTTCGAGAATCGTCCTAACATTTGCTTTCTTATAACTATGAATTAACTTGTTGCTTCGGGGTGTGAGGGTGTCGTACGAAACCGTTTGCAGTTGGCGTCGCTTGATTTGCTTGCATTTATTAAGCCAAAGTCCGGACTCAATTCAAGCGAGTAAACTTCGAGTTCAGTTCCGTGCACTTCAATTTGTCGCCATTTCTATTGACCGCCAGTCTGCCCGATCGGTCGCGCTCTCTTATTTCGCCTCCTTGCTGTCCGACAGGCTGTCCGTTGACGAAGAACGCTATAGCAAAACTATTTTTTTGTTAAAGCCTCGTCGTACCTGAAGCAGACCCGTTCCGCTTCGTTAGATTCCTGAGCCTCGAATGTGAGCGGTGCGATCGTTTGAGTCTGACTTGCGACTTGAGAGACGCAACCGAGTTACTCACTCAGTCACTTTTTTACTGGCTATCTTCGAATTCGTCCGAGCTGCTTGTGTTGTTTTCAATTTTTAATGTTGCTTCGCACGAGCGTAGTCCAATATTCTTGAGATGATGCGAAGTTCTGAAGTTACTTCTTTTCCAAATCGGTTAGTAAAGCAATCGGTAGTGAAGCAATCCTTTCGTCGATCCTTTCGACGATAATCCTCAAAGAATGTTCATTGCGATTTAGAGCTGTTTTTCCAAGTACAAGTACATATTTAATTATAGTTTCTGTTTCTGCTAAACCAACTGAGAATTAGAAAATGGTTTAGTACAAAAATATGTGCGATTTTATTTATAAAATGTAAGATATGACCAAAAGTATGGCCATGGTCGGATAAAAGAACTTCTTAAACTAAATTAGTTAAATTACATCTTCATTTTAGTAAAATATTAAAGCCATTAAAAGTATTGAAAATAAAAATTTCATTACAAAAGCTAGATAAAATGAATACTTAAGAATACTGTTTAAAACGTTTTTTGTTAAATATTTTTTGGTTTCAAACAAAAAACAAATATTCTCCGTAAGAAATTTGAATCAATTATGAAATATCATAAAGATATGATATAAAATAGAGTTTGTATGACGAAATCGTATTGCAAACGAAGATAATTTGGGGATTAATCACTATCTGGGTTGCATAAGAAGGTAAAATGATTTCCATACATCTTTATGAATGAATGACAACTTCTCGGGGTTTTCCCAGCTTTCAAGCTAAATTAAAGTGCTCTTTGTTGCTAGGGATAAAACCAACCCTGCCTTCGTTGTTTACCTTTCTGGTTCTGAGTGAAAACCAGCAGTGGATTCACTGCTTGTTCTTGACGATATTCCTACCTGTTCCCGCTGTTACCATGGCACAGGCTCGGCTGCTCGTCCGCTCACTGGCTGCACTCAAGATGAGCGAATTGCAAAGCGCACGCCTACCGAAGCGCTCGCCGCGTGGAGAATCACTTCAGCAGCGAAAGCACTCAATTACGAAGTTCGTCTTGTGGTTGGATAATTAAAAACGCTCTCTTGTATCAGCAACAACCCATAAATAAGCGCAGTGACACAATTCGAAGAGATAATCAACAGGTGCGCTTCAAGGCCCAAGCTGTTTGTGTTTCAAATGTAATCCCTGCATAATTTAGTTTTTACTACATTACTTACATTTTACTACATTTTACATTTTACTACATTGACAAATAAAGTTAAAGTAGGCGTTACACGCTATTTCCTTTCATTTACATACATATTTCATATGTAAATTTACTTGCATTAGTTTAATTAATTATTAGTTTAAATCGCTCGAAGACGGTAAAGACGGTAAACCGCTGCTGAGCGGTTTTATGAATATTCATACTTAATAGTACCTAATACCTAATACCTAATATATCAGGTAGTAATGCCTGAACCTGGCGACTGAACGACGAGCAACGCGACGTCATGCAACAATTACACAAGTAATTCTTGTAAGCTCTCGCGATTGTTGTTTAATTTGCAAAACAACACCAGCAACTGCGAATCCATGTAAATCGGTCCCATCAATTGATGAGCGAATGAGTGATAAATGCGTGGCGCACGGCGTTTTGGTTGGTCAAACGCAGCTCGTGGATTTCAAGTGACTTTCCAGTGACGCGAGCCAGTATATTTTGTTTTTATGCGTTGTCTTGTGCTGTGCTGCGCTGTGCTGCGTCTCGACACGCGCCATGATCACCGAAGAAAACGAAGAACCAGAAAGAGTGCCAACTTCGGACCAGCCGAAGCTCAAAACACGCTCTGATCGGGGGGCATGTGGAAAAGTGGGGTGTGGTCCCCGCTCATCTTTGAACGAGTATATAATATAATGACTTTACACCATGTGCATGTGTGTACGTATGTATGTGTGTGTGTATACATATGTATTCCATTTGTCTGCCGTAATTCACTGAAAACAGAAAATCTATGCATTAAGATCTTCGATAAGGCATAATCTTGAAAAGTGGAAGGATTACTACACCCGTTCCTCGTTCATTCATAGTGAAAGAAGCCTCTAAATGTACAGTTACAATTACAGTTATTTCATTTAAGTATTGCATTTATTTATTTCGGATGTTGAGGCTCAAAACATTCAGACGACGCTCGGACATCTAAAGTTCTATCGATTCTCATCAAAACCGATTATTATTTCGATTTGAAAACTGTTTTTGCTTCTACATACTTATGCAATCCAACATATACTTAAAATTTTCTAATTTCGTGGCATTGTGTCCAACATCTGCGTATCCCACATCAAACCTGCGAGTACCAACACACTTCTGCCACCGAACTGGCTGGTGTTCTGAAGCAGGTGCGCTCACAGACACTCGGACTCATAGTACACACTCCATATGGCTATGCTATGGAATATTACTGCTTTTCTACTAATAAATGCACAGTGTGTTTTAGCTGGAAATAAAAGACTGGAGAAATTATCGTACTATAAATAAAATTCGAAATGAAACAAGTGGGCATGCATACGATCCACATACTTACATACTTACATATAATATATACAATCGTATGAGAAAATTATATACACCGAGTTGAGTGGAAAACTAACGAGCTTGTGAGTAGCGAACAAAGAAGCAGCGCGTGCCAACTAACGGCTGAGTGGCGACGATGGACAGGATGAAGACTAAATCGGTTATGCAAGGGCTCGCTTGAAAGAACCTCCACCAGCAGCGACGTGAAGCTGCTTAGGAACGGGGTTCGTTCAACTAATTTGCTAACTTGTTCGGCCAGCCAAATTACAGGCAGTACGAAGTAAATGGGTGTACATGTATATGTAGGTATGTAAATTAGTTTTGGAAAAACTATTCAATTCAAAATTATTATATTTTTCCTACATCCTGAGGGACACCTGTTGATTGTCCGAATTGTGTTCGAAATGTTGGAACGACCGCCTAACTTACTTTACGACGTTCCTTCTCATTGCTTATATGAAATATTGTATAGTTTGTTCAATTTCCCGACAGGGTTGGACTCTATAATGATGGGTTCTGCTGCAAATTTCCGTCATCTCTTGTCATGTTGGATTTGGAGACACTGCTTCAAAAATCACATGCATTTCTGGCGAACAACACGGATCCGGCGACGAGTTCGCTTCTTAAGTCTTGTCTTATGCAAGAATATAGAATATAAAAACTTAAAAGAAATATCAATTCATTTACACGCACGTTCGAAAAAGCTTTAGAGTAACTTTATTCTTATACAAAAGACTATCTACACAATTTATGAAATTACGTTTATTAGGTTTGCTTATAAACCATTCGCGTATGTTTCAACTTCGAAGTATAATTTTTAAAGTTATCACGGCGCAAGCTGTCGACTAACGGTTATTTATTTTCCTCTATGTGCTACAATATGTATGTAAGCATGTACATATATGTATACAATATTTTCCGAATTTATTCTGCATTACAGTACAGACACAAGTCGCACTTAAAAATTTTGATGTAATAAATTTTTAATTTTTTCTGTAATTATTATAGCAACGGGTACTTCATGTTCCGTGGAGCGTAACTTCGCCGACAGAGGGAGAGAAAATATAAACTACAGCCAAAACAGAAGACACATCCACGGCATCCAGATGCGAATGTGCGAAAACGTGGACGATTCGGCCGTTCCTTAAAGAGTAACCAAGAAGGGAGCTGTACAAGGCTCTACAGAATTGAACAGAAAAGAAACCGAGAAGTGTTTGTAAAATAAACCCATATCAAACCCCAAAAGAGTGCTATCTGCCACACGACCAAAGAGTGGATAGCCTCTCTGGTTAATTTAATAATTTAAACAACAAGAGATTCTTTGGAGTGAAATGATCAAGTGGGCCAGTGGTTCATCTGGCCCATGGGTACTTTAGATAGGCTAGATTATGGTGAATTCTTTTAATGTTTATAAAGTATTTACAATTAGTAATAATAAAATAGTGATCATCATTTCGGAAAATGTCTATTTATAGCACATTCATACAAAGAACATTATAAGAAAGTAACAGCAAAAGAAAAAGTTGAGTTCAAACGGAAATCCGCTAAACGAACCCGTTTAAAAATACATGGTTTCAACTGCGAGTAGCCTTTCCTTACTTCAGAATCAAACAATGAGAGAGAGCCAGGACAATAAGAGAATGAAATACTAGTATAGGAAGTAATTAAAGTGATGTAAAATAACCGAGTACGTCGTATTTGTGATAGTTACTAAATTATTTTATCATAAACGGAAACGCTTCTCTGACCAGAAAGGAAACAATGAAAAATAAGTGGACCATCTTCAGGTTTCCCTTCAAAATTGCATGTAAATCTATTTGGCTGTATAATAAATAAAAACCTATCCATATGGAGAGAGGGCCTTCCATTTCTGCTTCCCCAAACCCAGTAAAACATTATCCAATACATCAAGAGGTTTGTAAAGTAGACCCAGTAGGCCGCTTCACTCATTCAGGTGCTTAAATGCCCAATAATAGTTCTTTGCAGCAAAAGTATGGCTCTTAATTTTTAATCTTTTTTTGTGTCGCCCGAATCCATGTGGTCTTTTTCGATGTGGTCCATCGTAATTGGAATGCCATGTAAATGCTTGTCTGAAGCGGACACGCTTCTTCCCGTGCATTGTCTAGAAGCACCAACAAACTGTACCGTCCACCTTCGATTTTAGGATGTAAAACATCTAAAGTGTTCTATGCTTTTAACCATCGTTGGAAAAAAACTCTATCTATTAATAGTTTACATATGTAGATTCAAATAAGCTACAAACTATGCAGAGATTGAAACAAATTTACGAAACGTCTCCGGAAGAGTTCAGTATTCACCACTAGTATGGAATTCTAGCGACATTTACTTTGAATCCACTTCTTTCATGAATGAATTTCTATAAAAGCCATGATGAAATTTTTAGTGCTCCGTAATGGAGTGCGTCCATTTTCCATTAAATATTATTATTATTATTAAAGCTTCATATCGGGATGTTTGGATGCTGCTGCAGCTGCATTGTTTTTCCGCACAAAGCTATGCACAAACATACGAGTACAAATGTAATATGAATGTACTGGCAGAGGCTCCAAAGTTTCGGTTGGGTAAGCGAAAAATTCCTCAGAGCGTGAAGCCACGAGCCACGATTTCAGCTCACATATAATGTAGCCGCGTAAGAAAGCATGCAACGAAATATATTAATGTGAAATTATTATTAGTTCTGCTGGGGGAATTTACATTTGAGACACTTTAAGGATTAATAAAGGGAGACATGTTAGTTTCCAGTTGATTAACATAACCGATTTAACTGCTTCTCTACCTAAAATAGAAGTGACATTTAGCATTATAGTAACACGCGTAAAAAAGGATTTCTTTTAGTTTTTGCACTGTGTTCATTGTGTCTCAGTACATTTATTAATATATCGTGCACAAACGAATAATTTTGAAATGAAGACAGTAACACGGTCCACTATACAGTCTATTGAAGTCTATTTATTTGCTGAAAAGCCACATAATCTTCCATCGGAAATATTTCAAGTGCCCCAAATGTAAGTTGCCCGCTTTATTTGAGCCATCAATTCTGCTGCTTCTGCATGTTCAACAACGTATCATAATAGCTGGGCTTTATCCACCCTGCTGGATAAAGCGTCCCGCTTCCGTGTAGCTAAGAATAACCACGGCAGAGAACGACGACAATAACAATACGTACAACCATAAAGAAGAGTTCACCTATATATTTATATGTACATACATACATATGTATGTATGTATGTAGTTCGGTTATATTTGGGTTGGGTGGCTTGTATATCTTTGCCACACATACAAACAAAGTGGTATGTATACAGGTACTTCCATATGCATGTACCAATCTCAGCCATGTACGAAGATCTTCAAATCTTTCGCAAGATTACTTTAATTTTTCATTACGGAATTCTTTTCGGAATGTCAATACGATTTATTATATTTTATACGTGTTATTACAGTTATTCATGGCCGGTATATTGAAGTATTCATATTCATATTCGTCCGTTTGTCTGGCTGTGCATGAATAACGATTGATAGTGTGAATTTTAGGTCAATATTACGATGATTTGCTATGATTTGTAAAATCCCTGGATTGGACTGAAAATGAATGAAACCAAAAGCTACCAAAAGCTTTTGGAGAAAGCAGCAAAATCCTACGAACAGACATTCGCATGGAAAACTGTCCATTTAATATGAAGTAATAAAATTTGCCCTTTTACAGTATCTGGCACACTACTCAGATTATGAAAAAATAGCAACACTGTATAACAGCGTCAATCATTACTGAAATTTTATGTATTTGTTGTTGATTTCTCTGCTACTACTTTTTCACCCTACACCCGAAAGTGATATTAACTGGGGTTTTCTGGCTATGGAAAAGTGTATACCTGTGTATGAAGTCACTTCTAACGTTTTCATCACTTCTATCCTGACTTCAATGCCGCGTCGATCGCTACTCAGAGAAAACCATTATGATCTGCAGTGGATTTTGGTTGAATCGATGAGAACGGCTACCACGGAAACTTGCATAATCCTCACCTGAAAAGCATGGACGACGACCCATTTGTTTTAAGGATATAATTGCAGAACTAGGAACTGTAAGGACATGAGTGCATGAGGTGTAGGGTACTTAAGCTTCGGCCAGAATGTTTCCGGTTTAGTTGTTGTATTTCATTTCTGGTGTGATACGCAACAGTGCCCGAAGTGATTATTTTTATTTTTATTTTTATTTTCCTGGTATTTGTATTTGTTGGTAAGGTTCAATCGGTACCGCTGAGATGAGCCCCAGCGAAAAATACGACATAATTTTGAATCTTACGCGATTATACATACATATATGCTATATACAATAGTATGGCTTTACTTTATAGTATGCTATACTGACTTTAAGGACAGTAGTTCAAATGGAAATGAATTGTAAATTGCAGAACTGGGAAGTACCAAAACAACTGTCGTCTCAATTAATAGCGGAACTGTTCAGCCTTTCCTCTGCGATGGTTAAATATTTGTAAATTTTTCAGTGTTGCCTATGAATTGCTCACACATTGATGGTTAGTTATTGATTAGGTTAGTTATTGAATAAATAAATAAATAAATAAAAGAGACAGAGTATCAAAAGCACATGAATCGCGGAAATCAATGCTTTCTTGTACAAAAATTATTCAAATAGGATAACTTGAAAGTTGCTCACAGACTTGAAATGTTTGATGATTTGATCTTGCTTAAAAGTTGCTCACCACACTTCAAAATGTTAGATGATTTCTTTCGCTCTCAAAATACATAAAGTGAATCACTTGGTACTGTTATTTTAAACATATTAATAAATATATTATACATATGTATTTTCATTGAATTTTCGAAATGGTAACATATTTGTGTGGAGCTTATACGTGTGCTTTCCTTCACATACTTACATAGCATATATCTGTGACCACAAAGCAAAAGCGCCTAACTCGAGTTAGAACGAAAGTCTGCTATTCAATTAAAATGTGCTCATTCCAATCTGATTTCAATATTTCGTTTATACTTGTGGCAATTTTATTGTATGCTAAACTCAAATTAATAGAGAAAGGTGTATAAATAAAAGGACAAGTAAAAAAAGAGTAAAATAAATAGCTACTGATTTGTAGGCTTTAGGTAAAATTTCAAACAATTCTCCTGAAAAGTAAGTAAAGCGACTTAGGCTGTTACGGCTTGTGGCCACGGATATATTCATATGTATGGACTTGGTAAATGTTCGCCTTTTCGGGGCAATGGCTTTGGAAAAAAATATCATCACATCAGCAGCCGCAATTACAGCAACAGCGACAGCGACAACTAAAGTATCCACAGGTCCAATGAAGTCAGAGCTGTAAGCTGAAGCCCTAGCGAATAAAAGGAATCACGGTCCGTTGATCTGGTGTTTTACATTCGTTCAAACCGAAACAATTTCAATAATGAAAAAGCATATGGATCGCAGCAGAGAATCCACAAAGGCCGCGCATATCAGGTATTGTGAGTTCTGGTGATATGGCCGAACTGCGCCTGTGGTGTGTGTGACTGCTGACTCGTGTTCGTGTTCGTGTGTTACTTCACGTATTCTCTAGTGTAGCAGTCCAGCAGCAGCCAATAAAGCGCGTTACTAAATTAACGAAAAAGCGAAATAGGGTTTAAATTGCTTCTGTCCTCTGCACACGAAGATGGTGCCCTCTGAACAACAGCCGGGGTGAATAATACTAATCGCAACAAATTTTATTTCGTAAGTTTATATGCTGGTTTTTAACTTTAAAGGGGTTCGGGGTGCTACCAAAGAAGAAATTTCTATGGAATACGTTTAGAAAGGTGTATTTTTAGCATTTACATATTAAGAATTCGATCAGAAGTATCAATATTCCATCTATAAGTAGTCAAAAATCTAATTATTACTTATTTCATATTTAAAAATACATTTCAGATTGATATTTAACTTTTTTAGCTTCGAAAAACAATGAAATACCAAGAAGCTAAACGACAAATAAATAAATAAATAAAACTAAAAGAAACAACAATAAAAGCCATAGTGGCACTGCCGGAAACCATGCGCCCCCTGTTCTATGCCCCTCGTAACACTGCATTTCGTCGTTTTTCCCCCTTCCGTCCTTCCTTCCTTTTTGCGACCACAGTAGCGCGCAGTCAAAAGCGAGTGCACTGCGGGTAAAGGTAATGAGATAAATGCATAATACTTTTCTTGTTTCGATTTGCATGATCACGGTGTTTCTTTGTTTAGTGTTAAACCACAATGCAACGACGACGACGACGATGATAACGATTTACTTTTCTATTGAGTCTGAAGGGAGACGAAGAAATCAAATCATCGCAGAGCTCTCTCACTCCTCGAGAAATTCTAATTTTTGAGAGTCGGAGGACGTCGCGGTCATTTTTTGAAAAACGATATTGGCTATTTTTCGAAAAATTCGTAAAACACAAAAACATAAAAAATGGGATGAAAAAACATACGGAAAAACAAAAACAAATATATTTCAATTTTTTATATTTCGCTGCCGTCGTCCAGTGTGCTTTTGTATTTACTCTTGTGATAATTCCTGCTCTTGCCTCTCAGTGAGCAGCCGAACTTCTTCGCTGTCTATATTAACATTCCGTGCATATATGCATAGGATATGTCGATGCTCTATGTATGTATATGCAGAGAGTGCAGATCCACTGGATTTTCCCTGCAACTGGTATCAACTAATGCCAATGTTTCCCTTCACTAAGAGGACTCGCTGTATGTCGTGGTGATGTCACGTACCAGTCTCAGCTTCGCTTCTTCATATCAGGTGCCGAATTTAGTTCCATGTGGATTAACATTCGTGTGCTTCGTTTACAAAAGCCAAAATCTAGAGAGCAGTCAACATTTGAACAACGGAAAACTTGAGAAAGTCAGGCAGACCACGTGGTTGCTGGTGATTTCACTGATCATAGCTCCAGCTAACTCCCCATATCCTGGACAACAATCCAGTTTACTGATAGCTGTGGTTACTGCATTGAACTAGTTTCTCGATGTAGAAAGACATGAGCAAATCACGGAAGGAGGGAATCGAAGCATAGTCACCGTGGAATACGTACATAAATATCGCAGGGGGCTAGATTGATATTATAGTCAGGGACATCTCAGCTGGAGCAGTAGAAGTACCACTTGTGCCACTTTTCCTTTAATATTTGAACTCGTGTCGCTGGATGATTTTATATGAAGGAGAAATGTACTCTTCATCAACATCCTTTCAGATTCGATTTGAGTTGCCATGTAGGGGAGCACTATACGTGCTTTGTTGCTTTGGAAGCACCAAATGTTTTCTTCGGAAAATGTTTCTCTTACTCTCACTCATCCTTTACTGCTGGTGACGCCGCACATTGGCTCAGAAATTCAATCCATCAGACAAAAATCTGTAACCTTTGAAAGAATGAAGAGTTTTGAACACGGGTTTCTGCTTTCGACAGACCAGTTTATATCATTAAAGTCAAAGTTATCTTTTCTGTTCAAAGTCACGATGATTTCGCGTTTGTTGGCCAGCTAAAAGCTATTTACGAGGTCTGTTCAAAAAGTAAAGCCAATTTGAATTTGAATTGCGCGGGTGCGGCGATTCGAGCAAATCTTCTTGTTTTTAGGTTGGCAGCACTGTCATTCATACCTGTGTAGATTTCCACGTCATTACGTGCTTTCTTTGGTTAGTTTCGTTGTGTTTTCTGAATGGCCTTCAGTTTGGCAAAAGATTTGATAGAATTGCTGCAGCCGCTCAATTGAAATTCAAAATTCGCGATACGTATTGAACAGACCTCGTATTCATTCAAGACTTTAACATACCCGTAGCGATTTATAAAAGTTTTCCTCACTGACCGTCGCTCAGTTCGTTCGTTCCATTTTGCACAAGTTGATTTGTTGGCGTACTTTTTATCGCATTACTAACAACATGTTCATTGTCGAATGTGATAATATTGTTTATATTTATGGAGATTTGTTTTATTTATAATCTTATAAATATAAATAAATAAATTATAAATTATAAATTTATAAATTATAAATTTGAATTTGAATTGCGCGGGTGCGGCGATTCGAGCAAATCTTCTTGTTTTTAGGTTGGCAGCACTGTCATTCATACCTGTGTAGATTTCCACGTCATTACGTGCTTTCTTTGGTTAGTTTCGTTGTGTTTTCTGAATGGCCTTCAGTTTGGCAAAAGATTTGATAGAATTGCTGCAGCCGCTCAATTGAAATTCAAAATTCGCGATACGTATTGAACAGACCTCGTATTCATTCAAGACTTTAACATACCCGTAGCGATTTATAAAAGTTTTCCTCACTGACCGTCGCTCAGTTCGTTCGTTCCATTTTGCACAAGTTGATTTGTTGGCGTACTTTTTATCGCATTACTAACAACATGTTCATTGTCGAATGTGATAATATTGTTTATATTTATGGAGATTTGTTTTATTTATAATCTTATAAATATAAATAAATAAATTATAAATTATAAATTTATAAATTATAAATTTGAATTTGAATTGCGCGGGTGCGGCGATTCGAGCAAATCTTCTTGTTTTTAGGTTGGCAGCACTGTCATTCATACCTGTGTAGATTTCCACGTCATTACGTGCTTTCTTTGGTTAGTTTCGTTGTGTTTTCTGAATGGCCTTCAGTTTGGCAAAAGATTTGATAGAATTGCTGCAGCCGCTCAATTGAAATTCAAAATTCGCGATACGTATTGAACAGACCTCGTATTCATTCAAGACTTTAACATACCCGTAGCGATTTATAAAAGTTTTCCTCACTGACCGTCGCTCAGTTCGTTCGTTCCATTTTGCACAAGTTGATTTGTTGGCGTACTTTTTATCGCATTACTAACAACATGTTCATTGTCGAATGTGATAATATTGTTTATATTTATGGAGATTTGTTTTATTTATAATCTTTTACATTTTGTTGTATGTGTTGCACTGCTTCTGCTTCGCATTGTTGTGTGTGTGTACTGATTTTCATACATCGAAGATGTTTCAGCATTTCTTGAGGTTTTTACGGTTTTCAACGAGTTTTCTTCTTCATGATCGGTGTCCAAGCTTTGTGCAGCGCTAACTTTGCGAGTGTAGCGTGTTATCAAAAAATTTGCATACGCAACAGATCTGTTTTCGTCGGCATATCTGCTAGTTGAACACGCTATGTTGTATTTTTATAGTAATGTTAATGTCATTAATTATTGATGCATTAACTATTTTAGTTTTCCATTGCATTTGTCTTGCGTCTGGGTTATACTGTATATAATAAGTTCATAGATATTACTTTTGCAGCCATTTTATTAAATTCATAAAGACTTGGATTGCTTTTAATTGTATATATTTAGAGCCCAAAATAATGAAAAAGTTTTCTGTGGGATCCTGATTGAACCTGAACAATTAAAAATAATAAATATCATCATATAAAATTTTAAATTGTTTGTGTCGAAAACAATTTTGGTATACTTTTCATTGTCGAAATATGGTATAGGAGGATGATTGCAAACACAACAGATCGCACAATCTCATAACCATGATTTAGATCATTCTGGAAGAAAAGGAAAAGGAAGACGATATTATTTGACTGTGTTCGAATTCTATCATTCTTGTTGGTGGCGTCGATGAGAAAAGCTTTCAGTCATGACTCGCACTGAAATGCACCAAAGCTTTAAGTAGCTTTTTCGAGGGCTACCGTCAGCAGGCATTGGCAAAATTTTGCGACAATTTCTTTGTTCTGCATTCGGCATCTCTATATTATTTGTCTGTGCTGTTATTCTTCTTTTTTTCATGTGAAGTGGCGATCAGAAATTTTTCCACAGAATTGTAATGTAAATTGTCAGCACACGTAGGTATTATCTTTCGCATAGATATGTTATGCATACACATGTCAATGTTTACAATAGATAAAATATTCCGAAATAGCTATAGGATTTGCCAGTCTAGTTGGTTCAAATCCTGTTACAAATGAAACGATGAGCTGGAAAAATATGGATGTTGTATATACATATGTACATATATACATGACGCATATAATATAATATTTACGTATATTCACGTTATATAAAACATACAACAAGTTATTTTCAAAGCAGTATACTTTTTTTGGAATCAAGGTGGCAATACGATTTCAACTGTCGTTCCCCTCCCCCGAGTCATTCGAGTGGAGAAAGAGATGGAGATGGAGAAACTGAATACACACAAACCCATACAACTGAATAGGGTTTGACAGTACTTAAGTTTGCTTAAAGCATTAAACACAGTCGGAGCAACAACTCACAATAACAAGAAATTCCATGGCGTCAATTATAATGGCTTGGCAACGTTGCTCAGCAAACGAATGAAAATGCAAATGCAACGAATCAAAATTAATGCAAATTGCCAAATTTTACATTACAGCTCTGAATAAGTCAAACCACAGTCATAAGTTTTGTAAACTCTGTAAAAATTGCTGTAAAATTGCTTTGTCAAATTTATAATACTAAAAATCTATCAATCAATTCAAGTTGAGTGAAAAAATGGAGGAGAAAGAAGCAATGGAGGCCATCCAAGCGCTTTTTGAATTGTTGGGATTGCTTGCCAGGGCGCACAAAGCGTACTTACATGCAATGGAAACGCGATGGAGGTGGTGGATTCGCCCACTTAACCTGAATAGAGATGCCGTATTCTTGTTCGAAACTGGCACGAAGCAGCTAATACTAAAGGACGAAGAGCATTTTTTCATTGCAACCAGGATGGATGCTGCAAATTTTCAGTGCTTGCTAGTGCTTCTTTGAGAAAAGTTGTTCAAGAACTCCCAACGCGAAGTGTATCAAACAGATGTCAGGCTGTTGATAACACTTCTGTAAGTATTGCAGTCAACAACGATAAAGGAAATTATTGACGTGTTCAGTCTTACAGATATCTGGCGCAAGGTTGCAATGTGCAAATCCTGGACACATAAACTGGGCTTCTCAACGGTCCGCAAAATCATTTGAGCCTCCAAATTTTACAGATTGGGAGAAAATTGCTGAAGAATTTTTCATAAAGAGTGGGATGCCCAACTGCTTAGGGCCATCGACGGGAAGCTCATCAACATTATAAGGCCCAAGAAACGGGCCTCGCTTTATTTCAACTATAAGCGGCACTTCAGCGTAGTCCTGATGGCAGCTTGTGATGCAAACTACTGCTTCACATTTGTCGACGTTGCCAGGTATCTCGGAAACATTACCGCATTACTTTGTCGCTGACAGCGCGTTTCCATTAAAAACCAATATTATCGGCCATACCCTGAAACTCGGAGAAAGCCATGTCAACCTCGTTTTCCTCCTTCGGCTCAAACTGCTCCGATATCTTATTGGCGGTTTCGGATATCTGAGCTAAATTGAAGAGAAGTATTATTGAAATATCAATAAATAGTATGCAACTTACATATTTTGGAAAGGCGGCAGAGTTTGGTGGAGTGGCATTGCGCAACTCCCATTGATTTTTGAGATTTTGTTATGACTCGTAGGCATTTGGTTATTGCTTGTATTAAATTTGAATTTATCAATGAATTAATTCTTAAAGGATATTAACTAGAACTAGTTTTGATTTTATTACGTAGGAGTCCAGAGCTTCAAGTGGAGCCTCGCTATTCGAGTAGATCAGAACATTTTCCTTTTTAATGCGTTTTTCGATTGGGGAAACTAAGGTTGTTACTAGAATTTTAGTATGCAAACCAGAAGTCTTCGTGAACAAACAGTATAACATATCCTTCTGGTGGCGTCAAAAAACACCGGAACCGTTTCGACCCATTTCGAACCAGGGTCACAAATGTAATCATGCCATGGCGACTGACGACTCTCATAACCCAATTGATTTGGCTGGGATTACAACTGCATTTTTTATAAAAGCGATATATGTGTAGGGTGCCATCCAAAGGCAACACAAACTTTTAATTTTGTTCCTTTTTAACAAATATTGAATTATTAAGATTACACTGAAGTACAGTAATCTTGTTAAGTTATGGTAAACGAGGTCTGTTCAAAAAGCGAATTTTTTGTTTCTTCAAAAATTATTTATTTATTCATGAATACCTATTTTGTCCCCTTCAAAGTAATCCCCATCGGATATTATACACTTGTGCCAACGTTTTTTCCGATCCTCGAAGCACTTGAAAAAATCATTTTTAGTTGCTCCTCCAGCTCCATCTTCGATGCCGTCTTTATTCCCTCCATTATATCATAGCGTCGTCCTTTCACGGGCCTCTTTAGTGGCTCCGGTCACCATTATTGTGTTGTTTTTGGATCACCGCGCTCAAATTGCGCATAACTTGCAGGTAATATTCCTCATTGACCGTTCTTCCCTGTGGCACTCATGTGCACCACGCCCATTCATCTATTTTATGGAATAGGCAAAAATCGAAGACGAGCTAAAACACTTCTAAGCGAAATAGCTGTCAAAAATTAATTGAACATTCAAAGTGGCCGCACTTGTCAGCATAAGTGAGGGACATAAGTACCAACATAACGCCACAAACAAATTGAAAATCGAATATATGTACGTAACCCACAGGAATTACGCGATTACAGATAATTACGATTACTTTTTGAACAGACCTCGTACGTTGGTGGATATACTGATTTTGTTAATTTTTCTTTTTGGTCACCATGCTAATGAATAACATTAATTGGATTATGTTACTAAAATAATAAAAATAAAAAAAAAATAATTTAAAAAAAAAACACAACAACAAGAAAATTTATGGATGCTTTTGAGGGCAATTGCTTCAAATATATGATAAGTTTTCAGACAGCTTCGGTCGACATAAATAAATGTTGTTTTATTGTTAAATATCAACGAGGAAAAATGCGAGTTTTTCAAAGAAGATCTGAAATATCTAGGTCATGTCGTGAGCCGCCAAGGTATCCACACCAATCCAGACAAAGTGCTGGAAGTGAATTATTACCACCAATAAACGTTAGAGGAATTCGGCGATTCTTTTTAGTATCATCGTGGTACCGATGTGCCACTCACAAGTAACCTGAAAAATGTTAAAACTGGAATTGAACCGAAGAGTAACTGCAAGCATTCGAGACAATGAAATAGAAACGTCATGATAATTCGCATCCAGTTAATCATTTGAGCAAATTCAATAACAATCCTGAAAGAATCCATTGCAATGACGTAAAGCAAAAATTTTCGTTATCTTAAAGGAACGGCTGATTGGAAGCTGCAATTTTCGGACTCAGGTAATAAAGATGATAAGTTTATATTCAGATTCAGCGACGATGTTCGATCAGTTACTAGATACGTCAGCATTCTGCAAGGCGATGCAATTTGATGGAACAGCAAGCGACAACCTAGAGTGGCCTAAAAGAACTATATTATTTCATATGTATTATATTTCTATATTTAAAATTTTTTTAAAAATGTTCATACAATATTTGAATGAGTGGTTCACAGGTTCAACAGGTTTTTTCCATCTTCCGTATGGACGAACACGGTTTTCCATGTACGAAGGTTCGCTACAGAAGCAGACACTGGAATGAAAAAGGTGAACACAAAAGGTGAAGGATAAACAATATTATAATAGCTAAAGGATACTATTACCTACCTCATTCAAATGCAGTCGCTTCCTTGGTCCTTAAAGCACCCCTTCGATGACTCACGGACGTAGGAGATTGGACATTGGAGTGAGGAAGCTTAGACACCCACGGCCAGCCACTTTTTTCTCATATCCACAGTGTTGTCCGCTAGCTTTTATTTGTGCGGCTTTTTAAATCCGTCCACACTTAAAATTATAAGAGATGTTATACAAAAAACAAACCTTGCAATAAAATTTTGGCATATACCAGCCGAGCGCTTCGATTTTCTGATTTTTGTTGTTCTTGTAATGTCCAAGTTAAAGCCGTCCAAAGTTTAAAAATTGTAGGCCTACATATATCTCCTTAACTCTACAAGATACCGACATGTTATTGGTATCGTTTTTAACTTTGGACGGCTGTATATATTATATATCCAGAAATATGATCCAAATAATATATTACACACAATATTTTATTTATTTATTTTATTTTGGCAGACAACAAAGCACGACCTACAACACACAAACTACATACATATATTAACACTTTAAATGATAGCTTTGATTTCGAAATGTGATTTCCTTTTGTTTGCATATGTCAAAAACATACATGTTTTATTTATCTTTCTTGAAAGAACTTGGCATCACTTTCAAGTATTTTCGACGAAGAGTAGGCAACACATTTCCAAAAAAAAAGGGCTAAGCTAGGCGTCAGGGTGCAAACAGAAACCATACGAGCAAAAAGTAACGACGCCTAGCGTCAGGAATTGAGGAAAGCTTTTATAAAGCTTTACGCATCGGTTGAAGTATCGACTGAATAAAACGGTTTTGGCTGGCCATTTTTGGTCTGCTTTCTGCAAGATTCTGTAAAGCTGTTGCATCAGTTGTTGACAAATTTACGCTTACATTTTGTGAAAAATCTGGGTGAATCTGTGAAAGTCTGGGTTGCAAAAAATGTCTCTTTTATAATCTCTAATAAGCCGTGGTTACGCTACCGTGCATGCTTGGCAAGCACGACTTTTTTGTAGTTGGTTTGTGTGGATACACTCTTTTATACACAAATCAACGATGAAACTGGTCAAAAACTGTCGTTAGTGCATTTTTTTGGCAGAACTAGAGTGAAGTGTTTCTAAAAAACTTTCAAATAGTTGCGATTATTTATTTTATTGAAATCAAATAAATATTCCAAAAAAATTGCACATTCCACTCCTAAAAATATGTTTTTGAATTGGTTTTTATGTATGTATTTAATATTTCATCAATTCACTTTCACAGTTTTAAAATGTTCACTTCACAGTTTTCAGCAGTTGTTAAAACAAACGTATGAGAAACTCATAGTAATATCATAAAGCAATCGCGAGAAAAGTATTCACAATAATGATCCGCTACTTTTATTATAGAAATGTAAGATTTTTATTGTACCAAGCAACCAACCTTGCCAGACACCGCTACAGCGTACCTTCTCGGCGATTCTCACAATCGCGCACTTAATCTTCCAAAGGAATCTTTCCAAAAGGAAAAATGCTTAAAACATTTCACAAGTAGTAAGATTTTGTAGTCAGCAAACTATGCAGGTCCGTGAAAGCACAGAAAGCATACGGCCAATCGGAGAGCTTTACCACTCGCAAAGCTTTCCAATGCGAAAATTCCATTTCTCAGAATGTTCCTCGAGGACAGCTTTCTTTGTCGAACATGTGCAAATCTTCACTCTCTGAGAGAGAATGCACCGAGTAGGCACATGCTGCTTCGGCAACTACTTGCCAGCAAGTAATGTCTTAGGGGAGGTTAGAATCCAGTCTCCATGCGATAAAATGAATCTTGTTCTTTTTGGTATTCGTACGGCCATTGTGATTGCCGCAGTGGCGCCTGTTGTCTTTAACGTGTCGCAATTAACTTTGTATCTGTCTTTTTGCCTTGCTGCTTATCGGGTGGTCGCTCTCTGAGCGCGAACACAGCGCTGAGCACAACAACAACGGTTATACGTGCAACCTAATCCACCGCCAGCCCAGACCACACTCAAACCTTCCAGATTATTCTGTCTACAGTCTGTCTGCCTGAATGTCTGCTTCGTTTTTACCCCTCTCCGGCAAATATGCAATGCACATGCTACGCACAGTACTTTCTTTTCTTTTTTACTTTTTACAGTACACATTGTTATGTTTTTGGCAGACTTTCAGCCTAGAGCTGGTGCTCTTAGGAAGGGGGTGGGGGGGGGGGGGGTGTGGAGGGAGGGCGTGGATGGTGGCTGAAATTAATAACTTGAACATTTCTTTTCGATTTAACCTAATGCAAAGTTAAATTAAAGTTGAATTAATGTCATCTAATTTTCGAATTCTAAGAAATTCCAATCATACATACGAGGAAATACATAAATTGCAGTTTTCAAAATTTAAACAGAACTTCACTTATGAGGATATATAAAGTAACACACCGCATGTTTTCTTTGTAGTATATTTTCCATATAACAGCATAGCTTCATTCACACGTACTCATTATGAGAAGTAGTTTATATTATATATCCTTATACTTACCTACTTACTGATTCTACATAATAGCATATCATAACACGCACTCTTGCTTTGTATATTTCGTAATTTTTATTTAAATTTCAAAATTTTATAATTGTAATATATTAAAATTAAAAATAAAAAGCCTCCGTTTCTTGTAAAAATCAGAAATATCTTGAGCAAATATTATGTGTATATATGTACGTAAATATAGGCATGACATGGACTCCGTGATGCACTGAATGTGGATTGATTGCTTACAATAAAGAGTCGAAATTATTGCTAATGGTCTATGCGCGATTATTAATAGTCTATCTGCCATCATTTCTGGTGCATGGAATTGTTTACTTATTTCGCTTTTCGCTGTTTATTTTGGCCTTCAACATTTTTAACTTCATTGTATGTTTTAGTTTTTATTTATTCAAACAAGAAAGTACAAGAAAGTAGAAATCCTCTGACGCTGTGGCTATTGTATGTGTGTGTACAATGGAAATATCGGTGTACAGTCCAGTCCTGTTCAAATGAAATCCATCAAGTGCACGAATTCTACCGATCATGAAAATAGTTCTTCTAAAAAGTCGAAATACTGCTTTTACGTTTTGCTTTCTGCTATTCTACACTGTATACAGTACACTATTCTACATAATTGCAATATATTCTCTATAACTGAAATGAGAATGTCGACAAGTTCGAATAGGTCAGGAACAGCATCTAAATTATATTACTTACATACATACAAGGCAACATGAGATTGTAAATACATAATTTTTCTCTTCGGACCCTGTTCAAGAACAAGAGAATGAAAAATGAAGCCTTTCTTAGCAGTGAAATATAAATTAGGATGCTTTTTCGGGGCCCATTGATTAATATAAGTATAAAATATATCAACATTTCTTGGGTTGCTTTCTAAAGTTGGCTAACTACACCTAAAAATGTTTTCTGATATGAAAATGTTCAGACGCCAAAAAGTTAGCATTGCCTCCATTCGGTACACTTAAGTACGTATTTTGGTCAGATTTGCTTTCTAAATGGTGCCATGCTCCATTTAGAAGACCAGTATTAGCTTTTAGCTATATATTAGATTTGTGTAAATATAAAACAATGTATTGCCGATTGAATATAAAGAAGTGGACAGTGGAAACAGTCATAATAATCGAATCAATTAGTTACTTAAACTCCGCCGGTTCAATTAATTCATAATAGTGAATATAGAACACATCATGATGCGGAAAACTAATGGAAGGTTTTCTATCCGAGGCGGTTGTTTTGAAATTGGTGTGAGTCCATTTATGTTCAAACTTAAAGTTTTGCGTTTTAATAAGTTTAACAATATTTGTAAATGATAACAGAGTAGTGTATTGTTTTTGGGTTTCTAAGGGTGTATAATCTATCGACCCAATTACCATAATTAATATTATTTAAAAAACGATATATGTATGTAATATAAATAAATTTGCTTCTAATGCTTCTAAACATAGACTAAGCCAATTTAAAACGTAATAAGATCACTTTTTAAACTCTTAAAAGAACACAAGCCAATGAGAAAAATAAGTTTCCCTTCAAATAAAAAGGAGTTGATGCACTTTTATGGTATAAAATTACAATATATTCAACTTTTAATATGTGTTAAAGAAGTATTTCATTAAGCTAATAATGCTTGGCGAATAATTATTTATTCTACTCTAGTTTGCGCATGCGGGAGAGATTTGAAATAATTATGGTGTGCAATATAATGGTATATAGTATAATAAATCCATTAAATCGTGGCATTTCAGCACTGTGATTGGTCTCGCTTTTTCGTAGAGTGGAGTCAACTCCGTATCAAGGTTCCTGGACGCAGCAGTAAGTCCAGAGTCTTGAATAGCGTATTGTTTCTTATTGTTGTTCTATAGACTATTGTATATGGTCTAGTTCGCAAATATCTCGCCCAATCTTTTAGTTAATAATTTCCCTTTCTATGTCAGTGTTTTGTAGCGTTTTCTAAAGGCTTAATTGAAAGGAAATCCTCCCGTTTCACTTCATTTAGAATGTATCATTGTCACTGTTTGTGATCTCGTAATTTTATTTCATAATATTTAATTCCATATCCATTTGAAGCCCTCACAAGTGACATGCGACTTAAGTCACTTTCAAATGTTTTTCATAAAAAATACTGAAGTACATACAATATAATAATTGCAATCATAATAAAATCAAAAATGCTTTAACGATTAGGGTCTTTATATTGCAGAATCAAAATAGGATTCCGCCATTTCAAATGATCTTGCAATTTAAACAGAACAGAGTTTACAACTCAACTCGTTTCTAAACGATTTTAAAGAGAACACAAAGTAGAACTGCCACACTTCATGTAGATTACTTAAACACATGTTGGGTACGTACAAATAGTCAAAATATCGAGTTCTATATTCATATGCTTTTCAAACGATTAAAAATATAAACGAAGATAAAAGAGCAAAGGATAGCTTGGTAGTCAAAGTTATACTATATCGAAAAATTAACCGAGTGCATTCTACGTGTTTAACACACAACCATTTGGCACACTGATAGACTGAATGGTAAATGTTCGAATATGTCCACTCCTTGGAAAAAGGTTCCACACCTTTGCCAGGTTGCCAATTTTTTGAAATTAATCAATTGCTCTTGTACAGTTTTGTTTCTTAGCGTCAATTTAGTCTCAGCAGCAACAGAAACGCTTATATTATTAGTTATTATACAATTTTAAAGTAAATTTGGAAATAACCTAACTAGAAAGACTGCGTTTTAAGAGTTCTATTCTTTCAATCATTGTTAGTAAATAATCTTAGTCCATATTTTGCACGTGTATGCAATTTTTGCATGGTTGATGATAATTTCAGACGCTTTAGTCGAGTCAGAAAAACCTTAATATTACATTCACATATGATTTGCTAAATTTAAAAACAAGTGATCGAGTGATCGATTCTCACTGTCTCACTGTTTTGTTTGTTGTTTTGTTGTTTGTTGTTATTTGTTGTTTGTTGTTGTTGGAAGGAATTAATTTTGGTTGGACAGTTATGATTAAGAATTAAGCTTTTGCATAGTGCATCGCAAATTTGAACTTTTCGTATGTATTGAAAAACATTATATAATAATATTAAATTTCAGTTAGTACATATTTTTAAAATTCAGAATAAAAACCTTGATTTTAAAACGTGTGTGTGTGTGTGTGGTGTATAAATGTAAATATTTTTAGTTAGACAATTGATTCGCGACGAAATAATTGCGTTCACCATTTACCCAAAATGTTTAGATGCTCATCCCTCCACACATATGACTCATCCCTCCCTCCCTTCCTCCCTCCCTTCCTCCCTCCCTTCCTCCTTGACTTCCGCAAGGTATGTACGTATGTATGCAGTGTGTTCCACCCAAGAGTTACTACAGTAGTGTTTCAGTTTAGGAGTTGGCAGGAGGCCAGGAGTTGGTTTAGGCGGGAACAGGAACACTGTACCGTTCTGTACCGTTTCGCGTTACCGTATTAACGTAACCTTTTCAACATGAAAATAACACTGTCAACTACATTCCAACACGTCTTCGAATAGTTGCAACACTCTGTGTATATGTATGTATGTATGTATGTATGTATGTATGTATGTATGTACAATAGAAATACATATGTAATGTCAATGTTAATACTCGTACTATACTATATGAATTGCGAATTGAACTCTTTTATATATGTATGTATATGCATATGCACATGTATGTATAAGGTTACTTAAATATATGTATGCATATACGTATATGTAGATATAACTTAAAGCTTTTGATTGAATTTCGATTTAAAGGAGTTTTTAATAAATTGTATACCAGAGTTATACTATACAATATAATTGAACTATCTATACTTCTGTATTATTAAAAATGTTAACAGATAACTTAGTCTTTATAGTTCTTTAATTTATTTGATTAAATTAGATTCGATTTACTTGGAATTTCGTCTGCTGAATTGTAAGAATAATTGTAATTGTATGCACTTGTGTGTCTTTAATATATGTATGTATGTATGTATATAATATGTGTGTATATATGCATATGTATATGTATATTTATCATCATTTACAAGATACTTTCGACTATCGCCTTTTCCTTTTATTCATAGCTGCTTACAAGTTCCTGAAAAAATGGCTCTATAGAGAAAATTAGCTTCTGTTTCACTTATAAACTACTATTATATTTTTATACATTCTGACTCCGGATGAGATGAAAAACAATGGCTTGTCGAAGCTTTTATCGAAATTAAACTTGACTTTACAATGAGCAGTTAATTTGAAACCTTAAAACAGTTATACAACTCACGAAACCAAAACTGTTTACCTTCTTATCGCCTAGATTATTAAATATTCACAAATTCATTCGGATTTATTTCAATGAACAATTACGATTACAATTTTAATTTCAATTTTAAATATATATGTATATACAACAACAACATTAAGAATGTCAAAATAATGTTGAAATTAAATATAAACAAAAGTGTAATAAATAAGTTTATTAATTAATGTATGTATGTCAAATAATATGTATATCTTAATTGATGTACGAAATCAAAAATAATGCACACTTCTTGAATAAATTTAATTAGCTACGAGTATTAAGTCTACAGTCGCTATGCAAATGATTTTATATTTTTCATTATTGAAAAAAATATATTATGGCAATCCATTACCATAGTCTACGATAAGTTTGACAAGTATATGAATTGAAATCGAAAGTAATCAACGTTGAAATATTTATCGATTTATAGTGGAACTATTTTTTTGTTTGTGCTGTTGAAATCAATTTAAATTTTAAATCAACTTGTTATGAAACCGGCGATCCTTATGAATTAACAGCCGTTTCTGCATGCAGTTACTTAAGCAGCAAGTTATTATTCATAATTAATGATCTATTTCACGCTTGCGAACGGAAGAGGAGATGGAATAACGAACGACTGAAAACCCGCACAATAGTTTATGGGATGGGATACTCTATAGGAATAGCGATGGAGCACTATCACTCTTTCTGACTCTCTGCTGACGAGTAAAGAACAAAAGAATTTATTTCTGTGTTTCGTAGAAAAGTACAAACAAATCTGTTCTTTCTCTATAAATCGATTACTCTTTCGTTATTCGATACGGATCAAAGGAGGAAGAATTTGATGTACTCTCTATATTTTAGACTCCGGAATTGAACTCGGAAATCCGCTACAAACACGAATGAACTCATGTTTGCTCAATCAATCCCAAATAGCCTATGATGATTCGTTCTTCTGTAATCGTGATGTCCACAGACGGACGGATGGGCGGACAGATAGACAAACGGACGGACGGACAGGACTAAATCGACTCAAGTAAGTACATACCCTTATCCCTTCGGGCAAATCGTATTAAAACTGGCTTTTTTTAAGTTAATGTGAAGTTTTTTTTCACAAATCTATTTCTGCTTCTTTTTCGAACTTTTCCTAAGTCTCCAGCCATCCATTATTATGCAGATATTGCATCTTTAGACTCGATATCTAGCGAATCAAGGTTAACATACAATTTATTAGCAATACTCGCGAGTAATCGAAAATTTTGTTTGCTTCTTCACTCGAGATTTGAGAGCGAGCACGACTGAGCACATTCGAACCTTACTTTTAAGACATACTATATGAATGAAATAATCCTCCACGTAGTGCCTGAGAGACTGGTAGACTGAATGGATAATCATTTAAATTTCGAGGTTAATAAATTACCACTGAATTCTGAATTTGTGACAGAAAGGGTTTTGATATTTTAGATTTTATTTAAAATGTAGTTACATAATTACTTTGCATATTCTTAAAGCTATTGCCAGAGATTTTTAGTTATTCTTCGAGTACGTAATTGAAGTATGTATGTAATTTAACTCAACATGGAAGTCGGATTAGACAGTGTTACATAAGATATTGTGTCTGATTTCAGTTTGAATGCCTTACTTTCGAAATTCGACTTCCGAATATGTTTCATAATTTAAGATTACCTAATTTTATATTATTTATATAGTTTTCGATTTCATACTTGCTGCGTGTTTTGGTCCACCGTGTTTTGGCAAAGGTTTTGTCGTCGTTGTCGCTTGTCGCGTGTCGCTTGTCGCTACCTTGTGTATTATTTTCATTGTGCACATTTCATTTGGCATGGCTTTTTCGTCCAATCGTTCTCATTTGTTCTGACGTTTCAGGCGAAAGAAAACAAACTGAAAAAATCTCTGTCTTCTGGAGGCACTTTAAATTTAAATAATTATTATAATCTCAAGAAAGTGCTTCATTCTGTAATTTGCATAGTTCCTAGTTACAGTTAAAAAGCTACAAAAATAATGCATTGCATCTGATTTTCTATTGTTAAATTTTGTGTTGTCAAGCATACAAAAACGTTTGTTTTTGTTTTAGGCACTGATTTCTTTTTGAGTTTCGCTTTTCTATAATAATAAGTTCTTTGGTTGTAGATATACTTTATAGGCACAAATGCAAATTTCTGGAAAAAGTATACCGAAAAATAAATGCTCCCACATGGGAATCATTTCTTCGTTGCTTACATTTTGGCCGAAGTATGAGAATATGAGTGCTCGGCACTCATTTCTTGTTTCCTCGCTTTCCTCGCAGTGCGTGTATTTTTAGGGGCACCCGCACTCGTCCACCACCATCTTGGGCAAATCGCGCTTGATGATGCCGTCGTCGCCGTAGTAGATGAGCGACATGCTGGAGAATTTGACCGGCGCACAGCAGGGTTGCATGCCGTTCAGCAGACCCAGTTTTCGGTATTCCTCAATGAAGTGCGCGTGGAAGGTTTGGAACGTGTCTGGCGTCCGATACGGCCCGCTGCAGTCGCCGCGACAGTAGTTGGCAAAGTAGCCACGCGGCGCTATTATCCAGTCGTCCCAGCCGAGGGCCTTAAATGACACGTAGAAGGACTCTTTGCAGCACTGGCCATGGAGTGCACTGGCGCAGTCGATGACGCGCCGACGCACACGGCGCGCTCGTATTGGCTCCGTGTGCAGCACAAGAAATGGACGATTCGGATTTAGGCGATCTTCCAAATGACGAAAGTCCTTGAAGATAGTCTGAGTGATCGGCGCCGTTTCCTTCTTCTGCCGTGGCAAGTGTGTGTTGTACAGGTGGTTCCTTCTATTGCGGTTGCTGTTGACACGATTACTCAGTGGCGAGTATTTGTAGTTGTTCGAAAGGTGTTGTTGCTGCTGCGACCGATGCGTGTTTGGCCGTTGTTTGTCAGTTAAATCAGTGACATTGCTATTCCAGTATTTGTTTAAGTTGCGGAACTTTTGCACCGCACCGTTAGCGACCGATTTCGTTGCTTCGTCATGGGCCCGGTGATGACTTCGGCGACGCTGCTCTTGCTGCTTCTTCTTGTTGTGGTTACTTTTCGGTCGCTTCGGCTCTTCGTGCGTCTGAGTCCGGTTGTACACATCGAACAAATGAAACATAAAGTTCTGACCGCAGCCTGTACAGTCGATGAGCAACCTCAACTTCTCGCCTGGTGGCGACCGTTCATACCAATACCTTACTGTCTCCGTCAAATCTAGCTTTTGCCAACCCAGCTCGTGTGACTTCACAGCGAGCGACGTACAGAAACGAGCCACTTGATCGAAACCCTAGATTGTTATTGAAATTGAGGTGCTCAGTATGTTCCCACCGTGTGTCTCCAAGCAATGGCTTGAGGTCTTTGCGCCTTAGTTTTTTTCAACTTACCTGCTGCGTATAGTCGCCCGCCAGGAGTTGAAATATCCACAGTTTTAATTTCGTGTTGGGTGCCTTGCGTCCGATCTCAGCTACAGGCACTGTCCGATATATCTTCTCGATGCGGATATGTATTTCGGCGTGGCGTATGT
Source organism: Myopa tessellatipennis (assembly GCA_943737955.2). Classification (NCBI taxonomy): domain Eukaryota; kingdom Metazoa; phylum Arthropoda; class Insecta; order Diptera; family Conopidae; genus Myopa; species Myopa tessellatipennis. The sequence continues at coordinate 2,266,259 of OX031317.1, read as the reverse complement.
GTAGCTGCTGTTCCGGGATGCGATGCGTTGGGGAGGAAAACTCTACTAAGCGGTGCTTCTTGTACATTTCGCCTGCAAGAGGTGCAAGAGAAGAGAAGGGACAAAAAGTTGTTGTTAGCCTACAACTGACACAATTTTCAGATCAAAAAATTTAAGATTAATCAGTCAACATCTATCAAGGTATCTTGTCGGGTAACCCTTTGGCAGGAATGCATCTATATAATGGAAATCATTGCTTTTGCGGCACCTCGAATAATTATATTATAATCAGTTTATGTTATTTCTCCAAAATAGCAATTTTATTAATATAGATGTCAGATATTATACAATTATTTATAGTATTTAGGGTTAGTGCCATTAGAAAGTATAAAGCCTGCCGTTTTGTTTTTGTGCTAATGTTCACGGATATAGAATAGAATATTTCATTTCGACGATGTAGAAAAATTGATCAGCGTCGACAAACTGAGTCGACCACCGTTTGTCTCTTTGTGGGAAGTGGGACGGTGGTGCTTTCATGTGCTTTCAAAAAAGTGGTGTTTTTAAGTCTACTCAAAGGCGTCGTCTATCGCTGAACGTGTATAGAAATAAAAAGAAAAGAGTATGAGTGTTCAGTTCGGCCTGGCCGAGCCTTATATACCCTACACGCGTAGGATATATGTATTTATAGTCTAATTCAGTGGGCGAATCCGGGAATAGAATTTCAACTTTATATCTGGACTACTAACTGAAGAATCGGATGCATTAATATTTACTTTAAAAGTAGGTGGTCCGATTTTCTCCATCAAACGCCCTGCATGGGAAAGTGTATTTGAGCCGAATTTAATGCCCAGAAACAGACAGACGGACGGACAGGGCTTAATCGAATCGGATGACGGCGCTAATCAAGAATATATATACATACATTCCCATACCTCAAGCCTCCTGTAATGTGTTACAGACGAAAGAACAAAGTTATGCCTTATTCCTTCGGATGTAGGGTATAAATAAGAAGAACTCCGTCATTGATTACTTAAAAAAAACACACACGGAGAAAAATATGGCATCGCGAAAAACGCGAACAAGAACAAAAGTGTTAATTGTAGAAATCTGCGGGGGTTAATTAAAGCTCCTCTTCCTGTCCTCACCTCACTTCCTCCTGACCAACAGTAGTTGTCATGCAAATTTAGGAGTTGTTCTCTGTGCAGCTATTTAAATAGTATTTTAAGAAATAATATTTAAAAAACAAGAAAGTGCGGTTATTTTATTTTAATTGCGTGAATTAAAATAGTGCTATTTTTGTTATGTCTTTCTTGAGAGTCTACCTTCGTCTATTATGTTTTCTAAAATGTATATTTTAGGCTCTGCATAAAACCATGACGACTTTTTCAAAAAAAAAAAAAACTTGCACAAAGTGATGGCAAAAATGATGTCTGTACATCTGATTGTATAGATATGGCCGCACATGCGACAGCAACGCAAACATAATATTCAATGTAGGGTAGACTGTTTGCTGTTGGAAAAGCTCTTATTTCGCACCTCAACACAATGCGATGCGTCGCCAGTCAACAGGATCATGAGATACCCACGCAAGACATTGTTTTTAGAGGTTACAATTTTTCCCGTTTTCTACTTTCCACGCTCTACGCTCTGCTGTTCTGGGTCGTGTTCTCTTACTTTTTGCATTCATTGAATTAAATAAAAAAAGAAACGCTACCAAAAGGGGTTAGAAAACTCTAACAAGCTGGTTAGATGGCTGGCAGACTGTCTAGTGTACCTCGATGAGCTTTAATTTAGTTTTTAAAGTGCTCCGTCTGTTTTATTGTTGCGGGTATGGTCATAGCTTGCTGATGGAATAAGTGTGGTAGTGACGGGAGTACTTCACACAGATAGCAACCGTAATGTCGTAACATAAATATGTAAGTGTATGACTTGGCTGGTTAGTACAATGTTTATATTGTATAGTCTTTGGTAAAACATTTAACGTAACATTTTACCATTACGTAACAAACAAAGCTTAACATTTTAAAACAGCGTAACAGTTTAATTGTCATTTATGTTGAAATGAGTAAAACTTTATTTTATTTTTAATACAGCGAAAAGTCTCTCATGACGCAAGGAACTTTGAGCCAAAATTCTTCGAAGAACATCCTAGTTAATATATTTAAATGAACACAATCGTACATCGTTACGTACATTTCAAGTCCATCATTATTTATGCCAACTCATATATAGTAAATACAATATATTTATACAATTCCTATCAATCAAATCAATGAAATTCTGCCCAATGGATTTGTCAAGGTGAATTTGCAATATTGGTTGCATATTTTTGCATCACACTAACAAAACACACGCATTAGTTTCAGAGTTGTTTGTGCAACGTAGCTTTTGCATTTTTGTTTTTGCATCATGTATTTGCGTTTAGAAAACAGATGTTTGCTTGTTTGCAACAGTGTTGCAAATTTAAAATAAAAGGAAAAGGATGAAATTTTAAAATAAATAAAAATCCTCATCATCGTGCACTAGTTGTGGAGCAACTAAAAAAACTTAGTGGTTTATCACCACTCCATATGGAAATTCGTTCCATGGAACATATTTTAAAAATACAGATACAATATTAGTTTAAGAAACTAAGGATTTTATTTTTGTTTGAACACTAAACTGGAGCCGCGTATTTAAAAATGGGACGAACTAGTGCTGTATATAACATTTTATTCATCTATAGATCGTTGAAATCTTTATCCCAAGGCTTAATAAAACCCAATACACTACTGGTTCTATAGCTATATGACACACAAACGATCGAGTTTATAGTTGCCAATATTGTACTCAAATAAAACTAGATTTGGCCGGTAAAGTTCATCTAAAATTAAAAATTAGATAAAAAAATTTAAAAAAATTAGAAATAAAAAAGAGTTCAGAGCACAAGTGAAAACACGTCAATTCGAGAGAACCGTCAACACACTGTAATAGGATATTACATGTATAGTGTACATGTTTTTTGATTTTGCCATTTTTGAGTGTAGTTTCCAGGGAATGGACAATGCTGTCATAATTCATGGGAAGCCTTTCTGGTATTTCTTTCTTTGCCCGCAAGCTTCGGGTCAAGTTTTTAGTTCAGCCTTGGAATCCGCCATTAATTCTTTAGGTCCAAAATCATGTAAAATAAAAATATCACTGTGTTTATTGATAAAACCAATTTTAATTACTTATTTTAAATATAAACAAAATAAATACACTTCAGAAAGAGTTAATATGTAACTTCTTGGCTCAACATAAAAACTTGAAAATAATATTAAAATAAAACCAGTGTAATTTCAAATAAAAACAATGAAGTTAGTTAAAAAAAAAAATAATTTATAATTTTTAAATCAATACTCATTTATTAATAATTCATGTTAATTATTAAATGATAATCCAAGGATTAAACCTTATAAAATATAAAATAATATTCATATTATTATTAAATCTTTTTATTTATTATTAAATTTATTTTAAACTCAACACAGACTTCAATAATTTTTGATACAATATATTTTTACTTTTCTCATGCTAAAAATCGATTACATTCCCAAATATGCAGAAGAAATTCTTTTACTTTTTCAAGTTATTTCGATTCATTTCGAAAGTTCAGAAGAAGGGTCCCAGCAGCACTTCTCGTCTTATAAAAATATACGAACTGTTCTCTACGGTGCGGTGCACCAAAAGAATCCACAAAAAAGGGATTTAAAAATAATTAAAAATTAGACTAAATGCATCAATTCCGCAAGAGAGAAATTCCGGAGAGAAAGACACCACATCGACCACGAAAGGAGTGTCCACAACCAGCAATATGGGGCGGGCCGCGGCGCGAGACTCTCAACCAAATATGGAACTCCTTTTGGAAGCGATCTTTTGCTCGAGTCGGTGGCAGTGATCTCAAAGTAGGTATTAAGGACCACATCAAGGGGGCCCGATTGAGGAGAGTCATCTGACGATCTTCAAGACCTCGTTATTAGTGACTATGGAAGGTGGCGGGGACATTGGATTCGTGGGGAACGCCTTTATGGACTGCCATTATCGTGCAAGAATCAGCAGTCCAAAGAATGGCTGTTTGCAACTCTTGAGAGGCTTAAAGGTCTCTGGCCATGAGCTAAGTTGCATCTTGATAGGCTGTGTGCTTTGACGGACGAACGGAGGATGGTGATCTTGGTCTACGAGGCTTCGGAGACCATCCTGAAGAGGATGCAACGGCAGAACGTATGCGTGAAGGACACCTCCAAATGGAGGGTTACTCGCCCAGAGAAGTTCAGCGATAGAACCAAGTTCGGTGGGGCGCTGACGGTCTGGAACCCGAAGGAAGAGGCAGAGGCTATCAAGACGGCAAGGGGGAAACTCAACTACGGGCTTGATAAGGCCATGTTAATTTCCAAGAAGGATTCAAACTGAAATCGGCACCGAATCCGCGGAGAATCGTCCAAACCCGGATGTAGCACCGGGGTGGGAGGTGGGTCTGTGCGGACAGACACTGCGGGGGTGTCAGCTAGACCTAACACCTAGGAACGCATCAGAGGTAAAGGCCGAGGTTAAAGTATTAAACTTGACCATGGTCACTGCCTATGAAAGGGCATGCCTTTGATTAAAATGGACAAAGAGGACTCTCTACCGTGTTGGAACGGGGTCCTGGAGTCCATGAAGAGGAAGACAAAGTGTGCCTTTAATCGGTACATGAGGCACAAGGATGCGGTGATATGGGCCGATTATAAGGGAAAATAAGTCTCTTGAAGAAGACCCTCCGACAGCAGAAAAGGCGCCCTAAGAGATTTCTGCTCCAATACTATTGATATATCCGGAGTGTGCAGAATACAGAAGGTGATATCAAGGGACCCAGTGTCTAGGATGGGGCTCATTCGTAACAGTGATGGTGTCATCCTGGAGACGATGGAGGAATTTATTAAGAAAATCGTAGATAGATATTTTCCCGGAACCAGCGAGGCCTGGGAGCCACTGCGGAAGTAGTATGATAGGACTGCGCGGGTGGAGTGACGACGAACGGGCTGAGAAGAGCGCTGATGACGTATCCCCGTTTAAGACTCCTGGACCGGATGGGTTTTCCCTGCATTGCTCCAACGGGGTCAAGACCTGTTGCTCAGAGATCTCGGGGAATATTCGTAGCAAGTCTGGCTACTGGATATGTGCCTGGTGTTTGGAATGAGGGGCAATGTTGTATTCCTACCGATACCAAGGAAGAAGGACTATACAGAGGCTAAATCCGTTAGACCGGTCTGTCTCACCTCCTTTGCTTTAATAATAATGGAGAGGGTCGTGGCGGACCATCTAGAAGGGACTATACTTGCTGGGAGTCCTCTGAGTAGATTTTAACATGTACACAGGGTGGGAAAATCTACGTAGAGAGCTCTCCACGATTTATTCGGGGTGGCTGAAAAGAAGATTGCTAATGAAGGCATTGCTATGACTGTTTTCATGGATATAAGGCGTGTTCGATAAAATCTGCTTTAGAAGATTGAGATCTGCTCTCGAAGCTAGAGGTCTAAGCCGAATTATTATCAATTAGATAGATGTAGTCTGTCTGAGCTGAGTCACAGATATGTCAATCTTTAATCTGGTAGTCATAGTACGATAGTAGGATTACAAAGCGCCCTGCAGAGATGTCAGAACCTACTCGAAATGTACACGATATCATCACGTTACTTCCACATAAATAATGCGAAATCTTCCTAACCCACGTGTGACGGCTTCGCATGCATCCACGCACACAGCTGTTGATTATGCTGGACCCTTCGAATAAAATGTTCGAAAGGCAGAGGCCAGATATCATATAAAGGTTATATAGCTGTTTTTATTTGTATGGTCACGAATTCATTTGGAGTCCGTAAGCAATTCGACAACGGAGCCGTTGCTGTCAGCATTAAAAAGATTCTTTGCCAGAAGAGGTAAGAGTGCGCGTATATGGCATTTTATTCCCCCCGGAGCCCCTCATATAGGAGAGATTTGGGAATCCGGCGTAAAATCTATAAAATACCATATAAAATGCGTAATTGGAGATTCTAAGCTGACCTTTGAGGCCACTCAAAGCTCACGACCAATGGAGAGGGTGTTGGCGGACTACTTGGAAGGGACTCTATTTGTGAAACGTCCTTTAAGCAGATTTCAACCCGCATACAGAGCCGGGAGATCCACGGAGACCGCCCTCCACGACTTGGTTGGAGTGGCGGAAAAGGAACTGAATAATGGAGGCATCGCAATGACCACTTTTATGGACGCTTTCGATAAGATCTGTTTCGGAAGATTGAGATTAGCTACTGAGGACCGTGGGCTCAACCAGTCATAATTTACTGGATTGATTTCATATTGCGCCAAAGGGATGTAAATCTGCAATGTGGGAGTCATAGTCTAAAAGCGTGACGAGGGGATGCCCCCAGGAAGGGGTGCTATCGCCCATTCTTTGGAACATCACTGCCGACTCCTTGCTTCAACAACTGAACTAAAGGACTGCATACATACAAGTGGATATGCAGACGACATAGCAGTGAAGGTAAGAGGGAAGTATATTGACACCATGCGGGATGTAATGCATGGCTCTCCACGGTAGAGGAATGGTGTAGAGAGCGCGGTATCACCATCATAGCTACTAAGATGGACACGATCCTCTTCATAAAGAAGAGGAAAATTCCGAACATGATCCCTCTAAGGATTTTCGGAAAAAATTAGATTTGTATATTTAATATAAAATAAAGCAACATTGTCATAAAAACCATGTTTATATAATTGTTTAAAAATAATATTATGAACTTGATAATATAATTTATAAACGTATGTATTTTATAACAAGGTTTTTCTAATACCATACATATAATGCACTGCCACTAACAAGGAGAAATATAACAATGTGCTTTCTGGTAGTGTAAATACTATCCTGTATTTTTTATTTATTTACATGTTTATTATTATAATTTAAAAATAAAAGCATTTTCAATTTTTCTGCGTATAATCGACTCCGACGTTCGTTTAAAACTTGGCCAGCTTTCGAAAACAGAGTTTCGCAGGGCATCGATGATGCCAATGCGCAGAGTTTTTCCTATGCTACGTGGGCCAAAGTTTCCAACGATTTCTCTTTAAAAAGAATCGTTATGCTTAAAATTTTAGCCAATTGAACCTGTCTTTTCCTCTGTAGGGCATAAAACTAATATAAGGAAGTTGGGATAATACAAAATAATAATTTTGTTACTGAATATTTTCTTTTTTATCATTATTTTCATATTATTTTATTTTTCCAATATTGTTCGAACAATTATAATAATTAATATGCAAGATAAAATAAAAATAAATCATAAGCAAATATTTAATAGCAAATTCTTTAGAACTGTCACATAAAGGCAACCCTGGGTTTTTGTATAATTCGTATATAGCGCTATATAAGCTTATATAGTGAATGCTGTTGTTCGCTGATGAGGAACGTTGGCATGTTTCGAAATAGCTATCCGACCAGTCAAGTTGATAGTTCAAATTGGTAAGGTAAAAAATCTGGATTCCGTATGAGTTAAACGATTGTCAAAAAAGAAATCGTTTCGATTTCGAAATTTCGTTTCGAAAAGCCTTCCTTTACTGTATAATCGAAACTTTTCTACATCGCATTGTAACGGATCATGAAAAATGGATCTTATTCGACAATCGAAAATGTTCGGCACAATGGTTGCATGAAAAAGAAGTTCCGAAACAGAGCCCTAAACCAAACATTGATCAGAAAAAGATTATGGTGTCTGTTTGGTGGTCCAGCGCCGGAATTATCCATTACAGCTTTATGAGTCCTGGTCAATCCATAACAGCAGATGTCTACTGCTGATGTAGATGTCATCAGTTAGACGTGATGATGAAAGAGCTTTGCATTAAACAGAACAGATTGGTCAATAGAGAACGGCGCGAACACATGTCGCTCGAACAACACTACTCAAATTACAGGAGCTAGGCTTGGAAACTCTATGTCGCCAACCGTATTCACCAGTCCTTGCACAGTCCTTACAAGGAAAATTCTTGACTTCTCAAGAAGCTGTGAAAGATGCCTTTACGGATTTCACTTCCTCTCGCCCCGCAGACTTCTTCGGTTCAAGCATAAAAAAGTTAAAATGACAAAACACAATCGATAGCTTAGGCGTATATTTTGATTAATCATATTTTATTGGAGATCGAATAAGCTAAACTTTGGTTTCAAAATCGGACATTTCGTACTTAATGATGGGCGCGGTCCGCCCACTTTTACACTACTTATACAGTATGGCTCATGAAACCAAATTTATTACTACGTAAATAAAGTTTAAATTTGAACACAATAATAAAACGAACCGCCACCCCGCCCCACACTAGATACGCCAGTGTATTTATACCCATCTGTGATTAAATGTGATTATAAGATAGCTTTCCTTATAACCACATACTTCCTCTAGTTTCAGTTTGTATTTCACTCTATAATGTTATTGTTATGCAATGAAAAATCTAAATAAATTAAAAATTTAAATAAATAAAACTAATTCGTTCAATTAAATTTTTTCAAAACTTTTAGGTCTGGGGTATTTAAGATTCGGCTAGGCCGAATATAGCACTCTTACTATAGTTTTTTTTTATTTTCTGAGTTCAGTTCAGTTTGAATCAAAGTCTATAAAACTGGAAACTCTTCCACTACACTCAAAAATCGCAAAATCGAATAACATGTACACTATACGTGTAATTTCCCAATAATTGAATTGTTGTTGCCCGTTTGGTGAAGTTGGAAAAAAATTCGTTTACATGGCAACGAGTGGAGATACCCACTTTCTAACAGTATTTTCTTAATTTAATTAATAATAACATAGTGAATAATTACACTTAAAAAATGTTGTATTGCAATACATGTATGTTGTTTCCCTTTAATATTCATAGAAATAGAGACGATAGGTATAGAAAAGTATATATATTCTTGATCAGCATGACCTCCTGAGTCGATTTAACCATGTCCGTCCGTCTGTCTGTCTGTCTGTTGAAATCACGATCACAGGAGAACCGGTGAAGATATCGTGATGCATAAACATTGTTTCTTGTGGTGAGCAGGTTGGTATTGAAAATGGGCAAAATCGGTCCACGACCACGCCTATTTTTTATTAAAAATGTGATATCAGCGTTCGTTTTTGAGCTATTACAACAAAATTTCATTCCTGGGTATAGAGTAGCATTATCCGTTAATATGCCAAATATGGCGTGATCCGCCCACTTTTAGGTTACGCAGGCAAAAGAGGGTTATATTGTTAAATATATATACTTCCTGAATAAAACTTTAGATAACAACTTGTTTTACAAAAAAACATTATTACATTAAAACTGGGTGCGGTCCGCCCACTTTTACACTACATATTCAGTATAGCAGTATGAAAACAAGTTTATTACCACGGAAATAAAGTTTAAATGAACACAATTATAAAACAACTAAGCTAGTTATTTTGTTTTGAAAAAGGTAATAACCACGCCTACTATTTATACAGAGGCGTAGCTAGGACTCATGGAACCCGAGACGGTTAATCAATTTGCAGCCCCAAAAATTCCTAGAATTCAATAAGTCACTACTTGATTTCCACAACTGCCGCCCCCGACATTGTGCCGCCCAGAGTGGACCGCCACCCCCGCCACACCCTAGCTTCGGCACTTTTTTCAAAACTTTATAGGTGTAGGGTATCTAAGACTCGGCCAGGCCGAATATAACTTTCTTACTGGTTCTTATATACGATATTCTTTTTTATTTTTTATTAATACATACAATTTAAGCACAAATTAATAGGATTATAGCAAATAAATTTGATACAGTTTTATTTCATCTTAAAATTCAAAATATGTGCAATTTTTAAACACAACAGTTTCAAAAATACTATTGGTATCTTGTTTCCCTGCGGTCAGTTGGTATTTTCGGAGACACAAGCGGTGTTGAGCTATGAAAACGATAGAAGCAAAGAATAATATATGTATGTATGTCAGCAAGCGAAACATTTCTATTAAATAACAATAATGCTACATAGCAATTTCACAAAAAAAAGCGGCTGTAAAGATTTCGACCATATTCTATGGAATTAGTGAATATCAAAGTATATGTGCTCATTTTGTGCCCTGAAAACTCCTTCTAAAACGCGATGTCCTAGTCTCAAAAATCAGCTCACCTCTCAAGGGCTAGCTTCTCGTGCAGCGCTGCCAAATGTCAAATAGAATGTAAACAATACAAAAACCAGAAAGAGTGTTAACTTCGGCCTGGCCGATATGCTTATCTTGTTGGACCTTTTCGAGAATTTCATCAGCTTTTCCAGTGATTGGACGACCAAATGTGACTCATCTTTCACATTAAAATTACCAAAACAAAAACGTGCGAACCATTTCCACGCAGCAGATTTTGATAAAGCACCTTTCACACCTTCACCAGCACAAAGTTTTTCACAAACCTGCGCAGCGTTTTTCTCTTTTTCGTAACAATGCTGCAAAATATAGCAATTTTTTCATTATTTTGCCTCGTGTTGCTCTATAAATTCTTTAATGTTTGCCTTTTTTTTGAATTTTTCCCAAATATATACAATTTTTTTTTATTATACGTCCTATAGAATATAAAAAAAATAGAAACCTAAATTTTTTGAAACTGATTTAGTCAAAAGACAAAACAGTCAAAGATAGATTTTCCGAGGCCAAAAAAATAAACAAAAACCCAAAGGATTCATTTGAAACTCTGCAATCATTACGAGCGTATCCTCAGAAATTAAATAAGCCAAAAATGTTTGAAACAATTTGCTTTTAACCACCTTCTTTTATAAAATTTCAAAAAATGTTAAAAAACCTTGAAGCTCCACAGCTTTGACCTTGACACCCAGTGACCTAAAGAATACATACTGAATACATGATTAAATTATATATTGTTAGATTTTTAGTAACATTTTTTCCATTCTTAATTTTTTTTTATAATAAAGTATAATATTAACCTACCTATATACATATTTATCACAATATTAAGAAAGTAGAGTGTCTTACCATTACAAGGAGCTGTATTCTATCGTAATCGGCGGAGGAAAATGCATTGTAAAGCTTAGACTCACGTAAGCACCAAACGCTTGTTACATAAATTCTACTACTCATTACGGAAAACGAGAAATTACGAAAAATTGTTTTGAAAAATTGCGCTTGTCTTATATAAATGAAAGAAAATTCGAGTACCTTTCCAAAACCAATGACATGTAGCTATCTGCTACAGTTCATGAGATATAGGTCTGAAATTCTAAACTTTAAAGACACATAACTTGGAAAAAAGACGAGAGCTCCACTAACTGATATTGTTGTTGTGGTCCCAACAATAAACAAACAACAACGACAACAAAAAGAACTAAAAAATCGGAGTTGTCATTGTGCCTGAATTTTGCCAAGATTTCAAATAAAAATTTCGTTTTGAAACATCCTCTGAAATTGATCTAACGAACTGAAACATACAGAAAAACTAACGAGCAGATGAACTGAAATGAACAAACGAACTGCTGAACTAAAAGAACGAAAGATCTACTGAACTAGAAGACCGAGTGAACTAAAAGAGCGATTGAACTAAAAGAACTAAGAACTGTGAACTAGATCTCATAGTTCACGCAAGTGATTCGTTCAATTGAACTAGTTCGTTCACGAACTACCCAACTCTACTTCGCAGAGTATTTCAACATTTCTCTGTCGACTATAAGAAACCACATTAAAAAATTCCGATCCGTTCAAAAATTATCGATTGTTGGCCGATCAATTTCATTTTGGAACGACTTTGCGCCGTGCTGCAATAAAGGATTTGTTCCTATGATTAGAAAAGCAAGATTCAACGCTCAGGACCCTCTGTAAGACGCCACTTAAACTTGAGTGAGTGCTAACACAGCATTGAGCTAACAACAGAGGTCTACGATTCTCAAGGATACCTTCAGCTTGAAGAAGATCTCAAGCATCGGATAGTTGAGTTGACCAGGAAGTGGAAGGAATTGCAGACTACAATTAGGCCAGTATCTCTGCACCATTTCAACAATGACGTCCAGCTGTCAAGAATGACTCTTCAGCCATTTGATGGCAATTATTTAAAATGGCGACAGTTCTTAGAAACGTTCCAAGAATTGATCCTCAAAAAACCACTCGCCAAATGTTATAGTAGAATGTTATAGTAGAATAACCGTGTATGTGTGTAGAGTCCTGAGTTGAAAGAATTTGAATAATTTTAAATAATAACTATTAGTTATTATTTAAAGAGTTATTAAATAGAAACAAAAATACTGGCCCAGTACTTTAAATATAATTTTCTACGTAACCAGTACTCTCTCAAGTGACGTAATGTAGTTACGAAATAAATTATTAACTTTTGGATTACAAGATATTTATCATAGAAATTTTCATGAAGATTTTATAAGACTTTTATAACTCTTACTGAAAAAGCATTTTGAATAACTATTATCAATGATTTGTAAAAATAAAAATCACAAAATAACTCCTTTTCACGACTTTTATTTTTTAAAGTCTTTGAAAGAAGTCTTTTGATGACTTTTATTTTGAAAAGTGTTCAATAAAAGTTATTTTGTGACTTATTTTTAAAAGTCATTGATAAAAGTTATTTGGTGATAGAAAAAAGATTTTTAAAGGCTTTTCACTCTGACGTTTTTGAAATAATAGTCTTTTTTAAAAGTCTAAGTCTAAGTTTTTATGAAGTCTAGCAGTGTATAGATATACATATGTATGTATGTCGCTAGAAATGCCTCAAGCTGATTTCTTTAGATTGTGAAGAATTAAACAAGCTTGACTTTCTTTGCTTGTCTTTCTTTCCTTAAGACACAATATTAATATCGAATATATTGGAGTAAATGTTTTATTTGATAAAATCAATTTAGTTTAATATGATTTTAACAGCCCATAGCAGTGTATTAGTTCCGAAAAGGCTTTCACACAGAGAGAAGAGTTGGTTTACTTACCCTGTTCGGCGAATGTGATGATTTCCTGTGTGCTGCCAAAATAATCATCCGCTTCGTAAATGTCGTTTTCCGTGTGGGCCGATAGAGAAGCCGTATGAAACACGTCGGTAACTGATTGCGCAGAAGCAGCACCCGTTGCACCTGTCTGCTTCTTGATGCTTTCACCATTTGCATTCAAGTTGTTGATTACTTTAGTAGACCCTTTGTCTGAATAGTGATTTAATTTGATTTTTTTTTTCACTGACTGCGTTAGATGTTCCTTTTGGTTATGATGTAGGTGAAAGTGCTCATCGAGTAGAGCGCCAATATTATCGTCGGCATACATATTTTCGCTACTAACAACAAGTTCACCGACAACATCATCAGCTACATCAATAAAATTGACTCTCAAGCCGGCGCGTAGTGCGCGATTTTCTACACGTGGTGCGCGATTGATTAATTTATGCTGTGATGTTGAGTACTTCAGCAATTTTGATGTTTTCTTGCTTACAATTTCCCGCCCTCTATGATTGTCGTTGAAATCGAAGTCGGTGACGCTGCTAATACCATCGGCGCGATAGATTGTATCCCAAATGAATTGTTTTGGTAAGGGATGGGTCACATTCGGCTTTTTTTTTAGACCAAGTTTGGAAAGTATTTGACGTTTGATTGACTCTAGGCGAACGGCGTCACTTTGTCTGCGGGTTTCTATGCACAAAAGAATAAAAAACAATAGAAAAACGCAATAAATATTAAATGCGATGCTTTCTTCGTGTCCCCGGCAATGAATCGATATAAACACTCGGCCTTCTCACTCACCTTCTCCACGTGCCCTGTCATTCCAATCTCTTGACGACGCGCTCCCTCCAATTGGTGTTTGACGTGTAAGCAGATGGTTGGGCAACACTTTTGTGGACATCGGCGAATCGATGTCGCTGCTATGCAACACTGAAATTCGTATAGCTGCCTGCGTGCAATTCGTGTTGCAATTGTTTTTGTCATATGTCGGCGTGTAATTAAGAGCCGTGGGACTACTACTACTGCTGTTGTTGCCTTTCGCTATAATAGGACCATCCAACCAAATCAGACCTATGATCAACCACACCCAGTGACGTCGAAACACTAGATTGTACATGCGTGATTTTGCGAGCGTCACATTAACTCTTTCTGGGCGTGATAGTGTCATCTTTTCGGGTCTGTTCCTTGTGATTGTTTTGAACGCATCTAAATGAATACCCGTCGATGTTTTGCTTTGTTTCGCCGTTGGCACTATAGAATCTTTGTCCCTGAACTGCCGCTTGTATCGCTCCATTTTCTCTGCCAGTGAATGGCCAGTGCTGGCTACATGATGACTACAGCGTCTGTTACATCGTTCTTGTGTGCAATTACAGCAATTCATCTGATATTTCTGGAGTTTTGAGTCCGGTGTTGTTAGTAGGTTTAAAGTTTTACAATGTTGATGCAAATATTGTAAGCAAAGCAAAAGTTTATGGAAACATTTTTGACAGTAATTTTGGAAACATAATCGCACGCTAGCAACTGCTGCTAACGTCGCTTCCGCAGATATCCCTATTTTTTCAATGTATTCTATGTAGCTATGGTGTCGCCAGCAGATCCACTTAAAAAAACAGCAACAATAAGAATGCAAGTTGGTGTAGCTGGCACAGAAGTAGCGACGACGTCGCCGATGGTAACAATTACTCGTATGTTGTTGGTAGAATGCATTCTGCTGTTGCCGTTTGTGTTGCTGGTACTCCTTATGAGTGTATTGCTCATATTGCAGCTGCTGATGATTTTGTTGATGAGTGGCGCCGTTCACATGTTGTTGAAATCCCTTGCGACTGCATTTCGTGTTGCTTTTTGCGCCGCTGTTGGTTGTGTTATTTTGTTGTTGGTAACAGCAGAAACATAAGCAACAACAACAATAATGGCAAGTTAACAAGGCATGGTAACAGCAACAGTAGCAACAGCAGCAGCAATAGTGGCAACAGCAGTAGCAGCAGCAACTACACTCGCTGCACGTGTTGGGCGGGCATCGAACATTCTTGTTGTATTTGTATTTTTTGCCACTGGTATTGTTGTAGTTGCAGCAATTATTGCACGTAGTTGCGTTGTAGTTAATGTTGTCCGAACTGCAGTTACTTTTAGTGCAGCAGTCATTACTCACGCTTTCCCCGATATGGAAGAATCTGTCAACGCAAATTCTTTTTATATTGCATTGTTGCTCAGCATTGACAGCCAGTTTGGTCCTTGTCGCAGCGATCGATTCATTCCCTAGCTTTTGCCGTCTAATCACCAATTTTTGCCACAGAACTCGAATCAGATGACGGCGTGCTGACATCCATAGAATATATCTGGCAATACATTGCAGCTTGCGCCTGCGTCTGTGTTTATTGCGTCTGTAGTTTTGCTTGCAAAGAATGTATATGGACAAATTGGTCGCCATTGCAGTTTTAGTTTTGGCAGCAGTCGATGGAATGCCGCGGACTCGATATTGAAGTTCAGCTACAAAAAACAGTGAAACTATGGCGAGATGATGCTGTAGCAGCAACAATTTGTAGATTTGCTCCTTTGGCTGCTGCATCTGTTGACACTGCTGATTTCGTGCAAATGTACATGACTGCGATTGCTTTTGAAACATGTTGCCGCAATGTTCAGAACAATTGGGATGACTTTGTTTCTGATGCTGCACGCTGTGAGCGATGTATAGATTCTGATGTCCTTCTTCCTGCTGTTGCTGTTGACTCTGATGACGCTGCATTAGTCGCAACAACCACATGGTAACAAACTGTCTGCTCTTTAAGGCAGCTTCCGGCTCTTGCAGCACTATTGCTGTTGCACACACCAAGATTCTGGTGTAGGACAGCAGCAGTCTTCTCAATGACTCTGTAATCACTTCTCCGAAAGCACACAGCTGAACTTGTTTTCGAATACGTAGCTCGCTTTGATATGAAAACTTCCTGCATAATATTAACAAATAGTGTCCAGTTAACATTCCATAAGCTCTGGCCATATGCTTCGAGTGATGAAATGCACTCGCCAGCAGTTTCCAGAGGTTGATGGCTAACATGAAAGCGCTAAATGGGAGCATGAGAAACTGGACGCCATCCGCACCGAGGTTGCTGGGGAAATTGTCACTGCTTTTATTGGCTAGGAGATTGGCGTTATCCTGTCGACAATACTGAGTGTGGTAAGCAACCGAAATTCTGTTATATGTCAAAGCAATTACTGCTGTTCGTATAACGCTGCTAATTGTTTGCACCGCTGCTGAACGTCCGATTTCAGGAGAAGTCGTATTAGCGTCGAAATTGCAGCAACGACTTTTGTCGATGTGCCCACCGACGCGTGTACAGAAGTTGATTGCAATAAATAGAAGCACCAAATCACGAACACGTGTCATTGATGCCCCCTGCTTTCGATACCTGTTGCTGTGTTGGCGACTTTTTGCCGTATTTTCTAAATGCAGCGAAGAAGTTCTTTGAATTCAATTGAATTGTATTGAAATCAAATTTAAGAATTCTTATAACCATCTAATAGCGGAGAGATAAAGCGGGCTATTGCGGTGAATATGAACTGTTTAAAATTTTGGTGCAACACACAATGTTCCTTCGATTGTTTCGTGTTGCACTGCGCACTTGGAAGCAGACTTTTAAATTCAGCTTTTAGCAGCCTAGTAATTTCGAAATTACTTCCGTAAACGAAACTTATTATTTATAAACCAAACGAAAAATCAGTTCAAGCATTTATTTTATAATACTGCATTTAAAGTCAAATACTTGTAACACCAGAAATAAAATACTCGTTTCCTTTCGAAATATTAATTTTCTTTATATTCATATAATATTTTTCAAGACTAATGAATTTAGTTAATTTAACTTCATTTCAAACTAGATAACGCAATAAGTGCGTCTAATGCCAATTGAGTTGCATTTAAGAGATTATATAAATAAATTAAATTATAGAACAGAAAATATATCCTAATAATAATTCTAAAACTAAGCAAAAAGTTTAGGAGGGAAAATTTAAGTGCTTTATATAACACTTTAAAATAATAAACGAAAGATTATTTCATTTAATTTATTTATTTGTTTTATTTATTTAACAAAGTTAGTAAAATTATTATCATAAGCTAAATACTAAAGGAAAGCAGTAGCAGCAACCGAAGCCTTCAACTTTTAAGGATGTGCTATTAAAAAAGCAATAAAACAATTAATTTGAAAAAATTAATTCAGCGCTAACTTTTAATGAGTTAATGATTAAATTTAAAATAAAGAAGAAGATAAATGATTGAAATATATACGTGTATGTGTTATTATATAAAATTGTAATAAACTGAATACTTATGCTCAGATTAGTGAATATCAGTTGGAACATTAAAGGACGCAAATATTATCGGGATTGGGGTTGTATATTCTTTGCTTCCACGCTCAAGAACTCAGATATAACGCTCAGACCCTCCACTGAGGGTGATTTTACTGAAATCACACTTATTAATCAACACTATAGTAGAATAACATCGGATACGCCACCAGATACCAATTTACTTGACATGCGTCTTTACTATATACTTAACATTTTAAACAACAACATGGCAATACTACTGGAACAACAACAAAATGAACTACTAAAATACCACAAGTAAAACTACAACAATAACATAAGCCTCTCTAACACAACCATTCGACCGTATGTTTGTCCGTCTATCCATCCGTTTTTAAGTCCTTCCGTCTGTACGTCTTTCCATTCGTCTGTCTGTCTGCCTCTGCTCACACCCGTGTTCTTGATTGCTTCCTCCATTTGGCTTTTTGCCTTCTCATGACTCATGTGTGTGTGTACACATCTAGTGTTTGTGTGCGTCTATCGAGGCATCCACTTGGCGGCTAAAGCGCCATCTACACAAACAAAAACCACAAACAGAAGAGAACTTCAGCTTCTATATCTATATCTCTTTCTAATATGGTGTTCACATAAAACGAATTCAGCTAGATTTAAGTCAAATCGCTATTTAGAAGCGAAATCAAAAAATTAATCCGTATATATCTCATGAAATTGTTGTTGTGGATTATCATAAATCTCATATGAATTCATATTTTACGAGTCCACGGCCCTGGTTCGAAGGTCGAAATACTTACCTATCTTCGTCTCTTTCTACAACTGATTTGGCAGAAAGAGATATATGTATATTTTACATAAAAACTTTCTGTAACAAAATCAAACACTCTCACACAAATGTTGTAGATATTCGAATTTGCAGATTTATGCTAAATCGGATTTTATATGAACACCACATACACATCGCGAACATCTTCTATATCTCTATCTTTCCAACCAACACCAGCCTTCATATATACATATCTCTTTCCCTTTCTAGCACATTGCAGACGTAGCACTTTAGCAGTCTTGATTTCAGTTGTACCAGAAATCCTTCTATTAATGTCTTAATTTTCTATAAAGGTCGACACTGTTAATGGTCAAGAGAGAGTAACGCCTTCACACAGATAACGCCGATAAAATACTGATTGGTCTGTAAGGTCCTTAAGTGCTGTTCTGGCAATTCGAATAAATATCCTCGTTGCGTGGGTTTAATCGTTTTTATACTCTCCACTATCTGTATCTCAGTGACACAAGAAAACTCAAAGGAAGCGTTTATAGAGTTATTAAGAAAGTAATCATTTAAGACATTAGGTCACAAGGTATACAACGAGTGCCTTAATGTTTCTATCCAATGAGGTTACAAATTCTGTACGCTAAAAATCTTGCAACTTCTTACCTCAAACGCGACACCATGGAGATGATTGATTGACAATATTAAAGATGCAAAGTGGAACAAAAGTATTAAATAAACAATTATTATTAAAGGACTTTTCATCACACTTTAATCATTAGCAAGATCACTAGATGTGTTCAACAGTCACTGATTACCGAAATAACATAAATTGTTAAGTAATAATTAATAATGAAATATCTAAAATACATTAATATCGCAATGTGCAAGTTACAGTTAGTATATATTGAACTTCAATTAATACGAATTTTTGATTTGTTATAAATTTACGAGGAAATAATTTAAATTTACCATCTTTTTCAGGACTTTTATAGATAAAATTGGTTTAAATTTTTTTCTTTTCCTTATGAGGGGATCATTAAAACTTTATTTCGTAATCTGCAATTTTTCAATCATAAAACTATCTTATTATTATTGTTCTGTAAAATTACGAAGCATAGGTTCCTTTGAAATATCAATTTTTTGGCCACTTTGGGTACAAATAAAATTGACAATACCAAATAAAAAAACCTGTTCTCTTATAGATTCGGCAAATGAAGGGAACTTTCCCCTATATCCTGATGAAACTAAAAGTTCCAAACCTTAATGATATACGTTCAGTTCTAAAATCCTCTCAATAACTTTATATGTACTGCCCCATTTAGTTGCTTGGTCTAAGATAGCCCCTTTTCCTACCCGAAGCTTTAATAAAGCATCCAATTCAGATGCAGTATGTGAACCACACACCGCATATGGTCAAATGTTCAAAATTGTCTCTAACAGCATGGCTTAGAATTTGATCTAAATCCGAGTTAGTTTCGTTCGTTGTCTCACAGTCTTCCTCATCAGAATTAGAAATATGATATAAGGCTATACCTCGATAACTATATGAGATATGATATATTTTTCAAGAGTATAATTTCACGATTGGTATAGTATAATTACATAGTATAATTTCACGATTAATCATAAGAAAGAAAAAGGCGTCTGAATGTCAACTTTGTGTACACCAGATAGAACTAATAGGGGGAAGACGTAAGAGTTCGAAAATGCTGTTTTAAGAGCAACGTAAAGAGAAGCGGAACGTAGGCACCGTTTCCGTTGCGCAGATCGAGCATAAGGCCCTTAGATATCAATATGATGGGTATTAATGCGTCATATGTTCCAATCATGTGAAGCACATGTTTATACCAACGAAAAACATTAAACAGAAATATATCCGTATGAAATACATATACTATCATCTCATGAAATATTTATTTTCTCAATCAACAACAATGTACATATGCAGTATTTAAACATATATCATCTTCATAAGGAGATGAGATAATTTCATAAAAGGGCGGGGCTCGATTCTTCTAAATAGGATATAAATATTTATAAAATATGTACCACAGACAGAGAGACAGGGATACAGACAGAGAGACATACAAATGAGTTCATGTGTATTTTTGTTATATCACATTTTGTTATATCAGCATACATGGTCAAATTTTTGCCCTGGCCAGACTTGGAGTCTATGAAAGTAGTCAGTGATATAATCGGTATTGATTGAGAGAAGAGAGTAGATCTGCGGTGTGAACCGATATAAGAATGTTTGACAAGCCTCATCTTTGCAGAATGAACCAGTAAATAAACACTGGAATCCCACATTAATTTTTTTCAAAGCAGCCGGAGCTGGACTCTTAGAAATAGCTCTAGATAGGCAAACAACCACATATGCACTCTACTAAGTAACTTTTTGAAAGAAAAAACAAAAAGAGTACTATTTTCGACTTGGCCGAAGCTGAAATACCCTTTTGATCCTTTAACTGAGAACCTCCAGAAGAAAATGATAAAGCGGCGCCCCAAGGCCTGGGAATGGGGAAGTAATGATATGTTGAGGTGGGCGGATTAGGCGCGTTCGTGGCTGATAACGCGCATGATATTGAAACTACGTGTACTGATTGGATATAGAAGAGGCTGACAGAGAGACAGAGACGGACAAAGAGGGAGAGGGACAGGTGGGATAGGGAAAAGAAGAGAGCGATCGAGAAAGAGAGAGTCAGATAAAGACACATTGAGAAACAGGCTGAGTGAGGGAAAGAGAGACAGACAAGCAACCAGACATAGAGAGATATAGATGAAGACAGAGAGAAAGACAGAGCAATCGGAGTTGCATTCTGGCTCCCCTATTCTGAGTCTATGTGTTTCTTGCTTATCTTTTAAATTTCCTATCATTCCCATCTAATTTTTATACTAATTATGTTTTTTACTCTTACATAACCGACTTCTCTTACATAGTGAGCTCTCATCATAGCCCGATGAGAATGCCAAAAACGCTCTGTCGTTGTGTTTGATTGTTTTATTTCGTACTTATTGTCCAGTAGCTGGACAGAGAGTAGCAGAGATGAACAAACCACCAAACACAAAAACAACAGGACGCATGCTGTACGCTGTCGGTTGCCAAAAATCAAAAGATGTCAAGCACTGCCAGCAAATAATGTGGATAAGCTTACCGTTAGAGCTAAACAAAGTTAAGCGCGAAACCCTAACGTACATCGTGTATCTATCTGTCTGCACATGAGTGTGCACTTGTGTGGAATATCGGAATATCTGTGTGTGCGAAATGAGTTGGAATATGTTTTACAACGAAGTACAAAACCATCCTCGACGAAAAGCTATTTGGCGAAGGCGACGGAACGGCGACGAAGTCCAATATTCCTGTTTATGGGTTTTCCCCATCATTTGCCTTCATAGGGATACATATACAAATATGAAGCCTTAAGCCTAACGAGTCTGATAGACAGTTGAAACTATGATGATAACAATAAAAATAACAACAATAATAAAATAAAATCCGAAATATTCAGAAAAGTCCGAATATAGTACGTAAATACAACTGAATCTGGCGCTGGAGTTTTAGATATTGCTAAAGCTGCGACTGTAAGGAAAATAGTAATTTAGAAAACTAAAATCGCAATAGAAATATAAAGTAAATTCATAAATTAGCACACATCGTGTCATCGACTTGGGTCAATTGGTACATAACTAGTAAATATAACAATCGAGTACGTGTGATCCATAAACACAAAAGCAAATGTGAAATTAAATACTGAATTTAGGAAGAAACTAATCCTTAAGGAAACGAATATTTTAAGACTAGCTATCAGTTTGAGTTGTATATTATACCTTAATTGCTAAAAGCATTTAAATATGAAAAGCCATTTATTTACGATTTTATTTTTTGTTAAAACGCATGAATATTTTATTTTGAAATATTGAAAGTTCTCCTGAGGCATAATATTTTTAAGATAAGCACATATATGTATATATAAGTATATAATATATTTATATAATTTATGTATTATATGTATATATGGATATGTATATATTGTATATGAAATTATATACATATATATGTATATGTAATATAAATAATTAACCAAATATAAATAAAGGGTTTCGTTCGCAGATGAATAGCATAACATGTGAAACGTTCTCAATCGTTGGTTTTCATATTATTTATGGTTGACAGAATAATTTATTAACTTTATTACTTGCTATATGTAAGCTATGGTTTCTGTATAAAACAAATTTGCAATTTAACAGACATTTGAATATATTTTAAGTTATTTTTTAAGCGGCATTGACAAGCGCAATCAACATTTCTACACCTTATATCCATGGTGTCAGTTTAAATTGCTTCTTTCTTAGTTATAGTTTCATTGTTTTATTCATATTAAATCGCTTCGTAGATTTATTTTTATTAATGGAGTTACTGAAAATAAATTATTTTGGTTTAACATTATATTAGGACTTAGGAATGATATTAACATATCATTCTGTTCATTGAACCTCCTACTTTCACGAAAAGTTTTTCTCACTTTGACACTTATTTATTCTTTAGATTTTGCGTCGCGTTAGAGTAAAAATTAAAATCTAAACTCGACAATGTGAGGTCTTTTAGGAATGCGCACATATGCAGTTTATACATTTAGCCAAACACTATTTAATTTGTACAACTATGCTACGAGAATTCTTCGTTTAGAAAAATCGCTAACAGCGCGTGGCGAACGCCGTGGCCAAGGTGTGTGGCGTGTCGTCACCGTTATGTTTCTTAGACCGTTACTGGCCAACTGAGCTACGACGTTGGAGTTGCCCACGAACGTAATGGAAATGAAACATGCTCAGGACCAAAGGAAAAGCTCTCACTCACTGCGCTCCCTCCATTTAGTATTGCAAGCCATTAGAGGGACACACACACCGAGTGTGCGTATGAGGAGAGAACACTGACATTCAGTGGGACTTGAAGACAGCCTTAGAGTTGGGTTTGAAAATTGAAACCACATATTTAATCATCAGAAGTACGAATTATGATGAGAAGTAAGTTACCGCTGTGTGCGAAGTACTCGCGATGATACGTACTTCTACGCATTTCTTCAACCCAATTTTTATTTATTCTTACATTTCCTGGCGTTTTGTATCCTACACTTGTCTAGAGATACGAGTATATTAGGTTTATCTCAAAATTTGTAGTACGAGGTATTTGTAGAAGATAACTAAATCAAGTTCTAGTAAAGTATTATATATATGTACATACATACATTCCTGATAACCACCACCATCTCAGTCGCGACTACAAAGTAACCAATCAAAATAAATATATATGTAGATACTCGTATGAAATAAAACTGAATCTCATATATCGTCCATTAATATTATTAAACTACTGTGAGGAAAAGCCTTAAATAAATAAATAAACCGAAAAGCGTCCTAGCCGAAACTCAAATACCTCATGATTTTTATGGCATATATAAAAGTGGGAACGCCACAGCTATCTTTGGATTAGGATACAACATTGTTCCTTAATGTAAAGATATACAGTTTTCTATATATGAAAATCCTTTATAGGTGTACCATATAATACAAAAGTGTGCGGATCACGCCCATTCTTAGTCGGATTAATATTTCTGATACTAAATATGCAAGTGTTGAATTTTGCCTTTGAAGCTCATTCCCATCAGATAAACGAAGATCCTTGTTTAGGAATATAGTGCAAAAAAACTCTTTACCCTAAATCTAATTAATAATTTCTTTGTTTTCTTCCGATATTTAATGGATGTCAGATGATTAAATTATAAGATTAAGTTTCTATTTTAATTTTGAAATAAGTTCGGCCATAATTTTCTCATAAACTGTTTGGCGGAACGTAATTCCAAAAGCAGGTGAATGAGAAAATATTTGGCTTTAAAAATTAGTATTTAGAAATTATATACTTGTCACCATTATTTTTTAGTATTTTTTTCTGATTTTAGGTCGGGTTTTTAGAAAATGGCATCCCATACTATTTTTTCTTGCCTTGACCCAACCTACACATCCTAGTTTTTTGTAGCATCTTATGCGTTACACCCTGTATATATACCGTATACTGATTTATTTGTGTGTTGTGTAATAAGTATTTCTCTGTTCAGTAATAATCATTTTTTGTGTTGCCTTTAATGGTTTTGGACAGCCGGCCCAACGGCGTCAAAAAATAATAAAAATCTTTCGTGCATACACATCAGAGAACTGCAACGAATATAATCGTTTCTACTATCTGCGCAACGAATAACGAATACATAATCGTGCAAAGGCACATCCTATTCGTAAATTTAATGCACGAAACTGATTCACAATCGTTATAAGGGGGACAACCAAAATAATCGCCACGATGAATCCGAATCAAAAGCAAAAATATCACAAACAACAAGCACAGCAATGCTGATTCCAATGGCATGCTTACGAGTATGTTGAGTGAAGCTTGATTAAAGTTCGTAAACTAGAGCCTTTTTGCGGTTATATAAACCAGCAACCAAAAAAACTGCATGAGTGCCAATATTTAAACTTGTGAGCCACTTGCAGATTTATACGTCTATGTAAATGTTACTTACGCATACAAAATCTAAGCCACTCCGCATTCAATTCATGGAATTTTGAATGAGCGACTTGTGTGGGCATGAACACAAGTGTGCAACAATCACACTTACAGACTATGAATGACTGTCTATGATTCGCGCTCACGAAATTCAAGTGATGGGTCCAATTGCGCTTGAAA
This sequence comes from Myopa tessellatipennis, assembly GCA_943737955.2. Lineage (NCBI taxonomy): Eukaryota > Metazoa > Arthropoda > Insecta > Diptera > Conopidae > Myopa > Myopa tessellatipennis. Next base: position 2,241,484 of record OX031317.1, on the reverse strand, counting down.
TGGGAAAACACGCGCAACAAAGGAATACCCCATGAAGCTTGAACTATTCAAAAAATTCGAAATCACAAAAATTAGTCGCAACCACCAATATTATCGAAATGTCAAATTTGTTTTGCTGTATGGGTTGTTACCATGCTCCACCACAACAACCTTTCTCGCGATTTTCACAAACTCGTGTATTGAATATTTACATTTTTAGAAATTACTTAAGAAAATTCTTAAAATATTTTGTACATGCTAACATTGTATAGTCTGCACACTATGGCGTCCTGCCAAACAGAAACGAAGACGTACGAAAAACATTCATGATAGCAGTTCTGGCAGCGCTTCGCCGACGCCGACGCTTTGTGCGCGTGAGTGAGTGATGATTCATGAGAAAGCTTTAAATATTAATTTTTTTCAAAAATACAAAAAATCTATAACTTGAATTCAATTAATATTGAAACCGAGTCAGAGGAGTACAAAACTAATTATATGCACTTTGAAAACTGGGACTTTGAAGCGTCTTGCTGCGTAAATGCTGAAGCACATAGAACAGCGTCAGACTTCCGCACGTCAAAAAAAATGGCCCAAAATGAATACCCCAAACGCTCGTCGAAATTTGATTACAGCATATCTGCCATTTCTGCATTTCTTCTATTCTTGTTTTTCTTTCAGCAAATTTGTTGTGTTGTGCTATAGTATCTGCAAAAATTTTCTTTGCGACAATTGTCAAACAATGGATTTTCCTACATTATTTTTATATTTTTTGTAAGAATTTGGCATCACTTCAATACTTGAGAAGTATTTTCGACGAACACATATCCAGTAATAAGAGCCTATTTATTTTTACGAATTTTCAGTATGCAAAGTTTGAGGGGTTTCGGCACTCCGTTGCAAAGATACGAGTGTTTAAAGTTTTGCTGTCTTATAAAGCGTTTGGTAGCGTTTGCTACCAGGTTAGTTTCTCTGAAACCCTGGACAAGAATACTGGGCCGGATCAAGGTGTCATGCGACCCGTGCCCAGGATCAGCCTGGAGGCCCAGTCTAAAACATAGCCCAGTTGTTAACGCAGTGTCCGGATACCTGGCACCCTCCGGATTACCTAGCCTTATCTGTATATACCGGATCTCTGTACAGATGGATCACAAATTTCAGCGATTATCACCACACCCAACCTCCCTCCCAAGAAAACAGCGGAGCGCGTAACTGGAGCCCTTGTACCCGCACCCCTGTGGCAAAACTGACCAAAAGGAGGGTGATAAAGGTAGGGGAAAAGTTGAAGAGTTTTGTAACTCTGTAGCTGGAGCTGCAAAGATGGATCTGCCTTCTCTTTGGAAACCAGGAGGTCGGGACGATCCATTAAGGAAGAGATTGAGTGGCGCGGGCGGGAAATGGTACCTGCGCTACATCTCAGAGCGATTTGCACCTTAAGAACCCGGACTAAAGCTGAACAGCACAAGTCAACGGCTATGGAGGCTCTGTTGACTGACTCTGTTGTTAGACTTGACTCCCCTACATCTCTTAATAAAGCAGAAATGAAAATAATGAAAACACTGGTTCTCTTTGCAAGAGAAGGTGTCGGTAGAAGGAATATGGACAAACAATACAGTTTTGAGAAAAAATTTGAGGTTATACTCAGTAATAAAAAGCAATGGAGTGAAGACTGCTTCAAATATCACATACGGGCTCATACTCACAAGTGGTATACAGATGGCTCTAAAACACCTATAGGCTTGGGAGCAGGGGTTGCGGGACATCGTATAAGGCACTCTTAATCAATGCGGAAAGCACCCAGCATATTCCAAGCTGAGATCCTCGCCATAAACATATGCACGGAACTAAACTACAGCGTTAGGCCAGAGCATTGTTATAGTGTCAGACAGCCAAGCAGCTACTAAGCACTAGCATCCTACCAGATATGCCTTAAACACAATCAAAGACGCAAGACGCAAGATTCAAGGCAGCGAAGCAAGAAATGGCTCGGATTTAAACCAAATCATTTTCGGGAAGCAGAAGTATGAAATGTCAAATATTTGACTGTAGAGAACAATAGATTCATTCTAACCAAAATTCTCGAAGTTTATTCGAAGTTTTTTTATTTTTATGTATATTAGAATATATTTAAAATACATTGAAATAATATATTATACAGAATAATAATAAAAAAAGCAACAGAAAAACACTCAGATAATTTTACAGCAACTGAAATAGAAAAAAAAATGAAATGTAAACAAACACAAACAAATAAGAAGAACAAGAACGCTTTTGCATCCGTCAAAATTAGAATTAGCTCGAATGCGAGATGCGTAATTTCGCAGCTAAGCAGGGAAGCAAAATGGAAAGCAAACTTTTTTCTCGATCTCCATAAGAGCCCGTGTAATTTTGACAGTCAAAAATGAATCTTGCGTCTTGCGTCTTTGATTGTGTTTAAGGCAATAACGTCAAAGTTAGTGTGGAAGTGTCTAGCAAGATTTAATAGGCTGGTAGTTACACAACCGGCACGCAAGCGGCTTCACAATGTTTCACTAGGATGGGTGGATTATAAAAAGGCGTTGAATTCGGTGCCACATATTTGGCTTCTACAGGTCCTTGAGCCTGTACTTGAGGTCCTTAGCCCATGGAGGTTCAACTCCATACTAGTCGATTTTCTTTCGGTTCGAATGTCAGAGTGGAAAACATCGATACAGGTTAAACAGGGTGCCCATTCCTTCAAAACCAGGGACATATGCATCCGACGAGGAATTTTTCAGGGTGACAGCTTAAGTCCACTATCGTTCTGCTTGGCGTTCGCACCTTTGAGCAGAATGATAAAAGAATTAGATCCACATCCATGTCTACTGAAGACCCAACACCAACACTAGCAGAAGATCATAAACAATTTGTTAGCAGTAACATCGTGGTGTCATAAGCCACATACAGTCGGTGAGCGCTCCTTGAGCGCTAACTGATCAGTGATCGCCACGTGTTCCTGAATGGTATGCTACTTGATCACTGAGCGGAAAGATAAAAATAGTAAACAAGACGAGAAAACTTTTTCCACAAGAATTTCAAGTATCCCACAAAAAGAAAATTCCCAAACCTAAAACATCAATCGTATCCTAAACTACATATTCTATTCTATTCTATTCTATTCTATATATATTTTTATACCCTACACACGAAGTGATAGGGTATATTCACTTTGTGCTTCCGTTTGTAACGCATTCAACGAGGCGTGACAGGTATACAAAAGTATATGTATTCTTGATCAGCATCACCTCCTGAGTCGATTTAGCCCTGTCCGTTCGTCTGTCTGTCTGTCTACTACGCCCAAGCCTGATTTCACCAGCACATCGAATCGAAAAAAGACTTTCCAGTCTTGTAGCAAAGACAATATAATACAAAGATGTCTCACTCCATACAAAAGAACCGAGCAGCTAAAATTCAATTGGGATTTTCGGAAAATCCCATCTGGGAGCTTTGGGAGAGTAAAATGAACATATTGTGAGAGCGAGAGATCAAGTTGTGAGAGTAATAGATCAAGTTGTGAGAGTAAGAGCTGCAACTTGCAAGAAAGTGAGCACAAAAGAGAGCGCGTTTGCTACAAATGAGTGTAAAGAATCAAAGCAGTTGCCATCAGAATGTAGAACATCTTATTTTAATTATAACAAGAAAGGGTGGTGGCATAACAAACTTTTAGAGGCCCTATATCAGTAAAAACAACAATAAAAAATGAAATCTTCAAATATTAAATGACATTTATTTATGATTCAGTATTTGAAGATTTGATTTTTTTTTGATTGTTTGTTTTTAAAATATGACCAAGAACGATGCTTACGGCGTATTATGGTTATCAAACGATCTAAAACACTAAACCTGTGAGAATAACATTTATTATTTTCCTCAAACCGATGCGCATTTGGACTTTGTTTTGTACAATGTATACATTGTTGTATAATATATTATTAATTAATTATTATTAATTACAAATTACCGATTATAATATAAATAATAAATAAATTGCCAAATTATCCAAATAAAAAACCAAAATCACTATTAAAATAGTAGCCAAAGTAAAAATCAATCAAGTCACAAAAATGAGCTAAAACATCAGTAAAAATAAAAACACAAAAAATCTCGTTTCTGGTTCGGTAAAGAACGCTGTTGTCGTCATTCATATACTTGTTGTTGTCGAGCGAGCGGTATTCTTGCACATTCGTACAAACTCTAAAAATTTATTTTACAAAAACAAACATTCGCTTCTCTCTCGTTTGTGTACACTGTGTTTTGAGCGCGAATTATATTTTTATGTACCCATGCAAAAGGCGAGAGAGAATGTGCGTCGCATCTCAACAAAATTGAAAGCTCTTTCTCAAAAGCACAAAAGCTATCAGATCAGCACAAAATTTTTTTGAAATTTTTCAACGTACTGAGTGAGACATCTTTGTATTATATTGTCTTTGCTTGTAGTCTTTATACCTACTGTCCAGCCAACCTTGTTACTTATCGCTAGGTTTTTTTGCGAGTTAACGTTTTATATGTTGTTTCCATAAAATGGTTTTTCCAGGTTTTTAGAATAAACTGTTTTAAGTACCAAAACCACTCGTAAACTGTTTTAAATCCGTTGAAATTGTTGTTGCGATTCCAGAGCTAAGCTCAAATGCTTTCGGTTTTTTGACTGAGTTTTTAGTTTGCAGCTCTGTTTCGAACAGTTCATGAGATATAGGTCTGAAATTTCAAACTGTAAAGGGACATAATTCGGAAACAAGACGAGAGCTCCACTAACTGATATTGTTGTTGTGGTTCCAACAATAAACAAACAATAACAAAAAGAACTACAAAATCTGAGTTATGTCATTGTGCCAAGCTTTCAAATAAAAATTTCGTATGGAAACATCCTCTGAAATTGATCTAACGAACTGAAACATACAGACAAATTAACGAGCAGCTGAACTGAAACGAACTAACGAACTGCTGAACTAAAAGAACGAAAGACCTATTGAACTAGAAGACCAAGTGAACTAAAAGAGCGATTGAACTAAAAGAACTAAGAACTGTGAACTAGATCTCATAGTTCACGCAAGTGATTCGATCAATTGAACTAGTTCGTTCACTAACTACCCAACTCTATAGTACAATAGTAAGTGTAACATATTATATACCATTTTAAAGGTAAAAGAACAAGCTTTGCATAACTGTAATTTGTTTTATACCTTAATGTGTCTGTTTGGAAGAAAAAAATTGTTGTTTCAAGGTCAACTTGTCACATTTTTCTAAAAATCAATATAACTCTTTCACCGCCATGTTGTGGACAAAAATGTATATTACATAAATGAAAGGTATTTACCTTTCAGGTAAAATACCTTTCCAACAGTACTTTCTTTGTTCCGCTAATTCAGTTTATGAGATAAGTGCATATAATTAGTATAATTTTTTTTACCTTCAAACGGTCATAAATCCAAGATGGCTGACCAGCCCCGAAATTGCATGGCCACTTCCGGTTATAACGGTCTCAAATGACGGTAAAAAAAAGATAAAAAATCTGAGCTTAGGAGCTGTTCTGCATTTGTTCCAATAATTCCACAAAGCAAAGACTATTAGACCAAAGTCACTGTTCTTTGATCAAGTCAAATGTTTACAATGGAACATGGCCCTAAGGCCGTGGTTATGCTATCGAGTTTTGCTTGGCAAGTAGGACTTTTTTTTGGTGTTTTGTGTGTAAACAATTCTCTCTTTTACACACAAAACAACAAAAAAAGTCCTACTTGCCAAGCAAAAACTCGATAGCATAACCACGGCCTAAGAGATTCTACTTTTAATTTTGTGGATGAACTTTCCATCAGAGATAATGAGATAGGAAACTTCTAAAAAGTGCAACTCTGGTTGTCAAATCACATGTTGGTGGTTGTGTTTTTGTATGGTAGTGTTCGTGAAAACTCGATAATTGATGACGTTTTAGTGTAGAAACTCACCAGACTCAGACCCCATTCTTGGAATTTTTTGAGAAACTCCCCAGACTCGCACACCGGAATATGTATCAATTTTATTGTATACACCTTAGTAGATCCCTTTGTTTTGAGATACCAACTTGGTGCAATGAATGAATGAATTAATGTCAATTATTTACAGATACGCTGTTTAACAACCACTCGAACTTACTAACGGCAATTTCAATTTACACTATATTTTTTAGTTTCATTTATATATTTTGTTATTTCAGGAAGACAAACGGTTAAATTATCTTCAATATACATTAACTCTGGACAATTTAACTTCTGTTTTGGCCGGCTATGAAATTACAATGCGTGTAGCAAAATATTATGTTCAAACTTTCGAACTTTCAAACAAATCGAAATTTAAAACGTGCCTTTTATTATTTAACCCTCAAATACAAAAATTTAGTTAATTAATTTAGTAATTCACAGAGGAAAGAATTATCTTAAATTCTGGAAAATTAGAAAACTGAAGTGAGTTATATATGAGATATATGCACTTATTTTTGGTTCTTTGAAATATATCAACACATTTAAATTTTGTATATACAAAGAATTTCAGAATTGCTATTAACATTCCAGTTTGTTTTAAATTTTTTTTCAAGACTATTGCTTAATTTTTTATAATTTAGACCAATCCTAAATTCGTTTTAGTTAGTTTTTTATATATATAGTTTTCAGGAACACACATTAATAAAACAAATCCTATACCGAGTCGTTTTACTTTATTTGTACTCTCAATCTCAATAGTTACCAAAAATGAATGAAAAAAAAACCCTTATTATATTATCTAAAAACAATATTAAAAGCAAACCGGTTATTAAATTTATATAAATATATAGGTAAATGGAATGTGGTGTTGGCATATCTACATATTTCATTCACCTCATTATTACATTCGGTTTTCTGGTTTGCAAACCCCGCACTTTTACGTTGATTTTAGTACTTAAGTAGTGCTACCAGTGCGCTACGATCTAACTGAAAATATGTTTTTTTTGGTTGAAAAATACACGAGTGTACTTAAATATGCCTAATTTATTAAACATTATTGTAATTAAGCTTTCCTTTTCATGATATCAACATATTTTTCATTTTGTTTAAGTACACTTTTTCCAACTTACACTTTTACACAATTTCGTACATTTATAATTTCTTCTGGTAATGTGAACATAAACGCTGTTTTGTGACGTCATTAAAATGTTCAACTCACTTGAAATTTTCAATTCAAGCGAACAGACAAACTATACTATTTACGCCAAACGCCGCTCGCCACGAGTCGCCTCTTCTGACTGCGCTTGTCAGCGGACTCTCATCCTGCTGACATGTCTCGGCTCAGAAGAGGCGACCCGAAAGCTCGACTGCGAGCTTCTCACCACGGAGTCGTGAGTGGACGAACAAACGGCCGACGCTCAGGAGCGACGTCCTTCGTTCGACACTCTAGCTGCGATCGTAAAACAAGAAAGACGTCCACAGACAACACCAAACCTTCATATTCACATTCACTCAACAAACATTGTACAAATTACATTAAACAGTGAAAACAATAAACCATATACAATTAACAACATATCCATCATCAATCTTTTACCTCATCTCTTCAACAAAAACAATACAATTGGCTTAAATTTACTAATTTTGATTTCCTTTTTCACATATTTTTCAAGAATGCAAGAAAGAATGTTCCGGGGACATCAAAATGCACCAATTCCCAAATTTCAACAATTTTTTATTTTTCATCTTTATTTCTTATTTGTATAACATTATTATTTGTATATATCTTGTTTCCAGATTTTTTATTTATTTATTGTTTTAGTTTGTATTAAGCTTTTCGCTAGTCTTTATTTCTGTTTGTACCGATATAATAGAATTTAAGTTAACTGCTCTTCTATATTTTAATTTCTACCATAACAATATGCGTGCTGATCAGCTGCGCACGTATATTCTGTCAGTAGCTTTAACATTGCTCCAAGCTAGCCACAACTAACTGTACCAACTGTGAGTCAGTCAGCAGCGATGGAAATGAAAGTAGTAGAACTCTTCGATCAAGTTCCATCAGTGACTTTTTCCAGTTGGATGATAAGCTGGCGACCAAAGCTTGACTGCGGTGATCTTGCCTACGTAGCTCATCTATCTGTTCTTTTTCCCAAAAATGCTCACCATCTTACAAACTGTTTGAGGCCACCACAAAAGGAGCAGTATTTCGTCGACGTAATCAGCACGGCACGCACTGCTCACGAAATAGCTGCTTGCAATGAGTCCCAATATCTAAGCAAAATAAGAAGAGGATGAATAACTAATATTTCGAAACGAAAAGTCCTAGTATGTAGAAATATCTTGACTTACATCTCCGAAGCTTGTGGCGCATAAGTTGATATCAGAATATCAGTAGAATGAATCAAACATTGCTATTAAATCAAAACCATCCTGAATGCTCATCTCAAGATTTTTCTAAAGGGGAAAATTAAAAAATTTAGAAATATTGAAGTAAATTGAAGCAAGAATTTTGATGAACTAAAACTTTTAAATGAATAAATTATTGAATTTCGTTATGAAGTTAGAATTTACCTATAGATTAAAAGTTACCAAATTAGGAAATAATTTAGCAAAACTAGTTATATAAATATAACGTATATATTCAATTTAAAATATTTTTAAAAAACTCAAAAGTTAAACTAGTAGATGGTTATAATAAAGAGGATTGAAATCTTACTATCATTAGAGTCAATATTTTTTCCATAATTTGATGAACAGATCTTGCGCCTTCGTGCCAAGAATACTCCCTGCAGGCATTGTCCACCAAAGTGAAACTGGGGCTCATATGTTTACTACTAGCAGAAAGAAAAGAATTACATAGTTAAATGAAATCTGATCAAATTTCAGACAATTACCCCATTTTTTTGTTGTGCATGTGGAACTATTGTTATTCAACAACATTATTATCTTGTTATTTTCCTTTATTAAAAGCTCCAACTCCGTATTAAATGAACTCTTCGGTCGGAACTGTAGCAGTCCATCTTGCAATTCTTGCGATACGTTCTTCCAATTCTGTTTTCTCACGAGTGTCTTGATATATGCCTGCGACAGGATGCCACAAAAGTTTCAAATCATTGCTAAGTAGATAAGAAACAACTATTAATATAAAAATATTTTAGTACTATAGAATTTGGTTCACGTTTCTATTACAATTAGCTATTATAAACAAAGAATTTCAATTTACTGAGTTTTACGGAATATAACACTTCACACTTGCAGTGATTGTTTACAATGATTTATTGACTTTATTATACAAAGAATTAAACTTTTGCCACTCGCCGATAATTTCGCACTCGCATTTAATTTACTTCTCCTTGCCTTGTGGTTTAGTTATTTCTTTTTTGGCACTGTTGATATTTCGCCTACCAAAACTTCCAGCAACCATACACGGATCAATGGATTGTTTGCATTGGCCTGCTTTCAGCGATAACTGGTCTTCACACGAATATCGCCTTGGCCAATAGTATGGTACACAGAACCGGACACAATCGAGGATTCTCCTCCAATATTTTCGACTTTGCAATAGCGACGTCGGTAGCTAGTTGAATTTCAATAGCGAAGTCGATGTGTTCCCATACCACGCACACACTTTTATATACAATTTATTTTAATATCTATTACTTTAATGCGCTTATTAATTGAATTTAATTCAATAAACAAAAATTATTGCCCGATTCCTCCAAAATTTTCTGTAAATAAACGAAACGTCATTTAAAATGTCATAAAACCATGACGTCCTATGGTGAAAAGCATGTAGCAAATATTCATTTTATTTTGACACATTTTTTGGCGGGAAAAGAGTTTCCCATCTCATTATCTCTGCTTGCCATTTTACTTACATTTTCCTAAATTCGTGCACCGATTCGAATGATATTTGCCTCTATAAAAAGGTAAGAGACTCTACTTTCTAAATTTTGTTATAAATATGTAGGGCAATTATACATTTTATCTAGAAAAAAATGTCACAAGAGACAAAATTTTAGTAATAGTCTAAAATATAATTGTTCTCCAAAAGTAAAAGGTTTTCAATTAAATTTTGGGTATGTCGGGGACGCTGACGCAGGTCCGACTGCCGAAAGTTGCATACGCATACAAAAATTTAATTTATCTTTTATTGGTAGATGGATTCCGATGCAATGACATTTCAAATTTTGGAAATTACAAAGCAATTAAAGGAAAAAGAGCTTCAAATTTTAGAAGAACAGCATGAAAAAAGGATGAAAATTTTAGAATTAGAAGAAGATAAGAAAAGAACGGAAATAAGCGTACTTAAAGCAGCATTTGAGAAAGAGGAGGAACGAAAAGATGAATTGCATAGTTTGAAATTGATAGATCTTAAAATTAAGAATTTATATTAACATTTAAAGAATATTTTTTTTTGTAATCAATGCCATTTTACCATTTTTTATAATGTTGTTTTATTGTTACTAAATTAAAACGAAAGCATATAAAATCTTTGTAAAATTTAATTTATTGAACATATGTTGTTCAATGAACAAAGTTCTTATCAAATTCTGCTGCTGGTAAGTATTTTGCCGGAACAACTCATTTGGTGGTTGGACGTTATCGTAATCTTCATTATCTGCATGGATAAAGACGTTTTAATAATTTTTTAAAATACTGTTATTAAAATCAAAATGTACTCTTGCGTTCATCTGCGAATTCAATTGCTAAATGGTGCAAGACAGCTAAAGCCACAATTGTTGTTTTTGCTAAACTGAGTGAGCATCTCATGCCTGTATATAAAATTCTAAACCGTTGCTTCCAAACTCCAAAACATTTTTCCACAGTGTTGCGAGTTTGAATGTGAGCTTTGTTGTAGTTTATCTCTGAGTTAGTTTGAGGGTTTAAAATAGGCGTGAGGAGAATATTGGAACACGCGTAACCTCCATCGCCAAGTAATCGACCAAAAATTCATCATTTTCAAATCTTTGTTGATTCGGCTTTCGCGAAATATTTTGGAATCGTGTGTGCTTTCTCGTCAGCGGCAAACAATATCACGTATTTTTAGTGAAGCACATCGCACACAACCTGTGTATTGAGGGGATAGGATCCTTTGCGGCTTATATAATATTGACCCGAAGTACCACCTACTTTGCGTATTTTTATGTGGTGCAGTCGATTGCACCAATGACCTCAGGAAACACAGAAATGGACCTCAATTTTTCCATTATCCCTATCTGGTCAATGTTGGCATTTTTACATATGTAGTCCCCTTTTTAGCGAAAGCCACTGCAACTCTTCGGCTAATGACAGAAAGTGTTGGTTGGCCAAATCCATGTATGTCCGCTCCACCATCTTGAATCTGAAAAAATAAGTATCATTACGCCGTATTTGTGAATTTGGGATTAACTTCATTACTTCATTTCGGCCCCAATATCTAATAGCTGCCATAACTTGGAGCTCAACCGGTATATAACCGCCTCTGCTGCTACCACTCAGATCAGAATGGACGATTTCTATGAGCTTTAGCATATTTCGTTTCGTAAATCTATATTTGCTTTTAAATTCTTCGTCACTTAATGTAATGGGGTCAAATCTTTCTTTAAAATTTTTCTGTCTTCTTTTGTGGGTATTAGTGCCATGTTACATTGCAATTTTTTGATTGTTTCAATTTGTTCTTTGTTTTTGTTCTGTACAAAACTGTCAATGCCGAGTTCATCAGTGAGAGAAAGAGAGCCGATGAACTACGGAACCCTCAATCAAAAAATTTGCCGTCGACGACTCCAAATTTCAATCAAAACGGTGTTGTTGTGTGGCGTAATAAAAAAGTGTGCACATTTTGGAGTAAAAAAGATCCACTTTTACCAGAAAAAGTAATTTTGGGTGAAAATAATTGCGCAAAGCAACTCTTTATTTCTGCAACCAATTCCATCCAAGTAAAAATTTACTTCGTTGGCTGCGATTGCTTATTATTTTTCGTGCTTTGAACAAAATGTTTAGCGTTTGTTAATAATTTAAGTACAATTTCCTCTAATTCTTTAATTGTTTGCATTGTTTATCACTTTTGATATTTGTAATGCCTGCGAAAATCGCAAATAGGTATGAAATACTACGCATAGTTCCAATACTATTTTTGACAGATTGCTGGCAAACTGATTGCAATGTAACATACCAGCAAATAAAAAATTGTTGAGAGAGTAAAATATTCCAATTTGGGCTTAAATGCAGAATAGCTGCCAAGCTCAGATTTTGTTCATCTTTTTTTTACCGTTAGATAGGGCCATCAGGAACGGAAGTGGCTGGTTTGTATCGGGGGCTGATCAGCCATATTGGATTTATGACCGTTTGAAGGACAAATTAATGGTTTAATGAAAGTCATTTATCTCATAAACTAAGAGAGCCAGCGGAACTAGCGACGTACTGTTGGAAAGGTATTTTTAATGCGTTTTATTTATGTAATACACATTTTTGTCCATAACATGGCTGTGAAGGAATTATATTGATTTTTAGAAAAATGTGACAAGTTGACCTTGAAACAATTTATTTCTTCCAAACGGACACATTAAGGTATAAAACAAATTACAGTTATGGAAAGCTTGTTCTTTTACTTTTAAAATGGTATATAATATGTTATACTTACTATTGTATTACATTACTTTTTGGGTAATGTAATGTACTTTTTGGGTAAATTGGTTTTGGGGCTTAAAACAGTTTATTCCAAAAACCTGGAAAACCCATTTTATGGAAACAGCATATAAAAGCCTGATTAGTCGTACTTATAAGCACTTCGAAGAACTTGAAGTGCTGTTAAAATCCACTTTTGGCTTATGGAAACGTGTGTATTCGATTACTCGTACTTACAAACGAGGGGACTATCAAATCAATTTTGATATTGTGCTAAATTCGAATTAAGTGACAGCCAAACGCGTGGCCAGATCGAACTTGACGCTATTTTCGAAGATGTCGTCTTCGCTTGCCGAAGTTATAGTTTAATGGGATTTCAATATAATATTCTTTAAACAATTAATTTATACGAAATCAGGTCTTAACTGTGATACCTAATCAAGTGCGTCTTGCACTTATACCGAAAGAACAGCGTTGCGTCAACACATGTTCTGACAAAAAGTTTTTAAACATTTACACGCACATGACAAATTTTTTGACATCTGACGCCAACTTCACTTCGTAGCACATGCCAAAATTGGAAATTCGAAGTGGTTTCGTCAGTGCGTTTCTTATTTCAGCTTTCACTTCCATAAGACTACGTATTCAAATTTCATTTTGACAGAAACGCAACGCACGACGCACTTATTCAGGTACCACAATAAGGGTTATAATCAATAAATGCGACCGGAGACCGAAGGCTACAACGCACCACAACAAAAATTTCCATAAAAATACTATTTTACTGCGTAGCCGGCGTTATAGCCTGTTTACATAAAAATATTTAATCCGGTTAAGGTGTTCGAAAATCGATCAGCTGATCTAGTGTTTACATACATAATCCGGTCCGGGCTGTCAAACCGAAAAGAAGAAATAAACAGCTGTTGTTTTGTGTTTGTTTATTTACGCAACTATTTTTAAAATTTTGCCTCGCTTTAATTTACAATACAATGAATAAAATAACAATAATATTCAAAATTGTTGAAATGTATTTTGCTATGGTGACGAAATTCGCAAGTTTACAGAATTTGGAAAGTGATTTGGGCCATCTCCGCCGCCATCTCCCTATAAATATGGACATTTTTGCGGAGTCCGCGCAGGCCGTCAATATTTTCTTGCCACAGGTCCAGTAGCATTAATTCCGCCCCCATCGACCACAAAGTTCTCTTTGTTGATTTCTGCATCTGAAATAGTTAATTTTTTGTCATTTATTACATATTATACTTATTTAAATAAACATTTTACTTACGACATGAAACGCTTAAATTTGTTTTGACATTTGGCAGAATAGTTTGGTGGCACTTTCTCTTTATCTCTTTCTAACTTATTGGCACTAGAAATCTGCAATTCCGAACTTCGAAACAGACTTGCAAACTAAAAACTGAGGCTAAAAACCAAACGCATTTTGTTTAGCGCTGGAATAGCAACAACAATTTCACGGGAGTTAAAACAGTTTACGAGTGGTTTTGGGACTTAAAACAGTTTATTCCAAAAACCTGGAAAAACCATTTTATGTAAACACCTTATTAGACATATACATAACATATTTCTAGTGTAACTAAAATTTAAGCGAAAAATTAGACTAACGATTTTGAATTCACAGTAGTAAAATTCAAGCGCAAAAAGCTTTTGAAACTGCATTTTCTTCTAAAATCCTGCACCGATCCTGATGATGTAAACATCTAAAGTAAGGTAAGAGGATGTACTATTGCAATATTGAAGTAAGTATATAGTTTAATAATAGATTTTACTTAGTAAAAAATTAATAAATGAAGAAAAATGTTAAAAAATCGAATTTTTTTTTTTGCTTGAAAAGTAATAGTATTACTATAACATAGTTTATTACATAAATGAAATATAATGTGAATACCTTTCCAACCATGTCCACAGCATGTATATAATAGTTTCGGAGATACTATACTTACTACTACTTACTATACTATTCTTATAGTTTCGGAGATAAAAGACAGAAATTTTCCAATTTTAAATGGTTATAACTCCGAAACCAGGTGAGATCGGGCAAAATTATATTGTTTTTGGTGTTTCCGTGGAAAGCAACATCAAAATCGGAGCTGCGTCAGTGTTCTCGACATGCTCCGAAGTTTGTTTATATAAATGAAAGATAATTCGAATACCTTTCCAAGGTCGATATTAGCATGAAGCAATATTCTACGATTTAGGAGATACAGGTCTAAAATTTTCAAACTTCAGAAGACCAGAACTCAGAAACCAGACGACACCCGACGAAACTGACGTTGGCATTCCAACAACAAAATTGGAGTTTGCCCTGGTCCGAGTTTTCTACCGAAAAGTAAGTTTTCCCTTCCCTTAAAAAGGTACATTTTGTCTTTCGTTTATGCAACTATGCTAGTTAGCTTAGTTGCAGGTTCATTGTTTTTTCGTAATAATTAGGTGTAAATATACAATCAGTGCAAATTCATAGATATCATTCTTGGAATTTTTAATATTACAAGTGCGTATGACTAAGATTTTTTGTGAACTCAAAGTTATTTTAATTAATCTTTAAATATTTTTGTCGCAACAAGCTATCACGAGATTGTTGCGAACACAAAAATTGTTTCGTCGTTTTAAATACATATTAAATAGAAATGAATCTTTTCCTCAAATATTTTAAGATTGTTTGCTTAGTTAAAATGTATGTCGTTAGCTTAAGCATTCTAGGAGTCTCCGCTTACAAGCGCAAACTATTCAAACCTCGAGTTAACTGTATCACAAAGGCCAACTGGAGAAGTGTTTTAGTTTATGTCCATATACATACATAGATATATCTCGTTTATAATCCATATGTATCGTAAAAAAAATCGGTTTGTTTTTTTAGTACGTTATAAACCAAACGATATATAACAAGTTTTTAATTCCATAGTGACGAATTACAAAACAAAAGAAATGAGCACAAAGAATTGTCTGCTCATTCAACAAAACGTGAAAGAATAAAAAATTCCAATACCTTGTATGGTAACCATGGCTTCTTAAAACTTCTGCTAAGGCATTGAATGGTCCAGCTACTTTCCTTCGATATCGGTTTCCTTCAACGATATTTTTGCCCATTTTCCAGAAGATAGATGATCAAAAGGATTATGATCAGGTGATTTT
The DNA here is from genome assembly GCA_943737955.2 of Myopa tessellatipennis. NCBI lineage: Eukaryota > Metazoa > Arthropoda > Insecta > Diptera > Conopidae > Myopa > Myopa tessellatipennis. The sequence continues at coordinate 2,225,777 of OX031317.1, read as the reverse complement.
GGGGCTGAACGAAATTGTATTGGTGCGTTGTAATGTACCCAAAAACGCACTTCTGCAGGATTTTTATGGTCGTTGTCTTGGATGTATAAGGGCTGGAAATTGTAATTTCTCATCGCTTTGTGTGATTTGTCGCTTAAAAATGTTTAAAAAATCGAATCTATGCATTATATTCTTAATAAATTTTATGACTTCGAATCCACTTACCGAGATGTCCCGCCCCCATAATCGAGAAAATTGTGACTGCATTTCTTCTGTGAATGAATAATATTTTTAAAAATTTTGCACTTGTGAAGCGAGAGTTTGTAGAAAGTGTAGACATTGAATGGTGATTTGTCCTGAAATTGCCTGCATTTTTATAAATATGTTTTATGCTTTTCAAATGTTTAAGGAAATAATTATTAATTTAAAGAGAAATAACTAAACACTAAAAAACCATTATGCAAAAATTTCGCAACAAAAAGGAATAATAGGTTATGGGCGCAAGAACGACTCTTAACAAACAGCCCTAATAAAAACTTCCATAACATAAAAAATAACTTCAAATGACAAATAACAACAAATAAAGATATAAATTAATTAAAATTTACATTTTTAGTAACAGTTTTCAACAGTTATTAATTTCATTGATAACATAATCTGACTGCATACTTTTAGGCTGCGATTGTTATTTGTCACTCAACCAGAATAGGTCTGAAAAGTATGTTCAAGTCTTATTGTTATTCATATAAAAGTATAATTATATCTTTGTAATATCTAAAGATATTCCACTTAGCAATTACGCCCCTGGCCTAATTTTGATTGGAACTTTTAAACCAATCGGTTCCATAAGGTAAAGACGAAACTTTTGGCTATTATGTAGGAGTAGATTCCTACCTATTTCTTCTCGCCTACAATGCAGTATAGTTTTTATAAGCTTACTTAGCAATAATATAAGCAATGAGATTATATTGTTTTAAAGTTTTAAAAACTTTTAAATAATATTTTCTCTTCTGTTCCAATTATAACAATGCATTCGTTTTTAATAATCAAGGTAATAATTCCCATCTTCAGAAGTTAAGTCACGATATACATATGTACATACATACATATGTATTTTACGAGGAATATTAAATTCGCAATATTATTTATTCTGTTTTTATTGCGTCGATACACACAATGTAATGATTTGATCGACGAGTTCACATTTTTGTATAACCTACAAAAGAACACAATTCACGCATAAAACAATTTGGTTGTTTTTAGATTTTTAAAGGTAAAAAGTAACCAAAGTTTTACTTGTTTCAGGAATATATATTTTTATAATTTGTAGCACTTGTTTTACTTATATAGCGAATGAAAATCTTCGTATCATTGGCACTATTGAAAGCATGTATTATGATTCTGCATTTCTGCTGCTTTTTACAGATGACATTCCTATAAAAATTGCTGGAATGGATTGATTTGTCGTAAAATTTCAATTGTAGTTTGAGTACTTTTACCTCAGCGCATATTTTGTGTTGGAATTCATAGACAGTGTTTACTATGCAGTTGAAAAATAGGTGGTCTAGAAGCAACAGCAGAACAAGCTTCAACGAAGCCCCCCCCGTATACTGCTATATTAAACAATTGAATCTCGCTGATAAGATTTTATGGGATATTCAAAGATGTCACAAATTCCGATGACTTTATATGGTTTCTCTATATTCTTCTTCATTTTCTGGTGTGGCACATGGTGTATTCACCTGCTCGCAATTTGTTATGGGTGAGTGAGTTTATTAAAGTTATTCTGATTTATATTTTAAAGTCGCATATAATTTTAATTGTGTACTGATTTAATTTTTTAAAGCGAGAAATGAAACATGCTAAATTAGAGAACGCTGACTATTAAAATAACATAATCTATTTTAACTATGACTTTTCAGCAAATATAAATTTAATAAAAAGTCTTGTAAATTTCCTAATGAACTTCCATTGCCATCAGTATCAATTCTTAAACCGCTAATGGGAATTGATCCTAATTTAGAACATAATTTGGAGACCTTCTTTACAATGGAATATCCCTTGGTATGTTACGACATTTTAGGCTGTTTCTTTGGCCTCTTAATTGAGATATTGTTCAAAAATCAATACAGTATGAGCTGCTATTTTGCGTGGAAGATAAATCGGATCCTGCTGTTAAACTGGTTCAGAGTCTTATAACAAAATATCCGTTGGTTGAAGCATCCTTATTTGTTGGTGGATGTAATGTTGGTGTCAATCCCAAAATAAATAACATGCAACTTGGTTATATTGCTGCGAAATACGAATTGATTATGATATCGGACAGTGGTATAAAAAGTATATACATTACTTCTTCAAATTGCGGTTTCATTAATCCAAAAATTTTATTTACAGTGAAAAGTGATACCCTACTGGATATGGTACAAAATATGACTGAAAAATACGCTTTAGTACATCAGATGCCTTTTACATGTGACCGTGATGGCTTTGCCGCAACTTTCGAAAAGGTAGTTGATAAACATCAATTAAATTTTATATTATTCTTAATTCTAATCTTTATTATTTGTTTGAACTGAATACTTCATATTGCGTGGCATATATACATACGCTACCGTTCAAACTGGGGAGGTAAAAGATTGGCTACGCTTGCGCCCAACGCACGCTTGCTTTTTTCAAAAATATATATTTTTATCACCTTCAACAGCAACCCGTTTAGTACACAAATCAGAAAACGTATTATTTCAAGTGTAGTTTTCTACGTGACAAACGGCCAAATATTTATATTAATTTAAATGTGTTTAACATACATATACAGGGTGTTTCGCATAAGAGGGAACAGAAAACTAGGACGTGTAGGTTGGGTCGAGACAAGAAAAAAATCGTACGGGAGGGTCACTAGACGCGAGGGGCCATTTTATAAAAATCCGACTTAACATCGAAAAAAATAATATAAAAAAAAATGGTTAAACCTAGATAACTTTTGCTTGCTGATTTTCAAAGCCAAATGTCGGCTTCTTAATATCCTTTTTAAATTAGGTTCCTATGTCAAACAGTTTTTGAGAAAATTAATGTCAAATTTAAAGTTTGGAAAAAAAAATTGGAAAAAATTTTTGGCCGCCATTTTTTTAAAAAATTACGGTATTATGTATAAAAAATTTTCCGACTATAAAATTCTCTAATCAATTCTAGAGCGAATGCTTCAAACCGGAAGGATCTATGTTTTGTAGTTTCCGAAAAAAGTGAAAATTACGATCTAAATTCCACAGAGCAGTCTTCTTTCATATTTTTGCACCAGTAGGAAAACACAAGTAGCCGAAAATTGGTATTTGAAAGGGAAAATGCTTCGTAATTTTCACTTTTCTCGGAAACTACAAAACATAGATCCTTCCGGTTTGAAGCATTCTCTCTTGAATTGATTAGAGAATTTTATGTTCGGAAAAAAATTTATACTTAATACCGTACTTTAAAAAAAAAATTGCGACCAAAAATTTTTTTTTCCGAATTTTTTTTCCAAATTTTAACTTTGACATTAATTTTCTAAAAACTGTTTGACATAGGCCCAGTTTTTCAGTGCTCGTTTAAACGACGATTAGTTAAACGTCAAACAAAAGTTAACTGAGATTTGGGTTTTATAGTGCGAGTTTAGCTTTAGTTAAACGTATCTTATCTATATTTGTAAGAGAATTTATCTAAATGCAACCAGTATTTAGCGTATACCTAAACCTATTTTGGCAGCACTTATCAATATTTTCATTTTTACAAAGGGAACAGCTGTTCTGGTGCAAATAAACCAAATTATTAGTCTGTATTCGAAGAAACAGCTGTTTTTTTATCTATTAAAGAGATAAATTAACCGGAGTTTAACTGGAGGTTAACTCACCAATATTGGCCGGTTAACCTACGTTTAAACGAGCACTGAAAAACACAATGTGTCGTTTAAACGAAGGTTAACTGAGAAACGACGATAACCGAGCACTGAAAAACTGGCCCATAGGAACCTAATTTAAAAAGGCTATTAAGAAGCGGCTTTGAAAATCAGCAAGCAAAAATTATCTAGGTCAAACCATTATTTTTTAATATTTTTTTTTGGATGTTAAGTCGAATTTTTATAAAATGGCTTCTCACGTCTAAACGGTGGGGAAATTGAGCCCCCTCCCATACGATATTTTCTTGTCTCGACCCAACCGACACGTCCTAGTCTTCTGTCCCCTCTTATGCGAAACACCCTGTATAAAGGCGTAATAGTTTGGAACGATAATCAGAGGAATATTTGTATGCTTGATTGAATCGTGATCTTTTCTTCCTTTTGTAAATCCTTACTTGTTTGAAGTGGCAATGTTACACATGTTTTCTTGTTTTTATCGAAGAAGGTAATCTGCTTGTCTTCATTCAATGAATTTATTAATGCATGGTTCACAAGTTATCTCTTCCGATGATGACATCAGCTGGCACACCATGTTTAAATGATACTCCGTGTAGCTTTAAACCTAGGCGGTGAAAGCTGCTGTGATTGTGGTCTTCTGTGGTAACACAACCACCAAAAGCGCCACATAAATTCTTTATTTCATTGGTGTTTACAGGTATTCTATATCAGCCCTGGTATCAACTAGTTAAACGAATTTTTTTTTGTTTCTGGCCTCTTCGCAAGGCAAATCAATTAACATGTCATTTACGCTACCAACTTGATACCTCATTATCAATTTGCTTGTTGTTTTTATTGTGAACATTATACTCTAATTATGCATTCTTTGTTCTTATGATATCGGATATTCTGTTTCCACTTTATTTGCTCCCAAGTTCCTATCCTTACTGTGTTCCCAGACTAATTGTCTTGTCTGGCCCTTGCTGGCTTCCCTGTTGATTGTTTTGGGAATTTCTTAGTTCCATTTAGCGAAACAATCGTTCATGTTATGGCCGGCCCTATTGCACCACTGACAAAGCATTTTCTCGTTTGGTGAATTTGGCTTCAGGCTTTCGAATCTCTTTTTCTGTCAATTCTGTTGGGTTGTTTCCTGCTTTAAAAGACAGCTTGGGCGTTGATTCTACAATATGTAAGAATGTGCTATCGCCCTCACTTTCATAGAAATTTGTAGTTATTTTTATTGCCTGATTTTGCAGAGAATTTAAACGTCTTGCAAACTGTCGATTTTTACATGTATTTACATTGGAATATTTACACATATTGGAAGAATATTTACAACTAAGGTATGAGAAGAAGTTTCTTTCCATAAACAGGGAAATATTTTTTGCCTCTCTGCTAGTCCCCCTTTCGCCTTAACTTAATTTGTTGAAATTGGTGCAATGGTTGGAAAGGTGCATTCTGAGTGGAAAAAGATGGTTATTTATTATATAATGCATGTAACAAATTGAAAACACCATAATATTAATAATACTGAGATACATTTTACATTTGAATCAGTTACAAAAATATCTTATACGATTAACTAAAAACTAATTAAATAAAAACAATTTTATATAAAACGTTTAAAGTTTAAAATAATTTGTTTAGCACCATACAGATTCGCAAGTTCGTAAAGATGTGAATATTTATGATTGTAAATTGTTAATACCCATAAAAATAATTTTAAGATTTAAAAGGAAGAACGTGGTCCGCTTGTAGAGAAATAGTACGTATTATTATAATGCACGCCACGTTTTTCGTTTTAAATCTTTTGCGTTCGCGTTCTCCATACGTAAACCGTCTTACCATCTTCAAAAGTATATGCCCATAAGTATGTGATGATAACAACGTTAAGCGCTGTTATTACTAAAGCAATGATTCTGACCTACAACGCAGAAGTGAGCTCTAATGACTAACTGGAATAACGACATAATATCATTGAGGGATTTGACATTATTTGAAGTTTCAATGTAGCCCCCTTAAGCATTGTGAGCAGTAAAAAGATTTTCCTTGAACGTAGTGCATCTCCCTTTAAAGGCTAATGACGGCGAAGAATATTTAGGCTACGCTTTTCTTAGAAAAGAAACATTTCTCCTAGAATGTGTATTTCTTTCCTTCATTATTGTAATGGAAATGTTTTAACGTTGCATAATTTTTGAAAATAGAAGCTTCTATAACTACCCGTATCTCTCTCAAGGAAAATAAAAGTGAAATGAATTGATATAAAATATAATCTTGTATTCTAGTTGTATACGATTCTATGGTTTTTTCATTTTCAGATATTTTTTGGGACGGTGCAGTCCAGAATTTACCTTTCAGCAGATGTATTAGGTATTAATTGCCATACTGGAATGTCTTGTCTTTTACGAAAATCTGTCATTGATGAATTGGGTGGCTTGAAAGCGTTTGGTTGTTATTTAGCTGAAGATTTCTTCATAGCCAAAGCAGTGAAGAATTTGGGCTGGAAAATGCGTATAAGCAACCAACCAGCTCTGCAAAATAGTGGCATATGTGATATTAAAAGTTTCCAACAACGTCTTATCCGTTGGGCTAAGCTGCGTGTTGCAATGGTACCAACTACTATACTGCTGGAGCCGCTATCGGAGTGCATGATACTCGGCGCTTTTGCTTCTTGGGCAGTGTCGCTTTTATTCCAATGGGATCCGTTAGTATTCTATTTAGTTCATATATTAACATGGTTTCTTTCGGATTGGATATTATTATCAATAGTACAGGTATGTTGCTATTGTCGCTATCATAGAAGCTTCAGAAAGGATATTTTTAAACACATTTTATAGAATGGATCATTACCGTTTCACAAATTTGAATTTGTAATTGGCTGGCTATTCAGGGAGTTGAGTGGTCCATATCTATTTCTACATGCTTTATGGAATCCAGCAATTAGATGGCGAACTCGAACCTACAAGCTACAGTGGGGTGGCATTGCGTATGAATTACGTGAATGTAATGAAACTATTAGTGGTAAGAATACCTTAGCATCGTAACATATGGTTTTGCCTACATTTCATGAGTTTAAATTTATTTTTAATGGTCTTACCATGCTTTTTTGTGTACTTGAAAACTAATATTTATACCGAAACTTATTTCCTTGATACATTTAGAATCAAGGATATATGTAGAATAAATATATATATTTCACAAATACATATATATTTATGTATAAATATATAAATGTTTTATTGTATAGCGTTAAAAGTGAGAATCAAATAAATTCGTAAATTTTCATGTTTTATTAAAATACCAATTATACATGATTAAAGAGGATGCTAATATATTTTAGCTTGTATATATCCTAGTTTGTTAGTATAATGTTAAGTAGAACCTGAACATAATTTATAATTTTGTATAATTTAATTTTGTACATATAACATGTATAATAATACAGATTTGTTTTAAAAAATATATAATCATGGTCATACAGATTTGCTATATGCACGAGTACCTGACCATAAAATTAATTACACTTAAAATAAGAATTAAGTTATTTATTTAAATAATTTACTCAATAAATACGTAGTCTAACTAGCATAATAAAACAAGCAACACAACACAATTAACAAATAGTTTAATACTATAAAGAAAATATAAAAATTTATAAACATCACCACAGAGTAATCCTTCCTATTAGTTCATTAAACGATAGGTAAGTGGATTTTACACTACACTTCAGTTTCTGATGTACTTAAAAATTAAGCTTAGGTTTCGATCGCGATTTCCAAAAAATCCTCAGATATTTTATTAATTAGCAATGTTATTTGTTAGCAGATCCTTAGAAAAGATTTTGGAGCTTACAATTTGGGCACTTAAAGAAAGGGCAGACGAGCAGACGAAAAGAATGTAGAGGTGAACTCAACTTTGCAAAGGAAATTACAAAATAAAACATCAAATAAGTAAAGCAAATATCGAACATTAAATCTAAAACGAAAAGTACAGTGATCGAAAGCGCAAAAGCTCGATGTTACAATCGAAAATACAAACTTTCACCGCATTGAGCAAGGACAACATGCACAAGCTGCGAAGTAAGAAAAACAAACGACAAGAATAAAGCTACGCTGGAGATTCACAAGTGAGACCTTATACAGACCTGAACAGATATGCTTCTTTTGTTTTAAAAACTTGAGAACGCCTTATGGATATTGAGTTAAAAATGTAGTCTAAATTTTATCCTATTAGCTCAACGGGCCTATATTATGGGAAATTCCACGAAGACACCGCTACATGAAGTAATACGTACTATTGATCGTAGTCTCTTCAAACAAATCACTCTGGCAACCTTTCTGGACTTTCAGTCTAGACAGCATTCGTCATCCTTGCTTATTATATATATATTATAAAGATTTATAAAGCGGTTGACTCCTATTTTACCCTATGGAGATTTTGTGTGGTGGTCACACCAAGGCATATCAATGCCAAAGAATATCCAGAATACAATGACTTGCCTCTGCGGAAGCCATGGGCGCGCAAAGGTCGTGCCCGACAGATGGTCTCAACGCCATCTTGCATCTTCTTCCAATTGATTTAAAGATAAAACACATGGCAATCAATAGTACCTTCAGATTAAGGGAACCCAACTACTGGTAATCCAGGAACTGTCAGACAAAATATTCGGATAAAAAATAAAAAAAATCCAAGCTTCAAGAGATGCCTGGCGTGGAGGAATTTAATATCGGTATCTTCACGGATGGCTCCAAAATGGAGGCAGGCACTGGAGCAGGCTTTCTAAAAAAATGGATTTATCCCTCTGCTTACCAGGCGGAGATTATGGACATCATGGAAGCCTGCAAAGCCACCCCTAAAGTTAATTTTACCCCGAATCAGAAGATAGGAACTCTACGCCGAGAGTCAAGCTGCCAAGAAGGCTCTAATGGGTGTAGAGAGTAGACCTCAGCTAGCTCAGCAGTACGGAGGCACTATGACACGTGTGCCTAATATGACGTCTGTATCTATCTTACGGGTTCTATCCTGTACATAGGAACATATAACGAAATGGCTGATGAATAGCTCAGGATTCCCATCTAGCTGTCCAAGTCTCTATCTCTTTTAGGACAGTTACTGCGAAAATTCGAAAGCATTACTTAATTCTGTTTTCCGCCAGATTGAAGGTGCTTTCAAGCTGTAAAATATCTAGACATTTATGGCCTTCCTACGATCTTGAGAGGACCACTTATCTGCTGTCCAAGTTGTGAAAGTATGCTGCCAGATTAATTGCAGTACTGATCGGCCACTGAATATTAATACGACATGGGAAGGGCTGGGCCGTAGCCATAACTTGTTCTGCCGAAGCTATATGGATATCAACAAAGAGAAGACCGTAGAACAGTCGACCTGCGTTCTCTATGCCTGCAACAGACGTGCGTGTGCGGTGTGAAAAAATTGCGTTAGTGTGCGGCAAATGAGTTCAGTCGACGCGTACGTTTAATGAGTGTAGCATGTACGTCTGCTTGACGTGTATTGCGTGTTGATAGCGGTGGAGTTTGACGGGTTTTTTATTACCGAAGAGCAAAGGCTTAGTGCGGGACTTTAACCCATTAACATTTGCCCACGGCGATTAACGATGCTCCTCCTGTTAACTACCGTTAAGTATTACTTGGGATATTAACGTCGTTCGTTTCACCGGTCAGAAGTTGTCTTGTCTAGAAGTCTATTTGTCCGTGCTCTCTAGGTCCAAGGCTCTAAGCTAGAAATAAACCTGTGGGTCTACCTTCCATTCACTTCGGTCTGCCACTATTAAGTGCTAACTGAATATAAAAAATGTTTTTACCTTGCAAACTCTCTGAAAAATAAGAGATCGTAGATTGTGGGCAATTTCTCCCAATATACGATTCGATGACTCCAGGACTCCATCAAAATAGCAGATAAAGCTGCCCCTATTCGAGATTTGACAATTTTAAACCACAACCTGGGATCAATATACACCCCATCATCCGCCATTACAATGGACGAGTAACTCCTTGTGACATATATGTTGGAACCATGCGGCATAATAAGAAATGCATCCCATAACAAATGCTACCGCATCGAAGTTGTCCGCTGTACGCAACATTATTTGGATTTATGTATATCAAATATTTCTTTGTTGTCTTATGTCCCCAAGAAAATCATGGCAGTTCAATTGCTGTAATAATTTCACTACAAGTCGGAAGTTTTAAAGAAGCTATGTATCAAAATGTTATACATATATCAAGAATTATTGTTGTTAATAAATCTTAACAATAATTTGCTATTTTTAATTTAGAGCAATAGATTTATGCGAACACGACGCTCCACTGGTAGGTTCAAATATTCCATAGAATGTGGTGTAGTTTTGCTTTGCCACTTTACTATTATAGTGCACCCTAAAGGTATATATGTCAGTTACCGTCTTAAACTATAAAGTAAGTAAAGTAAGTGATAAATGATTCTGACCTATAACATCCCTCCACTTTTAGGGTGAGAAACAATTATTGTCATGACATGATAATAATTGTCATGACGTGATAATAATTTTTTTATTACAGTTTTTTGGTGCTCAAAGTCCTTTTTTAATTATATAATACGTATACTTTTCCCCTTTTCTAGGCTTTATAACACTGCTCTGTATTATAAAAAGTGAGAAATTCCAAACTATTGTGAACTCCGACCCGTTAAAACGTGACGGGTCTCGGTCCTCATGCGGACATTTTGCAAGACAAAGTCCCTAAACATGTCAATGGAAAATTGCTGACGACAAATACGAATTGTCTTGCAAGACATCATCGATGAAGCTTTGGACTACAGGATGTACATATAACTATTTGTCCATATTGTAAAATATAAAAATACTAGTGTTTTATTTTAATAGAATAAGATATTTAAATATGCATATGTATTGTAAATAATTTGAAATTTGACATTTATTTCTTTAATATTATCCTTTTAATTTTATTTTAATAACTGAATAATTTTAAGTCTGGCAATACCATATCGTGCTGACCAGTTTTACATCTTATTATATTAACGTCTGACACTTTATGTATACGCACATGGAAAGCTTCAGCGTCATGAGTTCCTAGCATCAAAGAAGTTGGCCCAAAATGAATACGGCAGACGTTCGACAAAATTTGTTTAAATCATGACCGCCGTTTCTGTGTTTTTATACCCTACACACGAAGTGAATAGGGTATATTCACTTACTGCTTCCGTTTGTAACGCATTAAAGGAGGCGTGACAGGTATAGAAAAGTATATACATATATTCTTGATCAGCGTGACCTCCTGAGTCGATTTAGCCATGTCCGTCCGTCTGCCTGTACGTCTGTCTGTCTGTCTGTCTGTGGAAATCACGATTACAAGAGAACGAATAGAGATATCTTCATCAAACTTGGTACGAATTTTGTCTATCATTAGAAACTCTTCGGTATTGAAAATGGGCAAAATCGGACCATTGCCACGCCTCCTTTTTATACTAAATATAAATTCATCCATGCTTATAGCTCAATTTCTCAGCTTGTAGAACGAATTTGGGGTTGAAATTTTGTCCAGAAGTCCACTGCCTCTGACCAAAACAGACTACCAAAAATGGGCGTGGTCCGCCCACTAATTAAATAAAACTCGACTACAGGAGAACGAATAGAGATATTTTCATCAAATTTGGCACGAATGTTGTCTATCATCAGAAACTTATTGGTATTGAAAATGGCATAATTTTCAAATAAACGTGTGTAGGGTATATGAACTTCGGCCAGACCGAAGTTAACACTCTTTCTGGTTGCTATTCGTTTTTGCTTTAAGCGTAATTTATAGCGTAACCCTCCCACTGGTGATAAAAACCACGATTACAAGAGTACGAGTAGAAAAAAAGCGTCACGAAATTCGGCACGAATAATCTATAAAAAATGGGGAAAATCGGATATGAGCCGGGATATGAATCGGCCAGGCCGGAACACTCTTTCTGGTTTATTTATTTATTCTTCAATATTCAGTTGCAATTCGGCTTCTTTTATAGTCTAGCCTTGGAATTTGTTGATTCACATTCACAGTGCTCAAACGTATTTGAAATTGCAAACGTTTGAATTGAATTCGTTGAATTAAAACTTCTGCTTTTTTACATCCGGTTAAAATAGTTACATCAATGACAACCCATGAGCTTTTTAACGGCCATTCTAGTTCCGTTACCTAGACGGTTACCTAGTATGGTCAAGGAAATGGTGAGAGAGGTCCGAGTACACCGTTTCTTATAGTTTTTCAATTGTTGAAACTGCTGTGCAATTCTGCGTATCTTTATCAATTTTTAACCTACCAGTAATTAGTATTTTCACTTATGTAGAAACAAGAAACTTTCAGTTAAAATTAAGCACTGAAACCTAGAAAAATTTGTTTCCTGGAGAAGAATCGCGGCTCGATCCTATGGTTTGTTTTAGGCTTTTATTTGCATTTAGGCATTTCAAGAAAAATGTATATATATTTTTTGTTGTATAAACTTTTTCTGTTATCGATTGATAATAAGAAGTTGTGTCATTGGTATCCCTGTCACGTAGTCACTCTTCACCTATCTCTTTAACTATTTATACTCTTTGCCCGAAGTAGGCTTCGGCAGCTACTTGCCGGCAAGTAATGCCTCAGAGGACATTACAAACCATTCTCATACGATTTCTATAGGAATTTACTGTCAGGCCAAGCTTGGCAAGTGGATTTTTAATGGCCTAGCTCGCTTGGCCAGTAAAATCATTTACCTCGGCTGTTCCGAAGTGTTTCACTGGAATTTTTGCGAATCAAAAAAGGCTCAAAATCCACTCAAATCCATTCACTTTTGTGTATGATTTGCTTTTGTTGATTGATTTGATTCATTTAATTTGATTCTGTAATTAATAATTAATTAATAACTAATAATTAATTGGATAACTGTAACAGTCATTGCTAGTTTCAATCGAACATCCGCGTTCGAAACCGTCAGCTACGTCGTCAATGCTTTACCTTTGTCTTTGGGTATCCATTTCAATTCTTTTCAAGATTATAAGAGCGAATGTAATTTGTCGAATGTAATTTCACGGTTTCGAAATTTTCGTATTAAAGAAAACTTGATTCAACATTTTTTAAGAAATATTTGAAGTAACGTAGAAAGAAAATACATTTTTCTTTGCGAAAATAACATACCCATATTTCACCATGTCTACACATTTTTCCTTAAAAAATATTAGAATTTCTTTTTTTAAAATTATATTATAAATACATCACAAAAAATAACCATTAAAATAATTATAAAATATTGAATATAACAATAATAAATTGAAATATGAACTGCACTTCTAGTAGAAGACGACTCTTAAGTTGCTGTCGTCTTATTTGAGACGATACACCGTGTTCTGTTGCATGTACTTGCCAATAGCTAAAGCCACCGCCAAACTACGTGAGAGAGAGAGTGCCTTTGTGAATACAGAAGGGTGACAGAAAGGATCAGTTTATTTAGACGACAACGACGTGTAAAAGTTTTCTCCATTTTCAATCCCAAAGACTATAGTATGATGACAAAATATTCGTGCCAAATTTCAAGACGGTACCGCTTTTCGTTCTCCTGTAATCGTGATGTCCACAGAAAGACAGAGGGTCGGACGGATAGGGCTCTAAATGGACTCAGGAGATGACCCTGGACCCTAAGAATATAATAAATACCTCCAGTTTTCCAATCGTAAATTTCAATCCTAAACGATATCTGTTACTATAATATCCTACAAATATTCTGAAATATACACACTCGTATTTGCGGGCTGTTTTCGTGCTTTTACCGAAAGGACAGATATGTCGGGCATGGTCCAAATTTTAAGTAATTGTGTTTTATTATGAAATTTTTGAATATTAAATAATATAAAATTCAAACTGAATGCTCGTCTGTGACCAGCAACAACACGTCCTCTTCTCACTCAATCGTCTCACCCGATCGTCTTCAGATGCACACGAGAAATCGTAGCAGCAACAAAATTTTGCCTTCACATTGTTTTTTGTGCTTAGCAACATATGTTGATAAACAAAGTTTATGTATTACGACCAACGAATTATTAGATTACATTTTCCTATGTAGAGAAGCCAGATGCATCACAGTACACATGTACATATATTTTCGCATTGATTTTAATAATGATTACAATAATGAAAATTGAAAGAAAGCTATCTATCGTCTAAACATTTACACTGCTTTTGCTGTAATCGCATAATTACTGCTGCTGCAACGGCTTCTGTTGTTGGCTTGGTTTTGTCTGGTTGTGTGACTGCTGCTGCGATTGTTGTGATTGGGCTTGTTGTGTGGCGATTCCTGGTTCCATTAATAACGTGGGTGACGTTCCTGTTATCGGCAGCGGGAAGCTAATCGAACTCCTAATGTGGCGTGCAACAACTTGCTGTGCGGCTGCTGCAGCCATATAAGTACCGTAGTAGCGGCCAAATATGCACGGGTCCACGTTATTCAGTTCATGCGGCAGTTGATGGATGATGCGATGGAAATGCTGTTGCTGTTGTTGGGCCGTCGATTTCTGATGAATGTTTCTGTCGATGGTGTTGCTATTTCGGTATTCGAAATGTTTGGTTGGCTCCGCAATGGTCTCCGCTGTGTTGACATACTTATGTGGCGTTTGAATTTGCTGATGTTTTTCTGGTGGCTCTTGATCTGTCAAGCTGTATGGAGCTGGGCCTCTCCTAAGGGACGTCCTGAAGTTGTTTTTGCAATTGTTATTCTCTTCCTTCAATTCGTTTTCCTCCTCGATTGTCTCATCTATCTCTTCACACTCACCTTCCACATCTTCCTCTACATCGCTGGTGACCACGTCAATATCCTGCTCATCGAGTTCACTCAGATTGTGTTGTAGCTGCTGCTGCGCTGTAAACTGCACGAGTTGCCGCTGGTGGTGGGGATGATGATGGTGCTGCTGCACGCTCAGTTTTGTGATGAGCGTGCGTTTCGTAGTAGTTGTTGTTGTGGTTGCGGCACGCTCGATCGCCTCGGAATCATCGTCGACCGCGTTCAGCTCAACGTCAGGTGCCAACAGGGAGGCCACATCGAATTGTCGCTTGCGCGTCTGCGAGTACAAGTTGGCGATAACGCTGGCCGTTGTGGTTGTCGTCTCCTTAATGATCGACAGTTGATTGTTGTACGCTTTCTGCGCAGTGGGCAGGGCGACGTCCACCGGGTTGATGTAATGGGCGGCCGTTGCTTCAGTACCAGACGCAACTGCTGCAGCGGCGGCTGCCACCAACGATTGTTCGCAATTTTGGTCATGATTGTAAGGAGCATGAAACTGCTGTGCGTTATGCGGATTGTGTTGTTGCTGCTGGTGGTGCAAGTAACTGAAGTAAGCATGCGTGGATGTTAGATTTTGATGCGAATGATGCGTTGGCGGCGGCGTAACCGCGTACGGTGGCGGACTGGGGGAGTCCGTGCCTTCATCGTCGACTGAGAGCCCCATATGCTTCCGCACCTTGCGTTGTGCTTTTCGCCGCCGGAAGTCGCCCTTGCGGAAATCCTCTATGTTGGCCGCATGTATGGCCCAGTAATGCCCTTTGCCGTTCGCGCTGCGTCCCGACTTAACGAAGCAATCATTCAACGAAAGGTTGTGGCGAATTGAGTTGCGCCACCCTGGTCCACGGGTCCGGAAGTATGGGTAATTATCGAGGATATACTGATAGATGTCAGAGAGCACTAGCTTGGTCTCAGCAGAGCTCAAAATGGCCATGGCGATTAGTCCGATGTAGCTGTGCTGTGGCTTGGGCTCCTCCGGCTGGAAAATGCGCTGCGGAAAGAGTGACATGGACAGCGCCAAGCGGCTGCTCGGTGCGTATGGCGAGCTGCCGCCAACGCCACGCACTGAGGCAGCAGCAGCGGCGGCAGCAGCTGCTACATTCGAGTATCCGAACGCGGCTACGGCCGAAGCTGTAGTGGCTGTGGGCAGTAGCTGCTGCCCGGAATTGTATTGCGGGCAACGCAACCGATCCATGTGCACCGCATAGTTGTAGAGTTGCAGGCGGTACTGCTCCAGTGGCGTAGGCAGGAAACCGACGGGTCTGCAGGTCGTCGTGGGCGTGTGGTTGTACGCGGAATGGCACGGCTGACTGATGGACTGGCTAACCACGGACATTACAGAAGCGGCGGAAGTAGGATCTGCGCCCAAGGATGGTGGGTACACGAAGTTGCTCGGCGATGCCGATGAGGTACGAGGGGACGGCGCGGATTGGCTGTCCAAAGCAATGGTAGGCATTGTTGAGATATTGTTATTTTATTTTTCAGTATTTTTATCCGACTTCTAGCAGAAGTTTTATGGGTTTCGTTTGCTGGGTTTGCTCTATTATTTTCAATAATTATTTCTTTGCTATTGTTTATCACTATTCTGGTTTTTATTTATTCAACTAATCAAATGTTTTTTATTAATTTTTCTGCATTGAATACGTTAACACGTATAAATACAGTTTAGATGATTCAGCAGTTTCGTAATTACAATTTGTATTTCCATGACCTGGTAACTTTTCGATGCTGACTTGTTGTGTTATAGATCTTTGGTTTATCAACTTATATAACCACCATAAGTTAACTCATTGTTATTTCTACTTTTTTATTTCTAGGTTTTCGTAGGTTCATTATTATTAATTTTTATCAATTAGTTTAAACTTTGACAGGCGACAACGGCAGTTTGTAACCGAAAATGTCCTCAAAACCTCGCGGAAACACTCCCGACATTATGAACTTATGGAACATTATGGCTTTATTTTTATTTATATTTAGTTTTGTTCTTTACTGTTTTTTATACTCGTATGTGATGATATGGGACAACTTTAAATTTCTGTTTTCACGTATATTCAGCACTTCAACCACTTAATAAAAGTGGTATATCAAATATTGAAAATTTATATGGAATAATTAAGTGAACTGAGTGATTAATTCTCCCATACTTTTGCGATAATTATGTGTAATTTATAAAACAATCATCTATATATTTTTTAGAGTTTTCTTCAATATTTTTATTGAACACTGGCTACTATTAGTTCTCACTGTTTTAATTGGGTTTGCGTTTAATTGCAGTGTTGGGCTTCTTCGTAAATAGACGTCATCTTCGCAATTTCTTACCGTTTGTGACTGAAGAATAATAATTTTTGACAGACCACACCATCACCTGAACCCCATGCGAAAAATGGCCACTCGATACTCATACGCACACCACATAAAAATACGCACACAAACTCGAGCTCGCCCCTAAACGCTTTAACCAATGGCAACGCTTCAGTGTTCTACTGTTTGTTAACCGAGAGCAGCTCTCTTCTCTCACCTGTGCGATGCGATTTGTTATTGTCTTCGCCACTCTTCTTATTCACTGGTGTGCTCGTGTCACGCATTAGCGAGGCCAGTGTTGCCTGTGCTTTTGGTTATACGTACATACTTTATACGTAAATTAAAATACTATTATGAGTGGCTTTAAATGTTGGAACGAAGCACTACTGGCTGGTGAAAGGCGTTCACAACTACAAATTAAGCCTCCCGGTTTGGCATTCTGTGTTTACTGTGTGTGCATTTTTTATTTGAGTTTATTTTATTTTATTGGTTGGTTCGCCGAGACCACGGCTCGTGTGATTGGATGTTGCAGGGACGTTGTCTGCCTTTAGAAATGGGACTGGATGTAGCGTGAGTGAGAGGCAATATGTAGGTTATATGTATTGTTATTCTTGCTGTGTGCTAAGGAATCAATTGGCTTAGGGTGGGCACTACAAAAGCCATAGCAATTAAGGTTGATGCTGCTGTTCTCGAGATGTTACTGTTTCTGCTTAATGGCACAACACGGGTAACAAGAGAGGATTGTGCAATAAGCAATTATATCGGATTACTCTAGAATGCTAGCGTGGACATGAAGTTAAACTTTATATTGCAGTAAATGTAGCATATATGTACTGCTTTTTTAAATTATTGAAAAGGAAAACTCTTGTTGGCTAAATATTAATATCATGTCTAGAAGTATATTTCGTTTCTTTCAGTTATCTGAAATCGATTTCAACTTTGGGGCACTTACAGACCGTGGATACGTGAATACATACGTGTATTTCGCGGAATGGGGATGAAAGTCTTGCTTATAATTCACACAATCTATTTGTTTGTGGCTTTTCTATTTTTCAGGTGTGAAGTAATGCTTGAAAAAAGTTATTCTTTTGGGAGTTCGACAAAAGACAAAACATAATAAAATATATGTAAATATAAATCATTTGCTACCTCATTTTCGTACCCATATCGACTTTGCGATTCAATTCAATTGCCAACAATTAAAACGTCATCTCGCATTACTTCTGTGAGCGGCTTCGAATTTCATACACTTAATCAAATGAATTGCCACCTTTGGCACTTGTGGTGAGAAAGAAATGCAATTTACACATGCCATGCTTTCTTTTCTGAAGATTTTAAGGCAGCTCAAACTGCCTTCAGCTCGATCCATTCACATGCGTTTTGTTCTTATTTCTTCCTATTCTGCGCGATCCGTCTTCTTGGAATATCCTAAGTACGCTCGTTAGTGCCTGTCTCAGTCCCACATCCATTTATTGATACTTCGCAGTCTTCTACGCACTCAAGAAGTTTGTCTTTTTTTACGCTCCGTCATTGTTATGGTTGAAGTATCCTTAATATGCTGCATGCAGCTTGCTTGAGGCTTAGTGTTGCTGTTGCTGCTGCAGCACAATCGCCACATGGCCATAGGTGTGAAACCCGAATAATTTTCCAATCTTTGTGCCGAGCTGATCACATTAATGGCTATTAAAACCTGGAAAATGCGTGTAATCTGACCCTAATATTTTCTTCCACAAAGGATCTTAATTTGTATGGATTATTATGACAAATTTGTATACCCTGAAATCGAACAAATGAGGGTACATATATCCACTCTGTGCGTCCGTTTGTATCGCATTGAAGGGGGCGTGGTAGATATATATTTATATACGAGTATACTTATACATATGTACATACATTTTATTTGCAGTCATGGTACTCTAAAAGAACACAACAGTTATAAATAAGATATTAAACTAAATTCACTTAATTGTCTAAACCTGGTCACTCAACATAAGATTAACTTCTCCGTTAAAGTGTAGAAGAATAAGAGAAAAAATCCGTGATATTGATTATGCGATGCTTAAATACCTGGGCATTTCTATGACACCCAAGTAAATCCGTTCCTAACATTTCGGATTGTGTCTTGATGCTTGTCTGTACAGGCATCCCTCGAATAACACAATTAATTCGTTCCGTGTTATTCGAGGCTTTAAATTGCGTTATTAATACTTACTACAGACAGTATTTGGACATATACAGTATATACCATGGTATGTGTATGTAATACACATAATAATAGTAATAATCAGGACTTTCAACACGTAATTCAACTTTCGTGTTATTCGAGCGCTGTCCCACTTTTGAACCGTGCTGCTCGCGACTTCGTGCCATTCGAGTATCCTGCTGTTCGAGGGATGCCTGTACATGGTTGCTACTTAATTAACCCTGTCCGTGGTTGCTGTTCAGTGGCATAAGCTTAAGTATACGTAATCATCGTTGCGGTATTTTCATCACTTACTTAAAATATGAAGATTGCAATTTTTTCAAACTCATTTCCTCAGACTGCAGATTAAATATCTAACTGAATTTCCCATGGGATATACTATCCACAGGTTGATTATTTTAGCTTCGTGAAAAGCTTGATTAAATACGCTCCCCCACGTCTTGGCTGCATCTCTTCGATTCACAGGTGGGATTTTCTGATCCATCGGATTTTCTTCTCTGTATATTTTGGCACACGGAGATCGAAGGAGTTACCAATTTTTTAACGCACAGACAGGGGCGTGGCAATGTGGGCGTGGTCCTCTACAGTTGATGTCTTCTTCTACTCGAAGTTTTTAGAGTAAGCTAAATCTGGTGCTAGTCTGTGTCACGGCGGCCAAGTTAAGCTAATAAGTAACTCACTCTTCAATTCCAATATTAAATTCGATATATAAATTTAAGGAAAGACCTACTTCGGAAGATTTTCCGTATAGGTTAAGGGTATTTGAGCTTCTTGTGGTTTCTACCTGCTGTTTCGTTACTACTTCCCTGGAATTACACTTGAGGAAAAGATTTCCTCTTGTTCATGGATTCTATCTTATGGATTATTGATATTTATCTGCAATCTAGATTCGGCAGATCTTTCTTTTGGTTACTCTTGTGACTTTGCTAGCTGTTAATTCCTTAAGTTTGTTGTTACTGCTTTCGTTTAATGGAAATACTACGAACATATTTTGCAGGTGTGAAATTCAATAAATGCGCAGGTAGCTGAATCTAGATAAGTCCAGAAAAAAAAGAAAGCAGAAAGAGTGCTCTAAGCGGAATACTTTACGATTTGTGGTAAAGTTAACCACAACCATACACACAACATACACTACAAGGGTTAGCAGGGTATATACTACAAGGATATAAATAGTTATCACATGCAATAATATGCTTTTCCATTTTCATCGCCGAGCATTGTAAGCTACTCGTAGATGCTAGCAAAGTGTCCAAAAGCTGTACCAAGCCATTGGCAGCTACAATCAAACAGTTTATTATATTTGGTAGAAGGTAGGGGGTCAACACTATATAATTTAAAAATATAAATTCAGAAACGAAATTCATACATATGGTACATACATATATATTGTGTGTATATTTTCTCAATTTAAACTTGAAGAAACGTTAAAAACCCATAGAAGTGTTTTTCGCCAAGATGAAATTGCGAGTATAATCTGGAGATTTCTGCTTATTGTCTATGCTTGTGCTCTGAGTGTCGGTTTCTTGTTTTGGTGTTTGTTTTTATTATGAAAATTGAAGAATCACCTTTAAATGGAATTTAAGGAAATCAAATAAACACACAAGATTCCCAGTCAGCAAGGTACAATGGACAGTCGGTCGAAAGATTTTGAATATGTTGAGCCGATGAGCCGCTGAGTTGAATGAGGACAATGGCATTTATTTGGAAGTCTCGAGGATGGGGAGGAATGTTTACACAAGATTAAACTGTTTAGTGGCTTAGAATTCGGTATCCACAGGAAATAGAAACACTAAATCTATTACACTCATCATCCCGGAGTCAGGTAGGTTGCTGCACAACGTCAATATACCAGAAGAAGGCAAAGATTCCGGGAGAGGAAGAGAGGGAGGAAAGGAGAAAATAAAAAGAAGGGCAGAGAATATTTAATATTTATAAATATATATTTAATATTTGTAAATGCAGCACGATTCCTATTCCTAGACCGACATTATTTCCACTTTTTGGGATTAAACCTATAGTAAGTCGTCCAGCCGGAGCGAATATCTATTAAAAACGGACTAATGAGTAACTATTGTAACTCATGTACAAATATTCAGCGTTACTGCCAAACATACTCGTATATGGTTTTAATTAGGTTTGTAAATTAAATACGATAATAATAAAATATAAATATTCATTGATTTCGTTCTTTATGTTCTAAATGTAGTTTTTTTTGGAGAACTTCGATGTCTTCTTCTTCTAAGGTTTCTTGACTTGACATCATCATTGTAAACCATAACGTGAAAAAACTGTTATTTTTGGTGTGTATTCAAACATTATTACTGCAATATAAGCAAAAAATAACAAAGACGGAAGAACCATAAGTATGGCGGGGTTGGAAATATGGTGCACACTCTGGTCTTCATTTGTGTTCATCTCGCAGCTTCCAGACATCATTAACGGCGACTGTCTGTCGATTTTCATATTGGGCAGGAAATTCGCACCTTTTTTACAAATGAGTTAATTTCAACAATGAATAAAAATTGCCGAAACATATCGTAACCGTGTCGGGCAGTCGAGTGCGTGTGTGTGTCGCTCAAGTGGAAGGACAAAAGCTTTAATATGTTTATTGGATTGCACGGCGACAGCGACCAAACTAGAACAGCAACAATACAAACAATACTAACAATAATCGAAACGCCAACAGTCGCGAAGCACGCTGTTAAATTCTGTGATTTTTACTTTGCGCACAAAGCAGGGCGCTTTTAATTTGTGCACAAATAAAAAAAACAAAAAAAAGAAGGTATAAAAACACTACAACTTGCAATATTGTATTCAATACTTTTAACGCTTCAATGATCAACACAACATCAACAAAAGCGAGTGAAGCCGTCGTTGGTGGCCCCTTTTAATAGCAGAAAACACCCTGAAATGCAAAAATAAGAAAACATATTGAGATTTAATTTTGCTGCTGCGCACTCAACTCTTCACGAGGCGACTGTATTGTGTACGCTGCAGCCGAATGATGATTCGATTGTGGTAATTCAAGTGTTTTCGTGTTATTGTTATTCAGCTGAAGACGAAAAAGTACAAGTGACGAGTCTTTTTTTAATCTGAAAAAAGAATACTTGGACCAGCCAGAACTGTATACCGAAAAGTAAAAGAAATTATTCAGAAATATATTTGTTTCTTACATGCTAAGCATTTAGCGGTGCTTGTGTACTTTAATTTCGTATTCTTTTGTAGATTGTAACTCTCACACGCACCCATTAAATATCAAAACAAAGCAGAACTTACAACACAACAATAATTCATTAACAATGACTCCAACAGTGGCACGTCATTACAGATGAGGAGTGAAACTACCAGGAATAGAAATGGCGACCGACTTCGCTATGCTCCCCGTAGTTCTGTGCTCACGTTTCTTTAATTCGCTTCCGGTTCCGCTAGTCTTGCATTCGGCGGTGCGGTCCTTATGTGCGAAAGATACACTCGTATAGTAAAAGACCAATCATGAATGACGCACTCGCTCTAAATGAATCCTGAATGAATCATATTTTCTATCTGTTTACTATTCGATCCCTTGCTAAGAATCCAGCAATACTTACGATACTGGTCACTTTCTTTAAAACATTTCTTGGTATAATGAAACATTCTATAGCACTTTCGCACCGAATACTTACTGTATTCACAGATAAGAAGATCCTTGGTGGCGCCACAAAAGGAGCTCCAGAAACCGGTAAGCGAACTTTAAGTACATAATAGAATAATAATGAAGATAAATTAATAAATGTGACGAGAAACACAAATCCTTATCTTGATTGAATAAAATATTACTTCGAAAAAGTAACAGAAAAGTTGAGAATATTGAAATGTTGAAAGGAATTTTTTGTTGTTTCTCGATATGATGTCTATACAAACATGGTTAAATAAGTAAATCACCTCACTTAAACTAATTTTAGAAATAAGTTCATGTATACGAAATATACATAACTATTTATCTATCTTCACTGAACTTTTAAGCTAAGTTCGCATAAAAACTGTATGATTCGTACGATTCATTCGTATGATTCATCACGAATATTGCGAATGAAAATCGAATCATTGAAATTCGCATGTAATAGACATTTTTTTCTTCTACAAGCACGAATCTTGTCATACTCTGCGAATACATTCTTACATATAAATGAATACTTTGGTGGTTAAGTAATTAGTTTTGCCCTTTATGATTTTTTTTGTTGCTTTTTGAATTCAAACAATACTTGGATACAAACTATCGTATATCTCTAATGTAATAAGTCTAATTTTGATTACTGTCAACAATTTCCTGATTGTTTACCTGCGTATAAACAAAACAAACAAAAATATGTTGTTTTGGAAAGATAGGTTGGCCATTGAACTATTTAGAAGTTTAATCGGGTTCATTATTGCAAGTCAGTTAAAGTATGTACTGAAAAATCCCAACATAAATTTTATGTATGTAAATATAGAAAAATCAACGACGATAATTCGTAAAGCTTTAGAAATGAGAACAACACATACGTATTCCTGCTTCAATTTGTGTGAAATTATACCGTATCGGCAAAGCTCCGATTTTGTTGTTGTTGTTGTAATTTCTTTTGTTTTCTATGTTAACTCTAGCAACAACAACAGTTGTCGCTCTGGCCTTTTTTAAAGTCATGGCCCTCTGAAATTTAGAAATTTCAGGCATATAAATATATCCTAAACTGTTCCAGTTATCCTCAATTGAATATAATTTACGGAGTATACATATATTTACTTTTTTTAATTAAAAATTCATTCAAAAATATTTTGTATAAAATAATAACTTTCAAAAATATACAAACAGTAGGTGCAAAAAGGGAAGTTAGGTCCCCCAGATGGATCAACAATACATAATGTTCAAACATATTAGAAAACAAATGAAAAAATATAAATGCGACCATTCTGGAATTACTAATCTTAAAAGCAGTCGCTTGTCAAAATTGGTTTACATCATGTTCGCCACTTCTGCTTCTGCTATTCGATTTTTTCAGTAGATTTGTTGTGTAGTGCTTCCTTTAAATATTTGGTGAAATTAATAAAACAATAATGATCGTGTAAATATGAGTATGAGTGCCACTGCTGCCAACCTAAAAACAAAAAGATTTGCTCGAATTGCTGCACCCGCGCAATTCAAATTCAATATTGGCATTACTTTTCGAAAGCCAAAGATAAACAAACCGTGTATTTAGACCACAAATAGATAAAATTTATACCAAATTGTATGCTTCCATTCCATCCTTCTCATTCTATCACACAATAGTGTTAAATTTATGACCAACCTAATACGCAACTGTGGATTGTATAATTATATTAGGACTTAATCCACAATGATTAGGAATTAATAGCTCTTCTTTCATAATTACGATAGTCAACTAAGACTTTTCTCAGATACTACAAAAAGGAGCTTCAGGAAGAGGCAGAAATGAATGTTATTCTGTTACTTTTTGCTATTTTTTCCGATTTTGAATCGTATTTT
Source organism: Myopa tessellatipennis (assembly GCA_943737955.2). Taxonomy (NCBI): domain Eukaryota; kingdom Metazoa; phylum Arthropoda; class Insecta; order Diptera; family Conopidae; genus Myopa; species Myopa tessellatipennis. The sequence continues at coordinate 2,201,129 of OX031317.1, read as the reverse complement.
TAGAAAATGTCTCCTCCCGCCTAAACGATTTTTTCTTGTGTTGACCAAACCTACACGTCCTAGCTTTCTGACTTATCTTATATTTAGCTATATGGGCGCCACACCCGATTATCCCATTTGATTGATAATTTATCCTCGTACACACGGAAGTCTAGACAAAAGTTTGCCATGGACATTCTTCCACGGATTATCACACGGCACCCGAATAAAAGTACGGTCATTACAAATAACCAGTTAGAAAAATTTAATATCAGTAATATATTTTACTACAACTAAGGAAGGTTAGAGGTAATTAGATAAATAAAATAAACCTCTATTATACACATTAAACAATAATCATGCTAACATTGCCATGTTAGCAAATAGAACATAAAGTACCGCAAAATATTAGTCTTTGAACAAGTTATACCTGAGAAATAGATTTTATGCATTGCACAAAATAAATGTTTTTAAAACTATTACAACATTTATAGATGTATGTCTTAGTGAGATATCACCCTCATCTTTGATATTTGGAAATATATTGGACTTTTTTATCAAGATTATATGAAAAGTTGATACCCAAAACTTGAAAGCCAGAAAGTAATTAAATAGTTTAACTGGAGTATTTAATTTTAATAATGGTGGTTATTTGGCAGATATCGTTTTTCACACATGATTGTCATACACAATACTTCACAATTAAATAAAAAAACCATCAAAATTAAAAAGAGTACGTTTTTATCTTCTATTTTGGATAAGCCGACTCTCCTTCTTATTCTCTTGCTCTTCTTAATTCTTCAACTTTATCTGTCATTCAAGTCTTATGACTTTTTCTTACATGCAATTTTAATATTACTCAGTGTTCCGTGTATGTTGTTGTTATTTATCCGTTCAGTGTTGAAAGAGTTTAATAAAACTTGACCTCTTACCTCCCAAATTTAAGGTATCATATTATTTTAAATATAATCTTATATATGTAAATAGTTAAACACTATAAGTATTTATAAATATTAGACCATACTCTCAAAACCATGCGGATGGTAATCTTGCTAAAAAACAAAAATATTCCAATTAAAATGAATAAAATCTAGGGGGTGTCACCGCTACTTCCGTCCCGGGTGTCACCATAGCTCGCTAAGCCACTGATTCCAAATTTTATAACTTCAACAGAAAACGCAATGCTTCAACCCTCTACAAGCGTTTTCATTCTCTATTGATATTAAGAATAGACGCGTATTTCGTATAATTTCGTGGCATAAACGTCTCGTTGTTATTATTGTGTTAATAAATTGCATTGTAACTCTAATCTATATAAAATGGGCCACCTTGCTCTTGAAATAAGATACCCGCACATTAGTTGTTTTTGCCGGCTCTGCAAATTTACAATAGGAAAAGGCCGTGACTATTGTGGCTTGCTGCAGACACGAGCAGGTATTTTAGAAAGTCGGATAAGTGAGACCAACCCGCCACACCGAGACGACCGCGCAATCGACTGCAAATACATACATACATACACGGTGTGTACTCGTGCACTTGCAGCATATAATTACCCAATAGAAACCTTGTCAGCTTCGGCTTATATGAATCTGAGCGAATATTGCCGTTTGTGTGGGCAGAGTTCACAGAACCTTTACTTGTAATTAGACCAGTTGTCGCTTAGGAGTCACATCTCATTGAATTGCAAGGGATGGTTATTCGGGGACAGCTCCCCAAAATTAAAATCCGAAAAAGTTCGTGTAATTGCTTCATAAAAGTTATTTAATGTAATAATAATACATCAGAAAAACATGGAAAACGATTGACTTAAATGTTATGAATTTATAAGTTTATCATTAATTTTATAAACGTTTCCAGATTCGATTTTATATGCTTTTTTCAATATTCTTTTTCGAACTTTTGGCCCAACTTATATTTCCAACACCATACCAACTCCAACTCATCTTCAATTGAATGAAAATTAAACAAAGTTACTTTATTAGCCTCTTAAGTTTTCATGTTTGGCTAACAATGTCTTAATTTTATGTCTGCTTCTGTTATTGCCTTGTTACCATATTTAGTGATTCTGAAATACTGTAAAAATACATATAATTTATATTCTAGAAACATAAATTGTGTATAAACTCTTTTTTGGCTGACTATGCACATCGAAATCAGCAACACGATCCCGTACCTGAACTCAATACATCCATTCACAAGGCAGACAAAGCCGACCGCAGCTCCTGAAAGGGTGTCAAGTAATGCCTTGAAGCGCGTTGAGTCGTGGAAATGAAAATTTTCTAACTGAGCACCAGCAGTGGCAGAAGCCAACCATTATTTATTTACATATGGCGTTATTTTATGCGTAAATAATTTAATGAAATTATTGGGCTTATTTGATGCGCGGCTCGAGTTCTGCAAACTAAATGTACATGTATTCATCCGCATTAAAGAAAGAAGAAAGCGAATCAAATACTATTAAACGTATACTTTCTATGTGTTGAAAAATATATATATGTATATTAAAAATAAGAAAAGTGTGTGAGAAAAATGCGAATAAGTGCACATATTAAAACCGCAACAATATATATGTAATAAAGCATTTAATATTGATACTAATTGCACTATAAAATAAAATAAAGATAAATATTACAATTTATAATATAATAGAAAATGATATTATATGCTGATGATATAAGTTAATAAATATGACAATGAATTATAAATGAAACATGATAAATGAATGAATTAATAAACAGGAAGCAATACCCATGATAAATTCAAGTACTGAGCCGCGAATAATTAAATAATACGTGAAATGCATACAAAATAATCTGATTAATAACAAATAGAGTATCTAATTTCTTTTAAAATTATACAATCATCCCTTACATACATATATGGGTAATACACCAAGTAATTTTCAAAAGAAATATATTTCAAACCCCAAAATACAATTATTCCTTTTTTCCCCTACATAGAATTCTATACTAGACCAGAAAGAGTCTTATTTTTGGCCTGTACGAGGCTTAAAGTACATACTATAAATACAATATGTAATATTATAAAAAAATTATAGATAGGAGATATAGTTTAGGGGATATAGTGATAAGAATTTTAATTTTTGAATCGATATATACACGAGACTAAAACATTTGTTGTTGTTGTTGTAGTAATCCGCATAAAAAACTAAAACAACATGATCGGAGTGGGTCCACAGCGGTAAAGTCCTTCCATAAAATGTATCAGCTAGTTGTTATTTCGCTTATTTTATTTATTTTTACTTCTCCTAGAAGTTGTTATATAATCGGTGAATGGAAGCCGTTATAAGAGCTAACCCAAGTCTCTTAAGTGATTCTTAATTCATTACCTCCAATGCCATTCGTGATTCTATGGATTCCGCTTTCGATTTCGAATGAAGTTCGGTTTTTGCTGGGTATTCACATGTACACGGCAGCCAAAGACTACAAGACTGGAAGCTTTTTTTCACTTTGAATGCGTTAGTGAAATCAGGCTTGGGTGTAGTATATTACAAGAACGAAATGCATGCAATTTTGATAACTTCAAAGTAAATTTTAACAACAAGGAAGTTTGTTTACAAACCTGAGTTAATATTAAAACAATGTTCTCATTTCTTTTCAAATAATACCAATAATAATCTCATTATTGTATTTCATTTAATAAATTAAGTCATGTAATCTGTTATAGGTCATTAGAACAAAAAATGGAGCAAATGTAAAACATGTACAGTAAATTTTAGTAGTTTAAATTAAAATTATTATTCGGCTTACCATTATATTTAACCACAACGAACAAAGTAGATAGAAACCAACAAAGAAAAACATAACAGCATAATTCTTTCTATTTACAAAATAGAAAGAAAAACCAACATACAAAAGACTGACTTGGATTTCGCAGAAAAATAGTTATCCGCTCTCGAGGGAATGAGTAGTAGTGCTTCGTGTGGGTGTGTTACGTTCATGTTTTTGTAAATTTATTATAATTCGGCGTTGACAATGCATGTCATCCTATGTTATCCTTTCGTTATCCTATAATCACTGTACACCGCACGCGTCTAATTGGGTTGTGCTGCGACTCTAACGATGGGGTGTGTGGGTGACGAATCCCTTTGATAGCTAATAAACTGCTTACTTTGTAAATCATCCATTTAATATAATCTCCCTGCATCCTTAAGCGTTCATTCGCTTCATTGAATTATGAGTGCATTACAGGTTTGTGTGTATGTCTATGGGCGTAAACAGGATATAAGTCAGGGGGGTGAAAAAGTTCCAACATAAAAGCCGCGTCCTTTCTTGAAAATTCTTACGTTCAAATAATTAATTTGGTTTCGACTACGTTCTGCTCTCTATTATCCAGACCAAACCTTCCTGGATATTTTCATACCCTACACACGAAGTAATAGGAAGTAATATTCACTTTGTGCTGCCGTTTGTAACGCATTAAAGTAGGCGTGGCAGGTCGTCTTAGTCGATTTAGCCCCATCCATCCGTCTGTCTGTCTGTTCCATCTGTGGATATCATGATTATAGTAGAACGAATAGACGACCTATTGGGATTCATAGAAAAAATCGGACCAACGACAATAATCTAACTAGAAGTCAGTGGAAATTACTAGAGGTCAACTATAAATTTATCCTACAGATGTAGGGTATATGAACTTCGGCATGGCCGAACACTCCTTTTGGTTTGTTACACATTTTATATTTCGAACTTTTGAGGAATCATTTTTTTTATTTATTTATTAACTTCGAAACTAAACATTAACAAAATGTTTTATAGTTTACGTAAAGAGATATAGTAATTATGAATGATTGTTACTTAGAAAATTTAAGATTTTTTGCTTTGTTAAATAAATTGAATCTGCCAAATTAATAACAGAATATACTGAGTTGAAATCTGCGGAAGCCTTGCGAAGTGGCTCATGTTGAGCAAACGATGACCTGCAGAAGGATAAATGAAGCAATTCATATCTTCTGGATGTACGGCGAGGAACGTTTAGTATAACATTACTGAGTAAGTATTCATTAACAGTAGTCCCGTACAGCAGATTCAAGATAAAGATGGCATTCGTTGTTATCCTCCGGTGAGACAAAGTGTTACATTTTAGGAGATCAAGGCCTCTTCTATATTTATAGCACGCCCATGTATGTATGTACATATGCACGTTAATTGACTTCGGTACACGTTGCTTGTGAGTGAGTAGTAACTGGTGTAGAAAGGAGGCATTTGACCCCATTATGTACAACACAGAATATGGGTGTATGTATATTAATAAGTAATTCATAAATAATTTCAATTACATATTTTAACTACACTAAGTCCAAAAATCAAAATTATATGTAAAAAAAGCGAATCATAATTTACAAATTTCTTGTACTTGCAAACAACAAACTATTCAACTTTTTTATATCCCCTCCTTCCTTTCTTCACGTTAAATATTGCGCTGATAGATACTTGATAGCATGTTGCTTACACCGTTTTATTAGCGATAATGTGATTGTTTACGCCAATGCCGACGTTAATCCTTACAAATATTTACAGCCGTTTCCTGCGTTTAAAAATATCCCGACGGAAAATATAATTCTGCAAAATATCAGGAATTTAGCTATTCGTAAAGAAACTTGTACGGGCATTCATGACACGTGAAGAAAATTGTATATATGTATTATACATATGTCGAAAATAAATTTATTTATTCAATCTGTTGTAATAAAAACCCTAAAACTACTATAAGTATACGTTATAAACCACTCATCGAGTCCATATATCAATATGTGCCTTTTTTAGTATTAATATAATTTGAAATCGTGATTCACTCACCGATTATATGGGTGCTCCTTTTTCTCTAATCTCGATTTACAACGGGCATTCCATCATAGTCCAGTTGCTCCAGAGGATAGGCCTAAAACATCACGCCGTTCGCATTCTTCGAATTCAACATGATGACTTTGTCTTTATGCAATGCTGTCCGAAGTATGCAGCATTTGATGGCCACTTTTTTAAAATTTTATCAATTTTATAATATTAACAGCCCCAATCGTTTTAAACATGATTATGATACGAGCTCTGTTCAAAAAGTAAAGCCAATTTGAATTTGAATTGCGCGGGTGCAGGGATTCGAGCAAATCTTCTTGTTTTTAGATTGGCAGCACTGTCATATCTGTGTTTGTATAATACTTTCAATAATAAATGAAACCGTGGTGAAACATGAAACAGCTGATTTCTTCAACATACTGAATGACAGAAAACAAGAACAACAATATGGTAGCTCTCACGTAGATTCTCACGCCGATTTTTGAAGCGGCGAACTCTAGAATGTCCTATCTCTTAATCTCTGCTTTGGAGCAAAGACTACAAAACTGGAAACTCCCCTCATTTCTCGAACGAGCTCAAGAAAATGTCCGTCCGCGTGGTCACGTGTTCACAGTGTATGTGAATTTTATGGTGAAATTGTATCCTTGTTACAAGCAAAAACCGGCTATTACAAAGCAAGATAACTGAAAAAGGAAATAATTTTGGTTTGTTACCACACCGTCACAAAATGATGGGGTGAGTTAGTGGCAGGGATACCAACGACACAACTTTATTATTTGTTTGGTTTTTAATTAAACATAGAAAAAGTACTTTGCATTTAAGAGTCGCGGTTTTTTTTTTATTTCTTAGCGGTTTGGAAATATTAAAAGGTAATGTAAGCTTACTTGTTTTTTTTAATTTTTTAACCGAAAAAAGAGTTTTCAGTAGAGTTGGGTAGTTCGTGAACGAACTAGTTCAATTGAACGAATCACTTGCGTGAACTATGAGATCTAGTTCACAGTTCTGAGTTCTTTTAGTTCAATCGCTCTTTTAGTTCACTCGGTCTTTTAGTTCAGTAGATCTTTCGTTCTTTTAGTTCAGCAGTTCGTTCGTTCATTTCAGTTCATCTGCTCGTTAGTTTTTCTGTATGTTTCAGTTCGTTAGATCAATTTCAGAGGATGTTTCCAAACGAAATTTTTATTTGAAATCTTGGCAAAATTCAGGCACAATGACAACTCCGATTTTTTAGTTCTTTTTGTTGTCGTTGTTGTTTGTTTATTGTTGGGACCACAACAACAATATCACTTAGTGGAGCTCTCGTCTTTTTTCCAAGTTATGTGACTTTAAACTTTAGAATTTCAGACCTATATCTCAAGAACTATAGCAGATAGCTACATGTCATTAGTTTTGGAAAGGTACTCGAATTTTCTTTCATTTATATAAGACAAGCGCAATTTTTCAAAACAATTTTTCGTAATTTCCCGTTTTCCGTAATGAGTAGTAGAATGTATGTAACAAGCGTTTGGTACTTATGTGAGTGTAAGTTTTACAATGCATTTTCCTCCGCCGATTACGATAGAATACACCTCCTTGTAATGGTAAGACACTCTACTTTCTTAATATTGTGATAAATATGTATATAGGTAGGTTAATTATATATTTTATTATAAAAAAAATTAAGAATGGAAAAAAATGTTACAAAAAATCTAACAATATATAATTTAATCATGTATTCAGTATTAGATATTGCCAATTAAATATCAAACCGATTTTCTCATCTCGTTATCTCTTATAAGAACTAACGAACTAAATGACCGCGTAAAGTACTGAACTAAATGACCGAGTGAACTATATGAACGAACTAGTTCACGACAGCTGATTGAACTAGAAAGATCGCTCTCTGTAGTGAACTATAATTCCCAACACTAGTTTCCAGTATTGTAGTCTTTGCTTTGGAGAACTCTCATCGTATTCCTAAGTACATTTTTATATTGTGCGCCAATAGTTGAAACGTCGAGGAAACTCGGATGCCTTAAACGCAATCAAAGACGCAAGGCGCAGATTCAAGGTAGCGATGCAAGAAATGGCTCGGATTTAAACCAAATCATTTTCGGGAAGCAGAAGTATTAAATGTCAAATATTTGACTGTAGAGAACAATAGATTCATTCTAATCAAAATTCTCGAAGTTTATTCGAAGTTTTTTTATTTTTATGTATATTAAAATATATTTAAAATACATTGAAATAATATATTATACAGAATAATAATAAAAAAAGCAACAGAAAAACACTCAGATAATTTTACAGCAACTGAAATAGAAAAAAAAATGAAATGTAAACAAACACAAACAAATAAGAAGAACAAGAACGCTTTTGCATCCGTCAAAATTAGAATTAGCTCGAATGCGAGATGCGTAATTTCGCAGCTAAGCAGGGAAGCAAAATGGAAAGCAAACTTTTTTCTCGATCTCCATAAGAGCCCGTGTAATTTTGACAGTTAAAAATGAATCTTGCGTCTTTGATTGTGTTTAAGGCAGGACTAGACAGCCGCCGAGATTTTGCGGCGATGTACACTTCGTGCTGCGAACCAAAGACTACAAGACTGGAAACTCCTCTTATTTCGTGAGAGAGCTCAAAAAAATGCCCGTCCGCGTGTTCACGGCGTAAACACGGCAATACAGTGTATGTGAATTTTATAGTGAAATTGTCGACTTGTTACAAGCTAAAACAGGCTATCACAAAGCATGATATCTGAAAAGGTAAACCGTTTTGCTTTGTTACCACACCGCCACAAAATGATGGGGTGAGTTAGTGGCAGGGATACCAATGACACAACTTTATTACTAATTATTTTTTTGGTTTTTAAGTAAACATTAATAGAAAAACTACTTTCCATTTATAAGTTCTCGAGCTTGTTTATATAGAGGTTCTCCGAATTATATAGAGGGTATAGAGTATCTCTGTTCCTTCGAGGTTTTGACGATTTCTAAGCTGTTCGGAAATATTAAAAAGTAATGTAAACTTATTTATTTTTGTAATTTTTCATTTCTCTTTTATTTAAATTAAAATGTGTTAACACAAATAAATTTACAATTCACTTATTTAAATTAAAATTAATTAAACATAAACAAATTCTCAATTCATGCATTTAAAATTAAATTCGTTTAAATTAAAGACCAAAAGAACTAAAATCACAATTCAGTAAATATTAAACTAAATCACAGATCAATATTCAACAAAACATGTTGAATACGTTGGCATCTCTTTCGGCTAAAAATACGCGTGATAGGTTAAAACAGCTGACAATAAACATTGTGAAATGAACAATTTTAATGAATTTTAACTTCGTTTTACTTGCAAAATATTCAATATTGTGCAACTATAAGACTTAGAAAAGGTTCCGTGGTCATTTCTAGAAGCATGCGTTGCTTTTAAAACTATCTCCTTGGTCTGTTTTACGTATTTGAAAAATCATATTTCTGGCTTATTGCTGTGAAGAAGAACAAGAGTTGCATTCCTCTCTCAAAATATTTTGTAAACAAATTCCCGGACTGTCAAAATTTGTTCCCGAACTGTCAAAATTACATGCGTTTTGTTTTTGTAATCTACGACACCCAAGCCTGATTTCACCAACACATTCAAAGCGAAAAAAGAGTTTCCAGTCTTGTAGCCTTTGATTCACATATACACGACAGCACTCGTCGTTTTTTCACACCGCCATTAGCGATCGTTCCTATAAAGAGCAGTCAGTCCAGAGATTAATGAGATTGGAAACTCTTTTATCTTCAGATAAAGATGAAAAAAAGATCGATTTTTTATGACCTGGTGAATTTGGCTACATTTCTTTTGCAGCCAGAAAGAGATAGCAAGTGACGCTTTATCTTTTGAGGGTATTATTCACCAACATTTTTTGCAAGCGGTTGCCACCATAAGTAGACAAATTGTAAATTGTGGGCATAAATTTATTTCTGTGGGTATTTTTATGTGATTCTAGAAATTTGATTAAAATATTATTTAATTTAGTTCAAATATTATATTATTCATATAGTTTTCTATATTTGTATATTTTAAAAAAAAGATATAAAGGATATTTTTTTAGTTCTTTATTAGATGACAATTCTGTTTCCACACCACCATTTAGATAAGAGTCAAGGGGAGTTACCGATTTTTCAGGGTGTTCGGTTCCCCAGTAGCCCTATATCACCCGTGCACATGCAATTACAACTACAAAACAAACTAAATTTATTAATACTAATTACTCAATTACTTACTAATTACTAAAAACTACTAGTTAATACTAAAATAAAAAATTAGTAAATAAGTTATGTAATACATGCAAACCTTACTTCATGCAGACCACGGGGTACTGATTTTATAGAAATAGATCAAAGGGAAGAATGCAAGTCGCAAGTAGAAGCAAATGACACAATATTTACAACAAAACGTATCAAACATTTCAAAGTAAATGTCAAAGTTTAATTTTCCAAATTGTTAAAATTGGTTGTTGACATTTCAAAACAATAATAATAAATAATTGTAAAAATTTTGCGAGTACTTATCTTTGGCGTTCCAATATCAATCAATTTGTGAATGACAGCTTAAAAAGCGGGAAACAGAGATTATAATGACTTTTCTACGCGAAACGATATGGCACAGTTTTACATTTTCGACATGCACCGTTCAATTAAATTTGTTTTTGTAACATTTGTATTGAAACTCACCGTTTTCAGTCGAGTCTTCGAAACTCACCCGCCAAAAACATAAACAAACCTTTGTTTATGCTTTTGGCGGGTGAGTTTGCATAGAAAATTTACAGAAACAACACGCGGCTGTTTTTTTGAACAGCTGTTTTGTTCTAAGTTTCCAATCTCGTTATCTCTGAGTCAGTCGACGTACAAACTTCAAGCAAGCAACATCGTACTTCGCTTTTTTATGTATGCACTGTGAAAAATATTTAATAAGGAATGGGAGAATCACTTTTTGTTTTTTGAAAATAATTTAGGCGAAACACAATGTCTGATTATACCCTACACCTTAAGGTAAGGGTATATTCACTTTGTAACGAAATGTGTAACGCATAGAACTAGAGACGATAGGTATAGAAAAGTATATATATTCTTGATCAGCATGACCTCCTGAGTCGATTTAGCCATGTCCGTCCGTCTGTCTGTCTGTCTGTCTGTTGAAATCACGATCACAGGAGAACCAATGAAAGGTTGATTATACTTCATTATATAATATATTAACATCTTCAATTTCTAATAATTTTTGCCAATCTGTATCCCTGATAAGATCGTTCACCTTATAGTCTAATATTTTATTACTTTGTTGTTCTTGTGCAGTCATAATATTTTCCGAGAGTTCAACAGAACATAAAAGAGAGTAGTGGTCAGATATGTCAGTTTGGATCACAGCTGTTTGTACATATTTCTCATGAACTCTCACCAACAGGTGGTCAATGCATGACCGCGTATCACGGTTGATGTCCACTCTTGTGTTCTCAGTTACACAATTATGCAGGCCATTTGATGAGAGCATTTCTAAATACATGGTAGTAGTGTTGTTGTCAGCCATGTTTATGTCGATATTCATGTCTCCTACAATTATCATTTTCTCTTTTTTCCAAATCGATTTATGGCTTGCTCAAGCTCATCAGTAAAAGTATGCACATTAGAAGAGGGCGGCCTGTAAATTGGAAGAAATACAATTTTTTCTTTTTGCACACATAGTACAATTTGTAGTGATTCGTATTGGAGAGAATTGGAAAGGTCACTTGTTACTCTTTGATATTTTAGTGTTTCCTTCACATAGACTGCAATTCCTCCTCCTCTGTGATCTGTGTTCGTATACTCTGCATTGAATCCTGATATGGAATATAATTCGTTCTCTTCATTGCTAATATTCGTCTCTACCAGAATTATTACGTCCACATTAGATATTATATTATTGATCGTTGCTAGGAATGTTAAGAAGTGTTTTCGAAGGGAACGTATATTTAAATAAATGCATGTTAAGTTAAATCTACTTAAATCCACAGGATTTATACTTTGATAAGAATTATAAGTTTTTGTTGTTATATTCATATTATTAAAGATCTTTGGATGTAATATACATTTTATTATTACTTCAACAGACGAATATCTTCTTCCGATGAAATTTTTAACACCTTAGTCGTTTCGTTTTTTTTAGCAAGGATTTTACCATCCCTAACCCATATAAAGCTCCAATTATATTCTTTGGCCTTTGTTTTTGCCATCCACAAGTGGTGGCGCTTAGTAGCCGTGAGCTGATCTCCAATAAATATATAATTATTATTAGTGTTATTAGTATTATTTGTTCCTTCTCCTCCCATATTTATGGACTTATAAACGATAAACTCTTTTTCCGTTTAACACCCGTTTTGTTTTGTGCTTTTCGTATTTTGTTGGTATTTTGTTTGTTAGTAACGTCAAAACTACGAAAAGCACAAAACAAAACGGGTGTTAAACGGAAAAAGCGTTTATCGTTTATAAGGCCTTTAATTTTCCGCGTGTTTTTTGCAATATTTCCTTTTTAGTATTTATGGATGCTAATTTTACTACAATCGTTTTGTTTTTTGATTGTATGCGTCAACAATACCATTCTCGTTAATTTCAACATTTGCTGCATTACTAATATTTACAACGGTCTGTTTTACGCTCTCATTTTCTAATTGAGGTACATTCCTTCTATTATTATATATTCTTTTCGAGAGTTTGTTGCTCCAAGCCGTTGATTTTCGTCTCTAACAAAAGTATACGTCTATCCTTCTCTTTATTCTTTTCAGATAGATCTTTCACCTGTTCTGATAGCTGCGCTATGGTCTCATTTAGTGAGTGCACTAGCCAGCTGAGTTTTAATGTCTTCGTGAGACATTATCCGCTTACCCAGCTGTTCCACAATATTTTTTATCTCCTTGGTATCAGCTTTTACTTCGTTGACAACAGTATGGAGAATTTTTAAGTCCGACGATAAGGAGTTTACGGAAAATGTGTCCAAGGTTTATATCTTTTTGTTTGCGATTCCCTGTCATCGTCCTCTCTCTCGCGCTGTTGTTTTTGAATTTGTTGTTGTTCTGCTATTATACCTATTTCCTCCGATGCGGTCCCAGTAGAAGAGGTAGACTTCGATCTCTGTCTGCAATTAGTACATTTCCACTCATTACGTTTTTCTGGAGTGTATTGTGCGTAACTTCGCTCTGAAAGAGAGCAACGTAATGAGAAGTGGTAACCACCAGAGCATTGTTGACACCTCACGAAGTCTCCTGGAGGTGGCAGAGTCTTTTTGCAGTGATTGCAGTTCTCGCTCTTAGGAACGTTGAACTTTAGACACTCCATTTCCACGAAAATCAACGAAGAAAAATAAATGAATAATTAAAAGAAATATAGGAAGGCGAATATTTCAACAGCCAAAGTGCGCCAAAAATTCACAAAAATTCTGTCTATTTGCTAAAAATTATTTCGGGTTTAAACACTTTGTGAAGAGTATGTATTTAAGTTTATTATTAAACAATTTGCGAGATCAATTTAAAAGTGAAAAACTTTAAATTTTTGCAGAAAATTTTTTCTCAGTACTTTCTTTAAATTAATCGCAAACGCGGATCCCTTTTCATTTTTTGCACTCTGCTTTTTGTTCACAATTTGAATGTCATACTCTCCTAATTTGTATTCTGTTAATCGGGTGCCTATTTATCATATCTACTCCTTTGTGACTAGAAATGGAAGAGACGAGCGTTTCAAAGAGAGAGCTGTGCAAGCACTTCAAAAAAACGCTTCCTCCGCCAGCTGACTTCGTGAGATGCCAGCAATGTGGATCTGGCTATCACTTTTCTCTTTGCTGCTCTTTGTCCGAGCGAAGCTACGGACAATATACTCTGGAAAAACGAAATAAATGGAAGTGCCAAAACTGTCGTCAGAGATCAAAATCTGCCTCTTCTCATTCCTCTGCTGGAATAATCCTACAAGGAAAGGCCGCAGCAGAAGCGCAAAATATCCAAAAGCAAAATCAAACAACTATAACTGCTGAAGGGGAGTTGCAGTTGGGAAATCACCGAACGTTCGATGAACGTAGTAAGAGATATTTGAGGTCTGACTGGCTGAGTTAAAGACGGACACAAAAGAACTAAAGAGCATAATTGAACAATATAAAAATAACTATATGGCAATTAGGTGAACAGGTAAAAGATCTCACTGCTAAAAATGAGGAGAAAGACAAACGTATCGCATCCTTAGAAAAAAAGATCGACGCATTTGAACAACAATCACTCGAGAAATATATTGAAATTTAATAAGTTATATTTTGCCCATAATTGAAAATGAAAATGTAAAGCAAATGGTCCTAAGAATAAGTAAAGCATTAACCACAACCAAGGCTGCAGGCTACAAGCGGCTTCTGTCAAAATTACATTGGCACTTATGGGGATCAAGAAAAAAAACATTGATTTCCAGTCGCCGCTACGTATCTGTGGTTAGCTGCTACGCTGCGGCTAGCCGCTAGCTACACGCCGCTTGCAGTAGATCGAGTTCTATTTTTCTCTGGCGGCGTAGGTATTCTTCTTCTTCTTTCATGTTTGTTTACGTTTTTTGACAGATATTATTGTTTATTATTTCTTTGGATTTTAAGGAAATATTTTTTCGACGACTTCGATCCGATTAATAGATCCGATAAGATTAAATAATAATGGACATTGACGAAGTTTTGATAGAGGAGGTGAGGTGTCACAAGTCACTCTACGACCTTTCCTCAGAACATTATAAAAATGTGAATGCCAAGGAGGCAATCTGGGCCAATATTGCCAAAAGGGTGAATTTGGATGGTAAGTCTTTTGAAAGTAAAATTTGTGTGGTTATATTTATTTTATGCAATTTCTGTTGCAGGAGCCGTGTGCAAGAAGAGATGGAAAGCGCTGCGCGACACCTACCGACGAACCAAACAATCGATGCTGTTGGCATCAGGATCCGCAGCGCAACCCGGCAAGAAAAGGTGGCGTTATTACGACGCCATGTCGTTTTTAGATGGCGTGCAGTCACAAAGAAAGTAAGTTATTTAAGTTTATGTTTATACTCAATTATGTGCAATATACTCAATTTTGTTAATCCATTTGCAGAACCACAAGCAATGTGGCAGATGGCGCACTCTGTGACAGCCCAGAGCCCTCGCGCCCAACGATCTACGTTTCGGTACCATCACCATCTCCAGGAAGTGAAACGCCGGCGAGCAATCCGACACCACCACCGACAACCCCAACACCGGCTGTAATATATTTTGCACATTTTTATGTGTAAAACAAAATTGTATCCATTCTCTTTTTATTTCAGCGAAAAGTCCAACAGGAGTTTACGTCCTTTCTGGGGACATTGTCGGACTCGGTGGAAAGGGCCGGCGTTCTCTTGCAAGAGCGCCAGAGATCAAATCCGCATACAGCAGCAGAAACCTATCTGTTAGGGGTGGCCAAAATTTTGGATCAGGCGAATATGCCTGACTACCTGGTGCAACGCGCTCTCCACAATGCCAACAACGCCGTTTTCGAGGTGTTGGATTTGTGGAACTCGCGCAATATGAACGACAATTGACTACTGAAAGTAGCAATTGCGACATTTTTTTAGTTATTTAGTTACATGTATTTTTCTGTGAATTCAAAGTTAATTTTTTTATAAATGTAATCTTAAGTAAATTTAATTTCTTTATTTGTGTGATATACTTGTGTATATTTTGTCTTTAAAAAATGAATAAAAATGAAGTGAAATATATATATATCAGTTTATTGAACACTTTTTCATTCTGGTTTTTGATTCCTACCAAATAGTATCTGGATCAAATGTTATTAAATATGTAATCTTTTAGATGATTTCTTAAATTGAAAGCAAAATTTCATCTTCGTTATAATAGTAGCTGTCGTGTTTTAACATCAAAACATTGTGTAACACAACCGTAGCCAAAACGATTTTATCTACGTTTTCCGGATTTGCGTGTATTGGTGAACGGAGGACTCGCCAACGGCTGCTTAGAATGCCAAATGCATTTTCGATATATACGCGAGCGCGAGATAAAGTTTTGTTAAAGAGCTGCTTGTCGGGTGACAAATTTTTTCCAGGAAAGGGCCGCATTACATTTGGTCGCAATGGAAAAGCACTATCAGCAACGAAGTAGTACGGAAACGTTTCCGATGCACCTGGCAACAGGCGATCCTGCGGAACAATAAGTGTACCATTCAGAATTTTTTTTCCGAAAGCACTTCGTACAAACACTCCCCATTGCTCTGACTTCCCAATGCTCCAATGTCGACATAGGTGAAGCAATAGTTTGCATCGCACGCAGCCAGCAAAACTATGCTGAAGTATCTTTTGTAGTTAAAATACAGGGATCCACTTTTTTTCGGGCGCACAATATGAACGTGTTTGCCGTCTATAGCACCCAAGCAGTTAGGCATCCCAGACTTCACATAAAACGTATCGGCAATTTTGAGAAGTTCTGACAAATTCGGCGGTGCTAAATATATAGAGTGTAACTCCATCCATATGGCATCACATGTATCGTATATAATGCTCCTAACCGTTGAGAAGCCCAACTTATGTGTCCAAGCCAGGACGTGGATGTTGCATCCTTGGGCCAAATACCTTAAAATTCGAACACATCGGTTAAATACGGTTGCTGAAAATTGATATTTGTAAACTTACAGAAGTGTGATGGAGAGCCTTAATTCTGGCGATATTGGTTTGCGATGAGAATGCCGCTGTAATCTCTCTTTCAAGAGCTCGAGTAAACATTTGAAATTGGCTCCATTCATCCTTGTCGCCTTAAAGAAATGCTCTTGATCGGACAATTGAAGCTGCCTTGTACCAGTCTCATGGAAACCAAGTTCGTCCAGAGTGAGATTGACTGGGCGAACCCGCCACCTTCGCCGCATTTTCTGCTGATAATACAAATAGCCTTCGTAAGCTGTGCAGGCAATTGCACCTACTTGAAATAAAAAACTATAGTATTCCATTGCAATTTCTTCATCCACTGAAATTTCTTCATTCATTTTAAACAATTGTGTTGACTTTGATACACACAAGATTTTCTATAAACAAACTTTTGACGTTTTATTTGCGTTTTGACATTTGCCGCTGCCTTCCAGCAGCTATCACTGGAAGCTAGCTACTTTTGCAGTTAGCAGCCTGTAGCCTGCAGCCTTGGTTGTGGTTAAAGCTTAAAGCTGTTAATGTCGAAATGGCTGAAGATGACATATTGGATGCATACAGAATGAAAGCAAACCAGTAAGAGTGCTATATTCGGCCTGGCCGAATGTTAGATACCCTACACCTAAAAGTTTTGAAAAAATGTAATTGAACGAAATAGTTTTATTTATTAAAATATTTAATTTTTTTAGTCCCAACTACGCCACTGTATAAATAGTAGGCGTGGTCGTTACCTCTTTCCAAAACAAAATAACTAGCTTAGTAGTTTTGTTATTGTGTTCAAATTTAAACTTTATTTCCGTGGTAATAAATTTGATTACATGAGGTATTCTGTATAATTAGTGTAAAAGAGGACGGACCGCGCCCAGTTTTGCTATTATAATGTTTTATTGAAAAATAAGTTGTTATATAAAGTTTTATTCAGGAAGTTTATATATTTAACAATGTAACCATTTTAGACCCTCTTTTGCCTGTGTAACCGATCACGCCCATATTTGGCGTGAATCAGAAATGATTTTGTTGTTATACCTAAAAATATCGGCTGATATCACATTTTTACTAAAAAATAGGCGTGGTCGTGGACCGATTTTGCCCATTTTCAATACCAACCTGCACACCATAAGAAGCAACAGACAGACGGACGGACGGACATGGCTAAATCGACTCAGGAGGTCACGCTGATAAAGAATATATATACTTTTTTATACCTATCGTCTCTATTTCTATGCGTTACACATTTCGTGACAAAGTGAATATACCCTTCACCTTAAGGTATAGGTGTCGGGTATAAAAATAAAACTATTGTAGTGAAGTTGTGAAATATGAAGGTAAAGAGAAACTTAATGCAGAAAACACACGGCAGAGTAAACGTAGAAGTATTAATGCCAAGAATACATGCAGGTGACAACAACAATAATTTGCCTATATTATAGTCGATCAGTTGACAGCTACTAATCGTCATCTTTTGTGGCTCTCAAAAAATAAAACAAAATAGAATAATTGGAAGTTTGTGTGGGTTAAGACGGCAATATTCTCGCAAAAAAGATGAAATGTCAAAAGTATTAAGAAGATTGAGTAAAAGTATTAAGAAGTACATAATGCAGAACCTGAAGTGTCGTTGATATGCTAAACTTCTTTTCTATACCTTAGTCGATACAATTTTTTTAAAATAACATGAGCACAAATAAAGTAGTACAACCTTCTTTTTATTCTATACACAAAAATGATATCAAAGAATACAATCTTACATGCATTTATTAAAATATTAGCAGACTTATTTATTAGATTTCGTTAAACAGTCGTTAAGCAATTGTTTAATTACACACTGCGTAAGGAATTACACAACGTTGCTTAAGTTTTTATTTATAATTAAATTTTATGTGTGTGTCAAATAAACAAGGTTTGTGGATAAAAAGGTTTAGAAATCCACTAACTATTACAAAAAGACGTTCTCTATTACTTTTTTGATATGTAAATAAAAAATTTTACGTTTGTAAATTTCATTTGAACACAAAAATTATTTGAATTTTGATATGCCACTTTACGCAGGCTTTAAACGCAAATTTTTGTGTTTAAATTACACAGGCTTTAAACAACGTTGCGTAAAATAAAAATTTGTTTATAAATAACGTTTTCTTGCTTAAGAGGTGTTTAAGGTTAAGCAGCCTTTAAAATACGTTTATAAATAAGGCTGTAGATCTTTTCGTAAAAATTTTACAACGTTTTTGACAGCTATCAGCTATGCCTCATCAATGTCGTGGACGTTATAACTCTTGTCGAAACAAACATCATCAACCACGAAACTGATCTATATTCAATTAATGTATTTAATGCTGAACACTTGAACAGGGATTGTAGTAGAGGTGGTGGAAGTTTATGTAAAGGAAACTATAACATACCACAGACAAATTAACACAAACACAATTTACCACGAGCATGGAACTTAATTTGAATATAGATAATCACGTTGCCATTTATCGACCACCTTCTTTAAATATTAATATGTTTGTTGATGAGCTTGAAGAAAAAATTAACCATTTCGGGAAAAAGCACAATATAATAGTAATTGGAGATGTTAACATTAGCCGCATTCAGCGGTTGAGCGCTCAGGGAGCGTACCATCGTACGCAAAGTTCATGGTAATGTTTCATCCATCACTAGTCCAAGGTCACAAGTTTCCTGAAATAATATTTTTAGAAAACGAATTGTAGGTACTACCATATCTAGAGGGTCAAAAATCTTAAAAGTTTCCGATAGAACAATTCTTTTCCTGGGACTAAGATCGTTGCCTGGAGATTTTGTGCTTAACAGGAACTCATCCTTTGATGCGCTCCAGTGAATTTCAAGAATTTTCACGGATGAATCAGGCAACTGTGAATTGATTGCAATTGGGTTGAACTCAAAAACATCCTTTGGTAAAGTTTCAAATAACGGGCAGCAATTTGAGCTCCATTTTCTCAATTTTAAATTCGCCTTACATAACACATCAATCAGCTCGATTTTAATTTGCAGAAGCTCTTCACAACCACTTACAATGTTGTCTACATAGGCATCATTAATTAAAATGCGCGAACTAACTGGATACTCTTCTTTATAATCCTCAGCAATTTGTCGAAGCACCCGGATAGCGAGAATTGGTGAAGATGCAATTCAATACGTTACAGTAACTAAGAGATAATGATCAAGTTGAGATGTGGTTTCGCCTGAAACCTTTATGCCCCTGAACATTTTTTCATATCCGTAGATATGGAATTGGGAGTCCAATATTCAAGCGATCATTTACGGAAACTCCCAATGCATCTTTAATTGAGGCATCAAAGACCAAACGTCATTTCGTAATAGAGCTGTCAGTTTTAAAAACTGCGTGATGAGCTAAGTAAAAAATTTTTAAAGTTGGTATGTCAATTTCCTCTGATGCTAATTTCTCCATATGCCCTAGATTTAAGTATACGTTTAAAAACGCAACATATTGTTGCTTCAGTGCAGGGTTACGTTGAAATCTAGCTTCTAAATGATGAAAGCCATAGATCGCTCGTCGAAATGTACCTGCAATGTGTGGCACATTATGCTTAAATTGATATTTAACAACATAAGTGCCATTTGCATCGCTCGAAAATTTTTAACAAAAGTGTATTTCTGTTGTATCAGCTTCATCGAATTTGCTTGCAGGTTTCGCAAGAACCTGTAAAATATTAATTTACTTGAATGATCGCACAAGTGCGTTAATATCAAGTTGCAAATAGTTTGCAACGAATTCAGATTGTATGATCAAAAGAACTATGCGAACCAGCGATAACCCATCCAAATATACATATATCCCAAGCCAACTGGCATGTTCTTCCCGAAATAAATTTGCTTACCTGTGAGAATGTTCCATTCCTGATCTGCACCAATGATGACGTCAATCGGACCTCAGACACCGAACGATGGATCACCTAATGATGAATTGTGTATTTGTGCCCAGGTGGAAGTAGTAAAGTCGACCGATTGTGTTTAGAAGTACTGTGGGAAACAGAATTTGAGAAATTCTTTTACATTACATTTGAATAGAACTTGTAGAACTTGTAGCACCTTCAAGGTAGGACAAATTTACCACACCAGAACGACGATTCGACGAACGTGCATTGGGTTGACAACCTTCAACAGCATCGCAGCGCCGAAAAAGGAAACGAGAAAATTCGTCAAATGTGCGCTCTATTTGAGCATCACTATCTTCCTCCCATGCTTTTCTAGTTTTGTCATTCACCTTACTAGGAAGAATATGTATCAACCACGGATATCTTTGATTTGTTCCAGTTTACCGTATGGAACCTTGGTAGACCCAAAAACGATTGTACGAATGATTAATGGTTTGCGACCGTACCATTGTGTCAGTCGATCCCAAGCTTCGACGTAATCGTTTTCCGTTAGGGCTAGGTGCTTTATTAATTGCAAAGCTTCCCTTTCCAGATAGGACTAAAGCTAATGAAATTTTATGAAATGAAATTTCTGGATTGGCGCCAATCCACTTGTTAAATCTATGGCACTTGTAAAGAGCCATTTAGAGAATCTCTAAATGACGGCCAGTCTTGATAATTACCCGAAACTGTTAGACCTTTGATCTTTGGATGATGAATATTTGAACCGCTATTATGCTCATACAGCTTGTCGAGCAAAGCAGCATGCTGACTTGCCAGTGTTTTAATATCTTGGTCAGTTTGCGCACGCAACCACGTATGAGTTTGAACGTCAATAAAAACTTTGCGTGTGCAGAAAAGTACTTATTCTCGTAATCGAAGATGTCCTCTACTGGGTCAACGAAGTCTTCTAACTCTGCGAAGTCGTTAGAAAGATGTTTGCTTAGCTCAACTAACTCATGAAAATGATCTTCCACCTGTTTTAAACGATTTGATAAAAACTGCGGTGTAGCTGACTCATCAAAGTTTTGAGCAACTTCATAAGTACGCGAAATGTATGCCCAACCAATTATTAAACAGGCAAAAGAGGGTTATATTGGTAAATTTATAAACTTCCTGATTAAAACTTTAGATAACAACTTGTTTTACAAAAAAACATTATTACGTCAAAACTGGGTGCGGTCCGCTCACTTTTACACTACATATACAGTATAGCAGTATGAAAACAAGTTTATTACCACGGAAATAAACTTTAAATGAACAATTATAAAACAACTAAGCTAGTTATTTTGTTTTGAATACAGGTAATGACCACGCCTACTATTTATACAGAGGAGCCCGGTACGGTTAATCAACTTGCAGCCCCAAAAATGCCTAGAATTCAATAAGTTCCTACTTGATTTCCACAACTGCTGCCCCCGACATTGTGCCGCCGAGAGTGGACCGCCACCCCCGCCCCACCCTAGCTTCGGCACTTCTTTCAAAACCTTTAGGTGTGGGGTATCTAAGATTCGGCCAGGCCGAATATAGCTTTCTTTCTGGTTAAATTTATCTTTTTATCATCTGTTTTAAAATTTCAGATGAAGTTATAGAAAAGTGGAATAACGTAAGCAGTTACTATACCGGGGAAAAGCAAAAGTATACAGAGCTGTAAAAACTGGAATCGGAGCTGAAAAAATCGAGTCTGTAAAATCTGCATGGAAATATTTCCAGAATATGGACTTTTTAGCTCCGACGACGATTCCAACAGATTCTGTGAATAGTTTTAATAAAAGCAGTTTGGACGTAGGCTATCCCGGCGTATTAAGAATGTAATAGATACAGTTGCGAACAACAAAATAGCAGTGTCAATCTTAAGATTTAATTTATTCATTATTTTACCTATCGAATTTTCCAATAGTTTTTTATTTTATTTTTTTATCCAATGCGATAACATAATTACAAAAAGCTATATCTTAGCACGTAAAACTTTAGGAAGAATTCCTGGACGAAAAAAGGATATTTTTTAGTAAACATGAAATTAGCAGTGGTTTAGTAAATTATACTTTATTTCTGAAGAAAATTTTATAAATAAATGGAATTTAATTATTAAGAAAAGATATGGAGAGTGAGGGTGAGTGAGATAGCTCTACCCGTAGCTTGGCGTGCTGCCTGCGTGCGGAGCGTTTGTGGTACACTTGTGATTGTTGTTCTTGATGTTGTTGCTGTGAATATGTGTAGCGTTGCTGTTGGAAAATATTTTTGATTGCTTTTAAGTGCTTTTCGTAATTTTGCAATGTGGTTGTTGTATAGTATTGTAGTTCGTATTTGTAGTATTGTATAATAGTTAGTATTGTACTAAATGAGTTATGAGCATTTCAAGTGGTTGAATTGCTAGCGACATGTATGTAAATATGTACATATATTACTACAATTATTTCAATCCAGGTTGAATACATTGGCTAAGGATACGTGTGGTAGGTTAAAAACAGCTGATTAAATTTGTAAAATGAGCACTGTTTATGACATTTAACTTTGTTTTACTTGCACTTGTTTTACTTGTTTATATCAAGGTAAGCCGTTGCGAGCATCAAGTTATAACAGAATCCAATATTGGGAATCACTACAAATCTTTTAGTTGGTCTTCAGATGAATGTTTCGATGGATATTTGTGCGTGTTATATGTTGGAGAATGAAATTATACGAACCAATAAATTAATGTTATTATATTCTAAATTGAAAAAATAAAAAAGAATCTATTTTTTAATTCATAATTATGTGTACCAGTGTGAAGTTAGCATACTTTTTCTCAGCAGACGGCGAATTCATTAAAAGAGTTCTGTTAGCTCTATGTTATTTTTATTTTGCGGCGAAAAAAGTAAGCAAGTAGTCCAACCAAATTTATTTTTCTATATCTTTTCTATCCCTCTAAAGATGGCGCCACAGCAGCATTGCACATTTTTGTTGGTAAAAGTATGAAACAGCTAAAAATAGTCGCATTTAGGGACAGAAACTGATCGATGAACGGTTTTTTCTGACTGAGCGTGTCTGATTGTCTATTTTTTCATGAAGCGGTCGTCATCTTTTTGAGCGAAAAATTTTTACGCTACTTTTGCGCTACATTTTAACAGTTCCAGTACAGGCAACCAAAAAAAAAAAAGACCAGTAAGAGTGCTATATTCGGCTTGTGTGAATCTTATATGCCCTACATCTAAAAGTTTTGAAATAATTTAATTTTCTCTTCGATAAATATTTTCAATATTCGATTTTCATATTCTTGGTTGCGTGGTGCCAACGAGTTGATGCAATGGATTGCGAAATTTTAATAAGTTAAATTGCTTTGCATTCTGCACTATGGAATAAGAGAAATAAATATTATTCTAATAGGATAATAACGGAAATAAGCTCACCTCAGCTCCGCCTTCTGCTGCGTACTGGTAAAAATGCCAAGTAGCTGATAGCCGCCGATGAGCTCAACTCAGTTCAGCTTTTTTTTGGCTGAGATGGTGGATTTGGGAATAAAATTTCAGTTTAAAATTCACTCTACAAGCTGAGAAAAGCGCGAAAATTTATATTCGCTATAAAAAGTAGGCGTGGTACTTGGCCGATTTCCCCCTATTTTAAATCCTAAAGAGTTTAATGATACCATAAAATATTCTTGCCAAATTTCATGACGATACTTATTTTCATTCTCCTGTAATCGTGATTCCCACAGAGTTTTTCACTTTACTTTTTTCAGAATTTTTACTTGATATAATATTTCACTTGAATTTAATTTGTTGATATATTTTATTTATATTTTATTTACTTTTTAAATAGTATACAAATTTTTTTACTTAACCTTTAAGTAGTATATGTTTAAGTTTTTTCACTGTACTTTTTTCAGAATTTCAGAAAAATTAACAACTTCACTTTATGAGTTTACTTTTTGGCCGACTTTTACAACTGACTTTCGATACTCGCTTAATTTATGCTCACGGATCGAACTGCAGAGAAAACGGCTACAATAAATTATACATATGTATGTGGTAAAATTTTATGTATACCTCTTTCTCACTCTAACACATAGCGCTACACTCGCTCTGCACGACAGGCAGCACAGTCCCTACCTTGTTCCAGAACCGGCTTATACACACTACACATGTTTAATGTTAACTTAACCCTACGGTCCATAACCAGCTGGATGAACGGGAGTCCATAACCAGGGTGCCCGGGTACCTAATGCAGTTTTTTCGTTTATATTCAAATAAAATAATATATATCTGCACAGATTATTAGAAACGCTTAGGTTTTACATCTTAACTGTACAAATTTCTGTACTTGTACAAAAACTGTACTTGTACCTAACAGGCACACAAAATTAAACAGGAACTGGTTTTATAAGGCTTGGTTTTTTGCTTGTTTTTGGTACCTGCTTGTGAATTGTTTGTGTTTTTAGGTACCAAATGTTCAGCTATGCTAGAAAAAGAATACATTTCAATGATTTCGTCATTATTAGTTGAACAGTGAAGTTGAAGAAAAATGAACCGTAAAATAGAATTTTTGACTGAAAGACAATATCTGCGTTTGAGTGAAGAAACCAGAAGCAGATATATTGAGTCTATACTTCATGATATGGCTGTGCATGACGAAGCTTTAGTGCCAATTGAGGAAGAAGAAGAGGTATTTACTGGAGACTCAGTGCAAGTGCAAGACTCAGAGAGTGAAGACTGGGACAATGACAACGAAAACAACGAAATTCCAGCCGCTATTGACACGCCAATGCAAATTGAGCAAGATGTATTCGAAGATGAAAGTGACAATGAAACTGATATGGTTGAAGAAAATGCACCAACATCAAGCACAACAGAAAGTATGATTGCACGTGATGGTACTCAATGGCATCCAACACCACTTGTTTGTCAACAAATAAGGAGTCACAACATCATTAGAACTCGCAGTGGTCCATTATGAATGACAGATGACAATGGTATTAAAACGCTTCTGGGATCTTATTCGTTTTATACGTTTTGATGACGCGAGAACAAGAAACGAGAGGCAGCGCGCAGACAAAGCTGCTCCAATACGAGATATTTGGATAATGTTGAACGCCAATATCGCAAAATATTATGTGCCTAGAGAAAATTCAACAATCGACGAAGAATTGTATCCGTACCGCGACAGAACAAAATTTACCCAGTATATTCCATCGAAGCCTGCGAAATACGGTATCAAGGTATGGTGGATATGCGATGCTAAAAATTCATATCCTCTTCATGGCCAAATATATATGTACTGGCAAACAAGACAGTGGTCACGAAATTGGTGTAGGCGAAAGAGTAGTCAGAGATTTGGTTGGGCCATACCACGGTAGCGGACGTAATATCACCATGCACAATTTTTTTACGACGCTGCCACTGGCAAAGCAGCTGATATCCGTCAAACTTAGTATTGTTGGAACACTGCGGCGAAACAAAGCCTATATACCAACAGAAATGAAAGACGATAAGAGGTGGACCATTGGGACAAGCGAATTTGGTTTCCACGAGAAGGTGACTATGGGTTCATAGAAACTGAGGAAAACAAATTCCGTAATAATGTTGTCGACTATGCATGATGATGCAACTGTAGAAGAAAACAGCAAACCAGAAATCATCAATTTTTATAACAAAACGAAAGGTGGCGTGGATGTTATGGACCAGATGCTTCAGGAGTATACCACACAGAGACACACAAAAAGGTGGCCTTTGTCGTTTTTGTACAATATGATCGATGTTAGTGCTTTCGCGGCATACACTATATTTTATGAGAATAACACAACTGTTCCATATCAACCAACACGGAGAAAATGCTTTTTGCGTAAACTTGCTGAAGATTTGTGTGGGCCAATAATAGAAGAAAGAGTAACTGTTGAGTCTCCAAGCATTCCCACGCCCAATGCTACTCACCGTTTTGTTCCCAAGGCCAACTGTGCGCAAGGTCGAGCGCAAGGTCAACGAGCTCGACGAACTATGGAAGGCGTTTGATAGATGGGACAATGTGATCCGTCAGGATCCATCCATAACGGAAACCATTCGTACCTCCAGCAGAACGTACACTGCAGCCTAGGCGAGAAATACAATGACGCCAGGGAGCAGACGTCGATTTGGATGCAGCTAGTAAAGACAACGCCCACAGCAAGCAAGGGAGAAGCAGGACCATCACAACCAGTGAGGGGCACAAGTCGCGGAGAAGCAGGAACATCTCAACCAGATTCGAAGCGTCAACCCATCTTGCTAATCGCAAAACAAAAGAGGATTCTGAACATGTTAACAAACACACTCCACAAAATGCTTGTTGACCCGAATATATACACATCTCAGTACTACACCAGCAAAATCCCCACTCGGGAAAAGCATTTCAAGAGTGTCCAAGACCTACATGCAAGGATCTGGGAATCGTTGGACAACATTGATGATGATATCTATGACTTCGACGAATATGCAAATATCAAAGATAACATAAGCAACAAAATCCTTCAATTGCAGTTGAGGATAGGGAACTCATCTCCCACGGTACCACCACCCACGGCATCATCAAATCTCGAAGCGAGTAGATACTCAACGCTACCGCTTCCGAAGATGGAACTACCAAAGTTCTCTGGCCAATACTTATACTGGCGACAATTCCGTGACTTATTCACGGAATTAGTTCACAAGCAGTCGATACCCATATGCCAGAAAATGTGGTACCTGAAAACCACACTAGTTGGGGAAGCAGCAAAATAATTAAATAATTAGTACATTTGGGAAGTGGACTGCCAGAGAAATAGTGATGATTTCTTTAAGGAAAATTTCCGCATGAGCCAAGGATCTTTTCAAAGATTGTGCGCCACAGGTCCAGTAGCATTAATTCCGCCCCCATCGACCACAAAGTTCTCTTTGTTGATTTCTGCATCTGAAATAGTTAATTTTTTGTCATTTATTACATATTATACTTATTTAAATAAACATATTACTTACGACATGAAACGCTTAAATTTGTTTTGACATTTGGTGGAATAGTTTAGTGGCACTTTCTCTTTATCTCTTTCTAACTTATTGGCACTAGAAAAGGAGAAAGATAGTGTGTCTGCAATTCCGAACTTCGAAACAGACTTGCAAACTAAAAACTGAGGCTAAAAACCAAACGCATTTTGGTTTAGCGCTGGAATAGCAACAAAAATTTCACGGGAGTTAAAACAGTTTACGAGTGGTTTTGGGACTTAAAACAGTTTATTCCAAAAACCTGGAAAAACCATTTTATGTAAACACCTTATTACTTAACATCCTGATCAATCGACTTCACAAGACCACGCATGTTCTATGGGAGCAGTCATTAACCAATCCCAAACAAACGCCCACTCTGAATGAGTTTCTACAGCTCCTAGAGCGGCGCTTCCAAGCTCTAGAGTCACTAGGAGCCAAAACCACAAGGGCCGAAACAGTTAAACGATCGGATTCATACAAAGCTTTGAGCGTCACAATCGGCTCCAAAGCGTGCATCATCTGCAACAACAATCATCCCTTATTCATGTGTGACAGATTCCTGCAAATGAATCCAAAGGTACGCTTCTCAAGTATTCAACGAGCAAAGTACTGTGTCAATTGTTTAAAAGGCGGTCACGCTGCTAAGGATTGTGCTTCGAGAAATTGCACAAAGTGCAACAAGAAACATAACACCCTGCTGCATTTGGACATTCAGGACAATTGGGGAAGAGAGATCGATTGTCGCGCAATCTTAGATAGTGGTTCTCAGGCAAACTTTATAACAAAACGCCTTGCCATTAAACTTGGCGGGCATAAAATCCCACAACTCATAGGCATTGAAGGCATTGGAGAAGCTCGAAAGTACTCCACTGACCGAGTAAACATACAGCTGACAATTAGGACAACGGCCTTCTCTACCAGAATAGAAGCACAAACTCTATTGAAAATAGTGTCAAACCAACCACTTCAACAAATTGACACGCACGGGTGGAAAATTCCAAAAAACATACCACTCGCAGATCCCGAATTTTCTACGCCCGGTCCCATTGATTTGCTAATTGGAGCCGGGCTCTTCTACAACGTCTTATGCATTGGACAGATAAGTCTGAGACCAGACCTGCCTGTACTCCAAAATACGCTCTTCGGCTGGGTTGTTGGTGGCGAATTCACCAACGAATCTTCTCAAACTACAACCATAACATGTGGAATCGGCAGTGAGAGCAAGCTAAATGAAGCCGTCGAAAGGTTCTGGCGATTGGAGGAGTGTGACGGACAGACCGAGGCTTAACATCAGCAGAAAGGCGATGTGTAACACACTTCAATCAAAATATTCAGCGACATAGCGATGGACGATTCATGGTGCGGCTACCATTTCAAGACGAACCTGGTCAACTGGGCGAATCAGAAGACATCGCTCTTCAGCGTTTCTGAGCACTCGAAAGGAAACTTCAAAGAAACTCTGGGTTCAAGAAGCTGTATGTACTGTTCATGCGAGAGTATGAAGCCTTAGGGCATATGGAAATAGCACCCATCGAGAAGATTGGAAGGAAGCCACATTATTTCCTCCCTCACCACGAGTCGTGTTTAATGCGTCGGCTAAGACGTCATCAAAATATTCATTGAACGACATCTTATCTACAGGGCATAACATACAAGTATATGTTTTCACGATACTGCTTCGCTTTCGAATGCCTAGGTACGTGTTCACGGCCGACATCGACAAGATGTACCGTCTAATATGGGTTCATCCTCTCGACCGAAATTGCCAACTAATCTGGTGGAGAGACGATCCAACCTTACCGCTACAATGTTACCAACTAAATACGGTAACGTACGGCACAACTTGCGCTCCCTTCTTGGCCATTCGGTGTCTCCAGCATTTGGCTGAACAGTTTAAAGATCAGTATCCACTAGCGGCTGAAGCCATAAAAAACCACTTCTATGTAGACGACGCTCTGTGCGGAAGCGACAAGATTGCCACAGCCCTGGATATGCAAGCACAACTCATCAACTTGTTACGAACAGCAGGGTGCGAGCTTCGTAAATGGTGTTCGAACGACAAAAGACTATTACAAGACATTCCAGCATCCGACCAAGTCATACAGCTTGATGTTGACAGTAGAAACGGGGAGAACACCAAGACAATGGGGCTCACGTGGAATCCCAGAACCGACACTTTCACAGTTAGAACAGGGAATTCGAATGAACAAAGAATTACTAAAAGAAGCGCTCTAGCAGACGTGTCTCGCATCTTTGATCCACTGGGCTTTATTGCTCCAGTAGTAGTTACAGCGAAAATCTTTTTGCAAAAGCTATGGCGCCTAAAACTAGATTGGGATGCATCGTTACCGCAGGAACTTCACACTTTCTGGGATATCTTTAAAAAAACATTGCCAGAATTGGAAAATGTTTCAGTTCAACGACATGTTTTCGGCCATCAGACACCTAAGAACTTCCAGATACACATATTTGCAGACGCATCGGAACAGGCTTATGGCGCCGTAGCATATGTGAGGACGATCGACCTAAAGGGCAGTGTCTTAATACGCTTTCTTTGCGCAAAATCAAGAGTCGCACCTGTCAAGCAGATAAGCTTACCAAGATTAGAGCTGTGTGCAGTAAAATTAGCAGTGAATCTGATGCTGCGAATCCAGCAGGATTTAAACATCAACAAGGAAGCAATCCACATGTGGACTAATTCAACGGCGGTTCTCGGATGGATTAATGCAAGTTCTGCACATTACCACACCTTCGTCGCAAATAGAGTGGCTTCAATCCAGCGTGACACAATACCAGCGCAATGGAAACACGTACAGTCACATCAAAATCCGGCCGATATAATGTCCAGAGGCTTGACCCCATACAAAATTGCAGGCAATCACTTCTGGTATTATGGTCCCATATTTCTACATGGATCCGTGCGACAATGGCCCTCCCAACCTACAAGTCATTAAGAATGTCGTCTGGAGAGTTTGCAGATGATCTAAAGAACCTTCGTCAACACAAATCAGTCAACCGTGATAGCTCTTTGAATAGTCTGGCCCCTTTCATTGATGAAAATGGCATCTTACGAGTGGGCGGACGTCTAGAATCAGCGTGGATTACCTATGACTCAAAACATCCAATGGTGCTGCCATACCGTCACCCCGCCACGAAAATGCTTCTAAATTATCTGCACAAGGAACACCTTCACGTTGGTGCCCAGACGCTACTATCTATCGTCAGACAACGATTCTGGCCTGTAAAGGGAAAGACAATTGCTCGCTCTGTCACACAAGCATGTGTTAAATGCGCCAGGATCCAGCCAAAGTTACTGACACAATTAATGGGCAACTTGCCAGCGGATCGGGTACAACCAGCTCGACCATTCATCCACGCAGGGGTCGACTTCTTCGGTCCAATCTGGATATATTTCAGGATGCGTGGAATACGTCCACAAAAGGCTTACGTCTTCTGCTGTTTTGCGACGAAGGCGGTACACATGGAATTAGTGACTGATCTGTTCGTATCGCCAGGCCAGGGCAAAACTTCTGCGGGAATCTCCGCTAGCAACTGAAACCTAATTACTTTCTTCAAACTGCAACCATATTGGGAAGAGTTCGAAACAATCAAGCACTATTTAGCATCATTAGAAAGACAATTCAATTCAGGCGACAGACATCACCTGTTCTGGAATAACACGACAGCTGAATCGAATCAGCAACGACATACAGCAGTCAAATAAAATTTTGACACCTGAGAACACCAGACGAAACAGAAGAGGTGCCTTCAATATTATTGGGAATATTGCACACGGCCTATTTGGTGTTGTGGATTCGGAATAAGCTGAAGAAAAAGCCACCACTATCGATAGAATTTATTCGAATGAAGAACATCTTACGTTAGCAATACGGAACCAGACGTCGTTTATGGAAACCACTCTAAACATCATGAGAAAAAACCAGGAACAAATTGAAGGTGAATTCACTGAAGTCCAAGAGGCAATCCAACACGTTAACACTCAAATTGCAAGAATAAGTCAACAATTCGATCAGGAACTGATTCATCTAAACTTTTATGAAATGAGTTTGCATGCAGTGATTATGCTGAGCAACTATGAGAGGATGCAAAATTCACTTCTCGACATATTAATCGATTCACATCAAGGAAAAATGAACCCAGAACTATTTCCTCCAGAGTTACTCCAAGCAGAAATAAGCAAGGTACAAACTAACCTACCAAAATCGATGAGACTCCCAATACCCACAAATCAGCTTCTTAAATTTTATCAACTGATTTCGATCGAGAGCCAAATAACAAAGGCATACATTATCTTCAAATTACAAATCCCACTAATATTAGCAGAGTCCTTTGAATTATTAAAACTCACACCCATACCGTGGAACAGCGATACAGGCTTCAAAATCATAAGCCCTCCTATTTAATACCCCATATTTAATAATTAATCTTCATCGAGACCTATATTACCCATTGCCGGAAGCTGAACTGCACCTCTGCTTGTCTCTTAAGGAAAACGGGCATATCTGCAGGCCACACAGCCCGGTCCTTAAACGAGAATCATCCTGCGAAGTCAATATACTCACTGATAAACAAAACCTAGCATCATGCAACTTTAAAACAATGGCCATAGACTCGTATTGGGCCCAATTACATAATCCCAACGGTTGGATTTACGCCGTGAAAAATAAGACGCTTGTGAATGCGGTACGCCACAACTTTTCACAAGTGAAACTAGAACTATCAGGAATCTTAAGAATTCAAGTTAAGTTATCCAAATTCGAGGTTAAGAATCCAAGCAGACACGACACTCATCACTACGCATTGGGGTACGGGAATCTCCTTGGGATTACAATCTTGGGAGTGATTATCGGATTGACGCTGCGGAAACTCCAAACATTAAGATCAACAGGGACCATGCCACCGGACACAGAAGGATCCCGGGTTTATACGAGACATCGATCCCGGGTTTATACGAGTCCAAAGCAGCTAAGTTGAGCGACAGCCGCTCAACGCCGGGGAGAATGTTGAGTCTCCAAGCATTCCCACGCCCAATGCTACTCACCGTTTTGTTTCCAAGGCCAACAGTGCGAGTTGCTCGCTTCACATTTCACCGTGTGACGATTTGGCACTTGAAATGTGAGGCGCCCGAAAATAGCTGTGGGAATAGCTACTCGCAAGCAAAACGGTGAGAACCGCAACTCCAGCACATTCCTACATTTTCCTGCACTTTTATTAATTTTGTTTTTTCCATTGTTAAAATTATTGTATTTTGCTTATTTTCCATTGTTAAAAATATTATATAAATAAGTGATTAAAAACTAATAAAGTCAGTTCTACAGCAACTCGGTAATGTTCTAATCGTTCAATTTCTTCAGTTTCTTTTAACACAGAATATTTGGTTTTGCACCAACTATACAATTAAAAACAGACACTAAGTACAAGAACTTAGTTGTCTCTTCCTAAAAATTCAACTAAAACAAGTTGAATAAACAGTAACCAATCGCCAAGTAACGCGCCACTTTTCCACCACTAATTCACGCGCCACTAATTCAACTAAGAAACAATTACATTTCATATTTTAAACATCAATAAACATTATGAAACAAAATAAAAATTAAACAAACGCTTTTTCTTTCAAATATAAGGCAATTTGCACTAAGGTACCCGGGTACCCTGGTCATGGACCCCTGTATGCAAAAACATTAAACTCGTTTTTTGGTTAATATATTTAACCAAATTTGATAAATTTTTTCTAGTCTCTTAGTTTAGCCGAAATGTCTGATGATCCGGAGTTTCATGTTGATATCTTCAATATTATAGGAACAGCAGCACTTTAAAGTTCAAATTGTTACCCGGGTACCCGGTTATGGATCGTAGGGTTAAGTGTTGCCACATTTAAATTTGATTATTGCGTAATCGATATATACGCACACAATCAATGTTGTTTTTTACTGTATTATTAAAAAATAGGATTATAATAATTTATTCCAAAGTACTGCTATTTTAGTGTTCACAGCTGTATATTCTTCTTAGTTTGCAGTATTTCAATACTTCCAGCTCAAAATGCTCAACAAATTCACAGCAAATTTCCTATTTCGATTACATCCCAACCCATTCTAACACTATAGTTTTTATATCACCTACCTTCCACCTCTTAATAATATCCATTTATTTCTTGTTGGTTAAGATATAAACATTATATAATATTACAACACATAATCTTCTAATGTTTTTTATAACTTCTGCTATTGTACTCCTCTTTATTCCTGTTGTGACAATATCCGTGAAATTTTGCAGTAATACTTCGTTTATTTCTGCATTTGGAATATTGTGGAAGGAATTAGAGGCCTTAATATTTGCACTTCTTAAGTAATTAAACAATTTCATTTAACCTAAGCTGCGAATAGGGTCTCATCATGTAGTTCGTCAATGCCAACGCGTCATCTGCCACAAATGTAAATGATGACGGAATATTAGTTCCAGGAAGAAAGCTCGGAGATGGCAGGTGGGCTTTATCCTTTTTTATGGCGTACTTCAGATCCTAACGTAACCATAGCTTTGAATCACCAACACGTCCTTTTACACTGACGTCAACGTATAAAAACCGGAAATGCGTCCGGAATTGCCATCAAAATGAAGGCGTGCCTTCCTTTATAATTAAAATACATAAGTTGATGCTGATTACGATCCTAAGGTGTAATTTGTAGTGTTTTCTTAAAATTAAAAAAATTTTAGTTGTACAGCATTTACATACTAATACATATTATGTTTTACATCGATGGCAGCAACACAA
The DNA here is from genome assembly GCA_943737955.2 of Myopa tessellatipennis. Taxonomy (NCBI): domain Eukaryota; kingdom Metazoa; phylum Arthropoda; class Insecta; order Diptera; family Conopidae; genus Myopa; species Myopa tessellatipennis. The sequence goes on along the minus strand of OX031317.1, from coordinate 2,167,007 downwards.
TTTGGAAAACCACAATTTTAAGAGAAATCCTTTCAGATCTGCAGCCAATCATTTTCTGTGGATGGGAGTTTTAAAAACCTCTTGTTTTAGACCTATGTATATATAAAGCCGAAAATGACTCTTTTAAGATCCGTGACATAGTGGACTGTTGTATCCGAAACGGCAACTGCAAGGATGTTCTCCTAATATAATAACAAAAATTCAAGCGGCATTGATATAACAAAATTATATTATATTTAGCAGTAGCCAAAAATATCTTCTTTTTATTGTATGGCTGACCCGACGAACTTCGTCTCGTCCAAATATAATATCTGAATTGAAAAATTTTAATACGATCATGAATTTATTAAATTAAATACAATGCATCTTAATTCACAACGCCGATTAATTTCATCATCAGAATTTCCAAGGAAATAAATTTGAAGAAATTTGTGATCAGCATTCACGGCGGGTAACAATGGTGCACGATGGTGAATTTGTGCTTGAATCTATAAAATCAAACACAATTTCTTGAGTTTGTGTAATGTTTTCCTTCCTTGAAGCTCTTTCGTAAATCTGTAATATTTGCATTCGAAAACGAATTTACCTTAAACGTAGGGTTAAAGCCTCGTGGTTTGATAATATTCGCCCCAAATGAAGTCATTTGGAAGGAACTGTTATACTTTTGTATGTTGTCGGAACCTCAAAGCATTGCAATATTGACAAACAGTGCTCATTGTACCGAAGTTGGCCATATCGTACCTGAACGCCAAACAGCTGGCCGTCTTTTTTGTCGACGTTCAAAATTATTTCGAGCGTTAGCTTGTACTGATCGAGTCGAACTTGATTGAATACGTTGTTCCGGAGCCATAATCGATCGCCCTTGCGAAATTCTTACACGATTTCCTTCCACAACGGTGTCTGCGTTCTTCATCTTTCTCATTCACACGATGGTTACTTGTTCGAGCTGAGTTACGCGAATGTCGACCGTCTAACTGGTGGCATTTTAAAGCGCAAACCGCAAACCAAAATATTAAATTATCACGAACTTATATGACCACAGTAAACAAAAACACAAAATTATCACGCACTGATAATAATTATTATCAACTTTTTTCAATATACTATGTATGCAAGAATAATAGATTCCTTTAATTATTGTATATCATATATTTTTTCATTTTCATTTTTATTTTTCTAAACTTTGATGTGACAGCAAACAACTGATGTAAACTGTTTTTTTCTAATATTTTTTTACTGAAGTTTTAGTTTCATACAAATTAAAAATACAAATTTTCGACTTTTCCGATCGAGTTTTCCAAAATTCTTTCATACAAACCTTGTCCTGACAATTACGAACACAACAAAATAACAATCAGTCAAATCGGTCCAGCCGTTCTCAAGTGATGGCGGGACATACATGGCCATTTCATTTTTATATATATACATAGATATATAATATACATATTTGGTGTCCATATCTTCTTTATTTTTTACCTTAACTTTTACGTATGCAAAGGTTTTAGCGTCTTCTAGCCAAACACCCAGCCATCGCTTGGAGATCTCTCTTGTGATTTTATTTATAGCAACTTTACCTAAAAATTGTTCATTTTCTACATTCTTTTGTAGATAAAGTACAAAATAATTAAAAAATGTAACTTATAATAAAAATTGTGTATATATAATATTGCAGGCGAATGGATGAAAATCGATATTGAATGGCCAATCAAGAGATGGTTTGGTAATCACGATCTTAGTCACTTAATTCACATCTCGTGTCAATCTTGCGAAATAATATCAATGGATGAGATGATATCCACGGACAAAGATTATCGGCCATTTATAATGTTGAATACGCAGAACCGACGGTATGTGTCTCGACGAAAGCGTAGTGTAAACTGCACGGTAGGGGTAACCGAGAGTTAAGCCGTCGCGAAAAGCTCTACATATCTTTCGACGATATTGGCTGGGGCGATTGGATTATACAGCCGCGAGGGTACGATGCGTACTTCTGCCGTGGTAATTGAGGCTCCCTGGCCAGCGTGACGGAAATATCATCGCCTCATACTTCATTCTTGCAGGTAATATTAATTTAATAGTTTATTGGAAAATATATCTGGTTTTTAATTTTAGAAAGTTATATCTGCGAATAAGTATATTGGAAAGCCTTTGGAACTGATTCCTTGTTGCACTTCGAAGCAGTACTCTTCCTTGCAGTTAGTATTTATGGACAGCAATCATACAGCAACGCTGAAAACCTTTCCTAATATGGTTGTGGAATCCTGTGGTTGTAGATAGTTTTTTTGGGTTCGCTATGCGGCTTTAAGGAAATCGATTTTAGTAAAATTTTATTAAATTTTTAAATCAAATAATTGTTTATGTTATTGTATTCGTCACATTCCATTGAGTTTCGCTAATATTGTTATAAAAACCATTCTTCAGTTAAGTACCTCAGTACCCTATAACTATAAATATGTACATATAATTATAACTTTATATAAGAACTATTAATATCGGTTTTAAGTACGAACTGCATGTGTATAATATACATATGTAACATTAACCAGAAAAATACCTAACTCCAGAAATACTGCTAGCTATAAAAGTATGCGGATAATATAATATAGATAAACATGAGCATGTTATGCATGGGATTTCTGCGAAAAAGTAAACTTTTTAGTTGTAAAGTAAGAGTTACAAGTTAACTTAAGTTAAAGTTGTAAGTTAACTAAGTCAAGCTTCAAGCAATCTTTTTACGGTTGTCTTAATAATTATAGAATTATTCGTATTAGCTAATAATTAATAACTAATTAGCAATAATTAATACAAAACATTATTAATTATTAAATATGATTAATACAGATACATTTTTAATAAGGCAATAATAAACATCGATACATGTTTCATTTAATAAATTTATTTATTTTAATATAATTTTTCATCAAATATAATTTCGTTGTGCATGATATTTAGTAACTTTGTGCGGAATTGATTTGGTGCAGAGTTAGGAAAATTTTTGGTTTTCATATTTTTTGAAGATTAGAGAGAGGAAAATCTGTAAACCTCTCAAACGCAATCGAAACGCGAAACCAAACCAAACGCAATTTTGAGTTTTTAAATACATTATAAAGCTCAAATCCACAAAAAAGTGATTCGAAAAATTTTCTGAACGCTCCCAGTCGTATTTTTCTAACTTCTAACTAGACAGAAGATCTACTTTAGTCGGCATATCAATTCAATGTACACGTTATACCAGTAACACTAAAAAGTTAATGGAAGCAAAAATAAAAACTGAGAGCATGGAAATATTTCAGAGAAAATATTTATATTATTTCTGTGGTAATATAAAGTATATTTTGAAATAAATCTACTTTAGCCCATTAGCCACGATGTCATTAGTAAAACCTTTTCTCTGACATATTTCCATGCTCTCAGTTTTTATTACATACACACGTCCGTTCAAATCGAGCAATGATCACAGGCTGCCAAAATAAAATCTGAGAGCGTAAGCAACGACGAAGTTCATGTCGGGAGCCAACGAAGCCGTACGAAGTTAGAAAAATACGACTGGGAAATACGCCAGCGTTCAGAAAATTTTTCGAACCACTTTTTTGTGGATTTGAGCAATCTATCTGTTATGTGGTTAGTGGTATCACCACAAAGCAACGAAGACTGTGACGATCACGATAACGATTCGGTTGGTTTCTATAGATGATCGTTGCTGGTGCATATTTTTTTCTTGCTATCAATTACCCTTTACCCTACCTAGGCATGAAGATATTGCGTTATCTAGACAATGTGTGATTTGTAGAAAACAACAATTTTAGAGTTACATAAAAAGCAAAAACAAAATACTTCGATTGTTTTATTGATTCGAACTATTCGTGGTTGTTTATCGTTGTTCTCTTTGAAAAGATTACGAATCCGGTTCGTGCATTAGGCCTAAGCCGCAATGATGCGTTCGGTCGTGCGTGCGTTGACCGACGTTAAATCGACTTTACAATAAAAGTACTCTGGACCCAAGAGGTGTTTTTTCCGAAACGAAATAGTGTGTTGGGTTGATCGTGTGTTTGTCTGCTAGGCATTGTTGGCATATATAGATAATACAAAATCCTTTTTTCGGATCTATAAAAATGTTATACGAATGTGCCAATGCACGAATATGTATGTATTCGTGGAACAAAACTACTTTAGCCCATTAGGCCCGATTTTTTTCCCAGAAATTCGGAATTCTGAGAAAAACCGAATGGTGAAAAAACAAATCTGCTCGCGATTATTAACAACCCCTAAATCACCACGTAATCGTGTCTACGGCAAAAACCCCCTTTCGTGTCTCTAACCTGAGTTTGCACTGCAAGGCGGGCAGTATGTTTACGCCAAACGTCCACTCCACGGCTCGAACGCACCCCCAAGCGCTACACTTTCGCGCCAATACCAATTTTTTGGCTACTTGTATTTTATTACTCGTGCAAAAATATGAAAAAGACTGCTCTGGGGATGGAGTTTAGATCGTAATTTTCACTTCTCTCGGAATCTACAAAACATGTACAGTCCTTCCGGACTATGTACAGCATTCCGATATCTGACAAAGATATGATCGATGTTGGTTTGCGTTCCTCTTCCAGCGTCAAACCTCGTGCTTAAGGTGTTATTGGTATTATGCACTCCATGTGCCGCTTGTATATCCATGTACTTTGTTATGGCATTGTATAAGTAATGAAGATCAATATTTATATCACCTACTACAAATAAGTTTTGTTTTCTATTTATCTATTTCTATTTATTCTATTTATGATGAATTGTGTTATCGATTTCTTCTATAAATTGGTTTACATTTGTGTATGGGTGTCTATAAATTGCAAGAAAGGTGAGTTAATTTTTGTCGAAATTGACTTCAATTTTTACTGCTTCAAAAGAGGGGTTGCTTAAAAGGTTTAATTCATATGAAAAACAGTTCTTATCGAGCACCGCAATTCCACCGCCTCTACTTTCCTCCCTATTGAAGAATTCACCATTGAAATCTTCAATATAGTATAGTTGGTTTCCGTAGTTCGTTATGTTTCTTTCTACTAAAATTATTACATCTATGATATCAATGACTGTAGTAATTAGCACTTTAAATAATGTAAGGTTTTTTCTAAGCGATCGTACATTGAGATAACAACATTTAATGCCTGATTAATTGATTTTTGTTTTGAACAGGCGTAAGGTTTTTACTTTGTCAACTGGTATACCGGTGGTACCGCGGTTTGTCAAAAGATGGCCCCACCAGAAGGTTATGGAGAAATTGTCAGATGTAAAACGTAATATCCCAAGTTTCGTCATCCGGCAACACCATAACCTTAAAGTACTAGTGATTCCGTATCAGCATCACGTAATTTTTTTCCTGCAAAAATGTCCGGTTTTGTGCCAAATAAGCATCATTTGCGGGAACTTTTGATTTACTTCTTTAATTTTAAAAAATCTGCAGCTGAGGCGCATCGATTGCTTCTAGAAGCATATGGTGAAGCTGCTTTAAGTGAGAGAAATTGTCAGGAATGGTTTCAAAAGTTTAAGAACCCCCACCCGCCGTATTCACCAGACTTAGCCCCTTCTGATTATCACCTGTTCCGGTCGATGGCACATGGTCTGTCTGAGCAGCGCTTCACATCATATGAAGACACCAAAAATTGGGTAGATTTGTGGATAGCGTCAAAAGATGAAGAGTTTTTTCGACGGGGTATCCGAATGTTGCCAGAAAGATGGGGAAAAGTAGTGGCAAATGATGGAAAATACTTTGAATAAAACGTAATGTACTGTTCCTTCACAATAAATTCTTCAAAAAACTTTTTATAAAAAACCGAGGAAACTTATTTGTACACCTAATATATAAAATTATAATACAATTATTGTACCTACATATATGTGTTATTGGTAACTCGATACATTGAGCTCAATGCAGGGTTGATTTTGTTTTATTGCCAGCCCATAGGCAATGCTTTCTTAATAGAACTGAAATCATACATTTTAAAAATTTTAGTCTTTAAAATAATTTTAATAATGGTTTTGGACACTACAATAACAAGGTAAATTCATAGAACATCAGACAGAAGCACTTCAGTTGTTAGTACAAAATAACAAACACAAAGTCGATCTTCCGATTCCTTCGTATAACGTGTTCAATGTGTTGATATGCCGACTAAAGTATTCTTCTTCTTAAATCTTCTGCCTATACAAATTCTTCAACAGCACGCTATGCTCGCAACATAGATCATGCCAGCGCTTTACAAAGCTTGGGCATCGAACAAGAAGCAGAACAAAGCTAGGAAAAGCAAAATTTCTTCCAAAAACCTTAAAATGCAAAATTTAAAACAAATACAGACGCATCGCACCGTTCTTCTCATCGCCCGCTGTACTCCACAAATTGATCGATTCTTTCTTTCACACTTTACTTGGCATACGAGTGCTGGATCAATCTCTTCTTACGCATATTCCCTTGAATTGTTAATGCAAAATAACAGAAGCAAAGTCGATCTTCCGCTCCCTTCATTCTCATTAAAAAGATCTTCCGAACCCCTCACTCATTAGGAGATCATTCAATTTTGCTTTGTTATCAGCGCTGAAAAACCGAAGCTTGGCAAAGAGAGTAACTTCGCGAGTAGTGAAGCTGTTTTCACTCATTTGCTTACACCCGCTGCCTGCGACCGACCGCATCTGATTTGAAAAATTTGAAATTTTGAGTCATGCGTCTTCTATATTATTACATATTCTTTGCTGCGACCGACCGCATCTGTTTTGAAAAATTTGAAATTTTGAGTCATGCGTCTTCTATATTATTACATATTCTTTGATAAAGGGATTTCACGAGACAAATGATGCTATCAACATTTAGTTTGAATGAAACGAGTTAAGCTCAGGTCCAAAAACTGGTCGATATCGCGGTCGACCACTTTGGCTGCGAACTCAAGACTCCTGCGCTCGTAGCAAAGTAAAATTCAATGATCTACTAATGAGTGAGGGGTACAGAAGATCTTTTCTAATGAGTATGAAGGGATCGGAAGATCGACTTTGTGTTTGTTATTTTGTACCAACAATGCAAGCGAATATGCGTAAGAAGAGTTAATCGATCCAACACTCGTATGCCAGGTAAAGCGTGAAAGAAACAATCGATCAATTTCTGGAATACAGCAGGCGATGAGAAGAACGGTGCGATTCGTGCTCTTTTGCTTATCTTACAATAACCAGATAAGCAGATCCGTCCGTCTGGATTTGTGTTAAATTTTGCATTTTATGGCTTTTGAAAGAAATTTTGGTTTTCGTAACTTTGTTCTGCTTCTTGTTCGATGTCCAAGCTATGTAAAGCGCTGGCACGATCTACGTTCCGAGCATAGCGTGCTGTTGAAGAATATGTATAGGCAGAAGATCTATTTTAGTCGGCATATCAACAACTTTTACACTTTATACGGGTAACTCTAAAAAGTTAATGGAAGCAAAATTATGGAAATATTTATATTATATGTCTGCGGTATGTAATATGATTTGGAACAAATCAACTTTAGATGTTTTTCGTGCTTTATCAAATTTGTGCGAATGCGTGCAACTTTAATGAAAAATATGTCATGTCTTTTTAATTTTATATTATCTTCTAAAAGACAAATCTATATAAAAAAAAAATATTTATTAAAGTTTAATTTGAGTTTTATTTTCATATTTAAATAAGAAATCCATTATAAGGTTTGTTATTACCCTATATACATACATATATATATATATATATTATAGTATTATATTTCTGATTTAGTATTATTGAATTATTGAATATACTACAGTGCTCCAGTAATTATGGAATCAATATAATTTTCACATGTATAATGGATGCACGGGCCGAGCCACTCAGTGAGTCACGACCAAGCTTGTCCTCGTGTGATCCGTTCCCCCGTGTTTTTTTAGAAAGAGTGGTTTTATGATTAAACAATCCAATACTTTATTCACCGACGTTCACGAGTCGAATAATTAAGAAAAGGTTTTACGTCTTATGCCTTGAACACAATTGGAAGCACAAAACACTAAACACTAACACTTGTGGGCCTCGCGCACAATAAACAAAATATGTCATTTCTGTCAATTCTCTTCTGTAAACAATTTGAATATATACAGAAGCAGAAGAAGAGCTTGTGATCAAAAGCTGTCAAAATAGAAATAGAGCTATCTCACGGACATTCGTTTCTTTATCTAAACACAAATGTTCGTAGATAACTCATTTTTTTCTTGAATCCCATAAGAGCCTGTGTAAATTTGACAGTTGATTTTGCGTTTAGTGTTTTGTTCGCCCAGTTGTGTTCAAGGCATTAGTTTTTACAATATCAAAAAGAAAAATCAAAAAATGACATCTGGCATAACACACAGATGCTGTTTTTAATACCATTTAGGAAGTGTTCGAAAACGTAAAACTAACAAAAGGAAAGTAGTATAAATCTTAAGTGTATTAGAGAGCTGCACAAGATGTCTTGAATTGCTAAAGGAAACATGCCATGTATTCCATGTATTGCCTTGCAGTGCACTGTCGTGCACAAATGAACTATTTGACACGAACACTTCAAGGCAGAGATAATGAGATAGGACACTTCGAATTCGCTGTTTCAACACACATGCATTTTGCTGAAATTTCACAAAACCTATGACAAAAAAACGTGTGAGCTGTCCTCTCACGTGTACTTCGCCACACAAAATTGTGCGCTTTGTCCTCTCATGTGTACTTCGCCGCACGAAGTGTACTTCGCCGCAGTATCGCATGCACGTATGCAATATTGATTTTAATGGGTGCATTTGTCGAAACGTCAAAAATATATTTAAAATATTAACCTTTTGTTTATGTTCACATTATATAGATGATATATCTACCCGTTCCTTATAATTATAATAAATCTATACTTTCAGATTTTACATAGTATTTGTTGATTTATTTGGTATTGGCATATTTAATTGGTATAAAGTACACATTGTGCTAATTTTTGGCTGTCAGTGCATAGTTGTTCGAATTTTTACAAAAAAAATTAAGATTAATAACTCCAGAATGGTCGTATTTATATTTTTACATTTGTTTTCTAATATTTTAGCAAATTAAGTATTGTTATACATCGTTGATGCATTTGGAGGGGTCAAACATCCCTTTGCACCTACCATTTTAGGTTTGGGAAACTTCACCACCTTTGTTTATATATAGTGAAATTTATATTTTAAAAGCCAATGGCCTTGGCTATACACAGTATCTTTAGGTATGGTTTCAGTTTAGCGGAGAGAGAGATGAGGAAGAAAGACAAAAGTCTACAATCTGGTATGGAGTGTAAAGAATTTCTAAAACGAAAATAGACGCTGCTTCTCAGTTTTTTTGCACGCACATAAGTACGCAGTTGTCAAACGAAAGAAGAGCAACGTAGTTTGCCAAACGCGTCTTCATATTTTCTAACACTCTGACCAACATTTGGATATTCAGTAAATTTCACACACACATTGCCATCAAGTATTTACGACTTTTGAAACCAAATGAGAAACCACAATGTGTAGCCACCGATGGTATCGAAATACCAGTAGTGAAACCATTTCAAAAGATACGACGTCTGATGCTGATTTCATAACTAAATGAGTCCGTGGTGAAGCATGAAACAGCTGATTTTTTCAACATACTGAAAGACAGAAAACAAGAACACCAATATGGTAGTTCTCACCAGAGATAATGAGATAGGACACTTCGAATTCGCCGCTAAAAAAATCGGGTTGACGTCTATTTTTTATGAGCTGTTGAATTCATGTACACTATACGTGAGAACCAGAGATAATGAGATAGGACACTTCGAATTCGCTGTTTCAACACACATGCATTTTGCTGAAATTTCACTAAACCTATGATAAAAAAACGTGTGCGCTGTCCTCTCATGTGTACTTCGCCACACAAAATCGTGTGCTTTGTCCTCTCATGTGTACTTCGCCGCACGAAGTGTACTTCGCCGCAGTATCGCATGCACGCATGCAATATTGATTATTCTCATTATCTCTGCTTCAAGGCAACTACCCGAACAAGCCGTGACTGCCTTGCCGTCTACCTGCTTCGAACAAGACATTGTGTTGCTTTGCTTTTCTGTGAAGGCAATATAGCTTGGAGTGTAAGCAGAAAAGGCAATAGTGCCTTGAGGAAGGCAACAAGACATTGAAAATAGCAATGTTGCCCTCTAAATAACATTCAGGGCAATCAAGAATTCCGACGGAATTTTTTATCCGCCGAAAATTTCGTTCCTCTCGGAAAAATCCTATCATGAATTTCCATCGGAACAGTTTTCCGGCGGAATCATTAATACCAACAGTATAGAGGCGAAATATTGATTCGAACATAACTTCGAAGTGTCCAAATTGTCAAATGTCACTGCAAAGTTTTAGATTGCGTTGTTATTAGTTTGGAATAACCACCTTCAGTACCATTCTCAGACATTTTTTTCCGGATATATTTTTTTTTGTCGCTCCAAACTTAGAAAAGAAATTACACTGGCCGACAACCATTTTGTAACGGGATGTTTGAAAACATATTCTAAAGGATTTTGGTCCGCTGATTCCAAAAATGATAAAATTTAAAAAAATGAAACGAGTCGTTTTTGAGATAATCGTTTTTGAAATTATTGGCCACTTTACGTTAAGGTCCATCCACTTAAAGAGCTACTACAGCTGACATATGTAACCGATTCGATTGCAAATAAGATTAAATTAAAGAGGAAGGATGCACGCATATTTTTTGCTAACATTACTTTGAAATCCGAAAAATAGTTTAAAACCTTTTGCTGAAACGTAACTTCAAAAGAGGCATTTTTTAAGAAAAAAGACAAAAAACTGCTATATATCTGTACGTAAAAATATGTTCCCGAAACTTTTTTAACCTTTTTATTTTTCTTATCGATACGTTGGACATTTGCTCGAATTTTAACCCTAATATCAAAAAAATCTGCACAGGAATGGTTTCTTGGTGTGCGTGAAAGTTTCCTTGAGATATACGGTAGTCTACAATAGCATAGCACGTTACATATTCAATATAAAGCGCGGTGATCACATATCCCATCATCAACAAACTTCAATTGCTCCCCAAAAAACCTGATTGAACTACAAGCACCATTATTCCTTCAAAGAATACTCCACTCTGTTCAACGTGTTTATCTATTTAATATTTTTAGATTCTGAACTTCTCCGAGGCAACCAAGTTCGTTTCGATGAGATTCTCAAACCTAACTTCAAGGCGACAGTTTATTGTTAGTGCTATTCGTCTATGAAACTCCCTCCCACCGTACATACAAAGGATCGGCAACAAAGGCAAATTCGAGTCTAGCATATTATGTCTCTTCAATTCCATTTAGTGATCAATTTTCACAAATTTCACATTTTCACGAAGCTATTGCCTATTTTCTAAAAGCCCTCTATTACATTTCTCACCCTGTCTATACTATTTTTATATATTTCACTATATTTCCCCCACCCAACTAATTCTAGGTTTTATGCAATTGTCCATAGAAATATGTTTGTTTAGGCTACCATTATTTCATAAAATTTGTAATCTTACAATATGTATTTAAAAAAATAAAATAAATGAATAAAAAGAAATATGTACATTATTAGGTTACATTACATAGGTTGCTATTCCAAACCCAAAATTTGTTATTGGAATGACTAATATAAAGTTGGGAAATTAATGTTCTAAATATACTAAAACATATTTGCTGTTATTCTAAAATTATGTTTCTGTAAATTCAACCATAGAGAAAGAATAACAAGAGGGCGAATCTTGAACAAAAATATTTTCCATGGTCGATCCAGTACTGGATCGAGTTTTTACTCATTGCTGAGTGTTTCGCGCTCTTCTCTTTTGCTATTGCCAATGCTACTGTGTTTCCATTGCTGCTCTGAGCATTTGTTTCCTATCCACTACTGAATCGTTGATACATTACTCAATGCTTCGCTCTCTTGACTTTGTTTACCTTCGTTTGTGTGTTTGCACTGATGCTCTCAGAATTCGTTCGTTCGTAAGAAGAGTTGAGCGATGGAATCTTGTATGTCAAAGGAGGAGAGAATGAATCGGTTGATCGATTTCTTGATAAAAGCAGGGGTTGAGGGAACAAGGGAATTTGACTTCTTTACGTCTGTCGGTCTATTACGCATGGTTTTTTTTCGCCCTATTATTCTTCGCTTATTAAAGGAATTTTGTTTTTTATAACATTTTGCCGGCTTAATCAACTGTTTGGTATTTTAAATTAGGTCTGTTATTAAATTAGATTATTGTTAATTGTTATTTTGTATATTTAAGATTATAATATAATTGTTGCACCAATATTTCGTTTTATTGACAGCCCATAGGCAATGCTTCCTTAATAGAACTAAAATCATAAATATTAAAAATTTTAGTGTTTAATAATTTTAATAATGGTTTTGGACACTACAATAACAAGGTAAATTAATACACGATACAGAACCACTTCAGTTGTTAGTACAAAATAACAAACACAAAGTCGATCTTCCGATTCCTTCGTTTAACGTGTTCAATGTGTTGATATGCCGACTAAAGTATTCTTCTTCTTAAATCTTCTGCCTATACGAATTCACAACAGCACGCTATGCTCGGAACGTAGATCATGCCAGCGCGTTACAAAGCTTGGGCATCGAACAAGAAGCAGAACAAAGCTTCGAAAAGCAAAATTTCTTTCAAAAACCATAAATTGCAAATTTTAAAACGATTTCAGGCGGACGGACGGCAAGACGAATCGCACCGTTCTTCTTATCACCCGCTGTACTCCACAAATTGATCGGTTCTTTCTTTCACACTTTACTTGGCATACGAGTGTTGGATCGATATCTTCTTACGCATGTTCGCTTGCATTGTTAGTGCAAAATAACAGAAGCAAAGTCGATCTCAAAAAGTCATGCATAGTAGATCCGAATAATGAGAGAAAGACACAAAGCAAAAATAGAGAAACTGAAATTGCGTGCTCTCTGCTTGTTGATTCATTTCGCACTCATTGCGCTTCTTCGTTTCCCTTGCGGACCGACCGCTTCCATGTCGCCGATGAGTACATTTCGCATGATTCGGCCTCTTGTTATTCTTTCTCTATGATTCAACTTAGGCTATTTGGTTTTTATATAATAATCTCTATAATACAATTGCTACAATTATAACAAAATATTGGAATTAAATTGAAATCAGCTCAATTTAATAGTGGCAATAACTAATTTTCGTCCTAACTCGAGTTAAGCGATTTTGGTTTGTGACCACGGATCCGTTGGTTTGTGGTTGATCAGCATCACCTAAATTGTCGATTAGGCGCTAGCCAAAAATCATTTTTTTCACTATCACCGATTTTAAGATTGATTATTTCTTATGAAAGTAGATACTTGAGAACCTATTGGGCCAAAATTAAAAAAAATTATGTCTCTATTTTAATGTTTTCACTAAAAACAGATTGGTGTAAAAATCACTTTTCCATCTTTTGTTAAAATATGCTGATTTCATTGCACATTTTCAAACTTTAGGTATACATATCTCGATCAGTTTTAATGATATTATGTTCTGCTTTTTTTATCCTTAAACCTTGCTGTATGAGTATATGAAGGCAGTCTGTGGATAATACTCCTATGTGCAACGGATTTTTAAATATAATTTTGTAAAGAAAAGACCAAAATATAAGAAAATCTTAGATTTTTTAGAGTATAATTTCTAAACATCAAGCTACGTCAGAACGAAATTTAGATTTTCAGATAGAGTGAACTTTCCAAAAAAACCATACCAAACTTGCCTGCGGCGAGTTGCGGCTGCGGGAGACAGGCCATTTTATACGAGGCAAAGTCGGCAAATTTGTGAGAACAACGGATCGTTGTGCGTTCGTTATCTTTTTATGCTAAAATTATTTCTTAATGGCGAAAAGTGCACAAAGAGGCACGAGGTGCTATTTAATTTACAATTGCTATTTAATTAAAATAGAAATATGACCTTTTAACTTTTTATGTAATATCAGCAGGTAACAGATTCGCTAGTAGTAGACAAGAAGCCCAAACATAGACGAAAAGTATAGTGAACATAAGAGAAAAATAAATGGTTTCCTAGATAACTTAAAAAAGCGGTACAAGGATGCTTGCCGAAACAAAGAGAGGATGTTTCAACGTTTCCACGCTTGGTTCGAAAATGAACTTGTGTTTGAGAAGAAAATTTCATTGAAAACACCACCAGCCAAAAGGAAAGTCTGTCTGTGGGAATCACGATTACAGGAGAATGAAAATAAGTATCGTCATGAAATTTGGCAAGAATATTTTATGGTATCATTAAACTCTTTAGGATTTAAAATAGGGGGAAATCGGCCAAGTACCACGCCTACTTTTTATAGCGAATATAAATTTTCGCGCTTTTCTCAGCTTGTAGAGTGAATTTTAAACTGAAATTTTATTCCCAAATCCACCATCTCAGACCAAAAAAAGCTGAACTGAGTTGAGCTTATCGGCGGCTATCAGCTTCTTGACATTTTTACCAGTACGCAGCAGAAGGCGGAGCTGAGGTGAGCTTATTTCCGTTATTATCCTGTTAGACTAATATTTATTTCTTTTATTTCATAGTGCAGAATGCAAAGCAATTTAACTTATTAAAATTTCGCAATCCATTGCATCAACTCGGCACCACGCAACCAAGAATATGAAAATCGAATATTGTTTTCATTTTCAGCAGCTGATCTAAACAAACAAAAGTGCACGAACAAATCAGTTCAGCTCAGCTAATCGCTGATAAGCTCCGTTCCGCTTATCAGTGTGCGCGTATCTATTACGTGCAATATGTTTGTTTGATCAGCGCTGATCAGCTCAGCTCCGCTTTCTGTCTACACAAGGCCTTATGTACTAGCTCTCTTTGATAATGAAAACGGAGAATATCGGACCACTGTCGCGCTTATTTTTTAAATAAATGTTAATACCAAAGACTACAAGACTGGAAACTCCTCTTATTTCGTGAGAGAGCTCAAAAAAATGTCCGTCCGCGTGTTCACGGCGTAAACACGGCAATACAGTGTATGTGAATTTTATAGTGAAATTGTCGACTTGTTACAAGCTAAAACAGGCTATCACAAAGCATGATATCTGAAAAGGTAAACCGTTTTGCTTTGTTACCACACCACCACAAAAAGATGGGGTGAGTTAGTGGCAGGGATACCAATGACACAACTTTATTACTAATTATTTTTTTGGTTTTGAAGTAAACATTAATAGAAAAACTACTTTCCATTTATAAGTTCTCGAGGTTTTGACGATTTCTAAACTGTTTGGAAATATTAAAAAGTAATGTAAACTTACTTATTTTTGTAATTTTTCATTTCTCTTTTATTTAAATTAAAATGTGTTAACACAAATAAATTTACAATTCATATATTTAAATTAAAATTAATTAAACATAAACAAATTCTCAATTCATGCATTTAAAATTAAATTCGTTTAAATTAAAGACCAAAAGAACTAAAATCACAATTCAGTAAATATTAAACTAAATCACAGATCAATATTCAACAAAACATGTTGAATACGTTGGCATCTCTTTCGGCTAAAAATACGCGTGGTAGGTTAAAAACAGCTGACTAAATTTGTGAAATGAGTAATTTTTATGAATTTTAACTTCGTTTTACTTGCAAAATATTCAATATTGTGCAATTATTAGACTTAAAAAAGGTTTCATGTACATTTCTAGAAGCGTGCGTTGCTTTTAAAACTGGCTCCTTGGTCTTTTTTACGTATTTGAAAAATCATATTTCTGGCTTATTGTTGTGAAGAAGAACAAGAGTTGCATTCCTCTCTCAAAATATTTTGTAAACAAATTCCCGGACTTTCAAAATTCGTTCCCGAACTGTCAAAATTACATGCGTGTTGTTTTTGTAATCTACAACACCCAAGCCTGATTTCACCAACACATTCCAAGCGAAAAAAGAGTTTCCAGTCTTGTAGTCTTTGGTTAATACATCCGGAGGGTGAATTACTCAGCTCAGTAGCCCAGATCTTTTTTTTTTTTTGTTGTAAATGAAACACTAAAGCGTCAATACCTCTTATATACGCGTATAAAGCGTTCTTTTTTATTAACTCCAACTTAGGGTAAGAGCAAAACAGCTGAGGAAAAGATCAAACAACGTGTGAAGCTTCGAGAGAGCTTGTTTTTCGAAAGAAATCTCATTCTGAGGTACACTGAAAAGATGGAAGCACGAAGCATGTATATATTATTGCATTAAATTAGCAATTATTAGTATATATGTAATTTATCAACTGTATATACATACATATATAATTCATCAATTGTATAATAAATTATTGTTTGTAAATATATATCATATATAAATATATTATAATATAAATATATATATTAGGTGTACAAATAAGTTTCCTCGGTTTTTTATAAAAAGTTAGGAATTTATTGTGAAGGAACAGTACATTACGTTTTATTCAAAGTATTTTCCATAATTTGCCACTACTTTTCCCCATCTTTCTGGCAACATTCGGATACCCCGTCGAAAAAACTCTTCATCTTTTGACGCTATTCACAAATCTACCCAATTTTTGGTGTCTTCATATGATGTGAAGCGCTGCTCAGACAGACCATGTGCCATCGACCAGAACAGGTGATAATCAGAAGGGGCTAAGTCTGATGAATACGGCGGGTGGGAACACAAAACTTCCCAGTTGAGTGTTTCCAAGTATGTTTTTACCGGCGCCGCAACATGTGGACGAGTATTATCGTGTAAAATAATAATTTTATTGTGTCTGGAGTAGTAATGGGCGCGTTTTTCCTTAAGTGCCCGACTCAATCTCATCAATTGTGTTCGGTAAAGAGCCCTAGTAATTGTTTCGCTTGGTTTGAGCAATTCATAATACACGACACCAAGCTGATCCCACCAAATACACAGCATGTCCTTCACGTCAAACTCACCGTTCTTAAGCTTTTGAAACCATTCCTGACAACTTTTCTCACTTAAAGCAGCTTCACCATATGCTTCTAGAAGCAATCGATGCGCCTCAGCTGCAGATTTTTTCAAATTAAAGAAGTAAATCAAAAGTTCCCGCAAATGATGCTTATTCGGGATAAAACTTGACATTTTTGCAGGACAAAAATTACGTAATGCTGATACGGAATCACTAGTACTTTAAGGTTATGGTGTTGCCGGATGACGAAACTTGGGATATTACAATTTCTCCATAACCTTCTGGTGGGGCCATCTTTTGACAAACCGCGGAAACTTATTTGTACACCTAATATAATTTTTAAGCAATCAAATAAAATCAGAGACGAACAGTAAAGAATAATTTTGCTTATAATTTAACTAATAACTATGTGTATATACATACAGTATAAACTCGGTTTACGCAACTAATAGAAAATACGGCGGTTGCAATAACCGAGGTTGTTGCACTTACTGGGTCACATTTTTTTGTATAAGAAATGGTAGTCAAATGTCTATATTTCTATATAGAAAATGACAATGAAATACAAAACACATTTTTGAAACGAAAGGAAATCGTTATTGTTGAACACATTTTTATTTAATAAGAAAACAAAAGTTTAGAAACATCCAAAAATGAATATACATATGTGTAAAATATTATGGTTTTTTTTAAAGAAGTTAGATATTTTAGACTGAGTTTTTTTGCGATTCAATATTTTTCAAAACTGGCCTCTCTTTTGTTTATTGTAGAGGTAAAATGTCTTCTATTGGAATGTTGTCCTCTTCGGCCCATTGTAAACATATGTTAAAGGCTTATATGTTGTCCGGCTTATTGTTGACTTGTGTACATTATATTTTTCACAAAGTAGCTTTACTGAAACACCCTTCGGATAAAATTTCACTTCTTTTATCAATAGATAATTTAGTAATATTTCTTGTAACACCCATCCTGAACGAATTTCGCGTAGGTACTAATGAAAGTGGAACCCATCTAAGGAAACACACTTGGATGTGTAAATATATTTACAAAGAATTGTGTCTAGACCCACACGAAACTAAATTACTGTAAAATAACGACAGACGTAACCAACCAAAAGGAGAACATGCAAATAAAAAACAGATGAACAAGTTGCACTGATCGAGGAAACCTTTTTGAAAAGTTGCACTTATAGAGTCAATACGTGCTACGACTTTAGTGTTGCGAAAATCGAGGAGTTGCGCGAATCGAGGGTTGCGTTAACCGAGTTCGTACTGTATATTAAAGCTTTATTTACCATATAATTATACATTTTCCACTCAAACTTAGATTTTACAGGTGGTCCAGTAACATTTAATTCCTTTTCTACCGTAGTCCAAAATTTTCCAACCAACTTGGTCCGTTTGGTGTATCCAGAGGCAATATCTGGATACCAATATCCCATTAAATTAACCAATTTGTCCAAGTTCCAAAGGACAAGTTTCGATTTGTCCTTTAAAAATAGGTCAATTAAAAACTGCAATTTTTAAAATTTCTACCTATTTTTTTAACTGATAATTTTTACACTTACATTTTGTCACTTCAAAAATCCGCGAGATAAAAACGGCGGAAAAATTTACAGAAATTCCCTAAAAAATGTCCGTAAAAAAATTGTTCACGATAGGTAGATTTTCTGCGGAATTTTGTTTACCCCTTTCGATAATTGGTCGCGATACCTTGAAGTGCCCTGTTACATTTCAATTTTTTTATTGCTGCAAATTGGAATATTTTACTCTCTCAACAATTTTTTATTTGCTGGTATGTTACATTGCAATCAGTTTGCCAGCAATCTGTCAAAAATAGTATTAGAACTATGCGTAGTATTTCATACCGATTAGCGATTTGTGCAGGCATTACAAATATCGAAAGTGATAAACAATGCAAACAATTAAAGAATTAGTGGAAATTCTACTTAAATTATTAACAAACGCTAAACATTTTGTTGAAAGCACGAAAAATAATAAGCAATCGCAGCCAACGAAGTAAATTTTTACTTGGATGGAATTGGTTGCAGAAATAAAGAGTTGCTTTGCGCAATTATTTTCACCTAAAATTACTTTTTCTGGTAAAAGTGGATCTTTTTTACTCCCAAAATGTGCACGCTTTTTTATTACGCCACACAACAACACCGTTTTGATTGAAATTTGGAGTCGTCGACGGCAAATTTTTTGATTGCCGGTTCCGTAGTTCATCGGCTCTCTTTCTCTCACGGATGAACTCGACGTTGACAGTTTTGTACAGAAAACAAAAACAAACTGAAACAATAAAAAAATTGCAATGTAACATGGCACGAAGGGAAAAACGCAAAATTTCCGTCGGAAATACGTCGTGTACACGTCGTGTACACGATTGCCCTGATTATGTTTCTCCTAAATTATTTTCAAAAAACAAAAAGTGATTCTCCCTTATTAAACATTTTTCACAGTTGCATTCATAAAACAACGTGGTACGATACTCCCTGCTTGAAGTCTGTACATCGACTGATTGCTCTTTATAGGAACGATCGCTAATGTCGATTAGAAGTCGATGTAAACGATTGCACGATTACTCTCTATTCAATAGGGTGCCAATATTGGAACCATAGAACAAAATTTGCTTTGTACGAGATGCAACTTCTGTATACTATTATTCCAAACTAATAACAACGCAATCTAAAACTTTGCAGTGACATTTGACAATTTCGATATTTCGAAGTTATGTTCGAATCAATATTTCGCCTATATACTGTTGGTAATAATGATTCCGCCGGAAAACTGTTCCGATGGAAATTCACGATAGAAGGAATTTTTCAGAGAGGAACGAAATTTTCGACGGATAAAAAATTCCGGCGGAATTCCCGATTGCCCTGAATACACAAAAAATTTTAGGATAACATCAATGTCCTAGCCAGGAAACCGTCCTAACTCAATCAGTCTTGTTATGCATTGCAAGTTACACGGAATCTTATTTGATTCTGATAACTTTTTGCTCGGAGGTGTTTTGTATTCCGATACAGATGTTCGAATCCGACATTTGCATATTGATCGGCATTGAGGTGTTCTGCATTCAGATTTATCGAAATTTTCTGTCGGAAGTGTTTCGTTTTGTTTTTTTAATGAGATCTACGAAAGTTGTTTTTCGTTACATATATTTTTACTGAAAATATTTAGATTTCTATATACTTAAAACGTATTTTATTTATCTACGAATATTTATATTTTATTTTAAAACCTGAGTTACAGCAAATGAACATAATTATAATTTTTAACATAATTTTTTTTTTATTTATACCGAGTCTTCGAATTACATGGAATTGCTATGGTCTCTCAAGATCTAGCGACTGACTCGCTCTCCGTTGCCCCTTTGAAGATCCAAATTAAGTGCAGTCCAAATTATTCCACTCATTTTGATCTTACTATTTTCTTAAATTCTCTTAATGAAAAAATAATCCAATAAAGAAATGCAAAGAAATGTTTGACAACTCAACATCAAATGAAACAAGCACAACACAATCGACAGCACAACAACTAAATACTGAGGCAAAAATAATGTAAAAGAATTCAATTGCAGTTATGCCCAAACGCACACAATTAAATTTTTAGTGAACGCAGCGAGACAAAACTACTTCGATGATGGCAGCTACTGACGAGATTTCGTTAAACACACACCACTGGTCTAGGGATCTAACAATATAAAAAAGTGAAACCGTGCTAGTAGCTTTAATTTTTTTATTAAATTTTGTACGAACAATGGAAAATTACTAGTGCGGCTTTTTTTTGGCACGGAATGTAGATGTAAAAGCTATATATTTATTAATCTACAGTTTTAAGACATTCACAAGCACATTTTTTTATATATCATAATTTCTCACAAACATTAAAATTAAATTTTATTTTAAGATATAAGTGTTTCTTTTTTTTCTTTATTTTCGGTAGAATTTTTTAGTTTGTAAAGTATGTTTTTGGTATAAGTTTTCATAGTCTTTGGTACATTTAAACGGCAATGAGATTTTCAAATTCTCAAAATAATATTGTAGATACCTACAGTACCGCTCATAAGTATTCGAACGACATTAAAATTCAAAATTTTTCGAAATTAGTAGAATTCATTGGAAATAAAATTCGATTTTATGATTTTATGACGTCTCTGTGGTTTTTTGGGAGAAACCTAATAACCCTAATCTTTTTTTTGTTGTGGCACAGGTGCATATATTCCGAATTCGTCTTTATGGAAAATTTCATCCACAATATTTTAATGACTACCTGTCAATATTGCTGCTATGCAAATGGTTTTTATGGTCTTGTTTTTTATCTGTTGGGTGTTGGGAACTAAATTTTATAGTTACCTGAATCCGTACCCAATCCCTTTAAATACCAGGACTGAATTCTCTCGGACATTAATTGTAATTTGCATATCGTCCTGAAAAGTCAAAAAAGCAGCACAAGTATGCCAAAACGACAAGAATTATCAATTGAGACACGTTCTGCGGTTTGTACAATCCGCGAAGAAGGATATTCCTACGAGCAGATTGCTGCCCGTTTAAAGATATCGAAGAGTTCTGCTTGGGCCATTCTTAAAAAAAGGAAGAGATCGGCAGTGTTGCCAACAGAAATCGTCCCGGCAGAAAGAGAAAGATGACTGCAGGAGATGATAAGTTCGTTGTATTCCAGAGCAAACGGAATAGACGTCTAACGGCCCCAGATATCACCAACCAGGTAAACTGCAACCGCCCAAATCCAATATCTGTTTCCACAGTAAAAAGACGTCTAAAGGAAGCTGGTTTGTCAGGAAGAATATCAGCAAGGAAGCCTTTACTTCAGCCTGCAAATAAGAAAAAGCGATTAGAATGGGCGAAGACACACAAAGATTGGACGTTGGAGCAATGGAAAAATGTGCTTTGGACTGATGAGTCCAAATTTGAAATATTCGGGTCCAACAGGCGTGTGTTTGTTGGTCGACGTATCGGAGAGCGGGTGTCGGATGGCTGTATCGTGCCTACAGGTAAACATGGAGGAGGAAACACGATGATTTGGGGATGTTTCGGTGCAGGATCCACCGGCGATCTGTCATAATCATCGAAAAACTAAACAAAGAAGGATACAAGAAGGTGAAGGATTCACTTTTCAAGAAGATAATGATCCCAAGCACCCTTCACGTTTGTGCAAATCAATATCAAATCAAATCAATTTTACAATATCTGGAAGGCAAGAATATCTTGAAACGCATAGTGTGGCCACCACAATCACCGGATTTATCTCCCATCGAACTTTTGTGGGACGAGCTGGACAGAAAGGCTAAAGCTCTAAGTCCTACAATTAAGGAAGACCTCTGGAAGAATTATTTAAATCTTGGGGCGAGATCAGGCCTGAAACTTTGGTAAAATTGGCGAGGTTATGTAATGCAGTTATTAAGGCGAAAGGCGGTTATATAGATGAAAATGTATAGTGACCACATTTTTTGTATTATTTGTTGTTATTGTTATTTTTTTAAATAAATATATCGCAAGGCACACAAGTGTGTGCCAAAACTTGATTAAATTGCTTTCCTTTTTTTTTTAAATCGGTCTAAATTGCACATATATGAATCGTTCGAATACTTATGAGCGGTACTGTATGTATATTATACATAAAAATTATTTTAGAGTGCTTATACTAAGTTCCCTATACTACAGTTGTATTGTTTTAGTGTTTCGTACATACAGTGTAATTCGCATAAGAAACAACAAAAAGGTAGGGTAGGTTAGGGTCGAGATAAGTAAAAATTATATAAAAATACTAAATGTTTTTTCTTGCCTATCCTATCTGGTTGTAGCATCATATGAATTAAACCCTGTGCATTATAATATATTAACTGTTCTACAATATTTCAAATAAAACTGAAAAACTATTTACAAGTAAATATCTGCGAAAGTATTTTATACTAGCTCATTTTGAATCATCCGGAGGAGGGATCGTCTCTCCAATCTTTAACTTTGTCGGCAATACATCGGGTATGTTAACGATACCATAAGGTCGTAGATGATATATCAGATAATCAAGCACATACATTTGATTTGGTGAGACATAGTGGAAGGATATCGCATTATCGGAGCAGCATCCTAGACCCTTTTCAAAAATATAGAAAAGAAAGAAAAACAAACACAGAAAGTAAAAAATATGTGATAAACTAATTATTATTATGTATTTTTTAATCGTAAATTATACTTCTAACGTAGTATCATTAGGCCAAAAATTTTATTAGAACTGTTTTATTATACAATAGAAAATTTGTTTGGTGTTTCATCTGACACGATTAATTTGAATAAATTAGTCGTACATACAATAAATCTTATCTTATTAAGCGACCAAAAAATGTATATATTATACTATAAATTTATATTCCTTTTTGAAATCAAATTGGGAATCCCCGCAATAAAAACTCTTCTTGATAAATATAAATATTGATAACAAACACCTGCGTATTTGTTCAACCTTCAAATTTAGCTAGACAATAAAATAGGTGTGTTGTAGTAAAAATTTGAAGAAAATAAATTTAAAGTATTTAGTTGCAGAAGGTAAGATTTTAGGGAAATTAAACTAAATAAAGGTTTAACCATTACGAAAGCTATATTCGGCCTGGCCGAATCTTAGATACCCTACACCTAGAAGTTTTGAAAAAAGTGGCGAAGCTAGGGTGTGGCGGTCCACTCTGAGCGGCACAATGTCGGCGGCGGCAGTTGGGGAAATCACGTATTGACTTATTGAATTCTAGGAATTTTGGGGGCTGCAAGTTGATTAACCGTCCTGGGCTCCATAAGTCCTAGCTATGCCTCTGTATAAATAGTAGGCGTGGTCATTACCTTTTTCAAAACAAAATAACTAGCTTAGTTGTTTTATTATTGTGTTAATTTAAACATTATTTTCGTGCTAATAAACTTGTTTTCATACTGCTATACTGTATATATAGTGTAAAAGTGGGCGGACCGCACCCAGTTTTGATGTAATAATGTTTTTTTGGAAAACAAGTTGTTATTTAAAGTTTTATTCAGGAAGTTTATATATTTAACAATATAACCCTTTTTTGCCTGTGTAACCTAAAAGTGGGCGGATCACGCCCATATTTGGCATATTAACGGATAATGGTACTCTATACCCAGGAATTTTGTTTTCATAACTCAATAATGAACGCTGATATCACAATTCTATTAAAAATACGAGTGGTCGTCGACCGATTTAGCCCAATTTTCAATACCAACCTGCACACCACAAGAAACAATATATCTGCAAAGTTTCATCGCGATATCTTCATTGGTTCTCCTGTGATCGTGATTTCAACAGACAGACGGACAGACATGGCTAAATCGACTCAGGAGGTCACGCTGATCAAGAATATATACTCTTTTCTATACCTATCGTCTCTAGTTCTATGCGTTACACATTTCGTTACAAAGTGAATATACCCTTACCTTAAGGTGTAGGGTATAATTATAATATTGTAATAACATCAGATGGGTCGTGGAGTTTACTGCAGTGCAGAGGAGAATCCTTGTTGGTCAGCTCTGCAATAAAGGACAAACGTAAAAATTCATTGCCAGATCAATGGGACGGTCTGAAAATTTCGTTACAAATGTTCTGAAATCAAAAAATCCATTGAGACGCGTGGAGAACCTAAAAAAACCTTCTTAGACAATCGAATCGTTACATTAGCCAAACGCGATCCGTTCAAGTCATTCGAAGCAATTGCTAGCAAAATTGGGAATATTATATCATCACGTACCGTTCGATGCGCAGGCACTCCTAAGCGGTTCATGTTGAAGGTACGTTGACCTGCAGAAGCGTAAGTGGAGGAGTTCACATCTTTTCGAGGTGCGCAGAGGTATGCTAATGTTATATTTCTTGCAAGGTATGTAGAGTCGGTGACAACACATTCAAGACAAAAACAGCATTCAGCATAATCCTTCGGTCAGCTAGTGAGGATAGATGGATCCCAGCGAAGATTTCGTAGAAAAACAAGTAGGAACTGCTTTTGCACGGATTCTATTTCAAAGATATAGCAGCTGAAGCGAGGACTCCAAACTGGGGAGGCATATTCCAAAATGGGATGAACAAGCGATGAGTATAAAATGTTGCTGATATAGGGATGATTGAACTCTTTGGCCCAGTGCTTTGTGAAGCCTAGTACACTGCTGGCCCTGTTGGTTATGTGGCTAATATGAGTATGGAAACGGAGTTTCTGATCTAGAACCACACCGAGATCATTTACAGTTTCCAATCGATCGAGTTTATAATTGCCAATATTATAATTAAATAAAACTGGGCTACAATGGGGAACGAGAAATTTCAAATACTGTTTGCCAAAACAAAACCTAGTTATGAGAAAATATTCAAAAGGTTTGGTACAACATTCCTGTACCTGTAGAAAATTGATATCGTTTATGCCCGGAAGAATATAAAAAGTCATGAAGACTAATTGCGGATATACGGGGTATTAAGGGCGTTCTAATTCATTAAAATACGGAACCATAACTAACAACGGAACAACTAACGGAAGTAAGGTGTTAGGCACACCTATTATTCTGACCAAATAAAAATTTAGGTATTTCATCAATTAACCAAAAATGAAGTTATTTTTTGAGTTTGTAAAGCCTTTTCTCTTTTATTATGACGCTGAATTATTTACTTAACTTAAAAAACTGACAGTTACATTTCTTGAAACGTGATTCCATTTCCTTTCCAACAGTTCAGGACCGATCGATGCACTCCTCCTCCAAGGTAGCCATTTGCCACTTTATCCTGACCACTTACTCAATACTAAAACTGAATTTTCAAAAATTCAAAAAAAATATTCTGAGAATCCACAGGAGCATGGCAGTTATATTTCTTGAAAAGTGATTCCATTGCCTTTCTAATAGTTCATGTCCGATCGATGCACTCCTCCTCCAAAGTAGCCATTTGCCACTTCATCCTCACCACTTACTCACTACTAAGATAGTGAATTTTCAAAAATTCCAAAAAAATATTCGAAGAATCCACAGGAGCATGGCAGTTACATTTATTGAAACGTGATTCCATTTCCTTTCCAATAGCTCAGGTCCGATCGATGCACTCCTCCTCCGAGATAGCCACTGTCCACTTCATCCTGACCACTTACTCACTACTAAAATAGTGAATTTTCAAAAACTCCAAAAAAATAATCAGAGTTCATTAAAAATATTTTTAATTACTATTTACTTGAATAATAATTTAATAAAAATATATTTTCAGTGATTATTGCCGACATTTTAAGAAAATAAAAAGTTCGCTACGTAGCGAACTCTGGTGGATTTGAAAAAATTGAGTGGTGAGTTTTGTGGTTCATGTCCGTGCTAAGTTCGCTACAAATTTAACTTCACGCACTTTTAAAATAATACCTATTATTTTCTCCAGCAGTGTATATGTGTGTGACTTTGTAGTTGAAAACATCAAAGAAACATTATTGGCTTTTTGAAAAAGTATAGTTGGAATTAAGAATATATATATATTATATATTATATATAGAATTAAGTTCGAAATACATTTGTGTAGAACTATTCAAAATAATATCACAAAATTAACTATAACTTGGTTGCTGTTCGCGCCGGCATCTTGAGTTCTACTACTCGTTTTTATTTTCGTTAATAAAGTGTAATAACATTAATGAGGATAATATAACGATATTAGTTTAAGAAATTGAAGATTTTATTTTTAGCTACATAAACGGGATCTGTCAGCTCTTAGGAAATGGTATAACGAGGTTAATAGCTGGGTATACAATGTTGAAATCTGCGCAGACACTTCTATGTGGTTAATTTTGGAGATATATTGCTCTGCCAAAGCATAAGAAGCTATCCAATTTATAAGATTGTTAGTTGTTGGTGCTGTGGTTGGAAAGTTGTTTACGTTTGAAAATGGAGAAACATAATGAAAAATTGCAGTATATTTTGCAGTATTATCACGACAAAGGAAAAAACGCTGCGCAGGCTTGTGAACACATTTGTTCTCTCTACGGTGAAGGTGCTTTATCAAAATCTGCTGCGCGGAAAAAGTTCGCCAGCTTTCGCTCTGGTAATTTTAATGTGAAAGATGAGTTACGCTCTGGTCGTCCAATCACTGGAAAAGCTGATGAAATTAAAAGCTGATGAGCTCGAGTACCTTCGTCGGATTTCTAAAAAGCATGTCGAAATCCCAAGAAGTAGTCAACACAATAATCCTTTTATATAAACTTTCTCGAGGCACGTGTGTATCCTACAGCTGTGTAGACGTATTCGTATAGTATAGACGTATTCAAAAGTGGCTCCGTTAAAAATCGCATATTAATACAACTAAGCAATGCTAAAGTATAAATAAAAAGTTCTAAATTAAGAAATAGTGTTCTAGATCAGTGTTATAATTTATTGTATAATTTAATAAAATAAAAATTTAAATACTTTTTGAATATTTTGTTTTTTCCTATTCCATCGTTTTCGCTATGAATACTCGTGCGAAGTCTGTTCGCATTGAATCGGTGGCTACATCGCCAATCGCTCTGACTCCTAAACTGGTTTTTTCTAGCACTGCTCTAACAGTGCATTTATTAGAAGAGTAATTGGCAAAGCAGAGTGATTTTATAATAAACAATCTGATGTGAGAGCTCAGTGACTTGAAAAATTTACCTTTTAAGTTCAACTTAAAAATACCTAATTTAGAAATTTAAATATCTGTTATCCTTTTCTGTTAGTAGTTTAGTTGCAATATTCATATCGGCCTCTATTGATTTGTCATCTCCTATCTCATTTCTTCTAACGAACCTTGATCCTTCTTGTTTAATGACTATGTTTACCGTCTGTAATATGTCATTTCCTAATAGTGTATTATTTATTATACATATATACATTTTATTATATATTATAGATATAGATAAATATATTATTTGTTCGTTATCTGTGTCTTCCTTGGAGAGTGTATATAAACCATTGTTCTCCATTTTTATTGGCTGGGAATTTTAATTCGATCTGCAGTCGAAGGATCGATGCCCTTGTTGGTTGCATTTAAAACAAACGATACGTGAAGCCAAGGGTCTTCACATGTGAACCATGGTTTCTTGGTCGGCTGGTCTTTGCCGTGAATTGCTCCCGTGAATTGCTCCCGTGAATTTTGTTGCCTTAGAATGGCCGCTGATTGTGCAGTGGACGTTCAAATTTTTTTATATACATATCTTTATCAATATAATCCAGCTATAGTTTGTGCTTGATATAGCACGCTTTTATTGAACTTCAAATCTTGCACTCCATCGAAGAAATATTCAATTTTGCTCTTCTGATCTTTATGGGTTTTCAATCTCTTCTAAACTATAAAGAAATTCCCGAAACAATTCGCTTGGTTCCTTCGATTTTTTAAAATTCTGTGGACCTCAATAGCGGACAATTTCATTTTAAATTCCTTCAGATTTTTGATGCGTGCACACGAATATTTTATAGTGTTGTATTTTTGTACTCCTACATAAAGATTCTTCTACTTCTACATTCCCCCAGGCTTAATTTGTTTTACATTACCTAGAACCTGACTATTTGTTTCCAGGTCTGCTATGAACGCCGTAACATTGGATTGCTCCTCTGACCGTCGACACCGTCATTCGTTGTTACCACTGGTTGGTTTAGCTGAGCGCCAAGAATGCCGAACTCTAGATGCAGTACTTGAAGTATCATTCAGTCGTATTCGTCTTTCATATTGGTGGTATTCGATGTCACTATTGCTTTTCAAATCTGACGCCCTGCTATGTGTTTCAAGAAAAAGATCACCTGAAAGAGAGTTTCAAGAAAAGAGATAACAACATGTGCGGTTGTCGGACATGCAGCAATTCCGCAGGTGATTTCTTCGACAGCGGATTTGGAGTCACCCGATACTTAAATAGAGCACTTTCTTTGCTGCCGCTATCTTTCATTAATTTGTGGAATGTCTCTTTAAATGTTCGGACGAAGCGTCCCACCAATCCATTTGATACCGGATGCACTAGTGAGATGTTCAATGTGATTACTTTCACAAAAGTTCTGGAAGTCTTCCAACATGATCTATGTACCGTTGTCACTAAAAATCGCATCTCGTAACCTTTCTATGCGAAGGTGTTTTTGAAGAGCAGTTACAGTAGCATTCGATGTGGAGGTATTCGATCCTATGGTACATGGAACCCTGGAATACGCCTCTACTACTATGAGCCAAATACTACCAACGGTTGGTGTTAGTTTGACAGATTGTGTATTTTCGGCATGTTGTCTCAATGGCCTCATCAATTTTTTGGGACCCATACATAGCATCGGGCCAATGCGACGCCTAACCCAATATCCTTTATGTACCATACCTAGAAATCTTTGTTGCAGGATAGCTGGAACCACAATTCGAGTAAAATTTGTATGCAAGAGTATGACTCCTTCCTCTACATATAAAGACAACCGTTCGTTAAAATAAGGTTTCAAATTTTCCTGCTCCTTTGATAAGATAGGAGGCCAACCCTGGCGGATCATTGACTGTATAATTTTTAATTGTCTATCTTGATTTGTGTCTTTTTTAATCGTGTGTGTTGATTGGAAAATGATTACTCGCAGGTTAATAAACTTCATGGACATTCAGCATATTGTTTTCGAAATGATAAGATTCAAGATCTTCACCTATTGGCAGCCGAGACAGCGCATCGGCGTTGACATGTAGCACGACAGCCCATATTTGCAAACGATGCAACGTCATTTCAGGAAGGTTCTTTTGAGGAAAAAATATAGTATTTAACCCCTGGTAATCTGTAGTTAATTCGAAACGGCAACTGTAGATATACATATGTATTGGTGAAAATGCGTGATGCCAAAAATTATATAGTACTTCTTTCGCTACCTGTGAATAGTTACTTTTACTGCTGTTTAACGTCTTGGACGCGAACTGATTGGTTTTAATATTGAGTCTTTAGAAAAACTAAGCCCCACTAAGCCTGAAAACTTCTTTATAAACTTATTACAGGGTTAGGCGATTGAAATGTTACCAACTTCACACCGGTATATCTGGCAACGCGATATTGCTAACTATGTCAAATTCATACCAATGACAGCTGTTTATATTGTTTACAACGTACCACAAGCATTTGCGTCTAAGTTTTATAGAACAAAAGTTATTCCAAATGAAATTCAAACTTAATAGTGTGATTGCGTTATATTTGCGTGGAAAATCACAACCAGCTATCGTTAATGATGTCAGGCATCTCAAAGTGAATAAAACGTTTATGTATCGCACCATAAACCGTTATAATGATACAAGTAGCATTGCCAAACGCTATGGTGTATGGACGAAACAGCAACATAACCTGAAATGGTTAGGAAAGTGAAGGCTCGACTTGAACGAAATCCACGCAGTAGGGGTAATAAAATGGCGAAAGAAGAAAAAGATCTTACAAAAAGCAGTTGTTACTCTTGTACGAACGTGGCAAATTTTCAACATTGTGTTTTCTGATGACAAAAATTACCATTTACCCTATTGGGCAGTTCATAAACTCTGAAAATGATCGTGTTTAATTAACTTAACGCACTTACGAAAATTTGAGCCTACGAACGGCAACCCGAAGTAATTTTCCATTTGAAGTAATGGTATGGCAGCTATGACCCCGGATGGACGCTGTCCAATCGTTTCCATCCAGCCTGGTGTCAAAGTCAATGCGACTTATTATAGTGTCGCAAACATTTCGGTCGTACACCATACACATTCTAACAAGACTCGGCACCGTCTCATAAAGCTCGTGTGAGCTAAGAATGCTTAAAAAACCATGTTCCACACTTCATTTCTGCCACACAATGGCTTTCGAATTCGCCAGATGGAAATCCCTTGGACTAATCCATCTGGGCCATTTTGGATAGTAAGGTGAGGACTAAAAACTATGCCACTATGGATGAGCTGAAGAAAGCCATTGTATGGGAATCAGGCAAAATACACACAATTTTGTGTATTCTATTTTTTTGAATCAATAAAAAAAATTTCAACCAAAAAAAAATATGATCGTTTGAATAGGTAACAGTTCAATCCAATCCGCCTAACGAATCAATCAACCCTTAACCTTAAGGTGTAGGGTATAATTACCAAAAAAATTTAAACCATGATCAGACACGAAGTATAATTGAGCGAATGAATTAACACTATTTATATCAGAAAAAACGAGAAATCTATTCAAACATTTGATAAATACACAAAAAATACGAATTCAACCTGGAAGGATTGTAAACGTAAGATTCAAAAATCTTTGAGTTATTGTCATAGACACAAACATTTAATAGTTCATACCCACCACGTTCAAAATAAGGTTCCCACCACGCAAAATAAGGGCACTTTGAGGCCACACGCCCTCCCAACGTAACCTAACCTATTTGTCGATTTATTTCTGCGCGCACTGCTGCGTATTGCGGAAATGGTAGATTGTATTATAGGGTTTGCAAAACTTCGGCCTGATGCTGGGCTTGAGTCTTCTTGAGGAGAACCGCTGAAGATATCGACAGAAGTATCCTTTATTTTTGCGTAAGGGTTGGTATTGAAAATGGGCAAAATCGATCAAGGACCACGACTACTTTTTAATAAAAATGGGATATCAGCTTTAGTTTTTGAGTTATGACAAAAAAAAATTAAAAATACACTTCTGGGTATAGGTTAATATTATCCGTTTATGTCCGAATATAGGCGTGATGCGCCCCTTTTAGTTCACCGAAAAAACCTAAAATGGGTTCAATTGATATATATATATATATATAGAAATTTTTTTAATAAAACTGTTCATAGCATTTTATGGTCCAACAAACGGTTGTTGTTTTCAAAACTGGGCGTTGTCCAAGGTGTTGGGAGTTTAAGATTCGGCCAGGCCGAATATAGCACTCTTTCTGGTTTTAGTTTCGTTACTGTCGTGTTCTGCTGCTTAAGACCGGTGGCTTCATGTCGTCGATCGTGAGTCAGTTCATTCATTGATGTTTCTGGATATGACTCCAAAAATAAGAAAGCTTTTGTCTATCCTAACCTTATTTCAGCTGATTGGCTATCCCTGAGCCACCTCAGTCTATTGATGAGGTTTTACAGGCCTGTATCGAATTTAATGAATGTCAAGCTAGTGACGATGAATTCCAATGTTCTCCTCAAAATGTAAAATCACAATGGTTTACACTAGCAAATTAATTGATATTTGGATTCGACTAAGGAAAAAGCAGAATTGCTTGGTTCTAAATCAGATCGCACCTGACTATTTTATGATTACACTGAGCAAAATGTTTAATAAGCAATGGAAGAGTCACTATTTTTTCTTTGAAATTTTTTAGGCGAACCGCAATGCATGATTTTCAATAAAAAAGTGGGACGCGCATCTAAATTGTTTGTAAAGAGACAATATAGGATGTGTCAGTTAAATGATGATAAGGTTATTACTGAAGAAAGAGCACGATTAATATTTAAGTTAAAGTCTGCTATTAAAAAATATGCAAAAAAGATTGCAAAATCATTTGCAGGATTTAAAGTTTAACAACCCCCAAACAACAATCTTTTCAGTGTACCGCGCAGAGAGAATTTTTCCGCCAAACAAACTCTCTCACAAAGCTTCACACATGCACAAAATATGATTGTATAAGTTTTGGCCAACACTGTTCTAGATTGAAAGCAAAAGATTTATTGGAATGTTTGGAATTGGAAACTTAGGTGATGTGTGTGAAGAGAACAATGAAAGAATTCATCTAATCAAATATATTAAACGACGCATTTGAAAACATACAAGAAACTTCGTAAAGTTAGTAATATCGGATCGGATTATATACATATGTTCGGAAATATAATAAGTTATCAAATCTGTTCTCACCTCGTCGGTTTTATAATAAATGTACCGCCAATACCAAAACTTCTTGTCAGTGTGTCCCGGTATTATGTGATGCTCGGGAACAAATGGAAAGAATTTACCTCGACCTTGTAAATCTCTTGAATCGCCTGCGATTACTTTCACATTTTCCAAACACTTCCCTATTTCCACGTCTTCTGCGCCGTTGTTACCTTGCTTACATAGCTTTGGTTGGGGTATTGCTTCTGCGACAAAACGACGAACAGCTTCCCTGCTTAGCACGTATCCAGCCCCTCCGGACATGTAGCCCTATTGGCGACATTGAAATAAAAAATATTTAGTTTTATCAGATCGATGTTACCTGCTTTACGAATGGTTTAAATTTACAACCAAAATATATAGGCGTTTCTGCTGCGTATGGATAGAGGAGATATCGCAGATTTTCGACAACCGCATATCTAAAAACAATATAGATTACGTACCTCAATAATTTTTAATACTTGCTAACCTACGTGTCATCATCAGCCTTGAAAAACCAATCGGCATCATTCATATGGTGTGCATAAATGTACTTATAAGCCTCTTTTGTCTTTGCCCATAAGTTATTTCTACCCTCATTAACAGGTAATGCCACTGTGCCTAACTCCTTATCCTCACTTGAACTCATAAAAATAAGCTTATTGCAGCGTTTTCCCCAAGTGCGTTTTATATGGCGAGCTTTTGTGTGGTGATTCTTCGGATTAGTCATAATCCAGCACAGCACACGTACCTCATTGTAGAGTTTTAAGGCGATAGTAGCGTTTTCAGAAAAGTGTGAATGAATGCCAACTTCCACTTCGGGACCAGCTGATTCAATTAGATCATGGCTTCCGTGTGCATCATTTATGTCGCCATGTTGGTGTCCAGTATACAACATCCACTCTGGACGCGAGGATGTCGAATGTATAAACATTTCGGCCAAACAAAAACCAATTACCAAGCCAATAACAAGCGAAGCCAAAGAACGTCGATTGGAGCGGGAACCTATTGAAGCAATCACAAATTACATTGAGGATACATCTCGTTGTTGAGTCTGGGTTGTTTTTTAAATTTGTTTGTGCTCCAAATAATTTGTAGAAAAGCACATAATAGGGGTAATAAGGGCAGGGGTTTTAGGGCTTCAAATATCCCGACCATATTAAAACGTAATTTTTCTTATTTTTTTTTTTATTTTCAAGAGTAAAATAATTTATTGCATATATGCCTCATAATAAATAAGTTTCACTAAAACTATTGTACTATTATATATTATACTATACTATTATTAAAATAAATTAATTAAATTAAATTTAAATTAAATATAAAAAATATTTTTTCACCTGGATATTTGAAATGGGCAAAATTGTTTTCCTTCAAGGTCAAACTTATAACAACTTCACAATTGCGACAATTTCGAATGATTTTCATTTATTTTGAATGTAAATAAATTTCAATCAAACGTGTAGAATGAATGAACGCATAACGAGCATCACCGACAGAAATTTGAAGAAATTCTTGAAGACTATAATTTAATGATCTATAACTATAATTAACTTCCTTCCGTTTGACAAATATAGTTAAATTTTATTTTAATATTTTTATCTATAGAACTTTGACCTTTCCTATTTACAAAAGGTTTAAAAATGCATCGACTGTATTTTAAAATCTATCTGTATATAATCATACGTTCTATCTATCTATATAATACATACGTTTTAAGGTCAAAATTGTTTATGAATAATGTTATTTCGAATTTTTCTTAGAAACTGCGTGCAAGAGTTTTGCAAGGTTTAATGAATGATCTTGAGACAAACTTACGCGAGTAGTGAACAATTTATTAATTATACAGGTTAGCAACAATTTTGCAAAAGAATAGCCACTAATTTTTTTCTAGGATATTCATCCACCCAATACGAAAATAACACTTACAATTTTTTTAATAGTAAGATTTTTTAAAACATTTTTGAACATTTTTTCTTAAAATTCTTGAAGGTAGTTCTAACCAACTGATAGTGCCAAATAAAGTATTGTACTACGTTAGAGATAATTAACTGGACAGATAGGTATTCGAGAAATATCCGAAAATGTGAAGCTACCTTCACTTTGGAAGGGCATTGACAGAGCAGGTTGATTATAAACTCTTGCACGTCATCACAAAGTGTGCCGTGATCGACTTTGGCACTAGATATCCATCTAGACAGCATGTGGCATGTGGAGCATGCTTTGTGATCACCCCAACAACAACTCTCAACCGCTCTCTCGATAAGGGGACAAGTAGCTTGGAGTTTTTCTAGCTCCCGTGAAAGTGAGCGAGTAGTTACACAATCGGATCTGTTTCCCCAGATGTGATTGGATTAGTAAGCCACTGAGTTTTTAAAAGATTAACGAATCGAAAAACTAGTCCCAGATTTTGAGCTCATTTGTTTCTGCATCATTGGCATGTCCAAAATAAGGCTGCCTGTACAGATTTAAGTCTAAGGAGCCTTTCCCTGCCGAACTCAGCCATGTACAGACAATACAAAATGTACGGTGGCAGCCCCCATCTTGCTCCGATGACCATTCTGCAGGCATAGCAAGCGTTCATTACTTTCTTCATTCTCTCGAGCTTGCTGTCCAGAACGAAGCGAAGGTAGTTCACCTAAACGTACAGATGGTTTGGCGGTTCAGGCAGGGTATCCCGAAGTCCAGTATCGTATGATTTTTGGTGAAGAGCACTAGTTCGGTCTAATATGCATACTAAGGCCATCGTACTAAGGCCATCGTACTAAGGCCATCGTACTAAGGCCATTCTGTGCAATGCGCTCTCAATCGAATTTCCCTTCATGTAAGCATGTTGAGACTGGTAAAAGCGTTGTATGATCGTACTCAGTATGTGACGGTGTCATTATTATAATGATAAAAGGGAGATGTTTTTACAGTCCCTAATGGAAAAGTGCGTTGGGCTACCTGCTTTCTGGATAAATATAACCCTGACGTTTCTCCACTTCCTGGGAATGTACTTCTCAATGTAAAATCTCAATGAGCAATAGTGGTGTTGTATTTAGGGACTTTTGTAACATGGCCGGGTTGATACCGTCCGATCTCGCTGATTAGATTAAACTAGTGTTGGGGTCACTAGCTGGTTGCTTCGATTTTTCTGATTATGACAAAACGTTTTGAATCAAATGTGTCTTCAATATGACCAATAAGCAGCATAGACAATTCCAATATATAATTTTGAATATTCAGAAACAACACTTTGATGAAGAAACCAATTGCCTAGAACGCAATAACGAAATAAAGGGTCCCTTAAAGCCGCTTCGTTTATTCCTAGAAAATGTCATTTGTCCTTATGTTCGTTTATATGATAGCTATATTCGATATCGTCTTAAAGTTTCAATCAAACACTGATTGTATGAATAATCTTCCTTCGAATCGCTTTACGCCTGCCGCTCCATTTCAATATGCGGTGAACATTTTTTGGGCCATATCTACCTATTTCAATATCCGTGGAAGTGGACTTACAAATGCTAAATATCAATTTTTAAATGTTTGCAACTAAAGCTACTCACATTGAAGCTGTCTGTGACTTATCCGTAAAAGCCTTCATTGCCTAACTCAAGCGTTTGATTGGTTTGACCGTGGAAATTCTTCAGGTTTTTTTTTTTTGCGGCAAATCAACTAACCTTCGGCACGAATTCAAAATTAGTCGAGATAAAAACCAGATTTACCAGCCTAAGATTTAAAAATGAAATTAATAATTGTTATGTACCAACAAATTAATTTATTTTCTTTTTATTCTTCTGGATGCACTAGTCAAAGTACCAATATTAAAAAGGGAACAATGGTGTCGATTCACGAGCACAACGAGGAATTATCGACACTGTGCCTGCAAAACTCTAAAAGGTACAAGTAAATGAAGTGAAAGCTATACGAGAAATCTACCGTCGCGCTATCAACGCCGACGAAATGTTAAAGCAGTAATTATTTGTATTAATGAATGGTAATGTACATTACACTGTAACATTCACTTTTTTCTAATATACATACATGTAGAATAAAATACTCACTTCGACGTAACATTAGACGTGAACAAATTTTTTTAAATTTTAATATTCTGAAATCAAATTTCCTTTTAGTTCCATAAGGGTGCACTAACCGACATCATATGCTGACATTACGCGACATCGTCAACGACCCTATCCTTGTTTAAAGGAATGTACGAATACGCGAATGACCCGCTTCCACAGGCGGTCAAACAAGTTGAAGGGAAGATCAAACAACGACAAACATGAACAGAGAGAAGCAACCGGAGAGCAAGCATAAGACGTATATGTGCGCATATTTGTTTTGCTAGCCTGCCTCGTGAATTCTCGTGGTTTTTACAAAATTTTGTTTCAAGCTTTAGATTAGTTTGAGATTTCTGTATTTTAGTGTTCTTCCCTTGAAAGTTGGGTTTGGTATTTAAGTGTGTGAAGTTAAATACGTAAATCCGACGCGAAGTTAGAAAAGACACAAACCAAAATACGAATATAAATTCGTGCATAATTAGCAGTGCCAAGGTAAGGTGCCACTCAGATTTATTTATTCGTTTAGTAAAACATATAATCTGAAAACGGTTTGTAATTGGTGGAAAGGTCAATATATCAGCTACCTAATCCTGAAAAATTCATCCGTGCACAGGCAAGTATACCAGTATACCAGTATACCTCCAAAAGCACTTCTGATACACATTTTGTTCAACAAAAAACATAACTAGGACAAACGTTGTATACAGTTCGAAAAGTCACTATATAATTATAATAAATCTATACTTTCAGATTTTAAATAGTATTTGTTATTTATTTCACATATTTAATTGGTATAAAGTAGACGTTGTGCTAATTTTTGGCTGTCAGTGCATAGTTGTTCGAATTTTTACAAAAAAAATTAAGATTAATAACTCCAGAATGGTCACATCTATATTTTTTCATTTGTTTTCTAATATTTGTGCAAATTAAGTATTGTTATACATCGTTAGATGCACTTGGGGGGTCAAACATCCGTTGGCACCTACCATTTTAGGTTTGGGAAACTTCACCACCTTTGTTTATATATGGTGAAATTTATATTTTAAATTGTCTATACACAGTATCTTTTGAAACAGTTTCACTCAGTTCGTGTGAGAGAGATGAGGAAGAAAGAGAAAAGTCTACACTCTGGTATCGAGTGTTAAGAATGTTTGAAACGAAAATAGACCCTGGTTCTCAGTTTCTTTGCACGCACAGCAGTTGTCAAACGAAAGAAAGGCAACGTAGTTTGCCGAAAGCGTGTTCATATTTTCTCTCACTCTGGCCAACATTTTGATATTCAGTAAATTTCACAAACACTTTGACATCACATATTTACGACTTTTGAAACCAAATGAGAAACCAGTGTGTGTAGCCACCGATGGTATCTATATACCAGTAGTGAAACCGTTTCAAAAGATACTGTGTCTAGCCAAGTTGATTTCATAACTAAATGAGTCCGTGGTGAAACATGAAACAGCTGATTTTTTCAACATACTGAAAGACAGAAAACAAGAACAACAACATGGTAGCGCTCACGTATAGTGTACATGAATTCAACAGCTCATAAAAAATAGACGTCAAACCGATTTTTTAAGCGGCGAATTCGAAGTGTCCTATCTCATTATCTC
Organism: Myopa tessellatipennis; assembly: GCA_943737955.2. Classification (NCBI taxonomy): domain Eukaryota; kingdom Metazoa; phylum Arthropoda; class Insecta; order Diptera; family Conopidae; genus Myopa; species Myopa tessellatipennis. Next base: position 2,128,585 of record OX031317.1, on the reverse strand, counting down.
TGGTAGCTACTGACGTGATTTCGTCAAACGCACTCAATATACATATGTATACCAAAGCCTACAAGACTGGAAACTCTTTTTTCGATTTGAATGTGTTGGTGAATCAGGCTTGGGTGGAATAGATTACAAAAACAAAATGCATGCAATTTGGACAACTCGGGGGTTTGTTTACAAAATGCAGAAAAATACAAAATACTAAAAAATACCAAGGAGACAGTTTTAGAACCAAGGTATGCTTCTAGAAATGACCACGGAACCTTTTCTAAGTCTTATAGTTGCACAATATTGAATATTTTGCAAGTAACGCGAAGTTAAATTTTATAAAAATTGCTCATTTCACAAATTTAGTCAGCTGTTTTTAACGTACCACACGTATTTTTAGCGGAAACACAGACCAACGTATTAAATGTGTTTTGTTGAATATTAATCTGTGATTTACTAGGTGGGGTGAAAAGTAACCTCCTTGGGAATGAAAACATTAAAAATGTTTTTTATTTTATTCAACATTCCCGTCCGAAAAGTAATCTCCCGGAAGGTCGGCAAAATACTCCTCCGTGGCGTCGATGATTTCATCGCGTGAGCTGAAGTTTTTGTTGATGAGCTATCTTTTGAGGTTTGGGAAGAGATAATAGTCCGAGGGAATGGGAAATGAAAAATTACAAAAACCAATAAGTTTACATTACTTCTTAATATTTCTAAACCGCTAAGCAATCGGCAAAGCCGCGGCAACTCTTAAATGCAAAGTAGTTTCTTGTAATGTTTACTTGAAACCCAAACAAATAATAAATAATAAAGTTGTGTCGTTGGTATCCCTGCAACTAACTCACCCCATAATTTTGTGACAGCGTGTTAATAAAGCAAAACGGTTTACCTTTTCAGTTATCTTACTTTACAATAGCCGGTTTTATCTTGTAACAGGGAAGCAATTTCACCATAAAATTCACTTACTGCTTTGAAGTGTACATACATATATTAAGGCATTGTATTTATACAGATTAATATCTTTATATTTAGTATGAAGAAAATTACCCATTTGATTTTTAAGAATTTTTAATTAAATTTGTTGCCATTAGTTGGCATGCGTTGTTTTTTCGTTCAAAAAAGCAACAAATTCCAACGAATTCTATTGTCTTTGTTGTGTTTTCTTTTCAGCAGGCTTTGCGTAATCATGGCTTGATTCGAAATGTAATGTTATACGGTGTATTATAGCAGGATCACCATGTAAGGTCCCTAGCGTAAAAACTATCTATAAGAGGATACACTTCCCGGTCGACCTACTATGGTGTCCAGCGTGGAACGATACTGGACAGATCGAGGTGCCTTGCTAGAAGATGGCAATGTATTATTGCATGGACTGGAGTATTGCTTATGCTTATGGGAATGTGAGAAATGAATGAGCCTGATGGTGTTTGTCTGTTAGACAGTTTATGAAGTTTATTCTGATTTATATCACTTGGGTTTTTATATCCAAAGTGATCCCATTCTTTTCATAAGAGTAAACATAAAAATAATACATTTCTTATATGCTTATAATATTCTTACTTATTCTAAGCTTAACATAATAGTCCGATAGTATTATTCTAAACTTACCAGTCACAAGCAGATAGTACTGCTTGTTCACACTCTTACAAATTTATTCCCAACTTACTTAAATATTCGAAAAAAGTCGAAATATCCCTTTTTTAAAAAACAACAACAAAAATAGAGCATTTGAAGCTGGAGTATAGTTATCGAGCAGCCAAAAAGCCGTTTATTTCCGAAAAAATCGCAGAGCCCGCATAACATTTGACAAAAAGATATTGGTCAGTACAAATATGGAAAACAATCCAAAAAATTAGCAGACCAAAAAATAAGCGTTTGGATCCTCGCTATTGTCACGGCACTATAAAACATGGTGGGGGGGAGGAGAGAGAGGATATAATGCTGCTCCGTATTCGGTATTGGACTTTTACATCGAATAATTAGCATTATCAATAGGTTTATCTATAAAGACATACTGCAAAATGTGATGCTTCCCCATGCATGGTTCCTCCTCTCCTGGACCATTCAGCACGACGATAATCCAAAACATACATCAAAATTTGTTTCTTATTAAGGAATCAATATTCTGAAATGGCCTGCAGTCCCCAGATCTTAGACCGTTCGAAAATCTATGGGAATTGTTTAAATTAAATTAAGAATAAATTTGTGAGAGAGAGAAATTTGTGAATTTTTGACAGTTTTCTCTATCATACGAAACATTATTATTATACGAGACTTATCCGGAACATTAGTCTCCAAGGACACGAGTGGAGAGAGGCAGCGGCTCACGGCAGCAAAAAACAACATCGGCACAGACAATTGATGTCTGGTTGACACTAATTCAAAATTTTGCCATTTATGGGCAAACCCTTTAATTTTTTGAGCTGTCAAATTTAGATGAATCCAATTTTTCTAAATTTTTTAAATGCGCAACAGCTCAAATGATTAAATTTTAATTGTAACCGCTGTATCCTTTTAAAAATTGCTTGAGCTCATGTAGAAAATAAAATTAAGTTTCTAATTTTATAGCGCTTCATTCTAAAGGTTAGATTTCCTTTTACGGGTTTGTAACTTGTAACGGGTTTGACTTAATACAAATAAAATTTTAGCACGTATAAAGTCTTAGAATTGGACATTAACAGCCTTATCATGTATTTTTAAACGCAAACTCAAACGCGACTCAAACGCATTGCGTTTCAAATGGTATGATCTAACTTTTTCGAGTAGACTGCGTTTGAGTTTTGAGGAGAACACAAACTTTACGTAGCCTTGCAGACTTCCTCTGTTTGCAGAGCACAATGAGTTACCATGTATGAAACATTTTTAGCATTTTTACAAGTATTTTTTAGGAACGCCAACGAATTAGTGGTATAATTGATGTATGGCAACAATTTGTACAACAAAAGCAAATCTGATAATTCGCACACAATGTTTACATACTGATATTGTGTTTATTATCGTTTGCTCTTTATGTGAGAGTGAATATAGCAGCAATATTCCCCGTGCGACTACTAGCGCAGCGTCATAGCGAGGAACAAAATACGGGGATACTCAGAAGAGGGACAATTCTGATCGTTCACATATGCCGGAGCTTCGGTAACTCTAATATTATTTGTTATTTATGTATGTGCATTATTTTATTTTATATAATGAACAGGTTTATGACGAACTACGCATGAAAAAAGAAATTTTTCTGGATCTTTTGGAGAAGGTAGCGCCGTGCATAAAAAAAATTGTATGAGCCACTGTTCAGAATCACTCCAAACGCGAGCATTTTGCAATCGTCTGGTTTGAGAGACTTTTTCCACGAAATAGCTCATCCATCATGCCACAAATACGTAGTGAAGTCTGCAAAGCATATAAATTACCTACAAAACTGCGTTTGCGTTTGGTTTCTCGTTTCGATTGCGTTTGAGAGGTTTACAGATTTTCATCTGTCAATTCTCCGAAAAATACAAAAAGCACAAAACAAAACGCGAAATAAACGAAACGCGAAAAGATACATGATAAAGCTATAAATATAACTTTTGAAACTTACCTTCGTGGAGCACAGTTCTGCTGTGTGCGTTTATATTCATTATTAAAGTCTGGAATATGGTTAGGTCTGGTTAGGTTTGCTACGAATTCCTATTAAACTGTTTTTATTGATTAGGCCAGCATCAGTATCAGTAATACACCTATAGTACAGTTAAGATACGGTAATTATTAAAATGTAATAAGTAATTCTTAAAAACAATAGAAAGATATTAAAAAATAAAATGGATTCAAACCCTCATAATTCTCAAAGTCTGCATAATGAGAAGGAGAATGATCATTTCAAATATTCGGATTAAGTGTAGTATGGGCAGCATTGTTGCCATTGTTGTTTTGAACACCTAACTTTTTAAAGTTATTCAAAAGAACACAATATGTTACGCTTGCGTATGGCATTCAATACCGCCTCAGTTAATCGACCATACAGGAACGCATTACATACTGATTGTATTTACTTTGTCATAGCAATTTCATACAAAGAACATACATATTTTATATAGCATATACATTAGGGTGGTCCTTAATTTTCAAAATCAAATTTTTTTCGGTCTTACCCTCTTAAAATATAATAGTAGGTCAGGAAATGATATGTGCGAAATTTCAATTTAGCTACTTATGGTAATACTGAAAGCAAAAATGGAAATAATGAAAGCACCCCGAACCAAAAAAACCGCACCTCGGAATTTTACAAATATTCTGATTTGCTAGTAAAAAATGTTAGTGAAGGTTCTCAATCTCATAACAAAATTCCCTCATTAACTGATTATAAAATTCTTTGTAATAAAAAGACACAATGTAGCAAATAGCACAATTCAGAAAATAGAGAAAGACCATAATTTTTAAGATTATTTCAATATCGTATTAAGCCAAAAGGCCATATCTTAGTACTAAGCGCAGAAAATTATTCGAATGGAAGAATTTCTCAAAGAATTGGATGTAATGAAAGTAAGGTATGACGTCTTTTAATAAAATTTCAACAAACCGGAACACTACACAGAAATATGGAAGCCACTACACAGCGGGAAGATCGAACTCTGACACAAATGTGCCTTTCATAATCGGTTTCAAACTGCCAGGGAAATAAGGAAAGAGCTTCAAGTCAAGTAAGCAATGAATATCAGCAAAATAACTGTTCAAAGACGCCTTAAAGATATGGGTCTTAAATCTCGTCGGCCTGCCAGAACGTCGCTCTTAACTACGGCTATTAGCTGGTTGCTTTATGTATTAGGTCAAAAAATATGAAATGTCCGATTGTGAAACGAATGTTTCGTTTATTTGATCTCCAATAAGAAACAATGTGAATAATCAAAATATGCTCCTAAGCTATGGATGGTGTTTTGACATTTTCACGCTAACTTTTAATGCCTGTAGCGAAGAAGTCTGCGGGGCGAGAAGCAGTGAAATGCGAAAAGGCTTGTCTCACAGCTTCTTGGGAACTGAAGGATTTTCCTTGTAAGAACTAGTCCAATGCCTGGAATAAGTGGCCTGATCTGTTGGTGCAAGGTCTGGTGAATACGGTGGGTGACAGAGAGTTTCCAAGGCTAGCTCCTGTAATTTGACTAGCATTGTTCAAGCGACATGTGGTTGAAACAAATATTAGTGATTATGAAAACAATTTATTTTCCATTTAGTGTTTTTTAATAGAGAGAAGAATAGAGGAAGTGGAATAGCCGTCGTTATAAAAGAAAATTTTATAAGAAAAAATTTATGGTACTATTTTTGTTATCAGTGTACTTTTATGTGAAGCAGTCCAAGCGAACATTAATGTTGGTAGACACCGTCTCACACTCATATATCGCCTCCAACAAATAGCATACCACAATTTATAAAAACTAGATGAAATATTAGCTAAAATAGAGAGAAGACGCAACGCCATTAAAGTGGGAGATATAAACATTGACATTAAAAAACACAATACCACAATGCCTTATCTTGATACGCTGGCATCTCACAAACTGCAAAAGAGAAACGACAGTGAGTGTACGAGAGTTCACATCCCACGTGGGAGTAGCACCAATAATATTAATAAAGAGAGTGATTTATGGATCCGTAATAAAAACCACCACACTTCGGATCACTTCGCTCTCGTGTTTAATGTGAAAAGTTTAAATAACAACAATAACCATAAACATGCAAATGATCGACATAAGTACACTGTAAATGGAAGTACGGCAAAAAAATTAATTAAGTAAAATTATTGGAGTTCTATAATAAACTCAGAAAATGCAGAAGATATGTATTTCAAACTACAAAATACATTTAATGATATTTATTCTAACTCGAAATGTGTAAGTAAAAAAAAATATGTGGATAAGTGAGGAGCTGATACAATGTTGTGTAACAAGAGATAATAAGATTCTCTAAAAGCTTTACCAAAAATATCAAGGTCTCTATACATAACTGCCCTGTACGAACACTTTTGTATTTACAAGGCTTAACTCAATATAAGATAATTAAAATTCGATCTACTTTGAACACACTACAAAAATTAAAGTCCATAATATTTTAAACAAAATCAAGTCGAAAAGTGCTGGATACCATGGAATCAGAATGAATCAATTGAAAATATATGCAGAATTGTTGACGCTGTTAATAAAAAAGTTAATCAATTCAAGTATTAACGATGCCAGAATACCTTAAAATCGTTCTTAAAATCGCGGTAGTTCGTCCGATACACAAAAGTAGAAAAATTTTGGAAGAAGTAGTAGTGGGATTTCATTACTAAATAGAAAGTACTTCACGAATACCAGGGCGGCTTCCAGAAAGGAAAAAACATCAACAAACTTCTGAGATATTTTGCCAGCGTGCTCAGTGGATTGGACTAAAAATGTTGTCTCACGAAAAACTAATCACTTCAAAATTGCGGGGTACTTGGTGTAAGTGACGAAGTGCCAATAGCATAAGAGGTCCCTGAAGGGTCAAAGCTAGGACCCATTCTTTATATAATGTATACTAATTATATGCTTAACACTTTAAGCAGTAGGACACATTACGCAGACGATACAGCAATCGTTTCGCACAAATACATAGATACTGAATAAACTAGACTAACTGAATAATACGTGAACTGAATACAGTTACCAGATGGTGTCACGAAAATGGTCTTAAAATAAACGTCAACAAAACTTAGCTTTTACACGTAAGAAAACCGAACATCTTGTACCAAAATATAGAAATTAAATTTCACAACTACGATTACTTACCACTTTTCAAAACCTATACTGAATGTTACCTATACCTATACTGAATAAGTTTTATGGTAGTCCAATTCCTTAACCACAAAAACAACGATTGCACAAACTGATTACAAATATCAACACCACAAATTCAAGAACGAAAAGATACCATGTATAACAACAAATAATATTACTGATATGTTCTACAACTATTATTATTATCTACTATTATATTTATCTTCTATTTTTAGGTTGTGTTAACCAGTTTTTGATTTTATTTCTGCTGTAAATAAAATTGTTTCTCATTGAACCTTGAAACTATAATTAAACTTAATATATCTCCTACAAATAGGCTCACAAAGCTTTGCGGGATTTTAGTATACTTAATTCAAAATTCAATCCACATTCTTATAAACACTTTATAATACAATTGCATTGGATATATCGAAGTGAACAATAAATAAAGAAATAAAATAAATTTCAAATATCAGTAGTAAGTAAATATAACCAAAAGTCTTTTTTTTAATTTTTTATTATTACGACTGTCAGTTATGACTGTTACATCTAAACGAAATCGATTGGTCACACCCGCTTCCGTCACATCCATTAAAAATTTAGAAAGTAAATTAAGAGACATGTAAGAAACAAAAACCAATTACATATAAATTTTAGAGCATTCTATTTATAAAAGAAATTTATTTCAAAAATTTTTTAATATATTTTATTTTCTTCGTTTTAGTCATACAAATATGAATCCCTTAATGTAAAAAAATGTTCCAATATTTCTTTCCATTAAAATTTCTTCTATAAATTTTGGCACAATACATGCACAGCGACATAACATAAACCGCATAAGATAAACCGCATAACATAAAAGATAAGAGACTCTACTTACTTAATATTGTAATAAACATATAGGTTAATTATACATTATTGATGTCATTGTGCCTGAATTTGAATTTTTTTAAAAATCAAATCTGCTGGGAATCGAACTGCTGGGAATACAAAACGAACGCTCTATCACTAAGCTGCATCCTTATATGAAAACATATATTTAAATACTGACAACTTTCTTAGAAAAGTGATTTTTTTATTTACACTCCCGGTAAAAAAATTTTTTACCGTTCGTGTAATTACGTCTGTCTTAATTTAAAAAAAAAAACAATTCTTCTGATGAGAATCGCATTCGCATGCAAAGCTAAAACTCTATCGAGCTACATCCTCTATGTGAAAATAAAGGATCCGTCCATCCGTAGGTCTTCCCGTAAGTCCATTCCTGTTAGTCTGTCCGTCTGTCTTAAGTAAAAAAAAAACTCTGATGAGAATCGAAACTGGACCTCTAAATAACGGGACCCGTTGGGATTTATCCGGCTGGAGACAATACTCAAGAGACATGGCCTAAAGTTAGGGTCGTATTCATTCCTAAGGCAAGCAAAGCGGCTACACAATTGCCTAAATCCTATCGACCAAAATAAGCTTTAGTTTCTACTTTCACAAAACATTGGAGAAAATTCTGGACATGTATGTACATTAAGGAAGTATTACTCAGTGAACCAGTTTGTAGTGTACCCACATACCCGCACTCCGCTCCTGTATAAATCAAACACTCAAGTTCCGTAACACTTGACGAATTTTGTTTATGCATGCATTTTTTATGCAATACACTCAATGCAGTAGTTAGTGACTGACATTCTGCTTGATCTTTCTGTTTCGAAGCAACAGAATTAACTTAGTTTGTAAACCGCCCAATTCTAATCCGAGTTTATAATTGGACAACGGTTCAATAGTAAATTAGTAATTTTATTAACAAACGAAATTTATGTGTGGTGAAGGTGAAAGTGAAAAAACAATAACCACATTCAAGTTACATTAGCAAAGATACACAAATTAAAGATATTTACGGCCGTATTCAAAAAGTCACGACGACGACGATGTCGGTGACTCTCTTCTATGCATTTCGACGATTACAAAATATCGATTCGACGAAAAGAACAAAAATCACCCACATCGTAGTGGTCACGACTCTTGGAATATTCTTTTGGCGACTCTTTTGAAGTTTAAAGCGACACAACAGCTTACGAAATTGTATGTGGGAAATGAAGCGGATTGTCTCTTAGGTTAGCAGCAATAGCTATCCAAGCTAACTCAATAATCAGGGATAGAATACGGTGATGTCAAATCACAGTACACATTTTGTATTGAATTTTAATACAGATTCTGATAAATTTGAAAGGATTGTTAATGCTCGTTTTATTTGGTACGGCGCACAGTGGCCGGTTTTCAATTTAGCGACCAAAAGTAATTTTTTTCAATGTCACCGATTTCAAAATGGGTTAGGTCATATGAAAGTAGAAACCTGAGAACCTAGGGAGCCGAAAAATGAAAGCTTTATCTTGATTATTTCATTAGTAACTATGCAATAAAATACAGCACTTTTTATTTTCAGCTAAAATAAACACATTTTTTAAACTTTTCCCAGATTTAGATATCCATATCTGTCAATAGATATTAAGTTACGGTTTTTTTATTAAATTCTTGGATATATTCGTTGTCAAATGTTGTTACAATTGAGTAAAACTGTTGGATAGTTATTACGTAACAAGAATTGCAGAAATGTTCCAAATTTGGTTAAATTTCGTCGTATTTTGCTAAAGCTTTCTCTAAAAGCCTATACCCATTATGATTGCATCGGTTTGCCCCCCTGGGCGGTAGAGCCTATTATGTATATGAGTCAAAATCACACACTGCAAACGTTTTTAACATGTTATTCATTGATTGATTGATAGAAAAGTCGGACAAGCCTTAACTGATACTAAGGCATCCTCTTGCTGTATTATATGTCATCAAACCACGTACAAACCGGTACACTAAGCCAAGCAGCAGAAGATGTCAATTATTCTGAAGAGGCATACGAATTCGGATTGTCGCTTCTTCACACTAGAATTCGTTTCATGGAATATATACTCAAATTGGGCTATGATTAAGAATAAGGAGAAATGGAAGCTGAAAAAAAGTCAAATACACGAAAAATATCGTGAAATAGGGCTAATAATTGACCAGCCAAAACAAGCAGAGGGAAATACGTATGATGGAAACACCGCTAGAAGATTTTTCTCAGATCCTGAGACGGCAGCTTTCATTATAGGAGTGGATGTTGAATTAATTAAGCGATTCACAGTAATAATAGAAGTTATAGCATACAGCAGGATGATTGATGCCAACGAATTTCGTGAATATTCAAAGAAAACCGCAGAAATTTAGAACGAAAAATATCCCTGGAGGAATATACCATCAACAATTCATAAAATTCTTTATCATGGCGAGCAAATTATTGAAAATAGTGCCTGAGCCTGAATGTAACTGTTATGCCAATGACCTTGAACAAAAAAGTCAACTTTTACCAACAACCAAAAACGTATCTTAACGTTCTGCTAAAAATTAATTTCGAAGTTGGTCTACGATCTACCAAAAATTGACTTCACAACAATAAGTTGCTGCATAATTACGCTGAGCAGGAAAAATATAGGTGTTTATAATTACTTAGAACCAGCCATATAAAGTTAATAATTAAATATTAATATTAACGTAGTTTCCTTCAATTATTGAAACTAATAAGTTAAAAATATGTTTCTGTAAACCCTCGTCAAAAAAGATAAGGACCGGTACAGAAAGTATAGGGGAAATCAAGTAGTAACTTATTGAATTCTAGGAATTTTAGGGGCTGCAAGTTGATTAACCGTCCCGGGCTCCATAAGTCCTAGCTACGCCTCTGTATAAATAGTAGAACCAAAACAAGGTTGAACCATTGTGTTTACGTAAGAAAGGCAGCAGACGTTTCTGCCAGGGTTCGGAATGCACGCACCGCGACCAGCACACCCCGGCACATTCACAACGATTGAGGTGTCTCTTTTCACTTGCTCTGCCCTTACGACTGCGCTTCACTTCAATTTCACAACACAGTCGACGTGCGAGAGCTAGCTACAGCAACACAGCTCCGTGTTTCGGAAACGAACGCTAGCACAAAACACACTTTCATTATACATCGAGCTCAGCCCGATTTACCGAAGCCTGCCATACTATAAAATAACTAATTTACTCTTCGCAAAATGATCCTTCACGCGCTGGCATATGTTGATCTAGCGAGTTTTGCCAACTTTTTGTAACTAATATTTAGATTATTAGTAAAAATGGACAACATTTTTTTAGGGATTACTTCTTGGGAGGTAATTTTTTAGGCTTGTGATATTGCTCTCGCTAAATAGTTTTGTGAATTACAAATATTATTTTTTGCTTAAATATTAATTACACTAGAAATATCTTATGTATGTATGCAAAATATTATTTTTCGGCCAATCGTTTTGATGCGGCAGAAATTTTCGTCTCGTATTTAGGTAGTCAGTCTTTGCATTTTTTGTGGCAACAGTGTTTGAGCAACTACGTATTTGTTACGAGTTTTTAATATTATTTAGAGAAATGTACTCAAGAAAACCAAAATGTTTATCTTTAAACGAAAAAGGTGAAATAATTGAAAAAGTTGGCAAAGGAGAAAGCACATCCAGTTTGGTTAGTAGTATATCCAGTATGGCGTAGCTAAGTCAACAATCTCGGGAATAAAAAAAAGGATATCATCTTTCAAGTTATTTCAAACCGCCAAGTGAGCTCTAAGAACAGAAAAACTTTAAAAACAGACGAGAATCTTCATATGGAACGCGCATTGTACAACTGGATTTATAAACAACGTGTTAAAGGTTTACCTGTGTGATGATATGCTGAAGGAGAAAGCAAAGCAACTTTTTGGGGAAATCCAAGAAAAAACAAGGTACTTATTTGCATGTTCTGGATGGTTAAATGGTTTCAAATCGCGATTTGGTATACGTTTATTAAAAATATGTGGGCAAAAGCTTTCTTGTGATCACGCAGCAGTTCAGCCATTTATTAAAAAATTGAAAGAAATAATGTATGAGCTTCAATTTTCTGAAAATCAAATTTATAACGCCGATGGATTATTTTGTAAGATGCTGCCTGGGAAAACGTATGTGGCTCGTGGTGAAAAAACTGCTTTATTTCAACAGGGTCTACCCATTAAAGCGCTTTTTCTTGATAATGCACCTTGTCACCCACAGGAACATTTTCTAAAATTAGATGATTTGGTGGCGTTTACAATGCATATGCCACCTAATGTTGCGCCTTTGATCCAGCCAATGGATCAGAATGCAATTGGGTTATTAAGCTCTATTATAGAAAGAGTCTCTTTTAGATTAGCTGTCGGAAAAGAGAACCCATTGGAGTTTTTAAAAACATTAACCATTAGAGACGCAATTTCCTTGTTTGCAATAGCTTGGGGCAAAGACTACAAGACTGGAAACACTTTTTTCGCTTTGAATGTGTTAGTGAAATCAGGCTTGGGTGTTGTAGATTAAAAAAACAAAACGCATGTAATTTTGACAACTCGGGAATGAATTTTGACAGTTGGGGAATTTGTTTACAAAATTCAAAAAAACGAGTAACGGAAATTATGCTCCGTACAAAATGCTCGATTTTGTTGCTGTTTTTACAATATTACATAGAAGTAGTGAAAGAATCATACGTAATTGGTACGTAAAACCCATTTCATCGGTAAGAATGATCAATTAAAATTCAACCCAACCATCACAACAAAAAATTAACACAGCAAAAATTTAATACAGGGGGTATTCAAAATAAGTGATTCACGGTTTAAGAGAGATAATATTAATAAAATAAAATCAATGTTAACAGCAAACAACTATCCCAAACACATAATAAGAATTCTTATTTAAAAATACGCTTTAGGACATAATAATCATAACACACACAACTTCTCAAACAACAACAAAGCTAAGGATATGAACAAAAGTTCGGTTGCAGTTTCATATGTGCCTCACATAACAAACCAAGCTAATCTGAGAAATTTACATAATTAGAAATATAGACATTCGTTTTGCGTATAAACCGAACAAGACAATACAGAACCTTTTCTCGAATATGAAAGATAAATTACCTGATGAAAACATGAGCAACGTGGTTTATGAAATCCCTTGTAGAGGTAACATAAACAATAATTGCAATAAAGTTTACAAAGGTACAACGAAACGGTTAATTAAAACTAGGTTAGCAGAGCACAAGAGAGACATCATTAATAAAAACAACAACCACAAGTCAACATATAAGAGAACAAAATCACTTAGCAGAATTTGAACATATTAACCAGAGATTAAGGATAGGACACTCAAGAATTCGCCGCTTCAAAAATCTGTTTGACATATATTTTTTTATGATCTGTTGAATTCATGTACACTATACGTGTGAGCAACCGTATTTTTGTTCATGTATTCTGTCATACAGTATGTAAAAAAAATCAGCTGTTTCATGTTTCACCACGGTTTCTTTTAATATTGAAATTATTGTTTCCACTGTTTCCAATTGTTTACAATATAAGTAAACTGATTAAATAATCCCAATTAATCTGATTAAAGCAACAGAAGATATCTGGAATGAAAAGTATTTTCAGTCCCCTAATGCACGGGCCTAAGGTGTAATTTTAATAAGAACATAAATGAGTTAACTCATTTTACGCAGACTATGAAGACATGCCAGGAGAAACAATAGATGGTAAAACTACTGCAGATAATTCAAAATTATTGCTGTGGCCTCAACACAAAGTAATGCAAACATCTGGATTAAAAACTGACTATTTTGCTTTATATTTAAGGTAGAAGTCCAAGCACGACTTCTTGAATAAGAAACGGAGTCAATGAATATCATTTGCTCAATAAAATATTTGAGTCCATACCTTTTAGGACATTGTGATGGAGTGTTCTGTGAACCACCCTCTCATACACAATTACATTGTCACCTAGTACTGAGTTCTCTAATGAAATGAAATGTAAAATTTACAAAGTTTATTTAAGGAATTATGAAGTTTTTGTTCAATAAAATTACATTAATTATTAAACGTTTACTGAATTCCTAAGTTATTTAATGAAAGATTACCATTAAGCACTATTGTATTTCAATCGTTACTTTTAATACATCCCTGTTAGTAAAACATTATTAATCTTGTACATCTGAGCCAGACAGAGACATATACAGAAATTGCACAGGTTGTTCACACATACATGTATACATTTACACTCAGATAATGTTTGGTATGTGCTAGAGCAAGACACAGATATTTAAGGTAAGTGTAGGTAATTACGGCCTAGCGAGCAATTCCGTGATACATATATATTTCAAATCATAAAATTAAGACAACTAGTCTTAACTGCTTAACTGCACTGTCACAACTGCATTGAATTTCAATAATTTCTATTGAAAAAGTCTGACGTTATTTTAGTTTCATGAAAAATTGCATCGATTTGTTAGTTGGCCGCGAAAATTTGAAACTAAAGCATCGTTGCTCTATGATAGTTGTAAAAAAGTTAAGGAACAGAGCACCAATATTTAAGCATTTAAAAGTTAATTTGTAAGTCTAAATTCTTGTGTTATTTATTTATTCAATAAGTTGTATATTTAGCTTCAATTATGTACTTTTTGCAAATCGTTTTTGTTTGGTTTTAAGGATAGAATTGTATGTTAAAGGATAGAACGTAATTGCAGGCATGATTTTTTTAGCGAAGCCAATTCCGTGCGTAGGACGGAATTGCAATATATTAAGTGCATCTTATTTTGTGAATTTCGAATTAAATATATAATATTTTGGTTTTCTTAAATGAAATATTAAGATAAGTAAATCATGATGTTATAAATCTAATTGCGTCATATTATATTTAACACCTATTTCTTAATTTTTAATAGTAAAGTTTATGAATTTTGCTTAAAATAAGCCAAATTTACCGGATTACGGTTTTTAAAATTTAGCTATTTTTCTGATTGTTATTACTTTAGTGGAATTTAATTTTCACTTGGACATTAGCAAATAAAGTAAACTAATGTAAATACATCAAAAATTATCATTATGGTATATTTTTTCATCTTAATATTATAGAACGGAATTAGCATCACAATTTCTTCTATTTTTGATAATTCCGTCCTATAGACCGTAATTGAAAACTTAAAGCCGGTAATTACGTTATAATTAAATGTTCAACTGTTTTAACACCAGAAATACTTAAAAAATATATTAAATGGCTATGATAATGAATTCTTTATGCAGATATAAACAAATATGATAAAAAGAAGCAAATATACTGAAGAAAATCTAAATTTAGCACTGCAGGAAATCAAAACTAACCAACTATCTTGTCATAAGATCTTGCATCCAACATTTATATTATTCCTAAGCAAACTTTGCTAGAAAAAGTTATTTTGTATCTTTGTTTTATTTCTGGAGAGGTGTTAAAGTTGACCACAGCGACGATAACTAGAATGAGGACACATTAAGCTTTAATGCTCCGACTATCATTGCAAATCAATGCGACACTTTTGAAATTCAGAATATCAGCATTGAATGACTTGATTCATGTGATATTCAAGGAATTCTGGTGGAACCGGAAATAACTAAGCGGAAATACTTCATTAACTTCCATCCGAAGCTAAAAAGACAAGGCCAATTTCTCTAATTTCTAGATGTTTGAATCCAACTTTGGACGAAATATTCTTCTCCGTAGAAAGTAGTACTGAACAACGTCATGCGACAGAACGACCAATAAAATCTTAATTCCCTACACCTTTCAAGAATGGACCTACACCTCTTTTTTGGAAAGAGATTTGTTCTTAGTATAACAATGAAACTGAAACTGACACCTACAGTTATAATACATTAGCTGAAGAATTGATAGAGTACCAAAGGCGCATAAATAGATGAAGAAAAACGGCAGAAAATTTAAAAAGATGAAACCAGAAAGAAGAATAAAGAATTATTAAAAAAAACTTCAAAAGATAATAACAAAAAGTTGTCACTAAGACAATGCAAAGGATATTGTCGGAGGACGATTTTGAAGATATTATTAAAAAATAGAAGCTCCTGTCATCATAAACAATGGAGACATTCAGTCAAGGGATTAAAATATCATTTCAAAAACTTTTATAAAATATCAACTGATACAATACGAATCAAAACGATCTCTTACATTTACTTTAAAACACTATAATGTTATCTTACTAATATTTATTTAAGTTGATATTAGATTTCTCTGAATTAATTATTATTATTATGAATAAAGTGCTATGAAACTTTCTTTCTTTTTTAAAAATCATGCTTCCAAAAGCTTAGAACGGAAATACCCGCATACTAGCACGGAATTAGTTTTTAGTCTTAATTATTAGAACGGAATTACCAAAATTTTGGTTTTTTGGAAAAATTATATTTTTTTAATAAGACATTTTAAATTTCAAACTTTTATTATGTAAGTGCGTGAAGTTAAATACGTCGCGAACTTTAACAGAGGTCTGTTCTCTTTTAAGATCGCGACGTCGCGAACTTTAACAGAACACTGTTAACTCCGCTGTTATTAACTTCTTAGCTGTGAGTGTACCAGATGAGACTGCCGAGATGAGATCTAAGCTGTATGAAAAGCCACAGTCAGAAATATTTATGAATCAAAAATCAAAACAAAACCCAATTACCATTTTTTTAAAAAATAAATTTTGAAATTGACCTTATATGACATATATGTACATTGGACGGTCAAGGTGCTGTATAAAAGATGCCACTCGCTCGTAAACCATGCTTAGTGCGTTGATGAAACCTACAGTGCCTGAAAGCCAATGAATATAGCCATTAACTGTAGAAAAATGGTTGAGACGGTTATAGCCGAAATTTTGTAAATCGCGTTTGAAGTTGGCCATATTTAACATACACGATGGCCGGTCCAGGAGGTGTATAAAAGACGCCACTGTTCGTAAACCAGGCTTAGTGCGTTGACGCCAAGTGCGTTGACGCCTACAGTGCCTAAAAGCCAATGAATACAGCCACCAACTGGGAAAAAATGGTGGAGACGGTTATAGCCAAAATTTTGTAAATCACGTTTGAAGTTGGCCATATATCACATACACGATGGCCGGTCCAGGAGGTGTATAAAAGACGCCACTGTTCGTCAACCAGGCCTAGTGCATTGATGAAACCTACAGTGACTAAAAGCCAATGAATATAGCCACTAACTGTGAAAAAATGGTTGAGACGGTTATAGCCAAAATTTTGTAAATCGCGTTTGAATTTGGCCATATTTAATATACACGATGGCCGGTCCAGGAGGTGTATAAGAGACGCCACTGTTCGTAAACCAGGCCTAGTGCATTGATGAAACCTACAATGCCTAAAAGCCAATGAATACAGCCACTAACTGTGAAAAAATAGTTGAGACGGTTATAGCCAAAATTTTGTAAATCACGTTTGAAGTTGGCCATATATCACATACACGATAACCGCTCCAGGAGGTGTATAAAAGACGCCACTGTTCGTAAACCAGGCTTAGTGCTTTGATGAAACCTACAGTGCCTAAAAGCCAATTAATACAGCCACTAACTGTGAAAAATTGGTTGAGACGGTTATAGCCAAAATTTTGTAAATCGCGTTTGAAATTGGCCATATATCACATACACGATGGCCGGTCCAGTGCGTTGATGAAATTTAACTATAACTTGCCTATTGTCGACATTTTGTTTGAGTTGTTTTTATTTTTATTATTTGTAATTCTAAACATGTCTCGAACAAGGTGCATTGCTATTTTGTGACTCGGGTCTCTTTTGAAGTTGTGGTTGGAATTCCCTTCCATCCGGTTCTCGAGGAACATTATTACCAGGTAAGCGAAATTGCCAATTCTGGTTTCGCTGGTTATATATTTAAACCCATCTAGTTGACCTGTTTTCACCTGGATAGTTAGTTTGTGGCGCAGTGGGCGCAATACGGAGTTATTTTCTTTACTTCTATTTCGCGAAGTTATTGCTTGTTTCTTTATTTATAGCCGATCTGGTAACATGTGCATTGAAATTATTCGTCACGCTACTCTCTCGAAATAAGGTCGTGACTCTCACGCTTCTTCCCTGATCTGAGCTAACCCTGTCAACAAAGCTCCTTGGATTTGCCTACTTATCGACTCGTCTAGCTTCGTTCTAATTTCCTGGCATGCGTCTCCCACAGTTCTCGCCACTGTGTCAAGGTCCTCACAAGCTTGCGCGACGCTCGACAATTGATTTTATTAGCATCAACCGCAGTTGTTGCGGGTGCTTTTGGCATTTTGTGAAACCGGCTTTGTCAGAATTGTTTCGGACAAATTGTTTTAAATCTCATTTCTGAATTCGAGAGGGTTAAAATAATTAAAAGAAATTTTAGAGAAGGTATTGTATACCCGATACAAGTGTGGTCCGTGGAACAACTCCGAGAAGAATGCCAAGAAACGGTGTTTCTTGCGTAGTGAGTCACGCGGGTCACAACAGCTGCGCTCTTTAGGCAAATTAATGAGATACAGATTTCGGATGATGAGATCAACCAAGTTCCTCCAGCGGTCGAAGTTGGCAAAAACAAAAACAGCATCCTGAAAATAAGAAAGTGACCTGTTGGAATTGCCATCGAATCGGTCATGTATTGAGACTGCATATCCTTACAGCGAAATGTTTTAAATGTGATCGGCGGAATGTGATAATACCCAAGTGTCCGAACTGGGGCCAGGGAAATGAGTCACGAGGGTGTGCCAGTAGCGTGGTCTATCACGACAACCCAGAAACGGTAGAAGAACCGTTTCCTTCCAGTGGAAGAAAACCCTGAAAGTAAAAGTATAATTGATATTCTGAAACGAACTAATAAATGTAATAACAAGCTAAATAAGGTTATTATGTCAAAGCCTTTGTAGTCTTTGGTTCCAATATTGGCACCCAAGCCAACAGATATTAATGCACTGCGCAAAATATTTAATAAAGAGTAGGAAAATCATTTTGTTTTTGAAAATAATTTAGGTCAGTATTGACCGCAATATCATTCCCATTATTGTTTATTATTCTTTTTCTATTGTTTACTTAGCGCACCGGCCGTGCTGCCATGTTTTCAGAGTACCACGCAAATTTTTTGAGAGAGCTTGTTTTTCGAAGGAATACTCTTTACATTGTTGCGGGTGACTAAAATTAAAATAAAATAAATCTCTGTCATTTGCTCAGATAAAAAAAATGATCTGTCAGAGCAAATAACCTAAGCGTTTCACTTCTGCCACCAACGTTGGTTTGACCCGACATTGCCAGATGCGAATATCCGCACATTTTCGCGTGGTGGAAAAAGTGGCGAATCGAACAAGTTCGGGTTTGACTGTGGATGATGTAGATGTAGAAAGGTTAGCGGGCACACGAACCCTAGTTGGGTGGATGATAGACGAGTGCACTCACAACGACACTAAAGAAATAAGAAAATAGTCCAATTAGAAAGGCAGTTAGAAGAAATCAAAAAAATTGAGTCGAATACGATGAAGGTTACCGATCAGCGACCTCTGGCCAGTAAGGTCATTGCTAATCGAACAGTAGACTGTGGCGGGTGAAATATTTTAAAAAAGTGAAAGAGTAGATTATGTTGTGCAGAATTAAGGAAATAATTAAGGGAGCCAAAGAGAACAAAAGGCGGCTAAAGATATAGATATTGAGGAAACGGGAAGAGAAAAGGTAAAATATTTGTTTAAAATGGTATAAAATTCGTAGAAGAAAAAAAATATTGTAGTTAATAAAGTAGTTAAAGTTAGACTGCTGATCTTTTAAAAAAAATATATAAAATCTTACAGGAGGAAGTAAAGGAAGATATATATATATATACTTAAGGCTTGTGGCTGTACAAGAAGTGAGAATTCGTTGGAAAAGATCGTGGCGCTGGGAACCGCGCCTCCAAGATAAGTGAAATCAAACAAATAAAAAAAAAGGGGGGCAACAAGAAAATGTATTAAGTCGAAGCCACAAGCCAAATTCGTTTAAGTAAATGGTGATCATATTCTATGGTAGATCACTAAAAACGAATTTCCTTCCCGCGCATAAAATCCGTTTCCTTTAAAGCACAAAAAAATCACCCGATCATATACCTATATATATATATAGAACTTGTACATGCCACAACTCTACATAAAATAACCGTCACATTTACATACACTACACAAAACAAAAAAAAATCTGCTTATATACGACAAACGAAGGTCGGTTAGAACACGAAGTTTTCCCGTCAAATCGTCTGCACATATATACATAACTTTTGAACTATATACATACTGGTTCCGCAAACTCCTACCGAAAGGGAAGAAATCGGAAGTAGTACATGCGCGGCAAACAAAAGCTGGAAGGCAGCGATCACCACCTGGAATACATACATACATAGATAGAATAGGAACATTTTTTATTAATTCAATTTCATTATATTTGTTTGTATTTTTTTTATATTTTCATATTTTATCAAGCGTTATTTGTATAGAGTATAAGTGTCGTAACATTAAGTACACATATTATATTTACATATTATCTTCCATTTGTATATGTACAGCACAGCAATTGCTAACCGACAAAGCCGGTGATTGACTTAGTTGATCCTTTTTTTTTTGTTGTCCCGGTGGTAGTGCCAAGCCAACCCGGTGAGCTCTTCGGGGAGGGTGCGCGCTAGGAACAACGCCGGATAGTAGGTTCCCGTTCGTGGTCGAGTTTTGCGAATTGAGGTGCACTAACAAAAATAGAAGAGGAAAAAAATTTAGTTTCTGGAAGATTGAAAATAATATTGTGTTTTAATTAGTCTTTTTAAATTATGTATTATATTATATGTTGTTTTAAGTGAAGTGTTATTGTAAGCGTATGTACGCCAAGAGGCCAAATGATGTATCAGTATCAAATAAGAAATAAGATGAATAACATGCATTGAATTGATTTTTATGACGATGGAATGACGACGCGGGGGCGACGCAGGAGGGATGGTGAGGGGATATTCACCTTGAGTGTGAGCTGAATACGTATGCTTCTTTTCTTTGTTTTGTTGTAGTTTAGATTCTCATCATTTAACAGATAAATGATTTTTTTATTGTTACTTACCATGGCCGGATGCGAAGGGTTGAGAACCGCGCCCACGAAATGAAAAACATAGAGAGGGAAGCTTGAGCTAGCTGCGGTGCAACGCATCCGGACAGGTCGAAAAGGAGGTTTCGTAACAACATGGAAGAGTATTCCTTCGAAAAACAAGCTCTCTCAAAAAATTTGCGTAGTGTTAGCTTTGGTTTTGTTTTGGTATAGAAAAGTATATAATTATATTCTTGGCCAGCGCCACCTCCTGAGCATATTTATTCCTGTCTGTCGTCCTATCTGTCGGTTGAAATCACGATCACTGGAGAAGATATCGAAATGAAATTTGGCAAAAAAATCCAAAATAACATAGTAACAGTACCCGTTAATATAATGTCTAATAATTTTTTACCGGAGCACTACAATTAATGCTTTAAACACAATCAAAGAAGCAAGATGCAACTTCAAGTTAGAGCAGCAAGAAATGGCTTGGCGTTAAACTAAATGACATAGCAGCTTTTTAGGGCAGCAAAATATGATATGTCAAGAACTGTCCAAAAAATAAAACAAAAGCCATTGAAAACAACAAAAAATGTAAAAAACACAAAACAAGAAGAACAAGAATACCTTATGGAGACCGAGAAAAAAGTTTTATTTCAAACAAACAGAAGGAAGAAGAACAAGAACGCGTTTGCCGCTGTCAAAATTAGAATTAGCTCGACTGCAGCAGCAGCTTGTAGCAGCAAATCATAGCATCAAAGGGGAAATAAAACTTTTTTCTCGATCTCCATAAGAGCCCATGTAATTTTGACAGCTGCGGATTGAAGTTGCATCTTGCTGCTTTGATTGTGTTTAAAGCACAAAAAAATATTGCGCGATGACCAGGATGATCTTTTTAAAGCAGCACCGATGGACGAGGACATGTTTAATTTGCTCCTATCGCTGCTGAAAGAAAGGCTCTCCCAAAGATCACAAAGAGAGCCTATTCAACCAGATATGCGTTTAGCGGTTACTTTAATGTAAGTTTTCAACTTGCGATTTGGGACTTGCAGATATTTATTAACTACTTACAGGTATTTGGCACATGGCTGAAGTTTTAAAGTACTTGCGTGGGCCTTCAAGCTTGATTTGAGCACAGTCAGGGCAATAATCTAAGACACGTGCGATGCAATTTGGTCGGAACTGCATCTAATTTATTTGGTGCAGCCAACAGTACCGGAATTGGGGCAAATATCTCAACAATTTCTTGATAAGATGAGAATGCTGCATTGTTTGGGTGCGGTAGACGGCAAACTCATAAATATTGTGTGTCCGCGACGGAGTGGCTCATTACGGTACAGCTGCAAGAAAACTTTTTCAATAATATTGCTGGCCACATGCGATATGAACTTGACGTTTACCCTAGTGGATACTGGTGCTATTGGCAGCCAAAGCGACGGCGATGTTTTCGTCAGAAGTAGGTTTGGAAGGGCGATTTTGCGAAACACCCTTCCAGTCACGGAGTCAAGAAACCTACCAGGGTCGTAGGAATCTACCAGTATGTTTCCCGTTTTATTTTGTGGGGACAACGCCTTACTTTTACGGGTAAATGTAATGCGACCGTATCCTGGGAGAAATTTATTGTAGCCTTTGGCCTTTGGAATTCTAGCAAATCGGTGGAGAATTCTTCAAATCCAGGCTGAACCGAAAAATGTGGATAAGATTGTCCTGGCTACAACTATACTCCACAACTTTCTAATGTTGCAGAAAACTTCAAATTACTATTCGGCAGATGATATGGACACATTTGAAGCTCCGTTGAACCGCCTTACAACGTTTTGCAAGAGATCTTCTCAACGCGCTTCTGTTTATCGTGACGTTTTAAAGTATTACCCAAATGGAAAGAGTACAAATGAAAAAATTCAGCAATAAACAATAAGCACGCCAATCCTTATGTACACAAAAACCAAGAAAATAGTAAAAACCAAAATAGTAAAAAAAAAAAAAAAAACGACAAAATCAAATTCTTTTCTGTTTGATTTGCTTTAATTTGGTAAAAACAAATTCTGCAAATTCCATTTGTGCCGTCTCTTCCTAGGTTAAGCCGGACCGCAGGATTCTAGTGCCCAGGCTGGAGCACAACTGCTGATGGTGTTAGATTGCGTGTTACCAAGCGCAACGCACAATTTCCCCATATTTTACCTAAAGTCGTTAAAATATAATCAAAGTGTTTGTTTGAAATAAACAGAATTTTTATTTTCTTTCAAAATCATATGCTTTTCGTCGGAATTTTTGGAATGAAAAATAATTTGTTGGTAACAAGTAGACAACACTTTTGATGGAAGATTTTTGAAGCCATTTTGAGGCCGCCTCAGGATTTTTCCCCCATTAGCCCGTGGTTACGCTACCGAGCAAAACTCGGTGGAAAATTACTCTAATTTTTGTGATCGCAGTCCGTGGAAAAAGAATGGCTTGAAGAACGCTTGTGCTTGACCCACGCTTGTTTTCTTCAAAAATACATATTTTTTCTCGCCTTGAACAGCAACCCATCTACTACACAAACGAGAAGACGTATTATATTATTTGAGATGTAGTTTTCGACACGAAGGAAGACCAACTGTTTATGTTAATAAAAAAATCCAAAAATCCAAACGGCTTCGCCATTTTTTTGCAATAAATCCGATTGGGAGAAAAATTATATTTTTTTCCTAGATTGTGTCAGATTTTATTATGAAAAATTTAATAATTTAAAAAATTAATAATTTTTCATAATAGTGTAATTTCTCAATAGTAAGGTGAGAAAGTCCGAAAAGCTTCGCAAGTTTTTTTACGAAATAAATAAAAAAAATAACTTCCTGGCGAAGAAAGGCTTATATACTAGTATACATATAAAGGATAATATTTTAGAACGATAATCAGAGGAATATAATTGATAGATATATTTATTTATTTATTTATTTACAAATGATAGCAAGTTTGTAGAAAAAAGGTCTTCTTAACCTTGTAAATCGTAAATCAGTAAAGCAAAAGCTAAAATTATTATTAAGCAACAATATTAAAATAAAATAAAGTAAAGTAAAAGTACATTCTCATTAAAGCTTAGTTTTAAACACCATATACGTACTCGGAATAGGTGTATGGGTGGGGGGTGGGTATGGATGGCTTAGGCTCGTGCGTATGCAATCGCTGGGAGTCAATAGGGCGAACGTATATGTCCATCAAGACCAAGGCCTGAGTGACAATCGCCTGGGTTTCGTTAATGCTTTATGCGTTGCTGGACAAGAATGGAAAAAGGTCTTTTCTGAATAACAATAGAGAGATAGCTTTCGAATAGAATACCTCTTACCAGGCCGGAGCGTTCTCTAACTTGAGTGTGTATGCGCGGAAGAATAAAGTTCGCGGTTCGATTTGAGCTTCCAGGCACAAGTTTACTGTACAAATACCCTGGGGTGCGCTCCCTAATAACTTTATATAATAACAGTAGCAGTCTATAATCGTAAAGTGATTTAAGTTCCATGCCAATGGTAGGCGCGATCTCTACTACGCAGTGAAAAGGCGAACCTAACTACCGCTCGAACATATTTGCTTAGCTTATTTAGGCAAGCAGAACTACAACCGCCATACACCTCGCAACCATTTAGAAAGTGAGGTACTATTAGAGCTTTAATTAGTCTCAACCTAGAAGCCCTTGGTAGGAAGTGCTTAATATGATAAAGATTCCTAAGGGTCGTATATACTCGGCTACAAACCGAAGTTACTTGTCTGTCCCAGGAGAGACAAGTGTTTTCGCATATAAACACTCCTAGATTCCGGATAGTCGTTTCAAAAGTAATGCCTACATCACTTTCGAGAACAGTTGGCAGAATAACGGAACGAGTCCCCCTACTTAGTACCATACCTTGCGTTTTACCAACATTGAGTGTGAGTTTGTTTCTAATAGCCCATTGGAAAACTGCTTGACAGTCTTCCATTACCCTGCGTAGCCCGGTTTCGGCATTACATCTATCGCATGCTAATAATAACTGGACATCGTCAGCAAATACATGCACTGAAGAGTTCGATACGCTGTTCGGCAGGTCATTAATATACAGTAAGAAGAGGATAGGACCCGAAATTGTTCCTTGGAGCACACCGCTGCCCACCTCCCGAGATGATGATAGACTGCCAGACACGGTGACACACTGCTGTCTTCCCGATAGGTACGAGTACATCAGATTACACGCGGAGTTGGCAAAGTGGAACTGCCTTTTGAGCTTGGCGCATAATGTCACCCAGTCTATACGGTTGAAAGCTTTACTGAAATCCAGTGCAAAAAGAAATGACATTTGGTTGCGGTCTATGTTCTGACTAATATAATCTGTCAGATTGAGCAGAGCAGTGGTGGTACTATATTTTTCCCTAAAGCCAGATTGGGTTTGGTGGATGCTAAAGCTGCAGTCGCTGGGGATGAATGCCATAATTTGATGCTTCATTATGGCCTCGCACAGTTTCGACAAGCAGGGTAGGATGCTGATGGGTCTATAGTCGGAAGATGTCTTTTGGCTAGACGTTTTCGGGATTGGGATAATCTTGGCGACCTTCCAATCAAGCGGGTACCATGAAGTCATTAATACAGTATTATCCATAGAAAGATAGTAGTTCGCAAAGATTGAATTGATTGGGGAAGATTGCCTTGATGAATTTTAAATGGATGTTGTCAAGACCCACAGAATCCGACTTGATAGCCATAATAGCGCTGTGCACCTCATCCATAGTCGTACTTCTAAACGCAAAAGCATGGTCACTCTCTGGAAGGTCGGTGTCCACTCTTGGTCGAATAACAAGATGATCATGGAGGGAAACAAAATATAGTAACTATTGAGATCGTCTCCACCTAACTGAACAGCGGTATGCTTGTTTTTCAATACTCCAAACCTACGGGCACATTTCCAGAATTCGCCGACATTGTTCACCCTGTCAAAACATCTTTTGCCGTATTTGAAACTTGGCTTTTTTTATCAAATGCGTAACTTTATTACGCAGCTTTTTATACTTTGCCCAATTTGCGTCAGAGGGGTTACATTTGTAGACCTTGAAGGACATATCTCTCTTTGACTTGGCACGAACTATACCCAAGTTATGCCAGGTGATAAGAGGGGCGAAGGTATTAAAAAGGGAAGTTATGGCGGTATTAAGTACTCTAAGTTTAGCGTTGACATTGGTTACTGTCCAGAAGGAGCTCATGTCGTACTCACTGCAAGCTATCCCAAGGCCGTTAAAGTCAATCCGATTAATGTCACGGTATTCGAATGAATAATCTGTGCGAGTTACTACATTAGCTAAGGAACAAAAAATAAAAGCATGCTTACAGATGCCGGGGACCCAGAATTGCCCAGTAGATTGAATTTTGTCGCGCGCACTTATTACAAAGTAATCCAGGAGGAAATGAAAGTCGTTAGCAAATATCGAAATGGGTTGGCAAGCTACTATTGAAGACCAGTTCTAAGCTGAAACCCTCAAAGAAAAGCGCAGCCTGTCTGAGTACCTCAGGATTCAGCAGGTTGGTGTTGAAGTCCCCCATTATAATGATGTCAGTGGATGTTTCCGATAGAGTAGAGAGCAGCTCACTCAGCTCAGATAGTTCACCTCTAGGTCTATAGACCACCCCTATTATTGAAGTGTGGCTAGCCTCGTGAAGTTTGATGAACAAATATTCAACATTGGATCCAACGGGAGACTTGCCTAAGAGGTTCCATTTAATATTGTTGCCTATATAGAGGGCTACTCCTCCAACCCTCGTTAACCTGCCGTGCCTTATTACGTTATGGCCAGGAAGTGCTATAAGTTCGTCATTAATTCCCTCAGTTAGCCATGTTTCTGTGATACCGACGACGTCCAGATAGTTACCTGCGAGGATAGATTTAAAATCGTCGAATTTATCCGTTCTACTAGTGGCGAGAATACTTTGCGCGTTAAAATGTCCTACCTTGAGCCAACGTTCGTTCACCAGAGCCTCCTTCAGTACTCGATTGTCAATGGCCACTCTACAGCCATGTTAAGCTGATGTCATTAAAGACTAAAACAGCGGCGCCCACTGGCTCGAACGACTGCATACACCCTCAGGGGAAGGATGAGGGATAGCAAGGAGACATGGGGCTGCGTTAACAAATGTAAGGGCATTACTATCTACCATACCGAGTAAATAAAAGTGCATAACGCTCACTACGCTGTTTAAACTAGTACATAGGTACATCCGCCCCACAATGCCTTGCTCAGTGAATTACATACAAAATGATCTGGTGGTTTAGCGAATAACAAAATAATATATAATAATATCAAAGATTCTGAATAATACTGAATGTGGGCAAGAAGTAATTAATGAAAACATACATAATAGTTAATGAAAAGATACTTGATAAGCATCAAGATGCCTGCTGCACACTGCTGAGATCGGTCAAGCATGTAATTCTCTTGCGCTGCTCATAGGTACCGCCTTTTTCGATGAAGTAAACTAGTCCTGATCGCACGAACACGCCTTCTATCAATCCCTGTTTCACCATTTTTCTAGCCGTCCTGAAGAGCGTTTGTAATAGGGGAGTAAGGTTGTCTCCGACATAGATGCGCCTGTCCTTATTAATCTGGGCCGCTAGTATGACCCCTAGGAGAAGCTTCTTCTTTCCAACAAAGTACGCTTTAATGATGTGATCGCGTGTACTAATTTTGTAGAAAGTGACAAGAAGTAACCCTTTAGTCTTACTAAGTTTGAAGCACTTGGCCACGTCGTCCGCCTCTATGCTGATACCCAATGCTTTCGCTGTAGCTACAATAAACTGTAACAGTTCACCATCTCTAACCGATCACGGTACACCTAACAAAATGAGATCACATTGTCTGAAGCGTTGAACGCAATCCGAGCAACAGGATACAGCAACATTTCCAGGCAACAAGAAAGTCCATGGCTTTAATTACAGGGTCCGCCAAATAACTTTTTTTTTTTGAAAATGCTATAAAAAAAACGACTGAATATTTTAAAATTTTTTTTTTATTTGAAAGTACAATCCTTCCGGTTAATAATGGAAAATAATTTCATTCAAATGGCTGCCTCGGCTGGCCATGCAGTAGCCTACACGATCGGTCCAATTTTTAAGCACATTATCGATTGTGTGCAGCTGTATTTCACCAATGGCTTCACGAATATTGTCCTTTAAAGCGTCAATTGTCTCTGGCTTGTCGGCGTAACACTTATCTTTGACGGCACCCCACAAATAATAGTCCAACGGTGTCAAATCGCAGCTTCGAGGTGGCCAAACGACATCAGCTCTGCGGCTGATAATGCGATCTTCAAAAACAGGGCGCAAAACATCGAGTGTAGCTTCGGCTGTGTGGTACGTAGCGCCGTCCTGGCGAAACTAAATTGACTCTAACGGCCACTTGCTCATTTTCGAAGAAAAATGGCCCAATTATGCCTCTGGACCAAAATCCGCAACAAACAGTGACACGTTTTGGGTGCACCGGCTTTTCAATGTATGCGTGCGGGTTTTCTGTGCCCCAAATGCGACAATTTTGCTTGTTTACATACCCGCCAAGATCAAAATGATCTTCATCTGAAAAGATGATTTTCATTCTGCAACATTACCATGATTTTCAAAGTAATGTCGCAATATTTCCCAACGTTGTTCAAGCGTATACACAACCATATTCGTTCAGCGGAAGGATAAAACTAATTATCTGTCAAATCAGACATGAGCTAAGTGTTACCATTCACGAAATAAGCACTAGTTGAAAAAAAACGTTAGATGGCGGACCCTTTATAATGGCTGGGCAACTGTTGCTCAGCAACAAAAATTTCATGTCAAATTCTTAATGGTGGGTGTAACACTAGGCTACTTGAGGCCGCCTTAGAAAACCCTCAACTGTTTTTTACATTTTCGCCAGCATCCTTTTTTAGAGGAATTTCCATTTCTTTTAGGAATTGATAAATATTTTGAGTAATTTTTCTTAAATAGGAATGCCGCATATTTTCATATTTCAGAAATAAATTGCGTGTAATAATCATAATAAAAATGCGTTAAATATTAACTTCAATAAATTGGCGTTAAGATGCCTAGTGTGACACCCCTCCACAATGCAAATTGTCAAATTTTGCATGACAGAATGTAAACAAACACATCGAAGAAGAACAAGAATGATTCTGTTGCTGTCAAAATTAGAAATTTGCCCGGAGACAAGATACAAAATGGAATGCAAACCAGAGCAACTGGAACGTTGCGCTATACCGAAATAACAGCGTTGCGTCAACATATGATCTAACAAAAAGTTTTTACATATTCACACGCACATGTACATTTTTTTGACATCTGCCGCCAACTTCACTTCGTAGCGCATGCCAAAATTGGAAATTCGAAGTGGTCTCCATCAGTGCGTTTCTTATTTTAGCCACTTCCATAAGACTGTGTGTTCCAATTTCATTTTGACAGAAACGCAACGCACGACGCACTTATTTAGGTACCACAGTAAAAGAGAGAATGAGATATTTTCTGTTCTCAAGATCACTCTCTCACACCGAGCACGAAAACTCGGTCTAGCGTACACCGAGGACACCGAGTAAACCGGTGTTGCTTAGTCTCAATATTGACAAAAGTATTGAAAAGTGGAATGGAGTGAACAAATGGAATTAACTAATAAATCTATCAATCATATTCGTCTGTTCCAAAATATTAAGCCTTTATAAATGTTAAACACATTTTAATTAATATAAACATTTGTTCTTCCATCGCGTCGAAAACTATATATAAAACTACATATAAACTACTACTACATATAAACTACGTTTTCTTATGTGTGTAGTGGAAGGGTTGCTGTTGAAGGTGAGAAAAAATATA
This sequence comes from Myopa tessellatipennis, assembly GCA_943737955.2. Lineage (NCBI taxonomy): Eukaryota > Metazoa > Arthropoda > Insecta > Diptera > Conopidae > Myopa > Myopa tessellatipennis. The sequence goes on along the minus strand of OX031317.1, from coordinate 2,099,052 downwards.
TATTTGTGAAGAAAACGAAAAGCGTGGGTCAAGCACAAGCGTAACCACTATTATTGCACGGACTCCGGTCACAAAAATTAGAGAATTTTCCCAACGAGTTTTGCTAGGTAGTGTAACCACGGCCTTAGAGATACTGTAATATGTGCAACTGGCACAAATCTGGTTAAGAAACTTATTTTGTCTTACATGTAAATTGCACTTAAGATTTGTGATAAATCGACACCAAATTTTACGTACTTGTGAATATTTCATATACTTTGCATTTTTGGCTAATTTTTTAAAAATCTATCTTTAACATTTTGCACACAGCAAAAATATTGAGTTGTTGCGACTAATCGTTAAGCGTTCTACAATTCGCGGCCGAGTTTGTAGAATTTGTTTAATTTTAATGGAAGACCCTAATGGCAGTTTTACATGTTAATAGATATTTGAACAAAGCGAAGTGGAAAGTGAGTGCTCATCTGGATTATGTTTTCCTAATAAATATTTCGTTTGGTACGCATTACTTAAATGTAAAATTTTAATAAGGAGTTAGAGTGATGCACAGTGCATATACAAACATGTACATATATACATATTAAGAAAGTCAAGCCGGTGGATCTTTTAAGTTTCCACCTTACATGAACAGGTTTTTATTTTAAAACATTGCAATTATCGGTAAAACGAAAACTGCAGTATTATTCCGAAAACATATGCATATAATAGGCATGCATTGCTGAAATTAAAACCCAAGTTTATATTTTTCTTTGATTTGTCTATGGATAAAAATTGAAAATGTCAATACAAGGAGGAAAGAACAAGAAATGTTGGTAGCACTCGTACATTTTCCCTTTTACGTAGCATTGTTGATGCGCATTCAAATCATAATTGAGACGACATGCATAGTATTTCCCCATGCAGATATTGTTTACATTCACTCTAATTCTCTCCAGTGTATTTCATATAGAAGCATTTGGCTGCATGCATAATATATGCACATGTGTTTTTCGCATTAGATATTTTGTACCAGATGATAAAATTGTAGCCCCTTGTATAATCCTAATAGCCCCTTGTCCTAATACAGCCTTATTCCGTATAGTCGAAATCGGTCATTGTGTTGGTCGGCGGAGCCAATCCCCTAAATCCAAGTTATCGCCCTATCCCCGTAAATCTAACCGGCAAAAATGTTTGGGGGTGTGGCTTTCTTTAGGAGTTGAGAGCATTTAAATGTCGAAAATATCAGATTTTGCAGGAGCGATATCCTAAAATATGAGAAATACACGTGCCACATACATACGAAAGGTCTGTGTAAACTTCTGATTACAATCTGCATGTAGGAACTAAATTGACGTTGATCGTTGAGGTTTCATCTCAAACGGATGAATAATATAGAAAGGCAGACCCCCATCAAAACATACATTATATTTTCATATATACACATAGATGTGGGCATTGTAGTTGTTTAATCACGCCTACATTTAGCATGGTACTTCATAGCAACAAAGATATCACAGATTCTAAGTTCCATTATCTTCATTATATATGTATACACCCATGGCCAAAAACAATCATTTCACCCTTCACAAAATTTAATAAAAAATATTAAGGCTTTACACGGTTATTTTACGCCTTATTACGGTTTTATAGCTTCTACCTTTAAAAACTATTTTAGAATATTTATTTTTAAATCTTTAGCGGGAAAAGATTTCCTTAGAATTCAAAAATTTCGTGTTTTTTTTCTTTTTCTTCAGTTTTTTTTCAGCATGTAATTGGTTTATCCTCCTTTGGCCTTCAAAACATCTTCCACTCTTCTGGGCATTGAATCATAGAAATTTTGGATCTGGTTTTATTTTCTTCGTCGTACTAGACTTCAATTATAACAAATTTTTAACTCCTCGACGAACCGACGAACGGTCTGTTGTAAAAATTTGCTATACCAAAGCTTCAGTACTGTTGCTATACTGCTCAGAATTGCTATCAAATTTTTGAATTTCTACGAAGAAAAATTTTGAAATTCAAAACTAAATAAATACAGGACCGGTATGAAGCATTATCTTTAGAGTTAATTAGAATTTTTGTGGTCGAACAAAAAATATACACTTGTTTCCGTAATTTTAAAAACAAATGCTTTGTTAAATTCTTTTTAATTTAGAAACGTAATTTAAAAAGGAGGTTAAGGAGCGGAACTTATTCACCTTTATTTAACTTTCAAAATCAAAAGGCGGAAAGGATCTATGTATTTTCGTTACTTTTTCAGATTTTTTTCCGATTTGACATCGTGTCTTCAGAAAATCTCTTCCCCCGTCTGAAGGGGTGGGGGATCGACTCACCTCCCAGACGATTTTTTCTTGTCTCGTTACATGTCAAAGCTGTTCGAAACATCTTATACGTATACAGATCTGTATATTCAAAACAACAACAAATTTTGTTTCCAAAGCGGTAAATATGAAAACATAACCAAAAACAATTTAAAAAATCCTTTGCAAAGCTAGCAATTTTATTTATTCTCTCAACAATTTTATTGTAATCGTCAAAATGACGGTACTTTTCCAATATTATTAATGCACTATTAAATGTTTGCTGAAGCAAACATGCATTTTAATATTTCTACCGTTATTTTGGCCTTAAACTAAGTAGATTTTTAAAACTAGTATTAAGATATGATTACGGCCATGTATGATAAAATATGGATGTCTGTATGAAGATGAAGAGTCACAGGCAATACATGCAAAATAATTCCAACTCAACAAATCAATAATTTCGCGACTAATGAAAAACTATATGGCCATGTCGGAAATTTGAACGTTGTTGGAAGACCTCGTAAAACTCGGTTCGATATAATCTAAACATTTGTAAATTAATCAAAAATAATTTTTTTACTAAGGAAATATTAGTGTCTTAAATAAAGCTTAAATATAGATTCCAGTAGCATACGTAGAAAGGTTATTCAGCAAAAAAACCTTACAAAAAAGCATATTCAAAAGAGCTTTTTACATACGGCAGTTAAAATATGTATGTGTGATGTATCGGTTCGTGTATAAAAATGTGGTAGTCATAGATGCTACCAAATGCCGAATGGGAGATAGCACTGAAATTGCAATTTCAATACGACAACGACCGAAAAACAAACTGCAAATTATGTTAAGTTCTAAAGAATTTAAGATGCTTGACTGGTCACCACAATCACCCGATCTAAATCCGATCGAAAACCTATTCGCAATACTAAAACGTAAACGCGTAGGTACTCGCGGATTACAAAGAAGAAGGATTTGGTGAATGCGTTAAAGGAAGAATGGAGAAAAATTCCGAACAGTACAATTACAAAGGTAATTGAGTCAATGCTTCGAAGGTGTTCAGGTGTTAAAAAAATAATAGTTATAACACTAAATATTAGATTAAGTCGATCAGCTTTTGCACAGAATTTTTTTAGTTACGTTTGGTTTTGTTTTTATGTTCATCGTTGACGAAAAGAAAAATTGTTGTCTCGGATATACATAATAAGTATGTATATTATGAATGCTTTACTTGCCAAATCGATTAACTGCATAAAACAAAGAGTAGAGAAGAAGAAAAAAATAGACATTGTTTTTTAAGATTCCTGTTGAAGTATTAATTCAAATAAACAATGTAGACTGTATTACTGAAGATGTATAGTATTTTTATATAATGGCATATTGGAAGTATAACATGAAATATATTGTTTCAGACCGGGACCATTTCAGCATATACGGCTTTCTGGCATGCCGACGACCTTCAAGACCCATATCCTATAAGCGTCTTTGAATAGTTTTTTTGCTGATGTCCATTATCCTGAAGGTTTCTCCTGCATTTTCTAGCTGTTTGAAACCGATTGCGAAAAAACATCTGTTCCAAAAACATATCTTCCTGCTGTGTAGTGGCTTTTGGTCTTCCATTTCTAGTTTTTCTTTCGATCTTTCCGAAGACAGCGGTTGCTGCCTTAGCATGATGAAGGTTGATTTGAGCAACATTCATGGTGGAGGTACATTGGCGGCGTGCGCCTCCTCTTTCCACCCCGTCCCCTTCCTCGCTCCGATCGTCTCTGGGTTGAGAGGTTCAGGCCCTTTTCATTATCTACTGGTCTTACCAGAATTGGCCGATTTGTCGCTGTGGGCCCCAGGGTGTGACGAGGGGTTGTCCTTCTTCACTTCCCTGCCCTTTTCTGCTCCGGCGGTCCACAGCTACAGCTGTCTCCGTGGGCCTCTTCTTAAACTTGAACGACACCCTCCCCAGATTGAAGTAGGGATGTCCCCGTCAGAACGTTTCCTTTTGAATACGATGCGCCCGACGGTTTCAGCATTATAGGAAGGTCCCTCAAGGACTTTCTCCAGCGCATCTTGGTATGGCGTGCCTTCCGCCATAAGGCCGCGAAATATCTTCCGCTGCGCTGTTCTCAAACGTTTTCGTTTGATACTTAGCTTGCCGACATCCAACCCCTTGACAGTTTCTTCGTCAGAGGCTATAACGCTTCTGGCGTCCTCAGTTCTCATCCTTAAGGGTGGCATCGGCAGAAGTGACGGATGAATCGTCATTGCATAGTTCTGCAGAACGATACATACGTTTCAGGCCCCAAGGAACGTACTATCGGTTCATCGGCGGCGATATATTCAGCCACAGGCTGAGTAAAGGGTACAGGTGTAGTCTGTTCTCCTTCATTGGTTTGGTTTTGGTTTAAAATTTGCTTACTAATCATTCTATTCCCACGAGTACGGGGAAAAGGAGGTCGATCCACGCAGAGCCCCCGTTGCGTGGACAAGGCTGATTAAAAGCGGAGGTCTCCAGGTATCCGCAGTCCGCCGTAAAAATGGAAAAAGAGCAATATCGGTCGGTGATTCGATTGTTGTTTTTAGAAGGGAAATCGCGCAGCGAAATCAAAGAGCGTTTGGATGCCGTGTGTTTGCCCCTTCACATTTCAATTTCCCTTCCAAAAACAAGAATCGAATCACCGACCGATATTGCTCTTTTTCCATTTTTCTAAAATACGCAAACACCCCCGCTTCTACACGCGTTTAAAACAAAACTACGAGTCCAATTCGGCTGAAATTGACAAGAGCTGTCTACAACAATGTACAACACGGTAGTACATTTCTCTTGCAATCGTGGCGACCATCGGGTGGTGAGGTTAAGTACTGATCGGATCGCCATCGAATTGTACTATGCCTACACATTTTTACTTAAAAAATAAAAAACATAAGCATTAAAAAAAATATACGTTAAGTATAAATATATAAATAGTCCGTTAAGTATAGCGAATTTTGAATTTCCGTAAGTTACATACATATATTCGATTTAAAACGTTTTTGTTATATTGGTACTCATGTCCTTCACTTATGCTGACAAGTTCGAACCCTTTGAATGTTCAGTTAATTTTTTACAGCTATTTTACTTGGACGTGTTTTGGCTCGTCTTCGATTTTTGCTTATTCCATAAAATGTATCAATGGGCGTGGTGCATCATGAATTCTTGCCACAGGATAGAACGGTCAATAAGGAATATTACCTGCAAGTTATGCGCTATTTCCGCCAGAAACGCCCGGTTTTGTAGAAGAACAAAAATTGGCTTTGGCCATGCTGGCCAAACTTTGGCACAAGTGTATAATATCTGTTTATTTTAAAGGGGACAAAATAGATATTAATGAATAAATAAATAATTTTTGAAAAAACACAAAATCCTTTTTGTACAGACCTCCTAGAATATGCAACAATAATAAACCGAAATATTGCATCACTACTAGAAGACGACACGTAAGTTGATGTCGCCTTATTTGACATGTCATGCCGTCGGTTGTCGTCTTATAAATAGATTTATAGTCACTTGAAAACTACGTAAGACACGTCGTCGTCTCTGGGAATAGAAAAAGACAGCAACCGGCTGTTTTAGACGAAGACAACAGGTAAAAGTGACTCTGAATAAGGCTTAATGTAAATTATCCACTAAGTTATAAGCCGCATAGACTTTATGTAAACTGCTTAAATCGGAACTCTATTTATGACCACAAAGCTTTCGAAACGAAACAGCATCAATATTAGTGATAACAAAAATCGTGAACGAACGACGTGCATTCAACATTCAATATTGAGAAAGTAAAAAAATTTCAGACAAACCTGTAAACAGTCCAATCTGACAACACCCACAAAACTAGGGATTTCTGAATTAGATGGTTTGGTTTTTTACAAAATTAAGTGGAAATGTTAAGAATAAATATATAAAGTACTTAAGAATGCTCTCTAAACAAAATTAATAATTATTGGCATGTATGTACATATGTATGTAATTATGTATGTAATGTATGTATGTAATGTAAAGTATGTAATGTATGTATGTTGACTTTTATTTTTACTTTACTATTACTACTACATTTAGAAACATTTTAGCTAACATAACCACCATTAAATTTTTAATGTTTTACTAATGTAGGCTCAGGTAATCCGCCAGAATGAGAATGCATAACATCTTTAGTCCAAAACTAGATATGTAAATAATAGTACTGAATTAATGCCTCGGAATTTATAAATATATATCAATGCTCAAATGTTCTCAAGAAGGTACAACAAAAGCAACATTACTCAATAATGTTCTCCAGTGGCAGATTGCTAAATACCGACCTAGAAACTGCAGGAAATCTTTACGACGTGGTTTTTATCAATAGAAGTACGAAACGCTATTCATACAATGGATTATGTAAAATTAATACAAAGTACTACTGGAGATTAAACAGTAATCAAAAGAACAAACAAATGATTACTGTAAATAAAATACATGTAATTTTATTGTTATTGTTGCTTTCTGGTCCATTATTGATTGCGAGTGTCAAAGATATATCATTAGTACCTTCATTGTCATCCCCCAACAGCAGCAAACGCTATAATTTAATAAACAATAAAGTTGGTGTAATTATTAATGGTACAGCACAACAAATATTGCATCCATATACTTCAAATGACATAGTTGTACAGTTTAGTTTGCCTCCTGTATCTGGAGGTGGCGACATTAATGTGTCATCTGCTGAAGACGTCATAACATCAACGAAACCTACAAATACTCTTAATAATAGCCGTTCCACAACAACAGGTGTACAATATAATAACTATTTTACGCATTTGGCTTACGACTACAAGCGCAATGTTATTTATGCTAGTGCAACAAATAAAATTCTTAAATTCAATGAAAATTTGCGTGTACTTTCACAAACTGCGACAGGTCCTAAACACGATTCACCACAATGTCATGCCGGCGGTTGTCCCGATGATGTTGAAACAAGTCAAGTCAATAATCACAACAAAATTTTAATTGTTAATTATTCTCAAGGTGATGGTGTATTAATAGCTTGCGGTAGTATACGACAAGGTAAGCTCTACATTTTATAAATATCTTTATTAATAAAGACATTTAAACTATTTATTTTTAAATTTACATAATAATTGATATAACTACCAATTGCATTAAATAAATAAAATAATGAAATGTATGATATTGATTAAGTATATGATATTAATGTGTTTTTGCTAAAATGGTCCAAGATAAATCAACAATATAAAATTATTATTTGACAGGAGCTTGCGAAATATACAACCTTTCGCGCTTTCCTGATGCACCGCAGTTTATTACTATTCCGTTGGCTGCCAATGATGAATACTCATCTACATATGCTTTCGTTGGGCCGGCTCACTACACATGGAAAAAGGAAGATATTTTGTATGTTGGCACCACATTTACAAATGTCGGCGATTATCGTCATGATGTACCTGCTATTTCGTCACGCAAACTAGATGATTTAAACTATGCTGAGTTTTCTATACAGCAGTCCATAATAAACATTGATGTAAAATACCGTGATCACTTCTTAGTTGATTATGTTTATGGATTTAATTCATCAGAGTATGCCTATTTCGCTTTGGTGCAAAAAAAGTCACACTTAGCTGAAGAAGCTGGCTATGTTACACGCTTGGCGCGTATTTGCATAACAGATCCAAATTATGACAGTTATACTGAGATCACAATACAATGTCAATCTACAGAAGGCAACGAGGATTATAACATCTTACGTGACGCTAAAATTACACAAGCTGGTTTGAAGTTAGCCCAACAGTTGGGTATTAAACGTGATGATCACGTTTTAGTTGCTATTTTTTCACCATCGAAGGAGATAACCAATCAGCCAGAGCCAAAATCTGCAATGTGCATTTATAGTTTAAAGGAAATTGAAGATGTGTTTATTGAAAATATACATATGTGTTTCAATGGTACGATAAAAGATCGAAATCTTGGTTATATATCGGGTACAATTAATGACGGCAGATGTCCTGTAGTCGGGTCCCTGGGCAATATCTACGATTTTTGTACAGTTGGTCTGAAAATTAGTGGTGTTTCACCAATTACTGCACATGCTTTATTTCACTTCGATAATGTTTCTATAACATCTGTAACAGCCACCTCTACTGGACCACATTCATTAGCATTTCTTGGCACAAACCGTGGCACAGTTAAAAAGGTGTTAATATCGGGTTCAAACCCTGGAGAATATGACGAAGTAATTGTTGATCCTGGAAATCAGATTTTACAGGATACTATGATGTCGCCAAAAGAAAACTTTCTTTATGTGCTTTCTAAGCGAAAGGTATGGAAATTTTGATTTAACTTAATCATTTAAACTTCTATCTAAAGTATTTTTTTGTATAGCTTACGAAACTTCGTATAGAACATTGTTCGATTTACGCAAACTGCTCGGCTTGTATGGAATCTCGTGATCCTTTTTGTGGTTGGTGTTCATTAGAAAAGCGTTGTACTGTCCGTTCTGCTTGTCAAAAAGATACGTCGGCCGCTCGCTGGCTTTCACTTGGTAGTGGCCAGCAATGCATAGATTTCGAATCGATTGTACCGGACAAAATTTCAATAACAGAACTATCTCATGTACAGCTTGTCATCCGCACTCTACCTGAACCGGTTAACGCTAAATATCGTTGCGTATTTGGAAACTCAACACCGATTGATGCAGAGGTGTATGAAAATGGTTTGCGCTGTATGACACCGCCCCTAGATCAACGTCCCGTAATAGAAAGTAATACGGATCATGTACTGGTACCACTTTCAGTTCGAAGTTCAGAAACAAATAAAGATTTCGTATCTAGATCGTTTGCATTTTTCGATTGTTCCCGGCACAACACTTGTCAAAAATGTGTACAGAGCAAGTGGGATTGCAATTGGTGTATTTTTGACAACAAATGTGTTCACAAAATGGATCAATGTCATAATATGGAAAACGTAATTAGCGGCGTTGAAGCATGTCCACATATGAAACGTTTTCGTTCGCCTTTATTGTTGCCTGTTCGAGTATCTAAAGAAATTCGCTTAGAAATTGAAAACTTACCCAAGCCAAAAAGTACGCATTCTGGATTCTTATGTACTGTTCACATCGAAGAAGCTCAGATGCTACTGCCGGCTCGAATAGAGTCTAATAAAATTGTGGTCTGTGAGAAAACTCAGGTAAGTTCTTAACATCTAATTCATCATAAATCATATAAATCATATAAATCTTTCGTGGTAGTATTTCTACGAGACTCGTACTCCCGAGTATGTAGCAAAGGTGGACGTCACTTGGAATCGGCAACATTATGTTGATACAGCTACTATAATCCTATATAAATGTGATATATTGGGCTCGCATCGTGAGCACGCCGATTGCAGTTTATGTGTTACTCGGGATCGCAAATATCAGTGTTCATGGTGTGGAAACTCTTGCGTATACAATGAAACATGTTCAACTATCAACAAGAAGTATTCGGCACTGGCATCAACGTATACCATGGGGCGGGCAAATGAATGTCCTAGACCACGTATTGATATGATCAAGCCATTATCAGGGCCTATTGAAGGTGGAACTCTGGTGACCATTGAAGGCAGTAACCTTGGTATACGGGAGGAAGATGTACGCGGAAAAATATCAATTGGCAATGTACCATGTGAATTAGTGAACTACGAGATATCCGTTAAAATCGAGTGTCTCACAGGTGCAGTTGACAATGAACTGACGGCGCCTATTAAAGTAACTAACGACGCTGGTTACACAGAGTCAAGTGTACAATTCCATTTTAAAAATATACAGTTCACTGGGCTGCACCCAACAATTGGTCCAAAATCTGGTGGGACTCAAATATCATTAATGGGCAAATATTTGAATATTGGCTCAAATATTAAGGCATTTTTGGACGAGTATGAATGTCATATTAATGTTACTCAAGCATCGTCATCCCGCTTGACATGTGTTACATCACACGCATCTCAGCCGGAACCAATTCGTACTCTACGCCTAGTTGTCGACGGTGCTAATAGAACTTTCACCTGCCAAAACCCATCTCAGCACCCTCCATTGTACAGTTACGACCAGCAATTGATAAATCCTGCACGTGGGATGTTTGCTTATCAGTATCACACGCCGCCACCACCACCTTGTTCAATATTTAATTACACACAAGATCCACGTATAATGCAAATTAAACCATTGCGTAGTTTTGTCAGTGGAGGCCGTGTACTAACAGTACACGGTTTGTATCTGGATTCCATTCAAAAACCAGAGCTTGAGGTATGTATCGAAGTTATATCGTCGTATCGAAGTTATACTGTCATTTGTCGTTCTCACAAAATAATTTCTACTTTCGACCGTTCTCGAATTAAAGAACAGTATTTATATTTCATTATATGTATGTATGTGTAGAAATATCCGATCACCGTGCAACTCCTCACCGCATTGGCCCGGCGATTTGGGTATAAACCACAATTATCATAAAGACCGAAGGCTAATTATCACAATGACCAGTTAGCAAAAAGCTTATAAGATACATCCTAGATACATTTCCAAGGACAGATAGATATATGAGACTAAATTAACTCCAGGCATCGAAACGTAGCAAACGGACTGATAATATTAACCTTCGCAACTGGATAGTTCACCTAAGTTCACGCAAATTTTGTTTCGCTACCAGGTTTCGAGACGTCGCTTTTCTTTTTCTCCATTTCTCAATCCCCTTTTTTCACGATTCGCGAAAACGTATATAGAGAGTAATTTTTTAATTTTGTGCTTCTTTCGACAAGAAATGCTCGTTGCACATTCGTATCATTCTGAAGATAATTCAGCATTTGTGATTATTTGTTGGTGGAAAATTAGATGGTAGATATACACCTAATTTATGTAGGCCTCTTCTTCTATTAAGGAGTGCTTTTAAAATCATTTAATAAGAACTGAATGCTAAATCAGTACAGTATTACTTCATACGACGCTTGTTTGAAATATTTTAACATGTGTGCTAATACACCCTATTTTTTAAGGTTTATTCGGAGAACGTGCGAGTTAATAAAAGTTCTTGTGTAGTTATAAACTCCAATCAAATGGAATGTCCCTCTCCACCAGTTAATAATCAATTTATAGAGTACAAACGTGCATTAGATCAGATGCAATCAGGAGGTGGCGTTGTCACCGCAAAAGAATTTCAATTAGACGATAATTTAATGAAGCGTAGTGCACAACAGAGAGGCGTTCTCTTACCAAAACCTAGTAATAATGCAGTAGTACCGAACTATTATGGCAACATACCAACATCTGATATGACGGTGTTCGTCAAAATACGTGAAACACAACTTAATTTGCAGTTGGGCTTTGTTATGGATAATGTTCAATTGGTTCGAGATCTAAGCAAATATTCTCAGAATATAAGGAGTACAATTGTATATGTCAACGATCCACAGTATTTTGCATTTAATGATGGTGTAAAACTGTATAAAGGTGACACGTTGGTAATTGAAGGCGAGTTTTTAAATACTGCAGCAGATGAGTACGATGTTAACGTTACTATCGGAATGCAACCATGTAATATTACCAGCTTAGCTTCGACTCAGTTGGTTTGCATACCGCCTGATAAGCAACCAGAGTCTACTGATGAAAACGGAATAGAGCAATCAATAGACTTACCTCTAGTTGTTGTAAAAGTCGGTCGTAATTTGCGATTTTCCATTGGACATTTAAAATATGATCTAATAAAGCCTTATTCTTTCTCCCATGCTCTATTAGGCATTGCGTTTACAGTATTCTTAGTTGTTATCCTTTTTGTAATAGTATTGATAATATATAGACGAAAATCTACACAAGCTGAGCGCGAGTACAGAAGAATTCAAATACAAATGATTACTTTGGAGAGTAATGTTCGCTCTGAATGCAAACAAGCATTTGCTGAATTACAGACTGATATGACTGATTTAACGGCCGATTTAGAAAGCACTGGAATTCCAACGCTTGACCATGTGAATTATATTATGAAAGTATTCTTTCCTGGTGTTTCGGATCATCCTGTCCTAAATTCTCCAAAGGTATTTATTAAACAAATTCACAATACGAACTTATGTTTGCTGCTTTTATATTTGTTTTTTATGTATTTGGTTTTATAAATTTTTTTAATCCTTTTTCTTCTAGTTGCGCGTGAATAGTCCACATACAAACTACGACACTGCCATGTTACAATTCGAACAACTTATTAGTAATAAATATTTTATATTGGCATTTATAGAGACACTGGAAGCACAAAAATCATTTAACATACGAGACAAGTACAAATCTCAAATAAATGCCAGTAATTTTATAATTATTTTTTGTTCTATAGGGTGAATGTAGCATCATTGCTGATGATTGTACTAATGAATAAAATGGAATATGCCAAGGATATATTGAAATGTCTACTTTTACGGCTGGTCGATAAATCTGTTGTGAGTAAACATCCTCAGTTAATGCTCAGACGTACTGATAGTGTTGTTGAGAAAATGCTGACAAACTACATGGCCATCTGCATGTATGACTATCTTAAAGAATATGCTGGCTCTAGTTTGTTTTTGCTATTTAAAGCAATTAAGCATCAGATTGAAAAGGGGCTCGTGGACGCAATAACTCATGATGCACGATATTCTCTCTCAGAGGAACGATTGCTCCATGAACAGGTGCCACACTCGGTAGTGATGCTACATATAGTGCAGGATGATTTAGATGAAAAGGTGCAATGTAAGGTATTGGATTGGGATACAATTTCACAAGTAAAGTCAAAAATGCTTGATGCATTATTTAAAAATACACCGTTTTCAATGCGCCCCTCTGTGCATGAAGTTGACTTAGAGTGGCGGCATGGACGAGGAGGTCACCTTACATTGCAAGACGAAGACTTGACTACGAAAACTATCTCGGGTTGGAAACGTTTGAATACGTTAGCTCATTATGGAGTAAAGGAATCAGCTGTAATGTCATTGATTGCACGTCAAAATGATTATCACATGAACTACAATAAACACGCGCCTTATCATAACTGTAAGGAGAAGCTTTATTAAACTTGTTCACTATATTTTACATATTTTTACTTACAATTTCAGTTTATTATATAAATAATTCTCAATCGCATATAATTATAAACAATGATTTGGAATCTGGTTTACAACAACCTCGGGTCTACCATTTAGTTAAGCCCTTAGTAACGGATCGTTATATGAACATGAAAAATAAGGCAATATCTGCCACAGCAGGAGGTAATACTGTTGGTGCTGTAACTGATCGCACCCATAAGACAATACCTGAAGTCTACTTAACGAGGTTGTTAGCCGCGAAAGGTACAATACAAAAATTCGTTAACGACTTTTTCGCAACTATACTAACCGTTAACGAGGAACTACCGCCTGCCATAAAGTGGCTGTTCGATTTGTTAGACGATGCAGCACACCGTCATGATATTAATGATGTAGAAATTGTACATGCATGGAAGTCGAACAGCTTGCCATTACGTTTCTGGGTCAATTTTATTAAGAATCCAGATTTCATTTTTGATGTAAATAAAACCGTTACTGTAGATTCATGCCTTAGTGTGATTGCGCAGACATTTATGGATGCCTGCTCTACAACTGAACATCGTCTTGGGAAAGATTCGCCATCGAATAAGCTACTTTTTGCAAAGGTATCACTGGTACTACTGTAATAATTAAACATTTATATTAACACTGCTCTACGCACTTTTCTGTTAAGGACATTCCACAATATCGCAAAATGGTAAAGCAATTTTATCGGGAAGTTTCACGTTTACCACAGATCAGTGATCAAGAAATGAACACAGCTATGCAACAGCTGTCTATACAACAAAGTGATGAGTTTGATACAATCGCGGCACTTAAGGAATTATATATATATGTAACAAAGTACAGGGTTCAGGTAATTTAACTATCGAACATAATACATAATTTATATTATTCGAATATAATATAAACATTAATCAAATACAGATAATGCGCACGATAGAAATGGATGTGAATTGCAAAAAACTCCATTTGGCTCATAAATTAGAAAACGTTGCTTGTACATTAGATGGTGAGGAGACCTCCGCTTGCTGACATCTGCACTTATCATACATGGAGTCTAGACTGAAGTTTCTTACTCTTAACCACGGAAACAAGTATTTTAAACAGCTCCTTTGTAGAAACCTTGGTTTTCGATTATGCTTCTATAAGAGCTTCAAACCCTTATTCTATTGGTACGTACAATTCGTTGCGCATTGCAATGTGCAATTTGTTATTTTAAAAATATAATTTGTTTTAGCTATCGATTTAAATTAAACGTCACTTTCAAGAAACTTTTATTTCGTGCTGCTCTGTGATCGAATATGAAAACCTTACACTTTAGCAAATTCCTGCATTTTACTAAAATATGATTATTTTCGATTAATAAAATTAGTAGCGTCAGTGTTGTATATGGCAATAGTGAGGTGTAGTATTAGAATATAAAAGGTGTATTCAATTCATTTTTTATCTACCCAAATCAAAACGAACAACGTAATTGCATTTAATTGGTATTTATTTACAATAAAATCTTATTTAATAAGCAAAACATTTAGTTTGGAATAAACAATTAATTTATAGTTTACTTTTATCTATATCTAGTTTACAGAAAATATACCTAAAAATATATATATTTTCCATAAATATATAACTCGGCAAATATTCAATTACATATTAGCATTTATTTTATATATAAATTGGCGCTGTTCTCTTATACAAAGTTTCTCTCCAGTTTTCTTATTTTTCTGCAATGCTACCTTTTTTTGAATGGTTATAGAGAAACGAATTTTATGAATCTTTTACCAATCGGAGTTTTAGAATTGTGGTTTCGATTTTTTTATGAATAATAGTTTTCAATTTAAAAGTTGTATACTACACTTAAATTTACTTTCCGAGCATTTTCCCTACGTGATTTAAGAATACACCCAACTCTCGTTTTACACGGTAGATACGTTCCAGCGAGGAGCCGTGCAAAAAAAATCGTGTAAAAAAATATACATAGCTTATGGGAACACAGAGGATTCGTTCCGCAAATAAGAAAAACCGTATTGTTTCAAAAAACTGCTAAATTTTTTTTGGAAAACCGTGTAAAAAAGAAAACGAAGAAAACTTTTGGAAACTAAATTTATTCATATTTAAATATTTACATGTATTTAAAAATACTATCAAATAAGAATACGATCAAGACTACAAAAAATAACACAGGCAATTACTTAAATTACATATTTATGTATAAAACACAATGCGGCTTCAGCTCCAAAACGAACACAAGCAAAATCTTATGAGAACAAAAAAAAGCCTGAGGCGGCCTCAAAATAGATTTTCGTATGGCTTCAAAAATTTCCCCTCAAAAATGTTGTCTACGTTTTATCATAAAAATATGTCACCTTTCAAAAATTCCAACAAAACAATATGATTTTGACAGAAATTTTTTTACTTCAAACATTTTTATTATATTTCAGCAGGCAAAATAATGAACTTGAAAAAAAATTAATAAAAAATTCGTGGACCCATGTCCATTTTCAATTAAACCAAGCCCCATAATATGTTATGGGGCTCTAATTATAAGTAGTTTGTCAATCATTTTTAGATATTTTTATTTTTCTGTGCATAAAATTTCTAATTTATTTTGATTTTTGTAAACGTAAATAAGTAATAACAGCTGCTGATGCCTGAAGCTGAAGCTTTGCATTTTGTTCCGACTTCAAAAAAGCCGTCGAAAAAGCTGAAGCTGAAGCTGCGTTGTGTTTTATACATTAATTATTTTTTTAGTTCAAATAGTCTTGACAAATGTTCTTCCATACTTGCGCCAAATTTCAAACTCTCGCGAATTCAGCTGTTAATTGTGGTATTTCGTCTTCGCTTCCATGGTTTCCACCTTTACCTCAAACTGTTATCATGTCATTTAGATCATTGTTCCTCAAAGGGCCTCTCAATTAGTAATTCATTGATGTCCGCCGGTTGGAAATTGTCAAAGGTTTTACCTCCAATTCCTTGGGACAAAGTTACAATTTCAGAGCGCACAATTGGTGCTTCCATTAGGAGTTTTCAGTTTCGACGCATTCTGGCCAGTCCGCGGTGTTAACGGCGTATTTGCTTCAGATTGCACAGAAAATTATTTATTCAAGGAAAATAAATGAAGAATATATAGAATCAACAAAATCGTATAACTTGTGTCATTTACATTCATTCAAACACGCAAGAGTGGAAGTTGTGTAGAGTTTCAAAAGGAAACCTATTTTGAAAATCGTGTAGAAAAAATGGAATCGTGTAAAAAAGGAGGTTCGGTTCCAGTTTTTTGACCGTGCTGTTTCGAAATCGTGTAAAACGTGAGTTGAGTGTGCATGCAAATAAACTAATATGCACACATAAAAAAATCATTGCATTTATTATTTATTTGGTCTTATTTTGCATTTACGTGATTTTTATATGGTAGTCATAAGTAGTTGTGTTTTAAAATAAACTTTAAATAATTTCTGATGTCAACTATTATATGTAAAATCAAGTAAATCGTTCAAAGTAAAAGTAATTTCTGGATTTCTATATTTGTATTCTGCATTTGCAAGCAAAAAAATTCAGATAAAGAGAAATGCAGTTTTCTAAAACTGGATATAAAAAAATTATGTATATTATTTTCGATTTCTAAGAAACACTTGTATTTTTACAGCTATACAAATTGTATTAGTTTAATAAAAGAAGCAGTAAATTTAACATCATTATATTTTATTATACATTAATATTATATTAACTGTAAATCAAAGGCATAAGATTAGGAAATAAAATAAGCATATACATAAGTATTAAAAGTTGAGACAGAAATATACTTACATATGTACGTTTTTTTAGCTTATGTGTTTCTCTTCACCAATCAATATTTTTTAACCTCTTAACAGGGCAGATACTGTAAATGTAGACGTGCTCAAGAACAAGTCATTTACACCTCTATCAAACAGATTTCAAGGTGTGCAGGACACTTCCAAACATCTACCATTTGCAAAGAGAAAAAAAGCTCTCCTCGCCAAAGCGATGGTTAAAGAATTCGTGTGTGAGGGCTGTGTGAGAGTCCTACGCAGGATGGTGAAAAGCTTGTCAGAGTTACCCAGTGGTCGAAGTGGCGAATAACTTCGGAAATTATCGTCGATTTCGTACTGGTTTTGCCGATGAATTTCACAGTACTTCGGAACGAAGGTAGTTGTAAGCGAAGAAGTACCTGTTTGCGTACCTCTCTACAATGTAAAGTGGATTATCATCGAAGCAATGCCAGATTTGCAGTTGAAAATTTGATTAATAGTTCTCAGATAGTTCTAATAGTTCTGTTTCTTTCTGTAGCGTTTCCTAAAAACTTTATTCAGCGAAGACAAATGGCAGAAGAAAATAAGGAAAAAATATATAAAATATAGCTTAGCACAATACCAAAAATTAAATATTCTAAGTACAAATTTAATTATAATTTTTTAAAATATGATTTTAATTATAATATTCGAAGTACAAATTTAAAGTAAAAGTCCAAACATCTGGTTGCTGTCTTCCAGAAGGTTAGGTTAGTTTAGAAGGGCGTGTGGCCTCCCGACTGGGCATTGGCAGAGCAGGTGGTGAATAGTTTCCTCCATCCACGTCGTCGCAGCATCTCGAGTGATCCACTTTGGTGCCCGGCTTCCACCTGGTCACCATGGCCCCTATGGGGCAGTGCCCTGTGATCAGTCCTACTACCACTCTAAGTTGGTCTTTGGGCATTGAGAGTATCGTCTTAGAGTTCCTTCGGTTGAGCTCTAGTCATAGTGAACGAGTGATAATGCAGTCTGGCCTGATCTTCCATGTGTGGTTGGTTATGTTTGTCAGTATGGTATCTATTCAGGGCAATCGTGGACAGGTATTTCCGTCGGAAATTCTCCGTTTTTCCATTCCAGGTATTGCTAACAATTATCGAAAGGGTTAAACAAAATTCCGCAGAAAATCTACCTTATCGCAAACAATTTTTTTACGGAAATTTTTTAGGGAATTTCTGTGAACTTTTCCGACGTTTTTATCACGCGGAATTTTGAAGTGACAACATGTAAGTGTAAAAATTATTAGTTGAAAAAACAGGCAGAAATTTTAAAACTTAAACAACTTTAAAATCTAAGTTTATGTGGAAAAAGGTATAATTATATGGTAAATAAAGGTATAATCTACATATACGTACATATATACACATAGTTATTAGTTAAATTATAAGCAAAATTTTACTTTAGTGTTCGTCTCTGATTTTATTTGATTGCTTAAAAATCTATATACATAAAATCCCTGTGCGTTTCTGTTAGCAAAATATGTCCGGACTTTTTTTTGGACTTCCACATCACTTAGAAACCTGAATTTTGTCACAGATGTTCCTGGGCATCCAATGTTGATGAGAAAAATTTTCAAAAATCCAAACGGCTTCGCCATTTTTTGCAATAAATCCGATTGTGAGGAAATTTATATTTTTTTCCAATATTTAAATTTTCAAATATTAATTTGTCAGATTTTATTATGAAAAATTTAATAATTTAAAAAATTATTATAATAATTTTTCATAAAAGTGTAATTTCTTAATATTAAGGTGAGAAAATCCAAAAGGCTTCGCAATTTTTTTACAAAATAAATAAAAAATAATAACCTCCTGGCGAAGAAAGGCTTATATACTAGTTATATATATAATTATATTATAATATATGTACATATATATGATATATTTTTACAAACAATAATTTACTATACAATTCATGCACAATTACATATATATACAGTCGATAAATTATATACTAATAATTGCTAATTTATTATAATACAATAATAATATATAATACATATGGATATACAATTAATCTTTTCTAGGTTTGGAGCCACAAAAAAATAATATGTCCGGAAAAAGATGTCGGAGAATATAAAACTTGGAAGTGGTGGTTATTCCAAACTAATAACAACGCAATCTAAAACTTTGCAGTGACATTTGACAATTTTGACATTTCGAAGTTATATTCGAATCAATATTTCGCCTCTATACTGTTGGTATTAATGATACCGACGGAAAACTGTTCCGATGGAAATTTTCCGAGAGGAACGAAATTTTCGATGGATAAAAAATGCCGGCAGAATTCCCGATTGCCCTGATTGAATTCTTTTGGTTAGAGATAGATGTCTTGACAGAGGAGTCCGCTTTCTCGGCTCCCAGTGAGGAACCCGTTCTAGCAAGGAGGTCTCGGTTATTGCCATCGATATTCGAGTGGCCTGGGACCCAGCAGGTCCTGACGATGTGGGTCCTCATTAGGTCCCGCAGTTTGCTTCTGCATTTCAGGACAATCTCTGATTTTACCTGCGTCGACCCTAATGCTTTTATGGCAGCTTGGCTGTCTATGAAGAAATTTATATCTGTTCCTCTAACACATAGTTTGCTGCCCGCTCGATCGCGAAGATCTCTGCCTGGAACACGCTGCACTCGTCTGGCAATCTGTACGATTGCTGCGCTTGCAGCGTGTTGGAGTAGAATCCGGCAGGTCTTTGAGCCGTCCCTGTAAATTAAAATACCTTTGAGTTGTAGTTGCTCAGCAGACGACCAATCCGCCCTGCTGGGAAGGAGGATCCTAGGTTTTCCCTCAAAGTCAGTTCTCGGAAGAATGTACTCCTTTTAAACGGTCAGGTTTATCCGAGTGTTTGGGTTTCGTTGTTCTAGCGCAAGTATTACATTGTCGTGTCGAAAATGAGTTTCCCTGCAGTCCTCGTAGTCTGAGGAAGCTTTTCCTTGCTGAGCTTATAATAAAGAGGTCCAAGGGAAGCAGATGCATCATCATTTCCATCCCTGCCTGCGGTGTGCTGCTTGCCGCTACGGTGATAGGGCGTCCAGTCCTTTTTCCTCCTTTCGGCTATGTTCTTCCAGGAGAGCTTGCTGCCCAGAACTATGCCCAGGTATCTCACGTCACTAGACAGAGGAAGAATATGGCCGTTCAGGCTTGGTCTTCTAAAGTCAGATATTTTGTACTTCCTGGTGAATAGGACAAGCTCTGTCTTTGAGGCATTGATGCTAAGGCCGTTCTTGTCTACCCACCTTGAAGTTTTTCCCAGTTAATACGACTTTAGCTCGCTAATGATTCCGAGGAATTTCCCCGGTATTAGTATGGCTAAATCGTCGGCATATGCTGTATCCCTGACCCCCGCAAGCTTGAAATTCTCTTAGCAATTCGTCTACCACTATGAGCCACAGAAGAGGGGGGAAAACTCTCCACTGAGGTGTCTCGCGTGTGACGTTTTTGCGACAGTTGCTTGCACCCATGGCTGCATTGATAATTCTGCTTTCCAACATGTTACAATCCAGTCACTAATGGTGCGGGGCTCTTTGTTGCGGGAGATAAAAAAAACGAACATGGAACATGGTAAAAGAACGAACAAGAAAAGGAATTAGCAACGAGAAATAATAAAAATAAGGCAATAGAGGGAGCCACTGTTTGGGGAATTGAATGAACATGAAACAACCCACATAAGGTTGACTAAGAGAGTGGTTATGGAGAGAATTTTGTGTATGCCCAAATGAGTATATAAGTAAGGATTTTTTTTTGGTCGGACCCGTTAATAGTTAAAGTAAAGGTACAGCCTTTAAAGAATTAAAGAAAGAAAGAATTAAAAACTAAAATGATTAGCTAACCGAACGTAATCGAGAGTGGTCTTGAAGAAGCAGTACGGATTCTTCTTGCCTAATAGCTAGCAGAATTTGGATCGGTGGAGTTAAACAGGGACAGAATCTGAATGTAATCCAGGTGACACAGATAGAAGTCCGAGACGTGAATAAGAGGCAGAGAACGTCCTTTACAATTTTCACCATATCGGATCAAATCAGCAAAACTAAGCAAATCATCTCGCGCTGGAAGAATGAAGGCGCTGCTTACCGCGCCGGCAAAGATAAGTGTAGATACATAATTAATGGTATTCGCTATAAGGCGAGCTGGCTACGTGAGCTAAGACAATCTTTCTGTCGGAGCTTAGCCACAAACCCCACATGTAAAAGTTTTGTTCGTCGCGGTACAAATGTGAGTTCGCGTAAACGAACTATCGCCACCAATTAACCAGGGGCGTGTCACCACCATAAAGACACCACATCAGAGATTACACCCCTAAGATTTCGAATAAAATATTCCACCGAAGACCCCGAATCATATATTGTTTCACCGAAGACTCCGAATCATATATTATTTCACCAAACACTCCGAATCAAATTAGACCTTACGGCACTCCTTACGCGTAGCCAAGAAAAAAAAAATCCACTTCAGGGTGCCACACTTAATGGAAAAAGAACTCACAAAGTGAAAAGTCTAAAGCCGAAACTAAGCGCCTACAGACAGGGTCCCATTATTATTATATTATTATCGTATGTTATATTGTAGTTTTATATTTCAATCTATTTAAAAAGGCCAAAAGTTACCATTGGTTTGTTCTTCTTTGATTCTACTAGATTTTAATTTTTATGTTTGTAATTGTTATATTGGCACATTGCCGTTACTTCCATTCGTACGAAATACGATTCGTGGCGAAATACGAGATTTGTGTAACGCCAACTTCGGGGCCAAAAACATAATCGCCTTAAGTAAAAACACATACTTACACGTCTCGAGCGAGCTCATTCGAGGGTTACTGATTAATTTTTTTGTTGGTGGTGTATAATAGGCTGAAGAAGTTGGCGGATTCCGCGAATGGAATACCTAAGTCGATCAATGGTATGATAAGTGGGAATTTTTATGTGATTAAATGTAGTTAAGATCTAAAATATACGTATCATAATTAAACACATGCATGTATTGAGTGGAGTCCATTCAGTAATAAAGAAATTGTTATATATTTACTAGTGAACATGGATTTGTAATTTAAACAGACAAAAGGGGGGCGGGGTTATGTGGAGGGGTGGCAAAGTTCCATCTGAATCCAGCAGGATGATTTTAGGCGACCGAGCGGAATGAGTTTGTAGTACTTCCGGCACAAACCGGAAACTATTGTCCCCCCCCCCCCCCCCCAAGCAAACATGACGGGTTAAGACCACGCCCGTAATGCGACGAGAACTAGCCGCGGTACATCATGGTCGCACCCTGTAAACGGGGAACACAACAACTTCAAAGTACTTCAGCGCTTCACTAATCGCTTTCGGATTGACATTATTGAATGTCCCCTCTTTGTCAAGGAATGCCCCTAGGGTAAACTCTTTTACCTCTCAATTGCGCCAACCACACTGTGCAGTGCGCTCTCAACTGACTTGCTCTTTAGATAGGCCTGTTGAGACTGGCACAGTCGGTGTGTGATCCTATTCCTTATGAACAGGTCCACCAGCCTCTCCAAAGTCTTTAGTAAGAATGATGAGAGGGAGATGGGCTGAAGTCCTTAGCGGAGCTGTGGGAGAGTCTACCTGCCTTTGGCAGGAATAGAACCCTGACTTTCCTCCACTCCATTAGGATGTACCTCTTCATTAGGCATTCTTTGAATATATCAATGAGCATAGGTAAAATGGTGGATAGAGATCTCTGCAGCATGGCCGGAATGATTCCATCTGGACCCGCAGCTTTGTAGAGCTGGAAGGAGTCGACCGCTCACGAGACCTTTTCTGCATTTACTATGTCGCTCACTGTTGGTGTGACCCGTTATCAGTAGTGTTGGGAATTATAGTTCACTACAGAGAGCAATCTTTCTAGTTCAATCAGCTGTCGTGAACTAGTTCGTTCATATAGTTCACGCGGTCGGAACGAGATGAGAAAATCGGTTTGATATTTAATTGGCAATATCTAATACGGAATACATGATTAAATTATATATTGTTAGATTTTTAGTAACATTTTTTTCCATTCTTAATTTTTTTTATAATAAAATATATAATTAACCTACCTATATACATATTTATCACAATATTAAGAAAGTAGAGTGTCTTACCATTACAAGGAGCTGTATTCTATCGTAATCGGCGGAGGAAAATGCATTGTAAAGCTTAGACTCACGTAAGCACCAAACGCTTGTTACACAAATTCTACTACTCATTACGGAAAACGAGAAATTACGAAAAATTGTTTTGAAAAATTGCGCTTGTCTTATATAAATGAAAGAAAATTCGAGTACCTTTCCAAAACCAATGACATGTAGCTATCTGCTACAGTTCATGATATATAGGTCTGAAATTCCAAACTTTAAAGACACATGACTCGGAAAAAAGACGAGAGCTCCACTAACTGATATTGTTGTTGTGGTCCCAACAATAAACAAACAACAACGACAACAAAAAGAACTAAAAAATCGGAGTTATGTCATTGTGCCTGAATTGTGCTAAGATGTCAAATAAATATTTGATTTGGAAACATCCTCTGAAATTGATCTAACGAACTGAAACATACAGAAAAACTAACGAGCAGCTGAACTGAAACGAACTAACGAACTGCTGAACTAAAAGAACGAAAGACCTACTGAACTAGAAGAGCGACTGAACTAAAAGAACGACTGAACTAAAAGACCGAGTGAACTAAAACAGCGATTGAACTAAAAGACCGAGTGAACTAAAAGAGCGATTGAACTAAAAGAACTAAGAACTGTGAACTAGATCTCATAGTTAACGCAAGTGATTCGTTCAATTGAACTAGTTCGTTCACGAACTACCCAACTCTAGTTATCAGTGTCGTTATCGACCGCTGTCAGGATTGCTTGGCACATCCGTAGCGCTGTCGGTACAACATGGGAAGTGTATAATGCACAAGATTTTCAAGGCTGGGTTGAGTCCACAAGCCGTTCATACGCTAGATACTGCTCCAGCTAGCATTTGGCGAAGTCTTGCGACCTCGTTGACTGCGCATATTGACTCGCAGTATGCCCTCCAGGAGTCCCTCTTGACCGCTCTGGTTAATTTATTTATTTTCACAATAATAAAGTAAGACGACAAGTCCTAGTGGTTCTGCTTTTATACGCTCTGAGTACGGCTTTGTATAGAGCCCAGTCTATGTCCTTACCGGTGTTGGTTGCTCTGTTGAAGAGCGATCTCGATGTTTTCCACAGCGCCGATAACTTTAAGGTCCACCAGGCCGGATTGACTTTTTTGCGCGGACGGCTAATAGGACACGACACGTTAAAGGCGCTGCGGAGTCCTTCCGAGAGAAGTCTGACTAAGGAGTCGGTGTTCTTATTCCCATCGCCTTGGGTGACCTTAGACCTTTTCCCAGTCAGTTTTCTTAGGGTTTCGAAATGGTTGTTTCGTAGTCTTTATGTTGAAGAGTATCCTGTAATGATCAGAGAATGAGCATTCAGTGGATACCCTCCAACCCTTGATGGTAGTGTCCCTATCGTTCTTCAGGGTTATGTCTATCACCTCGGACTTGTCCTTGTTGCGAAATGTGGGTATGGCCCCCCTATTACATATAACAAGGTCATAGTTTAATATAAACTCAAAGATTGACTGACCCCTTTATTTGACGTCTTGGCTTCCCCAAAGAGTATGATGACCGTTCGCATCGCATCCCATAACCAACCTCAACTTTCTCTTGTTGGCAAGGTTTATCAGATCACGGACTTGATGCGATAAGGGCTCCTGTTCTTCGTATGGGAAGTATGCGGACGAAAGCAGGAACGAACCATCTTGCTGGGTCTCGCATACTACCGTCGTAAGATCAGGTGAGTTGTGATGTGGAAAAAGAAAGGCGTTAATGTTTTTTCTTACCAATATATATGCTCTTCCCATCACTAGGGCTACGTCGACACCTTCCTTCTCCATGACCAGGAGGAGGTCGACCGATGCCGCCCTGCAGTGATGCAAACTAATTTGCACCACCTTCATTCGGCTTTGTTCTACCTCCTCCTCCCGCCCATCCATCAGTCGACTCTCGGACCCTTAGTGATCCAGAGCCGAATCTGATGGAGCCACCTTGCCTCCTCAGCGTATCTAACGATTGTCGGCTGATGGCTAGCCAGAAGTTGCTTCCTCCTTTCTTCGGGACGTTGGACGAGACGATCTTCCAGTCCTGTGCCCCTAGTGAACGGTTCTGCCTACTTATAAGGGCCAACATGTCCGCCCCCGATTCCGGAACGAGAGGGAATCCACACGACCACCACTGGTCGCAGTGGGAGGACAGAGCGTGGCATGATCTCTGGGTTTGGAAATTACTTGCTTTCCCGCCCTGTCGGTGGAGGCGGCGTTGGCTCTTTCAAACCTGGCCACCTTCTTTTCGTTGCCTCTCTTCAGGTGCCGTTGACGGTCAGCCAAAGTTTCTATTTTGTTCCTACGAGTGTAGGACAAGAAAAGGTCCTCCCGCACAGAGGTCCTTATGTGCAGGTAAGGCTGGTTAGTATCGAAGGTCGCCAGGTATTCGGTATGCTCCGTTAATGACTGAGCTATTTTTAAGCCTGGGTCCTCAGCCTAGAAGATCGTCGGCAAGGGTCGCATGACACCTTGTCTGTCAGTTCCGCATACTCTGGCCTTACCAAGAATCTTCCAAAATCAATTGCAAGAAATCTAACGATGTCGCCCAAAACCGCTTTCCAGGCCAGAAACTTTTCGCCCAACCAGGCAATACAGATATACATATGAAGAAAGCAAAGAATAGCGTGATTTTATTTAAATTAGGCTGAATATTTTACTGGGACGGAAAGAAGGAAGACACCTTAAGGGCTGTGAGTAGAAATAAAGATTAAATCGAGCCAGTGTACGTCACAGATTTTTCTTTTTACGTAGTGTGGCTGTAAAACAGAAGGACGTCAGGTCATCTGCAAAAGTATAGCACTGGGAACCGCGCTACCAAGATAAATCGAAGCCATAATCAAAATTTTGAATTTTTTACATACAGTATTTGGAACGTGTACATAAACCTGACTTCCCTGTTCCGTTACAGGAGTTCGCGTATACATACGACCCTTGTAATATCATATAATATATATATAATTCATACTCTACATACAAGTACCGCCAAACTGCCCAAACTTACAAGTATATAAGGAAATTTTCCCGCACTGTATCTATACCTAGCAGCCCAAGTAAATAGGTGTGCATGTACAATGTACATTGTACATATACATATTATGTTTAATTACAAGATTTTCTACGTATAATTATTATGTTAATTTTAAGTTTTGTGTTGGAGTTAAGCTCTTAAAGCGAAAACGACAAAGGAAATGCGGTATTCATGTGGCGACGCACAACACAATCATCGCACTTAAATTCATTTTAACTGGCTAAGGCTGCTCGCACACTGCATGCGTTTTTCTTTCGTGCGAATTCTGACGAAAACGATTCGTCTGAAGTCTTATTTACAGCCTTATAATGTAAATAGTTTGAAAACGAAAACACAAATGAAAACGAAACGAGCCAAACTAGAATAATAGAAGCTTTTCGTTCGTATTGCAGACTTTCGTTGTGTTGCAGAGAGAAAATGTTGCCATGTGTACAATATTTAAAGCATATTTATAAGTAATTTCTAGTAATTTCTATTGTCAAACAACCGAAAAATGACGAAAAGCACAAAACAAAACTCATGAAAAACATATGTTTCGTTTTCGTTTACGGCTTGAAACTTTTTACATTATGTAACCCTACATTTTGGCAACCCTGAAGCTGGTTAGGGAAGCTGTCAAGCTGTCAGCGTGGTTGGATTATTCTCGAACTATATTTTTGACACTACGCATTACTTTTTGCGAAACCTACTTTAATAAATTTATTTCTTTTGATTATTATTAAATGTGTGTTTAATACTTTACAACTTCAGAAGCGGGATTCGAACACGCCTACAAAGTAGATAATTTCATGTGAGCAAATTCTACGGGGAAACAAACTAATTAAAACGTATCGGCGACAGTTCGCTGCGTAATTAGGTTAAAGAGAAGGTTCGAGAATACAACGACACTAGCGACGTTAGGCTGGAAAATTAAAAACCCGAAGGAAACCGTACACTCTAGGAATCAGGGGAAACATGATTAAACTAGAAAAGCTCAAAGTAATTCAGTTAAATCTGTTATTGCAGAATAGAGATTTGCCAGTAACAGGAACGAGAGAGGATAAGATTGCGGTTTTAAAGGGGGCTCTCAAAGGGAATGAAGTTGATCGGGAAGAAGTTGAGATAACGGAGCCATGGCAAGGCCAAATCAACGAGCTAAAGGATTTAGTAGCTAGTTTGGCACAAGCAATGCACGAAATAAGGTCGGGCATGAACGAGCCATGCGCAAGGACGTCTCAACAGGAATGTAGGGTTCAAGACAACACGCCTGTTCAAGAAATTGTGCCGACGCCACGTGCAGATAATTTGCAGGATGTAATCGGCATACTTCCCGAATTCGATCCGCTAAAAAAGAGCACAACGTCGAACCAGTTTATCTCCAAAGTAGAGCAACTACAACGGGTTTATGGATGGAGCAGCGAAATAGTTCTTTACGCTGCGCAGCATAAACTAAAAGGTGTTGCGAAGGAGTGGCTGGACGCGCAACCAGTGTTCCAGACATGGGCTCAATTTTCTAGGTTACTGCAGAACGATTTTCCGAGTACACTGAAGTCTGCCGACATTCACAGGGAATTGATGAAACGACGTCGCAGACCAAATGAGTCTCTCGTAGAATACTATTATGTAATGCTCGCTATTGGTAAAAGAGGATTCTTGGACGACCCGTCAATTAATTCGTACATTATTAATGGTTTAAATGATGTTAACACGACAAGATCGCTATTAGTAGCGAATCATACCACATGCAATGAGCTTTTGCATGCATTAGATAGTCTATCATCGTTGTCGACAACATCAATACGAGCACAGTCTTCAATATCGTCGGAAGAGCAGAAGCATGAACCGTTACGGGATTCAACCGAACGACGTGGGCCAAAATGCTACAATTGCAATGAAATTGGCCACATAGCGGTAAAGTGCACACGATCTCAGCGAAAGCCGCGCTGTGGAAAATGCTCAAAGGTAGGTCACGAGTCAAAGGATTGTAGAAGCGTGCCCAGAGGTACAGTTGCCAGGCTTGATTGTTGTAACAACGTGGCAATCTGCCCACCAATTTTAAAAGAAGTACGTCTCAATGGAGAGTATTACGAAGCGTTTATCGATACGGGCAGCGATTACTCGTTGATAAGACAGTCGGCGACGCCAACAAACAGTTTACGGCAGATGTCTTTCAAACAACTAAAGGGATTCGGGGGAGCTATTATTGAGTCAACTGAGACAATTGAAGTGGATGTACAACTGGACATGCAGGATATGATGGCAGTGTTTCACATCGTTCCGGATGAAGTCTTGCCTTGTGCTGTGTTATTGGGTAGAGATATACTTTGTCGCGATGAAAATCGTATGATTGTTGAGTCTGGGGTTTTACATCTACAAAAGAAGCCGGACGTGGCATTCAAGACCGCCGAGAAAGCAGAAAGTACGCCAGCGATCACCGAGCTACTAACGGAATACGAGCAATGTTTTTCGGAAGATATGTCGCAATTGGGTCGCTGTAAAACCACGGAGATGGAAATCGAAGTCACGACAGACAGGCCGATCGTCGGTAAGCGGTATCAAGTACCATTCGCGCAACGAGAAATTCTTTCGGCTATCGTGAAAAATCTGCTACATCACATTATACGTCACAGCACCTCACCTCATGCATCATCAGTAGTGCTGGTAAAAAAATCGAACGGCGAGAGTCGCATGTGTGTTGACTATCGTGCAATAAATGCAGTCACAGTTAAAAAACACTTTCCGATGCCCATAGTGGAGGAGCAGCTGTCACAATTGGCAGGAAATAAAATCTTCACAACGCTTGATATGACTTCTGGGTATTACCAGATTCCGCTTAAGGAAGAAAGTAAGAAATTCACAGCATTTTTGACTCCCGATGGGTTGTTCGAACACAACGTCATTCCATTTGGGTTGGTTAACGCACCGATGTATTTCCAGGAGATGATTACGAACATAATAAGATCCTTAAAGTTCCTTAAAAATGTTGTTAGTTACGTTGATGAAGTCATCTTAGCGACACAGGATATTGATCAAGGAATTGTCGTTTTGAGAGAAATGCTAAACGCTCTAAAGTATGCGGGTATGACACTACGCCCGTCTAAATGTGTCTTCATGGCAACAGAAGTTAATTTTCTTGGTCACGTTGTCAGTGAGGTTGGAATACGTCCAGGCAGAGAGCAGACGAGGTGTATTGACAACTTTCCAACACCTAAAACTGTAACAGAAGTAAGGCAGTTTCTCGGAATTACGGGATTCTTTAGGAAGTTTGTCTGTGGGTACAGCAAATTGTCGGAACCTCTAACAAAACTGTTGAAAAAAGATGCGACGTTCCAATGGCTAGCGGAACAACAAACAGCATTTGAAGAGTTGAAGTCAGCAATTACGAGTGAGCCGGTTCTAGCTTTGTTTGATGGCAGGAAAGATCACGAAGTACATACGGACGCTAGCGCTCGTGGGCTGTCAGGAGTGTTGTTCCAATGTGAGTCAGAAGGAAATCTCAACCCGGTGTTTTTCTACAGCAGGAAATGTAACGAAGCGGAAGCACGGTATGCAAGCCATGAGCTAGAGGTTCTAGCTATCGTTGAAACGTTGGAAAGATTTCGAATGTATCTACTGGGAACGCATTTCCGTGTGGTTACTGACTGCAACGCCATCGCAACAACAACTGCTACCACACCGTATAGCCAGATGGTGGCTCAAACTTCAAGAGTACGATTTTAAATGTGTTCATCGTGCAGGAGTTAAAATGACTCACGTCGATGGCTTGAGTCGAAGTCCGACGTTACCAGCAGAAAATCCTACTACTGTAGCAGAGAACATCTTAAAAATATATGATTACAACGACGACTGGATATACCTGATGCAAATGCAAGATAAAAGTCTTCAGGATATCGTGAGGATTCTGAAAGGCGAAACAACGACGGACTCATCGTTGCTCAAGCAAACGAAAACAGATTACGTAATATGTTCAGGACGGCTGTATCGCAAGGTGAATGCTGAAGATAAATTAGTCATTCCCCAGCAAATAAAATGGCGGATCGCTAAGGCGTGTCATGACGACGTGGGGCACTTTGGGGTGGAGAAAACCATCGAACGGATAGCGCGATTTTTCTGGTTCCCAAGAATACGCCGATATGTCAAGTCATATATAGCAGCGTGCCCTGAATGCTGTCTCAATAAAGTCAAGGGTGGAAAAGCAGAAGGTCAACTGCACTCGACGGAGGTCTTGCCAATTCCATTTAGATGCGTCCACATAGATCATCTAGGCCCATTCCCGAGGAGTAAATCTGGTAACGCTTATATTATTGTTGTCGTTTGTGCTTTCAGCAAGTTTTCCATCTTACGGGCGCTTCGAAATACAAAGACGGCTCCAGTGATAGCGACGTTACGTGACATTATGTCAATCTTTGGTCAACCATTAAAACTTACTTCGGATCGAGGTACAGCTTTTACGACACGAGAATTCGAGAATTTCCTAGCAAAATATGGCATACAACACGTGAAGACGGCTGTCAGAACTCCTAGGGCCTGACAGGCAGAGCGAGTAAACAGGACGGTGCTAACTGCCCTTAAATGTACAACACCACATGAGAAAGATTGGGATACGACACTTCCAACGGTTCAATGGAGTATCAACTCTCAACGCAACGATACAACTAAATTTACACCTAATGAGTTGGTGTTCAACTTTGATCCCAGGGATATGAGTCACAACCGAATTATTCAAGCCTTACATGACTGTCCAAGGCAAGAACCAGATGAAGTTCCGGATAAATCGTGTGTCGCAGCCGAAAATATAGCTGTAGCACGACGTGCTTGGAAAGAGCGGTATGATGCTAAACATAGCCAGCCGTACCAATACGCGGTAGGAGATCTGGTCCAAGTAGTACTGGACCAAGTACCTCAGGCTACTGGTGAATCTCACAAGCTTGATCCAGTATACAAGGGGCCTTATATAGTGGCCAAAGTTTTGAGCTTCGACCGATACGTCGTCGAGGATTTGCCGGATAAGCCACGCAATCAGAGGCACTACGCCAATGTGCATGCAAGCGAGCACATGAAACCTTGGTGTCGGGTCGATCCAAATATGGAGTGGTGTAATTCGGAGGCAGAGGAGAGGCCGAGCTGTAACCCTACATTTTGGCAACCCTGAAGCTGGTGAGGGAAGCTGTCAAGCTGTCAGCGTGGTTGGATTATTCTCGAACTATATTTTTGACACTACGCATTACTTTTTGCGAAACCTACTTTAATAAATTTATTTCTTTTGATTATTATTAAATGTGTGTTTAATACTTTTCAATTATAAGGCTGGGGTCGGTGTAAACATTGCATTATGGAAGTGGCTGAAATAAGCATCGCACTGACGGAGAGCACTTCGACTTTCCAATTTTGGTATGTGCTACTAAATAAAGTTGTTAAAAAAATGTTCATGTGTGTTTAAAAACGTTCTGTCAGCACATATGTTGACGCAAACCCGTTATTTCGGTTTAGCGCAGCGTCATTTTTAATAGTATGATCAACGCAACGCAAGACGCACTAATTTAGGTATCACAGTAAGGTAACCACGGTCAAAGGAAAAACAAAAGTATCGGGACAATTTATGAATAAATGCCTAGCTCTGATTTTGGCTTAACTTTACTATTGGAAAGTCATTAACATTTTATTATCGTTTTTGTTGTTTTTAATGGTGATTGCAAAAAAAACACCTTGTCTTGCTCTCGCATAGTAATCGAGTTATAGCCCATAAAAAATTGAAATTCGTAAGACTATATCTACGAAACTATTGTTGTCCTCTAAGTATGGGTACAATTATAATATAGAGGAATTTGAAATACATTTTATTCATGTAAAATACATTTTGCTAAAAAACTATTACCTTTGGGGAAAAGCCAGTTTTAAGAATTTTAATACTTTTCTCTTTCATTTATTAATTTTTTTCTCAGAAAAATTTATAATTAGCCCAGGAATGATAAAATACATAACTTGATAACTATACGATTGCAAAAAATCGTTGTTGTTTTAATCAGCATAAAAACGAAAACAACAACTAAATTGGACTGGTTCTATAACGGTAAAGTTAAGCCGATATTTGTATACTTACGTGGAAAGACTGCAATTCTCAAGAAAGTGATTTGTTGTTCGTCACAACAATTTCAAAAGAAAAAACAAAAGTTGCTGTAGCTCTCTTTTAGTTAAACAATATTTTTAGTATGTCAAAACGGTTACCCATTGAAATATTATTTTTAGACCAATTTTTTTGCGCGTAAACGTCCTTTGAACGTCCTTCAGAACCGGTGAAAATATCGTAATGAAATCGCAAAAATATTCTTTGTTATGGTGCAAACCATTATTTTGTCTCAAAAGTAAAGCGCCCCCTAATTGCTGCCAACGATTTTAACAGCCTCGGCAAAGTTGATGTCTTATTGTTTAACTTGAAAGTAAAACCGGATGTTTTGCTGATTTCGCTTAATAAAGTGTTTTGGTTTGTTTAGTTCATAAACTGTAAGTTCCAATACTGCAAGAGGTTATAAACCATGCAGCACTTTACTAAAAAAGAAGACATTTATGTTTACCGGCAAGGCAATTTAACAAAAAGTTTTTCCATGAACGCTGAAATGTGCTAGAAAGAATCGCGGTGTAACTCACTTCATATACACATATGTACGTATGTGCAAGTTTTTTAGAGATAATGCTGCCCGTCTCGAAAGCAACTATTTTAAAATATATTTATTTCAAAAGGCATAGATTAGCAGCTATTCGGACTTACCTAGCGCTATTAAGATAGAAACCCTTTATAAGGAATTATGCAAGCCAACAAAGACAACACAGAATTGTATTGGCTTCTATATGAAAAAATTTTTTGAGGTTGAATGAGGATAGATAACACCCGCCATGTTGTTGATGTTGCTTGTGATGCAGACCCCAACAACACATCATCTCCCGGCCCCCTCTGGCTTCTGAGTTATGTCCCTTTGAAATTATTTTCCCTATAACTCCTGAACTATAGAAGATACCGGTTGGTATATATACCTTTAGAAAGGTAAGTTAAATACCTTTCATTTATATTAACCGAGATTTTATCAAAAACTCATATTTTTGGAGAAAAACTGATCTTAATATTTTTAGTACTTTTTCCCCATTAATTTTGGCAAGCAAAATGTTGGCTAGATCTAGTTTAGTCCCAGAAGGCCAATGTTGTTGTCGTAAAATTCAACTGGTTTTCTTATAGTCTGAAAATTAATTTATTTAAATTTAAATATTAAATAAATTAGATCCACTATTATCTACAATGTTTTGCCATTTTTCGGGTAAAGCCATGATGCCATCGGTGAAGAAGTTTTGTGGTTTCTGGTTGAAAAACTGAATCAAGTGGTTTTCACACGCTTCTTTTGAAAGTAGCTTAATTTCGCTCAGAGAGTTCTGCACAGATTGGGAACAAGTGGGGCTATGTCTGAGGTGGGCGATTCCCTTCCACCTTGAGTTTGAGTTTTTCCCTTTGTCGAAATAATACTGTAAAATATAGCGCAATTTTTCATTATTTTTCTCCATTTGCAAACGTAAACAACTTTCCAACCACTCCACCAATTTCGTTGTTTACACACTGACAGGAACGATCGAAGTGTCACCTTTCCAATAAACGTTCAGTGTATATGAAATAAACCTAAAGATATGAAATTTTGACTAGGTAGTTCACTAAAACTATTCAACCAAATTTCTTCCACAGGTTAACAAAAGGCTAAGTGGGCCTACGTTTAAACGTGTTTAATTCTCATATAAAATGTATGTGTCTTTTAGTTTTTCTTATTAGTACAGATAAAATTAAAGTAGGAGATCGTGTCCAACTATTTTAGAGTAAGTACTTGTCAGTAAAGTATTTTAAAAAAATTTGAATTAAGAATATATTACAATATATTAAATTAAATTAATTAAAATTTTGTTCCTGCATTAAATTAATTGCGAATGTATTATGTCTGCATTAAATTAATTGCTTTAAATTGATTAACGTAGTGGAATTAGAAATAGTATGAGTCGCCTATTTGGATAGCATTTATGAAAGTTTTTATTTTTAATTTTAAAAATTTATAAAAACGTTTTTTAATTTTAGACGTTGCTGAAAATTGCGTGATTATCTGAATATTATTTACGTAATGCATCTTCTAATTAAGAGTGAAAATACTTTTTGAAAAGATTAAATAGTAGAAACAATTCCAAAATTATACGAACCATGGGCAGTGGTGTGCAGAACGTTCGTTTTGTGCGATTTTTTATTGTATTGGGCGCAATTGTGGTGCTGTCCTTGTTTATTTATGCATCATATAATTCGAGCAAATCCCCGTTACCACATTTACCACGACCAGGCGCACATCAAGTGTCTTCGCTCTCATTTCGCAATGATAGTATCCGATTGAAGGATGAAAGTTCTAAAAATAACAAAGTCGATATTAACAATAGCAAGCAAGCGGTATTTCGGGAGTACAATACTGTGCAACATAGCGTTAAAACTGCTTTTAAGTCTTATCGTCAGCCGACTATTGATGTTGAATCGCCTGCAGAATTTGACACGGAGGAGGTATTTGAAGAGCGCATATCAAAGGATCAACTACTTGCAGAGAGTAATTATGCATTCTCTATTTGAAAATTGTCCATCATCATGTAATTGAAAACAAGGTTTAATATTTAAACAATTTTTCGTTTTTAGATAATAATAGGAATTTAGTACAGCCTCCACCACAACTTCAAGAACAGGAAGAAAATAGTAGAAATAAAATAGCTGATAATGACTTTTTGATACCTACATCAAATCTTCAGAAATTTATAGAAAATGCTGATAACTTAGTGAAGAATATAACCATCTTATCGCTACCTGTTCAGTGTAAGTATATTAACATGTTATATAATAGAAAACTTGATTGCCAGAGATTTTCTGAATCAATGTTGAGTTTGCGGTACCAATATTTTTAATTGGTTTTATTAAGTTGCGTTTTTATTGGGTTACTTTCCATCATGTTTGTTCGGTTGAAATTTCGAAATGGATTTTAAACTAGTGAGCTTATTATCCCAATGAGCTAGAGACTATCTCATAGCATGGCTCATAAATGGAGGTCAATGCAATATTAAGCATAAACTAACCACCTTCGTCCGCTTTGAGGCAGGAATTCTTGACTATCATGTCTATTAGGTTCAAATTTTATACTAGTTTTCCGATAACTCGAAATTTTAGCCATAGCTCAGAACTGGACAAGAAAGTTGGCTCCTCAAAATTAACTTAATTTTTAATTAATTAATTAAATATAATTAAATGTTTATTATAAATTACGTCATATTCGTGTTCACTTTTTAGTCTAGTATATTAATATAGGATCATGTACAATATTTCTACATTAAAAAGAGTTGTATTTAATAGTTCCTTTTTCCTTAATATAGCAAACATTGACAAGGAATTGAAAGAAACTAAAGAGAAAAATGTTGAAAAATTATTAACAAATATGCAATCTTCGTTGCCAACATCTCTATCCTGGCCTTCAAAAATGTTAAACAACAGCCACAGTTCTGCAACCAGCAGAACGTCAACGACAGCGACAACCACTACCGGTAATTCAGTTGCCGCCATTTTAGATCCAGCCCAGGGGATATCAACAATACAAATCTATGAAAAGGGACATCGCGATAACGAAATCAATATCGATAAAATATGCCCAGGTTCAGGTAATGAACTAAAACTGCTTATAATGATAACATCTGCTCAGTCACATCAAGAGGCGCGTTTAGCAATCCGCCAAACTTGGGGCCATTATGGTATAAGACGCGATATATCAACGGTTTTTATTTTGGGACGTACTACTAACGAAACTCTAAACAATATGTTAAGAGAAGAAAATTTTATTTACGGTGATTTGGTACGTGGAAATTTCTTGGATACATACAACAACTTAACATTAAAAACTGTCTCGGCTTTGGAATGGGTAGACCGTCATTGTGCTCAAGCTAAGCATATACTAAAAACAGATGATGATATGTTTATAAATGTGCCTAAACTATTAACTTTCCTAGAAAAACATGGTCAAGAGAAGCGTGTTATATATGGGCGATTGGCAAAGAAATGGAAGCCGATACGTAACAAAAAGTCTAAATATTACGTTTCACCAGGTCAATTTTCTGCAACAATATTTCCAGCATTTACGACTGGTCCAGCTTATGTAATGTCGGCTGATATAATACATGACCTATACCGACGTGCACTTCAGCAGACATACCTTAAACTGGAAGATGTCTTCACCACTGGCATTATTGCACAAGAGTTGGGTGTAAAACGTGTGCATGTCAATGAGTTCCTAAATCGTCGGATATCATTTAATTCCTGTAATATACGCAAGACAATTAGCGTTCATATGATAAAAGCGAATGAACAATTTGAGCTATGGAAGAAACTCTACGACAAGCCAACGAAATGTAAATAATATTTTAAAATAGTTTCTGGGTTTAAGGTCATGGCATAAGAAATCACACAAGTCTATTCTATTATTCTGCATTTCAAATGCCATAAAATATCTGTTAGATTTTAAGCGAGCACTAGAATTAATTATATAATGTGTAACATAATGTATAACATAAAGTGTAAAATATTGAAAAGTTTTTATTTTGAACTAGAAACTATTGTAAATTAGTTTAGGTATTAAAATTATGATAACTTTAGAATACAATAGGGGAAATCACGAAATTCCTTGAACCGGTTTCAAGAAAACAGTTATATAGAGAAATAAAAGTATGTTGTTTCAATAAAACGACTTTTATTTAAGTTTAAATAAATTTATAGATGATTTTTTAATTTCATATTAAAACCTGTAAACAAATGTTATTTATTGAACTTAAATCATTGTAATTCATTTATTTGTTTTGTATATTTTACAAATGTGCTATACATTTGTTTTAATTAAAAATGTAGGTTTATACAGTGTGAAGATTGATAAGTGTTAAGTTTATAAACATATGTTTGCATATTTAACTGTATATTTCAAAATTTCTGGTTCAATATTGTGATCTTTTCTCCACTTTCTTTTTTCTGGACAAATTAATGACTATATTTTAAAATTTGTTGTAAGACTCATTCTCGTAAGTATTAATTCTTGTCAATATGGTTTGTACCACCATAATAATATTGTATTATTGTATATTATATGTATTATTTTTGTGGTAGTATTTACATTTTAATTGTAAAATTACCAAAGAATATACTATATATAGAAGACGCATGACTTAAAATTTAATATTTTCCGAATCAGATGCGGTTGTTTGCAACATAGAGAAAGAATAAAAACAGACCGAATCAGTCAAAGGTAATCATTCGGCAACTTAGAATCGGTCGGTACGGAAGGGAAAAGAAGAAGCGCATTGAGGATTGCGTACGACAAGCAAAGTCCAAGCAATTTCAATTTCTTCATTCTTGCTTTTTATCTTTCTCTCATTATTCCGGCCTATGCATGTTAACTTGGTGGGCCATGTGTAGGATTATTTTTCGAAACGTGCATTTCTTTCTATCAACCTTGAAACATGCATATGTACGAGGGTAGTCTGAAAAATTTCCTCAAATTTTTTTTAATTTCTCTACAGTCTCCTTGTAACTCTATACACTTCTCCCAGCGATGCTCTCATCTTTCCAGCCCGTCCAAATAGTACTTGCCGTCTTTCTCTGCAGAATATTTATTTACAAAGGTAAATTCCTTCACTGGAAAGTATTTATCTTTTTTTTAGGAAAGTATTTTAGAAATAAATTGTTAGAGCTACAATAGCAATAATAATTAAAAAATCTACATAATAAAATAAAATTCTAAGAGAACTCCACAAAATTAAACTGAATTAGATTAGTTATTTAAATCAGTTTTATATTATTGGGTCGGCAAGAAAGTAATTTCTGTTTTTTAAATATGAAATAAAACGACTTTTTCATATACAAAATTTACTTTAATCAATCAAATATTTTTACAAATCCTTTTCAAAAACTTATGGACTATAAGGCCATTATCAATTCCAGATAATATATAAGACCACAAATGCCTAACTCGCACTCGTGCCAAACTTTTTGTAATTAAATTTTCTTATACGATCCACTTCTTCAAGACCATCTGTATTACATGGTTTTTTACCTGTTATAATATATTTAAAATTGTATATTTATAAATTTTTAAAAGGAAGTTTAAAAACTTGAATTAAAAACAATGTTTCTACATGGGGAAGGCGGGATTTCCCGAACCCAGGCAGGACGAACGCTCTATCACTGAGCAAGATGTCTGTATGAAATTATGTTTAAATAATATATGTATACCTTCCTATATCACGCTCAGAGAAATACCTTTTCACCAATTTCTGTCCGTCCGTCTGTACGTCTCTGCCTGTCTTTCTGCTAGACTGTCTTAATTAAGTTATTATGCTGTGATTCGAACCCGGGCCTATTCACATGCAAAACCTAAACGCTCTATGTACTTTCGTTTACTATTTAGCTTCCTAAAAAATGTCTGAGATCGTTCACACTTCATTTAAGAAACCATTAAAAAGTAAACTTATTTAATATTTTTCAGTTTACTAGTTGACGTTTAGTAGGGGTCGTTTATAAGATGCTTAATAAAAGTAAATCAAGATAGTTGAAAAAAGGAGCTCTGTTTGGCTCGTCTCGCATTGGGTTTCGGGAATTCTCTTGGAAGCTATCGAACTTCGGTATCCCATAACAAAAATTAAACAAAACCTTTTCTTAATTTTCATTCAAATAACATGGTTTTGCTCTAAACTATTTTTGGTCAGTGTTTTCAAATTCCGGTTATTATACGGTGCATATGATACATACAGAATGCGACGCAAGCGCATCTGACGAGATAGTTTTCTTTATACAACTAGTATATCTAATCAAAAGCGTAATATGACAGTGTTTGCAGGATTTTGTGTGACGAAAACTGACAGTCGTAACTCGAATTCAGTTCTTCGCATCGTGTTACCGAAAATAAATCGATAGAGCAGATTCAACTCTTAAACATCACAATTACAAGGAAAAACTGAAAAAATACATATAAAGATCTAACCTCAGTACATATTCGGACAACAAATTTCAGTAGATAAATCAAAGTGGTTTATATTAAATTTCCTTGTCACAAAATGAATAATTTTTAGGATAACGATTCTTAATGCATTGCGAGTACTGTTACGATAGCCTTGACATGAAATTTACAAATTATTTTCGGGCAACGGATGCAAACTACAAAAACAACATTGACTTCTGTTCTGTGAAATTGTAAGTTACATTTAATATTTGCTGAAAATATTTAATTTTTACAGAGGATAGGAACATGAACTGTCCGTCTAAAATGAAAATGTTGACCCTTATTTGTTGTGCCAAAAATATGTACCATTTAATGGCTTCGTGCCTTTTCGTGTCATGCTGACTGAATGAAACACTTATTCGACCAAACAATTCAAAGTTTTTTCTTGCCAAATCCGAAACAGGATAGTGTAAAGCGCGTTACTCGTATTTGACTTAAAATTTTTGTATTGTAATTAATCTACCCAAACCTACCTGGAATAATCACCGGTAGGTCCTAAATACGTATATGCAAATTTCCAGTAATGCTATTCTCTAAACTATTTCAAAACATTACATTTAAAACCTGCAAATTTATTATAAATCATGAGTGAGAAAACACGGGTCACATTTAGCGGTATCAGTAGTGCGTATATGATTTTCTGGCGCAAAGGAAATGTGAGATAATAATTGTGGTACCATGAAAGTGGCTGCTATGCCTTCGGATCTGGTTGTTGTTCTTGTTATGACTGTGCTTAGTATGTGCTGCATTTGATGTTGCTCCTTCGCCTAGTGCTACACTTGGGATTGTTATTGTCAAAAATCTACAGCTATATCAAACAAAGGATTATATATTGAGGGTATCCTTATAAGAATCCAGTAAATAAAATAAAAAAAGAATCATTCACATTAGAAACACTTGTGCCAGGAAGTATGTTCATGTAAGGTTTGACAAAATCTAGTTGGACTTTATCAGTATTATTAACGTTCGTGTGTTTAATGCTTACATTTATTTTATCGGATTTCTCAGGTATGATGGCTATAAGCCAGTATTTATCAGCAAAACCAAATCCATTTTTTTCACTTGAGCTTCCTTTTATTAATGTTTCTTAGAGATATCCTTATA
Organism: Myopa tessellatipennis; assembly: GCA_943737955.2. Classification (NCBI taxonomy): domain Eukaryota; kingdom Metazoa; phylum Arthropoda; class Insecta; order Diptera; family Conopidae; genus Myopa; species Myopa tessellatipennis. The sequence goes on along the minus strand of OX031317.1, from coordinate 2,058,566 downwards.
TGTCCATATATCTTTATATCCTGTACTCCAGTTTATTATAAAATGCACCCAGTACTCCTTCATGGGATATCCAATGAGGTTCGTTGATATTGTCACGTTTACGGTTAATTCTACCATAAGAAACCGAAACTACATTATCTTTTGTATTGTTTTCAATAATTTGCTCGACTTTAAACATGTAGTTATGGTCAAGGCTAATTTTCATTCTAAATAAAATGCCATTTTCATTATCCCAAAATAAATTGACCTCTTTTTGATTGAGTTCATCTGCTTGCCAGACTGTTTTAATCTGAAACGGTTCGTCCAGTTTAAACATAGAAAAGATCATGTCATCATCATGTCATATCATCCAATCTTGCATAAAAATACCTCTAAAGTGTGGTAAATTCTTTGTATATGTCATCAAAGATTGAAAGAATCTGTTGGTTAGATTATTTAAACGTTTTTTGGTCGAGGGCTATATTAATGCTTTTCTATAGGATTTAAGATAAAAGTTTTGTCCCATAGCAATTGCTTCCATAGTTTTCTTGCGGCTTTGGCTCCAACGGCTCCAAGAGCAGTTAAAATGTAGAAAACTTGCCATTCTCTCCACAGCATCTACCATAGTGCATAATGTGCCAATGATTAGGGAGAACAGTTGCTTTTTATAACAGGTTCGATTGGTACTCTTTTTCTGTCGGCCATGAAATATAATTTCTGAGACGTTTCGGTCCATGTCGAATCTAAGTAATACATAGGTCTGTATCCGAGCAAGGGAAATACGCTGATGCCAGGAGCTACTCTCACGATTGAGCACAAAAATGCGAAGATATTTAATTTTCGAAATTCGGCAGTCTTTGTTATGTAGAGCAGCTTGATCTGAAATGGTCAAAACTGGCCTACAACGCCCATCTTTTATACAAAGACTGAAGGAACCTTTTTCGAAAGTAGAATCAGCATATCGAACCCAACTATTACCACAAAATGTATCTCCCGAAAACCATGTATGAAGAAAAACAACTTCTGCAGCGACAAATAAGTACTACTACTAGTATTTCTAAAAAACGGGCGTGAGCTGTCCATTCGTTGAACTGATTGAATTGAGCTACAAAGACTTTATTGATTATATGCACATTTAAAATCAAAAATATACTTTTGATACCTTTTCGAATTTATATTACCGATTTCATTGTCTTTTTAACAGCAGATATAACTACAAAAATGATTGCTGTATTAAAGGAAGCATATAAATATAGAACGATTATATAACATAAACATCAATTCGCGACAGTACCGGCCAAAGAAACAAGCTTCCCATTACCAGATTTAAAATAAACAACAGAAATTAATGTGATACTATTGATTCTCGACATGAAGCCATACAAACACGAGAAATCATAAATATTTGCAAATGTGTCAAGCCCTGGCAGCATGAGCGAAACAGCTGCACGATTGCGGCCAATAATTTGTCTTCTATTGCAGTTAAATGCTTGCTTTCCACATATCAGCAGCACAATAGCGCATTTATCTTCTGTCAATGGTGAGTTATGGGGGAATATAATGATATACAAGTATAAATAATGATATACTAAATACATAATGATATACAATTATTTTATGTTTTGTACCCATTAATGGACTGAAAAACTATATAATTTTAGGACTTTAATATAAAAAAAACACAAATAACTAAAACTATACATAACATTAAATAGACATAAAAATTACACGGTGCAACACCCTAAATCGAAGTAACTACATAGCTGTTGACGGGATCCGAATGAGTTTGGGTCGCTGATCACGAATCAGCTTTTCAATAATTCTCATATAATGGTTGAGTTCATACATACATATGTATGTATTTATGCATAAGAGGTTTTCACAGGCCATGGTGGAAGACAACACCTTTTCTATCAGTCAATTCCGGACCTTTCTGCCTGTCGTAATCTCTCTAGTTGTTCACAATAGAGTTGAGAATCAATTGTTCGACCAACTGGAAGTAGCTCATGGTGGACGATTCCCTTCCAGTCTCACCATACACACAGCATCACATTTTCCAGCGTCAATCCTGGCTTTGCGAATGTTTGTGACCGCTCTGCATCCCTTGCCCACGATTTTTGACGCTTCCGATTATCATAATTGACCCATTTCTCATCACCGGTTATGACACGCTTCAAAAAAGGCTCGATTACATTGCGTTTCAGCAGCGCATCGCAGGTGTTAATTCTCCGTCATGTTTTTCTCGCTCAAAGGGAACCTCATGACTATACTACCTACGGTCTAAGACAGCTGACTTTTACGGGCATAGACATTGTTAGCTCCTTCAATCAGATACATATTCTGCATATTCACGAAGCCTTCATATGATTACAATTGATTTGCAATTTCAGAAATCGCCGATGTGGACCATCCCTACTTCGACGATGTGAGTCCACATAATGTGTCCGCCGTGGAGGATGAAGTTGCAATGTTAAAATGCAGAGTCAAAAATAAAGGTAACCGCACGGTAGGTACTTTGAAAAGAAAAAGAAAAGCAACATCGCCAATTTTAACTAATCTAGCAAGTTATTGAAATTCTATCTTTCAGGTATCTTGGATGCGAAAACGTGACCTGCACATTTTGACTACTAACATCTATACGTATAGCGGCGATCAGAGATTTTCAGTGTCTAATTCACTGAATGGTGAAGACTGGGACCTGAAGATTAAATACGCACAGCAACGAGACTCCGGCATATACGAGTGCCAGGTGAACACTGAACCGAAAATAAATTTGGCAGTAATACTAGAAGTAACGGGTGAGATAATATTTAATTACCAGATCTACACAGTATTTCTTTGATTAATCACCGGCTACGTTATAGAATTGAGGTTTTTTTTTATAGAAGGGACATTATTTTGACGGATTTTGGAACGAATTTCCGTCATTCCTTGTCAGGATTGTTTTGGAGACAAAGCTTTTTTAATTAACTTTTATTAACTCACAAATTCAGTTCATGACTGAAATTCAGTTCATGAGCAGTTCAGTTCATGACTTGCGAAGAATAGACGTGTCTCTAAGTTGACGGCTAGATTTTGTCCTCTTTCTTCGTTGTGCGTGTGAGTTTTTCAATATAGTCCGTGCACTTTTGTTTTTTGTTTAACAATATTCGGTGTGACGAAATTTGAATTTAACTTTATTCCATTTATTTGGCGTTAATTAAAAAACATGTCAAGCAATGGCGAAAAAAAGTCGCTGTTGAAAGGCGCCTAACTCGCAAAAAGAACTACAACAATATTAACTCTTGTGCTGGTGCTTGGGCTAGCCCCGTTACTCCTGCAAGTACCCAACCATCTGAATCTAAGCATGCCTCTCAGGTCTCTTCTGTTATGGCATCGACAAGCGGTTTGATGAATTGAGAGCGAATATCATTGAGCAGGTGTCTGCATCGATTGCTAGTGCGGAGGACCGCATTATGAACCGGTTTCGAGAGCTGAATGCCATTGTCAGCAACTTTAAGACACAATTAGACTCTATTTCAACACGAGTTATAACAGCTGAATCATGTGCAAATTCTCTTAGAAGAGAATTAGCTGAGATTAACAAAAGGCTTGCTAATGTGGAAAATTACTTCATCTCCACGGACGTAATAGTGTCGGGCATTCCCTTTTCTAAAGGTAAAGATCTTAAGGCTGTCTATTCCAGTATCTGCAACGTAGCTACCTGTAATCCTGCGCCAGTCTTAATGGATGTCTTTCGAATAAAAACCAATAACACCACTGGACCAGTAGTTATGAAGCCACCTTCAAGCCGTGACCGCTCTTTCTTTTTACGTGCGATATCCGGATTCTGCCGTCAAAAACGTTGGGCTCTCACTGTAACTGAGCTAGGCTTTATTGAAGACGGCAAAGTGCACATACATGAGAGCGTAATAAAGCAAAGGCGTGAGATTTTAAGGCACGCTCTGCTTTTGAAGCGGCAAAAGAAACTGCACTCTGCATTTACGTCGGGTGGTAAAGTTTTTATCAAAGCGAGCGTTGATGGGGCTCCTGTGCTGGCAGAGGATATTGGGTTTTTCGACAGTCTGGCGGTGAACTCATGATGTTTTCCGTTTTTAATTGTATAATTGTATAAATTCTCCTTCATTAGACTGATTGTCATTTTATAAGTATTATGTATCACTGCTCTTTTCCCTTATTTCCACTATCTTCTTTTTCATTCTTCAAAAAACACTACTTGCTATTTATCTTTTTTTTATTCTCTCTTCTGTTGGTTTTCCGAAAAAACCAAGTGCGTTAGTTGTTGTTGTTCTAAGAATAGTAACAGTTTTTCACTGTATTTGCAAAACATCTGTAATTGTTCCTTTTTTGGCTCTCCCACTCTTGATATATCCATTTGATTTTCAGTAGCTCTGCTGATGGTGTTGGTGGAAGTCACCGTCCACTCGTGAACATTTTATGCAGTCAGCATGACGTTTTGAATATTGTGCATTGCAATGCCAGCAGTTTATGTAACACTAAGTTGGATTATATTAGACATATCTTTGAAAGATCTGACATTGATGTCATCTGTAGTTCTGAGACATGAGACAACATTTTAAATTCTTTATTTAACACTCTTATGCCTTTGAGGGAAATTACTGTCCTCAATCCCTCTTGTCCTTGTTTCAATCGGCAAGTTAAGAGACCTGTCTGCCTTAAGAATTTTTTGCACTCTAAGTGGAAAAGAAATCCCTCACCGGTTAAATGGAATAATTATAAAACTGCACGAAATCAAGCTGCTTCGACAATCAGAATGTCAAAGAAAAGATATTTTTTCTCTAGGTTCAAGTCCTCTAATTTCTCTAAGTGTCTTTGGAGGCAGATGAAAGCGTTAGGTCTCGGCTCACAAAAGGGCAAGACTTGTGATTTTTGTCCTAATGCTTTAAACGAGTACTTCATTTCAACGAGTAGTGCCGGCAGTCATTGCCCTCCTCAAGATATCTTAGAACAAGGTCCTTTCGAATTTAGAGGTGTATCTGAGTACGAAATTTACAGACACATTACCTCTGTTAAATCAAGTGCAATTGGCGAAGATGGTGTATCGATTAGGTTTTTAAACTTCTTTTGTCGCATTTTTTGGCTCAACTTACTTACATCTATAATTCCATCTTCACCACATCTGTTTTTCCATCTTTGTGGAAATTAGCAACTATTATTCCTATTAATAAAAAAACATGCCCTACAGCTCTGTCAGATTTCCGCCCAATTAGTATTCTTTCATCATTATCTAAAATATGTGAATCTCTTATGTATGAGCAAATCAACGATCACATATCTTCCTGTAACCTACTTCATTCAATGCAATCTGGTTTTCGGCGCAAGCATAGTTGCACAACCGCATTACTTAAGGTAACAGATGACATCCCAACTGCTTTTGATAAAAGATACATCACTCTTCTGTGCTTTCTGGACTTTTCAAAGGCCTTCGATAGCGTTGATCATAGTCTACTGATTTCGAAATTGCAGAATTCATTTACCTTCTCTGCGCGTGCTTCCAAACTTTAGCTATTTATCTGATCGCTATCAAAGGGTGAAAACAGAGGGTGGGGGTGGGGTTCCGCAGGGCCCCATCTTAGGACCACTGCTGTTCTCCCTATTTATTAATGACATCTTCTCCGTTGTTCAGTTTGCTCCCATTCATGCTTATGCGGATGATATACAGCTGTACCTATCGCATCCATTAGATTCTCTTGATAACTTAACATACAAGATGAATATTGATCTGAATAGCATTGTCTGCTGGTCTAGCGAGAATCTGCTGCATCTTAATGCATCGAAATCTTTTGTCCTGCCCATTAGTAAGGATCGGGCGGATTCTTCCATAATTCCGCCTCTGAACTTGGCAAGCTCTAGGCTTAAGTTAGTTGATAAGTATTAAACCTTGGTATATACATTAATTCCACGCTGACTTGTACGGATCATGTGAATCACATGGTGCGAAAGGAATATTACATACTGCGTAATCTTAGGTACGCAGCTGCATCTGTCCCCTTAACTACTCGCCGAACATTAGTACTCCAACTTGTCATGCCTATTTTAAACTACCCTGCATTAATTTATTGTAAGCCCGACTCTGTTTCGCTACACAAGCTGAATGTGTTGATTAATAATCTCATCCGATTTGTCTGTGGTTTAAGACGTTTTGATCACCTTGCAGAGTCAAGATTTTCGTTGCTTGGTTGTGACATTAGTAATTATTATAACTACAGGAATATTATATTCTTGCATCGTTTAATACATAGCGGTACCCCTGGATATCTGTTCCAGAAACTAACGTTTGGACGGTCCAGCCGTAACCGAATCTTTATCGTGCCAAGTTTTGTCTATTTGAGTGGACGGTTTTTTTTCATCAATAACATACAACTCTGGAATAGTTTACCAACTGACATTAGAAATATAAGAGAGGAGAACAGTTGGCCACTTTAAAAAAAAAGTTTTGAGCTATTACATCAATTGAAATTTAGTTATATTATAAATTCTTTACTGATGCACCTCAGAATCACCTGTGCTATTCCCTTTTCCTGTTTCTATCTTCTCTCCTCTAACTTCCTGTCTTATTAGTCATAAGTTCATTTTAACTTGATTTAATTAATTAAGTTTTGTCTTAAGTTATTCTAATATGCTAAAAAAGGGCACTGTGCTCTTAGTGCATTGTATTAAAAGATAAATAAATAAATAAAAATAAAAAAAAAATTCTTGAATAAATTTCATTGTGCCTGTAAATACAAAATTTTATTTTTAAATACTTATTTTAAGCTTATAAGATACTTAAATTTTTCTGCATTGTTTTCATATTTTTCCTATGACGAATAGAGCTAGATGGAATAAATAAATAAAAATAAAAAAAAAATTCTTGAATAAATTTCATTGTGCCTGTAAATACAAAATTTTATTTTTAAATACTTATTTTAAGCTTATAAGATACTTAAATTTTTCTGCATTGTTTTCATATTTTTCCTATGACGAATAGAGCTAGATGGAATAGCGAGATAGATAAATAGAAATGTGGAAAAATTGAGAAACGTCAAAAACAATATCTGTAAAAAGCTTACAGCACATTATAGCGCTTGCATTCACACTCATGACTACTCCAATTGCTACAGCAGTCGATCTCTTCTTTAATAACTTAAAAAGAAAACCAATGCAAAAAAAAAAATTAAGTATCATAGCGGCTTTAAAGTGCTATAATTTTCTAAATTACTTAAAGCAGTGAAGAAAATTGATCAATTTAAAAATTTCTTAATTATTTATAGAGTTATGACTAAAAAGTAAAAAATAAAATATATTGCAAAACTTTGAAAATAAATAACTTTTATAAATAAAATGGTTTCGAAAAAAGTTTTCTACAGTTTTAGTATTATATAAAAAAGGGGGCGTGAAAAACAGAGTTACGCAACAAAGAATATGTGTTATCAATTTCATTTATATATAGATTTCATCTCATCTATTTTAATTTCATATTTATTAAATCGGTTTTAGATAATATTTTAGATTAAATTAAAATGTTTCACTCTAATATTATTTTGTATATCTCGGAGAACTGGAACTTCTCTGAATAAATACAAAAAAACACAACTTTGTCTGGGGAATGGTTACCTCTAATACATCCATTTTATGGATTAGCCAATTATAGTCTAGTTTTCCAACGGACTGTATGATGATGGGTTTTGAATAGAATTTCCGCCATCCTTCATCAAGTTTGCTTTGGAGAAAAATCGGTTTCTGCGTTGTGCCGTCTTCAATGTCGTTTTTTCGTTCTCTCTATCTTCGTTCTGTGGTATTTTTTCAGATATAAACAAAAAACATTTGACGGGTGAATAATAAAAATTACTCCCCAAAAATAGAAAGAAAGGAAGAATTATAAACGGGGAAATTCAGGGCCAAGCCATAAAATCCCATAAACCAAGAATTACTGACATTTACCTTCCTGAAAGATACTGAAAATATCAGAACGCAACGATTGTTTTTAAACCAAACTTGACAAGAGATGACGGAAATTCGTTCCAAAACCAAGGCTATAGTTTAGACCTGCGCATGGAAAAGGCTTAACCAGCATACCTGTCTACCTGCCCAAGGTACTCTGGAGTAAGTGCTCCACTGATATCCCAATCCATTTGTTGCAGCTTTCAACTAGGCTGATTCTAAAGTGTTCTAAATTCCTTATTTATGAATATATTATTTACAAAGGACACGCAATCAATCTTTCTTGAGACCACAAGTAGAAGCCTAGCTAGAACTCAAGCTTTTGAACCCTTTGGTTCAGGCTGCTTACAGGTTATTACATGAATTGCAACGTTAGCCTTACATATAATATCCTTGAGAAAAGCATAAGTAGCTCTACCATTTCCATTATTTTTCCATCTAATGTGCCATAACTGATTAACGCATTCCACAAGTAGCATTCACAAGTACCCCAACTCTCCTAATTCTTATATGTACATATATTTCAATACCACGGCGTATTACTTCCAAATCAAGAGGAACCTGCAACATCTCCGTGGAGACCGTTTGACACACAATTAAACATCGAATTAAGGCCATTCTTCATTAAGGCAGGATTCGAAAGCGACTATTGCTATTTTAACACCGGGTACAAAATAGGTGCTCCAAATGTATCACAGGCAACAAAAAGTCTACCCCTAATCTTCATATGCACAACACCTACATAATTCGTTGAGAGGCCAAAAAAAAGGATGTTTCCATACTTCCAGTGGAAGTTCCATAGAAATGGACTAATCGATCCTTGCAGACATCAACTGGTTACATCCAATGTAAGGAACCGATAGCACATGCCTTTCTGTCAGAAAAGTAGCTCCTCCGTAGGTAAATTTCTAGACAGCCTGGAATTACAGGAATTCCCATATCTATACTACTTAGACTTACACACAAAATAGATAAAATTTTTGCGAGTGCTTGATGTGGTAAAGGCCGCATAAACGAATAAATAAAAAGGTGAAAATACATATGTATGTACATATATATTTTTTTCTATTTACAGTTCAGGCCGATATAAGAGAAAAAAATTTCGAGCCACATTACTACGATGCCAAAGGTCAGATTGAAATGAGTTTAAAGCATGCATATTTAATAGACGTTGTAATATTAATATAACATACTAGTAATAGGTCTTCCAATAAAGTTTAATGACACTCGCCGTCAGCCAAAATTGTTTCTATACCCTTCTTGGCTGTTCAGACTTCAGTATAAATAATAACAATGTCTTAAATTTAAATTTTTATTTTATTTAATTAGTAAACTATTAACAATAAAATGTGTTTATTATATTATTGGAAGATTAAATTAGTTCGGTCCATTTCCTTATTACTCAAGCTATTGTGAATGGTTCATAGTAACAGCTGATTTTGACGGTTTCAGATTGGTTAAACAGGGCTAATAATATTCATTTTATATCGCTTGCGTTTCATATGAAATCCTTTCCTCTTACTCGTGCTTGAAATGTGAAATTTTGTTTTAAACAATCAAAATTTGCGAGAGATTTGGTTTTATGGTTTTACATTGGAAGAAATGTGCATCTTAAGCCCATCGAAGGCTTGCCGAAGTTTATGGTGATATTGCTCCAACTGATAACTTATGTAAAGACGGGTTTTTTCATTTCAAGGATTGAGATTTTAGCCTTGAAGATAAGTCTCGCTCTGGACATCCAAAAAAATTCGAAGACAAAAAATTAGAGGCATTACTCGATGGTGATCGCAAGAGGAGTCAAACATGTGTTTTTTTGCATACTCTAAGTCAGGTTTCAGCAGCTGACAGCAAACAATACCCTTTTGGTCCCACCAGATATAGAGCATGATCTGCGAACCGTGAATTCGGCCGTTGATGTTAAGCGATAGGAAAAATATACTCGTAGAAATGATATAATCGTAGAACGTTCTTGGAGGAAATTCTTCTCAACTAATGTTATCAATTAATGTATTCTACATTTTCAATCCAGCATTGACAACTGACAATGTTGTTGCCAAATGAAGGAAATGGAAATGAGTGCTTACTTTTGCACTAAATTTTTCCGTTCGCAAAATTTAAAATATCTATTGAAATTAATAATGTGTTTAACCGTATTCACATGCTACAAAATGCATAATTTTATGTTTGTGTCGATTTCAATACAAAATTGAGGTTTATAGTATTATCGAATAATTTTAAAATTATTAGTTTTAGTTTTTATAAGAGCCACTTACGTATTCCACCAGACTAATAAAACAAGCAATAACCAGAATATTTTGTATTTAATGTTTTAATATCTGTGTACGAGGGCTGCAGATCATTTAGTTCTCCTCTCGTCCCCTGTTTACCGGTCATCGTGGTCGGCGAAAAAGTTCGACCTGCGTTCTCATTACGAGGTCGAACGTCATTGCTAGGATATTCCCAAAACACGAGACCTCCAGCCCGGCGTCGTCGAAGTGACAGTCCGTGCTGAGCCCTGAACGTTTCCAATGTACGGAACACACTATTTGTCTCGCCGTCTTAGCATCCTGCAGGCGGCAGATATCATTATCCACCAGCCCCATCTTGCGTAGATTATATCTGAATGGCCTACCGTTGTTTGGTTGAGCAGTCTGGACGGTCCATGAAGCGCTCGCTTAATAAACAGCGTCGTCTGCCGACGCGAGTTAAGTTCTTCCCATTTACTTGAGTGTTCTGTGTATAACCAGTCTTGAACTAAAGCCCAAACCTTCCCATGTCTAACCGCGGCTTTAGGTTCGGGCCCGCAGGAAACGGTAACTGATCCCTTCTTAGCGAGGGAGTCCGCTATTTCATTTTTTTCCGTGCATTTATATCCTCTTACACAACTTTACCTTGTTCTGTTGCTTATTGAGCTTCAGGACTGTCTCTAGCACCAGTCTATTCATCCGCTCTATACTCCTAATTACCGCTTGATTTTAGTATGCACCTGATCTCCAATTAATTGGTCCAGAGCATGAACCAAAGCCAGCAACTCATACACTGACACGTCCTTGCTAGATGAAGTTAGCTTAATTCCTTGGTATACACACCGCGCCGGCCCTTCCTTCCATTAACGACCCATCGATGAAGATGCAGACGTCGTGTTTATTGCATTCATCATGCAACAGTCCGTCTGCGATTAGGGTATCATGCCACCTGTCGATTATCCGCGTCCGACGCATGCGTTCCATCGGCATGCCCACCTCCGTATTTCCACCACCGATATATCGCCTGCATACCCTCGCTCTTCGACTATGATTACCATATTGAAGATTAATAGCTCCGTGACTCAACATGTAGTCTATCTAATTGATAATCGGCTTAGACCTCTGGCCTTGAGAGCAGATATCAATCTGTCAAAATAGATTTTATCGAAGGCACCTTTTATTCCATAAAGATGGGCATAGTAATGCCTCCATTGGAGAGTTCCTTTTCAGCCACCCCGACCAGTTCGTGGAGAGCCGTCTCCGTAGATTTGCCCATCCTGTATGCGTGTTGAAATCTACTGAAACAACGTTCAACAAGTATAGTCACTTCTAGATGGTCCGCCACAACCCGCTCCATTGCTTTGAAAGAGTTCAGTCAGACCGGTCTAAAGGACTTAGCTTCTGTGCAGTCCTTTTCCTGTATATTCCTCCATCTTATCCAGGATGGACTAATCCCTGTTGCGAATGAACTCCATCCTAGACACTGGGTCCTTTGATATCACTTTCTGTAATCTGCACACGTCAGAGATATCCTTAGTGTTGGAGTAGTATTCCTTCCAACACTGCCTTTTCGGCTGTCAGAGGGTCTTTTTCAACAGACTTTTTCTTTCCTTATAATCGGCCCATGTCACCGCATCCTTGTACATCATGTACCAATTAAAGGCCGTCCTTGTTTCCCTCTTCATGGACTTCAGTTCCACCAGGGTATAAACTTTAGTCCGAGTACATGCCCCTTAATGGCAGTGATCCTGGCCAAGTTTAATCTTTAAACCTCGATCTCTATCTGTGATGAGTTCCTGGCTGTTTTAATCGACCTATTCGCAAGTAATCCGTCCCAAGTAAACACTTTCTGATAAACTGTGCAGTTTTGGTTTCTTGGGATCCTTATCAACTTGCAGTCCCGTCGCCGTCTCAGTCCATATACAACATCAAACCGGATAGCCCTGTTATCTGACATGGTCAGCCTGTTCTGGACTTTCCAGTTCAACACTCTCTTCATTATTCCGAGACTAGCCAGGGTTAGTACAATAACCTGGCACCGCAGTTGACCTTGACTGACGCAGGTAAGGCTACTTAATGCGGTTGGCTCCAGGTAACCGGATACTCGCTCTGCTAGATATTTACTTGGGCCCCCCCAGGTTGATCATCGGCTAGTATAACACCTTGATACAGCCCAGTTGATAAGGAAAGAGCGAATGGCACGGGAGCATGGGGTTGGGTACGCAGTATCACACGTAGGAAAGAGAAGTCGCCGCTTCTGTCAGTTCAGGAAATCTCAGCTATCCCAAGAGCCCAGATGACCTGGTTTCCAGGGGTCACCAACACGGACGTAGAAGTCAACTTGTCTGCCCAGGAGAGTCACGGAGAGCCGTCCCGTGGGTCCGTTATCCTCTAAACCTGAGCAGATCTGACTCCCAAGTACTTGGTCATCGAGGTCATCTGCAGGACATTCCGTCAAAACTTCTTTGTGTTCATTAATTCCTTTTGGCCTTCTCCCTGTTCTGCATTAGAAGGTTGCGCTAGACGCAAAGCAAACTCCTGTAAAAATCCTTTTCGTCCACGTTTATTAGTATTAGAACCCAGTCTGAATTTATATCCATCCAGATAATAAATGCGTTCAATGCAGAAATGTCAATAATATTTGAAAAAACAGACATTGGCCATTTATTCTATAGTGTCCTCGCCGTCCTTAATGTGGTGATAGAACTCGATCATCTGTCAAAGCTTTTTTGGTTTGTTTTCAGCAATTGTTTGTTGTTATCACGAAACCCTTCAACTAAATCTAAGACGACTCTCTGGTACTGGATTCGCTCAGGTTGAGAGCCAGTTGGTTTTCCAAAATATGGTTGAATGCTCCATATAGTAGCAATATAGACTTAGCAAAAGTGAGTAATGTGAATTTTATACCGTTTCTTTCAGCAATTATTGACGAAATCCGTATCTTTCGTGAAAACCTATTAATTGTTCATCCACAGTTATGAATTCACTGAGATTGTTAATTGATAATTGTACCCAATTGTCTCAAAGATTAAAGATTCGCTTTAAAGAAGCGAATTGTCGTTTGCCGACATGTTTCCATGGCGAGTATACTCGTTGTCCACTCCCCAGACTTTATCTTTATGAAATCAGTTGTTCTGTTCAATAGCAGTTTACGGAATTCATTGGATCGAAGCCTTCATTGGTTCAGGATCATTACGATACCGATCATATCCCGGGATCACATCATCATGTGACAGTAGACGAATTCTATGCGTCTACTATCTACTCATATTGTATCAATATTGCACACTCATCCATTAATGGGTGTGGTCCGCCTACTTCAACATGACCTGCTGTAGTTAAAGTTCCCATGGTTCTAGTGTATTACATTTTCTTATTAAGGATCTCAGTTAAAGGATCCTTCCCACAGAGCATGAGGGTATAGGGCAGTTAAGCTTCGGTCTCACCGAAGATAGCACTCTCTCTGATTTAAACATTTCAGACATCAGAATCAATTTAATAAGTTATTGTTCACCCGCCTGTAATCAATCCATTAAAATACCTTTATTTTTGCTTCCAGCGGCGCGTGCAAGAATCCTGGGATCAACAGAGGTGCACGTTAAGCGTGATAGCACAATTTCATTAGCGTGCTCAGTAAATGTTCATGTTTCGTCAGTTTCATGGTAATTGCTTTATATATTCCTATGTATATGCTTAGGCCTTAGATTCGGAGCTTGTGAATCAAGCACAATAAAGAGTAAAAAAACCTAAGTTGTCGATCAATCGGAATTCATAGACAGTACATAAGAGACGTGGAATCTTAATTTTCAAGAGTGCTGTAAATATTTATTATCATTTTTATTTAGTTTTCTTCTTTCCTTTCGAAACTTTTTATTTCATTTAATCTCGAAAATTGTAAAAAAACTGTTTGTAAAATTTAGCAACTTGTATACCCTGCATCAGGAGGTGAAAGAGTACTGTTCATCAAATTTGTCCTTCCGACCGTTTGTCTGCCCGTCTTTGGAAATCACGATTACAAGAGAACGAATGGAGATAATTTCATCAAATTTGGCACGAATATTTTCTATCATCAGAAACTCATTGGTAGTGGAAATGGCAACAATCCGACCATTGCCACGCCTACTATTTATAGTGAATAATAAATTCACCATGCTTAAAGTTCAATTACTCAATTTGTAGAGCGAATTTGAAATGGAAATTTTTTTCTCACTTAATTTTATTGTAAATAAAGTTAGTATAATGTTCGAGGTATACTATTTTTCATCGTAGTTCTCTTTAAAAAAATATTAAAATATTTAAATCAATTACTTTTTTAACTTGTCTTGGCATTCTACAATTTGATTTACTTACTGTTTCTTGTTTTATGTTGTTCCAAGATTCCAGTAAGGCATTCCACATCTCTTATTTTGAACCTGGGCACTCCTCTCGCACGTTCCTGTCGAGTTCCCCGTGTAAAGCTTCACGGAGTTGAGATCAGATGACTAAGGAGTAAAGGATTGATCGCCGATCAATAGCAGGCCGTTGTCTTCTAGTATTCTTCAGTACTACCCCTTGCACATGATTCCATCGATTCGAATTAAATGAATTACTCCGTTATTAGCGAAACCTCTCCAGTTTCACTATTAGCACCAAATATTTTTTCTTCACCACCTCCTCTTAAGAAAATTCTTCATTTTCTTAGACAATCAACTGAAACTTTGGTTGTTCGGTCCAAAGAACATTTTTAAGAACATCTTCAGTCCAGGAGGTCGAATCAACGTTTTCTTAGTGATCTTCCACTAAATTCATTATTTCTTAGGCGCTTCTTCACAGTATTTGGTGACACTGGTGGCTTTGGCCAAAGCCCTGCTTTCATTTCTCAGCTGTTGGTCAGTCGGAATCACCTTCTTTTTAAAAAGTAATGCTAGTACCTCTTTTCGCAACACTCACTTCCCAAGTTATTTAAAATTTCAAAGCGTGTCGACGTCAAGGAACACAAAATATTTCTGTCAATGGGCTTGGTCACATTAGAGGCAGGGAGTCTGCTTTTCCACAAATGATTCCAGAAGCATTCATTTTTACAATTACTTCTTAGGTTAGTGAACAAATTTTTTCCGGAAAAAACTCTTATTAACTGTTTATGTATCCGATTGCTGTTTTATTTGATTAAAATCCCTGTGTTAACATTTTTAAGAGGCTTAATTTATTACAATATACAATGTTATATTACAAACAGAAGAACAAACTTATGCTTTTTGCCTCCGATTGTGGAATATAAATGCTATTAGATTAGCGACGATAGAAATGAACCATTTAATATTTGTTTGTTTATGTTTCTACGGTGGGTAGGAGGGAGGGGGTAGGGGGGTGGTAGGTTTCGTAAGCTTATGTGTGTTTCTTTTGAGGACATTTTTCAATGCAGGTATCATGGTTTATCGGTCGTCGATTTCGATTCTGCACGAGGGGGCATTAGTTTGGAAACAGAGAAGACAGACGTGGGCACCACAAGTCGCTTGATGTTGACGCGCGCATCCTTCAGGGACTCTGGGAATTACACATGCATACCATCTGGCGCAATACCTGCATCCGTGCAAGTGCACGTCCTTAATGGTAAGTGAGTTTATATATCTAACAGAATATCCTCTGTAATAGAATAGTCCTTCCGAAATATTCAACGGTGCAATTCTGCGTGGGTAGCACATATTTTTCTTCTTTGTCGGAATCTGAGAAAAGGAAATGAGTCTTCACAAGCTCTGCATCCTTACTAAAAAGGAGCTATTCGATACTTTGAAGAATCTGTCAGATTTAGACGATGAGTTCGATGATGACCCAATTGAATATCGAGTGTCCAATCTTGTAAAATGGTGATAAATATGAAGACATCATCGTCGGAAGTTTGCTGAGGCTAGCGTTAATTCCAAGCTTATAACTGTCAGAACTTGTAAACTTTCGGTTTCTTCCCACGTGAATTCATTCCCTTGAATTCGGCTAGTCATATTACTCAGATTATAATCTTAATAATAAATAATTATTTACAAAGCGTGCGAATGTGTTGACTGCTTCCTGATTAAACTTCATCATTAGTGTTGAATGTTTGGTTCTTTAAACATTCAAGTAAGTGCTGTTCGTTGGTTTGAACGTTTGCTAGAGATTTTGAGAGATTTTCTCAGCGTAATTATTATCGAGAATCCAAAACAGAAAATTGGCGACGTTTCTGGCTATTTTTAAAGCGAGTATGTCTATGTTTTTTTTTGTCTATGGATCACTTAAACGTAGCTATTTATATCACACATAACATAAAGAAGAAAAAGACATCAACATATTGGGTCTGGGAAAAAGTTCGTGGCGTTTTTTTAGTAAAATTCAACGATTTTCTTATAGTCTGAAAATTAATTTATTTAAACCAAATATCATCCATTATTATCTACAATGTTTCGCCATTTTTCGGGTAGAGCCATGATGAGCCATCAATGAAGAACTTCTGTGGTTTCTGGTTGAAAAACTGAATCAAGTGGTTTTCACAGGCTTCTTTTGAAAGCAGCTTAATTCCATTCAGAGAGTTCTGCAGAGATCGGAACAAGTGGTAGTTTGAGGGTGCTATGTCTGGACTATATAACGAATGCACCAAAACTTTCCAATTATACTCTCGCAATTTTTGACAGGTCATAAAAGAAGTGTGTGGTCATGGTGGAAGACGACACATATCCTATTAGTCAATTCCGGCCGTAATTGAATCTATTTATAGTAGTATTAGAATAGTCTACTATACACTGTCTACTTTTACTGTATGACTGCATCTGCTTCCAGGTGAACATCCAGCAGCAATGCAAACGAGCAGCGGCGTGCCGTTTCTTTCGCATCGGGTCCTTGCGATGGTTTATTTGATGGCAGTAGCAAGCAGTCGACTCTTGATCATATCACAACCAATGTCCATACATATGATTTTCTCACGCAGTTGATTTGGATATATTAAGTTTTAAACATCAACTATAGCCATAAAAAGCAAACAAACCAACTTTATACGTATTTACTTGTATTTATACCCACACTTCATGAACTAAAATAAATAGAAATTTATGTAGCTGTATATAACAAAAATAAAATGCGCATATTTACTTTTAATAGTTTTAAGCCATACATAATAGCCGTAAGTTGATATTTAACCTAAATATCTTTAATAAATATACTGACGTAAAAATAAATAAATAAATTTAAGCTGACTTAATCATATCAGAGAACTGCATAAATATTCTCAGTTTCACGACGCACTGCCGATATTATTTTATTTTATGTCGGTATGCAAAAATTTAATAACTTCAACATTTACCAACCGATTGATTTGAGTAAACATATTTATGAAACGTCAATTCAGTACAATTTTAACCAAGAATTGCTTCATACCGAAGCAATGCTCCGAAAAAGTGACGCCGTAGATTGAAAATAGTCGTTCAGTTGTGTTAGCTTAACGTGCAAACCAGTCCAAATAAATTGTATACTTCCAAATTAAATAAAAATACCTTGTATATGGAAATCGTTTTTTTTTTAAACTTAAAAAGCACCTGTAGTTGCTCCTCTCTACGCTCTTCGGCGGATCATATCATAAGATCAAGATCAGGAATGGCACTATAGAGGATCTCCGACAGCGAATTGCCGCCTTTGCATCCCGCGAAGACTTAACCCCTGATATACAGAGACATCTCAGCAATTATACCGGCCAGGGGGAAATGGGAAATCTTCCAGCAACAACGTTCATTACAGCAGCGTAGATAACATCGGCTGGACAACCAAGTGTGTCGCATAAGATAGCCACCACACGGAGGTTATTTTTACGAGAAAACGGCAGACAGTACCACGGGAAATAATATGGCCACGCTAGACCGGATAAACAAGTGGCGTGTTAGCTACGATGTAGTTCCAGACCGAGTGATATTCGTGGAGCGATGCAATAATAAAAAATGGACGACTTCAACCGGGCCTTCCTATAATTTTTCGTTCCGCCCGGCTTAACATCTTGGAGGATCAAAATTAAATTTTCATGGAGGATGTGAGTGAGATGGAAGCATTAAACATTATAAAAAGCCTAAAAACTATTTACTATATAACTAAAAATCTTGGCGAAAAAGAATAATATTCCTATGAGAGAAAAGAATGAAATCTTTTCACAGCAATCAACTAAAACTAATGAATGTTACAGAAATAAACACTGAATATGAACTGAAAATGCAGTATGCTAAATGAGCTCTACGATGACAGCCGCTACGGGACTGCTATTGACCACCAGCATAATACACGCAGATGAGCAGAGGGTAAATTTAAAGTGCCTAATTTTTCATGCCTTAATTGCTAAACAAAGCACCAATCAATCTCTTAAATATTAATAATGTTTCCGAAAGAAAGAAATTAATTAAAAACTTATTCATTTTCATTAACATATAGAAATACTTTTGTAATATTGTAACATTGCACAATTGCATTTACAGCTAGTAGTAGTAATAGCTGTATTAAGAGAAAAGATCATTGTCTTTCCTGCAGAGAAGATGATATTAATGGAAACTTGTAAAATGAACTAAAAGATAAAGTAAAATGAAATGAATGAAAAATTATTATTATTATTATTTTTATTATTTTGAAGAATGTTAAATTTTCCTTAAATACACACATTGTAAAGAATTTCCTGAATAAAATAACATAAAAATATTCAACAACTAATAACAGTTTGGAATTAAAATACACTCTATCTAACTATCTTGGCATGGGTCCCATATACCTACATACGAGTGCATAACATACATTTTTTATCACGACAGACTATCTGAGATCTCTTTGCTTGAATGTTTTTTTACTCTATTAGGCTTAATTGGAAGAAACAAATAAATACACATATATTTGTACTTAGCTATTAAAGGAACGGGCGAAAAAGATGAAAAAGAATACATGGCTATTCTTTGAATACTTTATTCTTTAGAACTTGCTTCAGTACTTGCGTCTCAGTCTAGCCACCTTATTTTCATGTTCTGTCTTCTTCCTGAAAAAGATAATTAATAGGTTGTTTTCCAAAGTAATTATCGAATCGTAAGCGTTGGCGCGGTTGACGTCAGTGATCTTCGGTAGAGCTTTCATGCTCTCACCCTATGAATGAATGTAGTTTGTGTGTGTGTTGTTTGTTTGTCGCTGTACTTTCTACTACATTATTTTGATACGCTACATGCACGTGACAGGGTATATTAAGTTGGTCCTTCCCTTTGTAACGCACAGAAGGAGCAGGTATGAGATAGTAACATACTGTATTCTTGAGCAACGTCACCTTCTGAATCGATTTAGCACACATCTCAAATTGGCACACATCTGAAACTTGGCACAAATCTATGTGTAAGATGACACAAATCCGAATCGGTGTGTACCAGAGCAAGAAAAATGAAAATGTTTACTATGAGTATTGAGTACTCTGCCAAAAAGGGGCGTGGTCCGGCCACGTTGGGATTATATTTTCAAAATTTCTACACAGATTTCCTTTGGCAGTATGTTACGCGGAATAATTGAATAGATTGTATGCAGGTGTAGGGTATTTGTGCTTTACCAGGTCGAAGATGGCACTCTTTTGGTTTTCGCTAATCGTATACCGCGAGTCTCTGCTTAGTGCTAGTATATTTGAAATGCTAAAATGTAAAAAAAATATAAAAAATTAAAATATTTTCTTTGTATCACAATAATTGCAAACCGAATGAAAATTATTGTCGTTGACGTTTTCGTTAATCGTGTATTGCTTAGTGCTAAAGTATATTCTTTGAAATAAATAAACAAAATAGTGAAAAAATAAATGAAAGTGGCGGGTCGTGAAAAACAAGTTGTGGCTGTCCAACAAGAATAATTTCAGCGAAACCAACTAAAAAAAAAATCACTATAATAGCATTGGCAAAAGTGAAAAGATTGCCTTCGCACAACAGATACAACGATCAAATCGCCAACAAATGCAATTACATCAGTGAAAATGTTTTCACCTATTTCGCAGCGTAGTTCTCGGGGAATTCAGGAGATTTCATAATGCGTACGCACCTCGCAAGTATCAGTCACATATTGAAGCGAGAATTCTTTGCAGCAGTCACACGAAAACCGTTGACAGAGCTACAAAAGCCGTCTATGGATAATGAAGACATCGAATTCGGCGTCGAGCCAACGACACTCATGGACTCCGATGAAGTCGATTCCGATGCTGCTGTGCTTGCCACTCGTTCGACTGTCGATGAGTGTATCGTGTCGGCAACACAACAGCAACACTTTCCCGAGAGGGTGGCGGCTGCACCGCGTACGTCGGCAACCAATATACAAGTTACAGTGGGCATCGACAAAGATCTGGAAATGATTTTGGAAATGGATCCGAGCATTATTGAATTGGGCGATGTCACTTTTGAGTCCTCAACAATGACGAGAAAGGTCTTGGGCTTGCCACCACTGTCCGGAGGGTGGGTACATCACAGTAAACTGTGTACAAGCCTTATCTTTCATTCGCACGAATTTTTCATAGAGCAAAAAAAATTAAAGTATTCTATTGAAGCAAAATGTTGGATGACTGCAAACTGATATCTGGGATGCCTAATTATTTTGAAGTACGGTTATAACTATCAAAGTTACTTCTTAATATATAATTTAAGTATTTAATTTAGATATCTGATATCTGAATAAGATATTTCTTCAATTATTTTTACGTAGATGGTTATGTATACGTATTGGATCCGCATTCGCATGGATGTTTAACTTGTGTTCCTTATCTTTCTCTCTCTACCTCTCCTTATTGCTAGTACTGACATAAAAATATTTGTGTAGTAATTAAATTACTGCATAAATTGGTATAATAATAGTAATAATAATAATAATAATATGTATACTCAACTTAGGCTATATGGTTTTTATAGAAGAATTTCTATAATAACTAGACTATCAAAGATCGGCTGAATTAAGAGTGGCAATAACTCATTTTCGTCCTAACTCGAATTAAGCGGTTTTGGTTTGTGGCCACAGATTTGTTTGTAGTATTGCAAACAAACAAATTCGGTCGACGTCCACTTCGAAGTCGGCTCTTTTTGCATTAGATGCCCAAAATAGCATTCGTTGGACAGGTCGAACGAAACACAATTTAAAATCAGTACAGCATATACTAGCGAAAGTAAATGCATGGCACGCGTACCAAACATGGCACCTTTCGACGGCACTCAAATTTTGTACGGCACCCCAAAAAACTCAAAACAACTTTCATTTCATCATTCTTTCGTGAAAGATTAGTGAATTTACATAAGGATTTAAACAATACAAAATGATGCATTCTTTAACTCGCATTTCTTTTAAAATATTTTAAAACAGTTTCGAATGCTTTTGATTTTCTGTCATTTTTCTGGAGCGTCGTTCGAAAACTGACTTCATAGTGACTTCATCTGTCAAAGGAGTTATTGCCACTGACAATCTTCACCTTTTCCACTTGTAAATCAGAAAGCGTCACTTGTAATTCAGAATAGCCACTGGTAAATCAGAAAGATCATTCTCTCCGTTATACGGTGTTTCGATAATTGGATAGACTGTCAACTGTCATAATTACATGCGTTCTTATGGGAAGCGAGAAAAAAATAATATTTTCCCTTTGTAGCTAGCAATTTGGTCGCTAGCCGTCGCTCTCTGTTAACTCGTTTCACGTACAAACTCATACAGAATTCAACAGCCTTATAAGCATCAAACATTATCAAACGCAGTTCGAGTCCAAACAATTGGTATGTCGGTAGTCGTTGTAGCTAATGTTGAAAAGCATTACATACTCGTTGCACCGTGTACGTGTATAAGAACATCTAACAGCGTCAGCGTCATAACTTCCTAGCGTCAAAAAAGTTGAAGCTTGTTGCTTGTTGTTGAATGATAGAATAGAAGCACAGACAAATAATATACACATGCCGAATGCAGAACAAAGAAATTGTGGCAAAATTTTGGGATTTCCTGTTAGCCCTCCAAAAAGCTCTGGCATTGAATTTATGAGCGAGTTAAGCATAAATAAGCTTTTCTCATCAACGCTACCAACAAGAATGACAGAATTCAAACACAGCCTAATAATATTGTAAATATCGTAAATAATATCTCTTTCCTTCCATAATGATCTAGAGAAGATCCGCAGAAGAATATAAACTGTATACAGATAACGGGATATTTAGCATCTCTTCACTTATTAGTAGATCAATAAATCGTAATTAATTTTGCTTCGTTACGAACGCACAGAAACGCAAGGCAAATTGAGTAACTTTCCGAACATTGAAGCTTTTCCACTCATTTTGCCTGCTACCGACCGCATCTGATTCGAAATATTCAACATTTTGTGTCGTGCGGCTTCTATGATATTGTATATTCTTTGGTGATACTTTATCGTTTATGTATTACATTTTTGTTGTTTACATTCAATTTGTTTTTATTAGACCAACCTTCAAGGCCGCCACTCCAACATCGCGCACGCAACTTAAGCTACAGCTACAACGTGAGCAGCAGCAGCAAGAGCTTAAGCGTCGCGAGGCTGAAAACCGGGTTGAAGCGGAAAAAACGTTTCTACAACAACAAATGTCGCCAAAGATGCATACTACGTTGGTCACACACATGATCACTGGCAGCAACGTTCTGAATACTACAAACGCTGAAGATGATGCACAACCAATGCAATACAACCAACTGTCCGATCCTGAAAACTCTGCCAGTTCGGTTGCTGGGAATGTGTCCAGGCAAAGCATAGATTTTGACGTGCCGCCACAAGTATTACAGGTAACTAGAACGCACATTATATACTCGTATGTCAAATTCTAAGGTACGTACTAAAGCAAGTTTTTTTAAGGTGCGTACCGTTTTGGAGAATCCAACACGATATCATGTAATACAAAAGCAAAAGAATCAAGTTCGTCAGTACCTGACAGAATCCTTTAAGCAAACTGAAAAGGATCGTGGACACTTCTTCGGCCAAGTATGCGCCTCGACAATAGTCCTTCACTTAAAGAAAATAAACAATTAATAGATATCATTTTTATTAGAGCAACAAATATGGTGTTTACAGAAGCAAGGACCAATTACCAAGTCAAATGGACCAGACCTTTTCATTCGGCACGTCCAGTTGTTGCGTTGAATTTTCTAGTATAAGAGAGAATTCACAAGAAGAACAGACCTCGTCCAAGGATATCGGAGACATTTGCAAGAACTCAGGTGTTGTTGACAAAAGTGCCAAAAGCAATATGGGATTGTCGAACAGTCAATCAGATTGGCACGCTAGCGGTCTTAATAATCTAATTCATACATGCAGCAGGCACAATGCGAACAATTCAGAGCCCCCGACACCAATGTCGGCCAGCTTAAGCTCAGCAGCAACCAGTAACTCCGAGGTTAGTGCAAAACTTTTTTTATTAAAATGCTTGTTTTCCTTTATACCCTACACCCGAAGGTTGACGCGAATATTTAGTCTGTCCTTCCGTTTGTAACGCAGAGCAGAAGTCGTATCAGGTATAGAAAAGTATATATGTACATATATTCTTGATCAGCGTGCCTTTCTGAGTCGATTTAGCCATTTCCGTACGTCTGTCTGTCTGCCTGCTCGTTGACATAACGAAAACATATAGATATATCTTAATGATATTTGGTACATTAAAGTAAATTTCTTAAATTTCTCAAATTGCTACATCGAAAAATAGAAAAAGCATCAAGAACACACGCTCGTCACTACAACTAACTACGCCGATCCTGGAAAGCTACAATTGAACTGAGGGTTCTGTAGACCTATGCTTAATGTTTCCGTAAGCGGGTTGGATCCGAAATATTTACATTTAGGTTCTAATAACCAATCAGGAAAATATCTGATTTGCAAATGGTATTTCCATTCTTGTCTTAATTGAATTTTGAAAGCGTACAAATGCAAATCTTTATGCAAAACTCGCCACAAACTGACATACGAAATGCTCAGTTCCGATGTTTCTAAATTTAATACAGTTTTTGCGGCTCTGGATGTGGATACGTTGAGTAAAGTGGCAGATTTAGCAAAAAGTCCACCTGAAACAAGCAAGAACGAACAGCTTAAAAGCGAATTGATAAAACGTTTTGGAATTTTCAAAGAAGTGAAATTGTCCAAGTTGTTAACGGGTATGGAACTGGGTAGAGAGAGAACGAGTCAACTGCTTAGAGAAATGCGCAATCTAGCTGGTTTCCTCTGAAGTCAACGTTGAGGTTGCAGCGTATGCCGAACCAAGTCCATTCTGCATGCAAGTCCAGGGATATTTTTGACAAACAACTTTGTCAAAAAGGCCAACTTTGGCCATTAATGAGGAAAAACGTGGCTGATTGGGTACGCACCTGTCAAAGTTGCCAACGAGCAAAGATTACAAGGCACAACCATCAGCGTTTTGATTATGTTCATATAGATCTAATAATACTTCCGGAATGTAATGGCTACAAATACTGTTTGAAACAGTTATGCGATGGCCAGAACCGATACGAGACATGTGGGCAAAAACGGTTGCAGAAAAATGCAAGGAATGGCGCAAGGAATACGGACATCGCCATATCATCCAGCATCAAAGCAGCTCTAATGTGCAATAATCATCATACATGGTTGGAAGTACTTCCAACAGTTCTATTGGGTCTACGATTGGCCTATAAAGATGATTTTGGTTCATCTGCAGCAAAAACGCACAACGTTAAGGGAGTTCATAACGAATGACGAGATGTACCCACGGATGTTTGTAAGCCGATTTCGTGAGTACATGCAAGAATTGCGTCCGATCTCTGTCACATCACAACAGAAAAACGTCTTTTGTGCACAAGGATTTATACGAATGCACTCACGTGATTTTGAGAAGTGATCACGTTAAGAAGCTACTGAAACCACCATATACCGGTAATCATGAGGTTTTAGCACGAATAGATGATCCGATTTTCAAGATTCTAGTTAAAGCGACACCATTTCGACACAAAGCAAAACATTTCGATTGAAAGGTTGAAACCGACTTTCATCGAAAGAAATCTGGACAATTTACCGCAAGTACCGCAAGTACCGTTACAAACATATTTCTGCAAAAAGGGTTTAACGTATACACTGGAGGGAGAGTATTGTGGTGAACACTATAAATGTACGGGGGTGTGCAACCCTGTGTTCGCATAGTAGACTTTGCAAGATAGATTGAAATAGAGTTGAATTGACAAATAAAATCTAAAGAGAATAAAATGATTCACAACTAAATATTCATTGTAGTTATTGGAATACTATAAACCTTTATTGACTAGGCTTTATTACAGAATAAAAAAGTAATATAAGTATAATAGGAACATGAATACAAAATACACAAAATATAGAGTTGCCAGATCTTTAATATTACAATACTCATTCTCAAATCAATATTTTACTTATCTTATATTTAATTATCTGATGTTAAACCCATATCTTCCGTGAATTTAAAATTTTTATATTTGGACAATTTTTTGATTAGAATATCTGATAACACATCATTAGTCCCTACGTAATTAAAACAAATCTCATTATTTTCGTTGAACTCACGAATATGATACTTGATGTCAATATGTTTGCTCCTTCCATGATATGTTGGATTCCTTACTATTTTACTGTTTAAAATAAATGGACCAACTTAAAGATAGTCCGGCGAGGTCAACATACTCTGACTCAGTACCGCTTAATGCAATAATACTTTGCTTTTTCGACTCCCAAGAGAAAACGGAACATGCTGCAACAAAAGCACATCCTGTTTATGACTTCCTATCCGTGGTGTCTGCGCCCCAATCTAAATCAACGTAACATTCCACTGGTTTTCTGTTTTGCGATAATGGAGCTTCAAATCGACTGTGCCTCTCAAGTAACGTAGTAAATGTTTGGCTGCAAATACATGGTCAGCAAGTGGATCTACACTTCCGGGCGTGAAGTGGTAGCTAGTTACATTAGCGCTAGAAAATATTTGAGTGGACCTCCATCAAGAACGTCAAACGCTTCTGAAATTTCTGCTTTATATGTTACACAGCAATAACATTAAAATTACCTTCAGTGTTATTTGAGTATACACAAGGTTCACCAGCACATGGCGAGGACTCCATCCGAGGTTTCTTAGGACTGAATCAAGCTTTCCATTCCATTCGCGTCCATTCTGTTTTAAGCCGTATAGTGCTTTATTAAGTTTCAGCACTCGATCTAGATATTAATTTCTGACAAGTTTTTTGGTTGTGTCATATACACGCACTCTTGAATTTCACCGTTTAGATATATCACGCTAGAGATTTATCATTCTTATTTGTTGGTAAATCAGCCATTGACCAAGTGTTATTTTCTATAAGAGTCTGATACTCCTTTTGAATCGTCCTTCTCCACTTGTTGGATTGTGGACTGGAAAGTGCTTCCGCCACCATTTGCGGTGTAGGTAAATTTTTAGGATCTTGCATCATGTTTAACACGTTGAATTGTTTAGTGGGTCGGCCGTGTCTACCACTTTCGATTATCTTTGGTCTTCCAGGTCCCATCCTTTTATCTGATTTTATGATCAAATTGTTCCCGTTGCACGCCATCTACTTCACTGGTTCGTTAGGCAGCCACATCCAATACAAGAATGTCTGGTTGACTCTCATGAATATTTTCGATGAATTTTCAATGACTTTCGATGTGGATTAAACTCACAGCAGTGTGCCGATCAACTCGCTTCGACTTTTGGTGATGAAGCACCATAGTGTTTCGCTGGTTTTCCGAATTCAATCGTGGTCGCACTTCGTTAGAGGACGAATTTCGTGAAGGTCGTCCAAAATCGGCTGTTGTGCCACAAAACATGGATGCTGTACGTGAACTGATATTGCAAGATCGTTTTGTGACATACTGTGAGATTGCGGCATACTTGGGCCGTATATTAGTTCCAATCGCATACATTTAATGTGAATTGGTTCAATTGCTTCAAAAATTGGTTCAAACGCATGCAAAAGTGAATTGATCTTCAAGGACAATACATATTTTGAAAAACAATCAAGCCATTTCCGTTTATAAATATTATGTATTTATTTATCTATCTCAAAATTCATCTATTTCATCTTTCGGAGAAAAATGCATAAAGCTAAATGCTTGGCCGATGTATACCACATTTATACCTCATTTCAGTATGGCATTTCTAAATGCAAGTTGCTTTGCGTTCAATAAAATGGAGTTATTAAAATCTATAAATTGAACTGGTTACACGTGGGCAAAATATTCTCATCACGTGTAAATCATGTGTGTTCATTAAATCATGTGTGTTCAAGAACATAACCTCTGCAAACCTTCTTCACTTCTTCAAAACAGCATTAATTAGGTTCCAACATTCCTGAGCGTCAAAGTACAGCAGACAGTAGTCCATGCAGTCGCTACCCGACACCAGAGCTCATATGTCTCCGTGGGATGTCTTCGAGCAGAGCTATGGGTGAACGCCCTTGTAGGAATTATCGAGTTTGAGAAAACAACAATTTAGAAAGAAGTACATGCAAACTTTAAAAAAGAGAATGCACACATATAATGAGTGAAAGATATAATTTACGATGTTTACATTTTACGTATTACTATGTTTACGATGAAGAGAAGGAGACGATTATGTTTCTACCAATTATTCAAACTGGTGCTAACTGAGATAGGTGACAATTATTTAGTTATTGAGAAGAAGTTTTACTGGCATAAGCCCAGTACCTCATTGGATTCTTGTCTGAAATTATTGGTAAATTGCCTTTACTGTTAAATTTCTAAGTTAAACCTCTGCTGTTAACATAGACGGAACTGTTATTAACAGAACTCTGTTAACTTGCCAATTCGCAAGATGCTCACTTCACGCCAGAAAAAAATATAGTATATATTCCTGATCAGCGTCACATAAGTGAATCCATCTTCCTGTCTGAAATCTGCGTGTCAAATCTGTCAACTTCCCAAACTGTGACTAATTCATTCCAGAGGCTATGCGGCTTAATTGTTGTACAATGTACATCAATAAACTGTCTCAAAAGTGTGTTTCAAAAATGATAGAATACAAGGTTACGCTTTCCGGTTCGCTTTTATGTTTGGGCAAATCGGAAAGACGTCAACATTGCAACGTATTGTCAGTTTTTTAGAGTTGCTTACACATCGCTTTTATGAATTACAAATAATTTTGATCACGAATTATTTTATAAAATTGAACGGTGACAGAGCGAACATCAATGTGACAAATAAATAAAAAACCTATTTTGCGTGCCAGGATGTATTTTAAACTTAGATTAAAATTAAATAAAGAAATATCGGAAAATATATTTAAAAACAAGAGAGATGAATAGAATAAGTTGCCTAAAAATGTTTTACAATTGCTTCAAAGATGGCCGAATCGAAGATTTTTCCACCAGATCCAAGTAGTGGTCGAACAGTACTTATTTTACACACTAACGGGACTTGAGTGAATAACGTTTATATTCCGTTATCACCGGTCGATCCCGTTCGAAAGTCTCCGCTCAACTGTTTTGTTTTATATTTTTGTTTTCAATAACTTTCCAGATTTCGATTTCGTCAGTTTACTTTGATAATAAAAATTTGGTGTTTGCTTAAATGTCCCACTCGACGTTTTTAAAGTTCCCCAAAAAAAATGTAAACATTAATAAACAGGTACACAACGATAAGATTACAAAGACCAATAACAATGTAAACAACAATAACAATATAAAGAACAATAACATGTAACGAGCAATAATAATGTAAACAGGTCCAATCTTTGAGGTTGCTGATGTCGCCACGGAACTTTCAACATCAGTGGCATGTTCTTTTACTTACTGTACTGTGTTTCATTTTATCCTAAAATTTAATTTTTCTTTAAAAGTACACGCATTTTATATTATCAATATCATAAATGAAAGCCAATTTAAATACCTTTCTAACGATATTAATAACATGTAGATATCTCTTTAAGTTTAGCACCGACAAAGGGTTATAACTCGGAAACCAGACGAGAGCGATCAAAATTATTGATGTTGTTGGAGCTCCCGCGGAAACAACAACAAAATCGGAAAGTTTCAGCAACAGTAAACCTGTTCTACTAAAAATATTAACGAAAAGCGATTGTTCTTTGTTTTTAGTTTATTTGCATTTACGGCCAACAAAAACTTCAGAAACTATCATCTGAAAGATCTGTTTTTACGATTTCGCCAACCGCGAGAATTTCTATAATAAAATTGCTACAACAACAAAAAATTGCAATTAGATAAAAATCAGATGAATTCAATAGTGGCAATAACTCATTTTCGTCCTCACTCGAGTTAAGCGGTTTTGGTATGAGGCCACAGATATATTGTACACTGTTTTGTACTTGCCACGCCTCCCACGCTATAAACGGACATTTTAATAACCTTTCACTGTTCATTTTCGGGTGTACGGTATTCAAACAGCTGAAAAGTATTAAAGCGTTTCTTCTTTTTTGACTCCATTCTCTAATCTATCTCGCTTCTGCTGTTATCTGATTAGATAATAATGCGACTTGTTGCCTTACTTAAACTCCGAATGAATCCGAATCATATAAAAAAGTTAACGTACTAATAAAATACGTGAAAAATGTTTCAGACAGATCAGAGTGCTTTTTGCTGATGTTATAATGAATCAAATTTTTATTATATTCGATACATAACCATATTCGGGCTGGTTTGATCCATTTGAAAAACACATTTCAAATTCGCATGCGCTTCGGTATTACTTACTACCCAATGTACTTCTATACATGTATTTCACTACTTTCATATCTCCCCTACTATAAAAGTGTAGTCTCATGTACTAATAGTATAAAGGGTATTTATTTGGATAACCTATTTTTCTTCCTCATCAAATCGTTCAAAAAGTATTCTCTTATACAACCTCTTAGCAACCTTGCTAGATGGAATATTAGTTCCCATCTAAAATCCTGGTACTCCTTTTGATGGTCCATACTACTTTTCAAATTTGCAGGATAGCAATCCAGCTGAGCGTGATTTACCAGTTAATCTAAGCTCAGAGGAGGACTATGTTGATCGCACATTGCATGACATGATGTAAAGCAACATGTTTCAGTCACCAGCGAACGCAACGCAACTAAACCTTGACCCTAGCGCATAACCGACTTTTCATCACCACTGCAGCTACCGTCTTTTTATCTAATAATGTCTCTTTGCTCATACCTAAAATGAAGCTTTTCTTAATGTTTTATCGCTTCTGTCGAAAACAGTTTTTGGATTAATAACCCTGTTTTTTATTGTGACAGGAGAAGTACATGCTTATTTATATCTCTTGGGCTTAGAGGTGGGGACAGCCCCGGCTTGGTGCTTCTTGGTGCTATCGTTATTACCGATTAACTAGTACAGCACGTTGCGTAGGGAACATTTTCTCGGTAAGATCGTCTCAGCAGTTGAAAGCCGCCTCAAATGTACGATCGAGTGCACGATCGGACGGAGCGTAGTGTGCACTGTCGAGCGAAGCAGCAAAACGCACGCTCGCAACAGTGATTACAAACACGTTGTTAATCAGTAGTAGATCGTGTTTTCATTCAGCTGTTTGAATTGGTCGAGTTTTGGCCGTTAATATTCGGTATTATACAAATACTTCTATACTTAGATGTAGTGCTGGCTTCCTTAAATGCACTTCGATTTGGGGGCACGTGCTTAACACAGATCGGAATTATAAAGCAACTCGGAATATTGCAACTTTTAAAGAAAAAATAAAATCAAACATATTTTAGTAATAAATAACATAACAGCATGCAAAATTGGCCGTACAATATTTAAAAATCACCGCAAATCACTAGCAAAGAAAGGAAGGACATTCGCTCATCCGCGTTGTCTGTTGATGTGTCTGCATGCAACAGCTACAACAATCGCTAGACTGCCAGGTTTCGTGCAGCCAAACAATACAGCAAGTAAGCTCTGTGCTGGTTGAAAATGCTTCTAAATTACAAATACAATGTTCTAAACATCACACATATAACATTATAGTGTTACAAAAAAACATTTTGCTATAATCAACCCAACAATTCTACCGTTCAACAAAAAACTAATATAAAATTACTCAAAATAATTCAAATCAATTAAATATACATTAAATGGTTAATATATCGAAACGGTACATGCTAAAGAACAAAGCTTACACTTGTGTATCTGAAATTATTTCTGTGCACGTTATTTATTATGCGTGAGAATTTAATTTGCTTTCCAGCGAAATTAAAATAAAAACCAGTTCCATTTTCGAGCTTTTGATTACAGATAATAATTATATTGTCAGGAACTCGGTTTTTCAGTAACATTGTTGTGTTCTAAGCTATTCAGGTATTGGACTATATTAAATTCTAATTGAAACAGTTTCAGGCCGATGGAATAAAGTAACAGCTGATAAAATAATAAATATTGCAGTTGCAATGGTCAAACATTCAGACCGATTTGTTTTATGCCATTGTATAATTTATAGTGAATTGAAATATGATACCTATAAGTGTTTCTTACCAAAAATTAAAATAAATTAACTTTCCAATAAATATTTGAATAATACGTACTTTAAGTAAAAAATCTTGCTACGTTCTTTCAAATAAACTTGTTCGAAATTAATAAACATAAACATAAACACAATCCTGTTTTCTTATTCTCAAAAGAACACTAGTTATTTAAATACAGCTGCACAGCACTATTATTGTTATTAATGTCTCTTTGTGATGTTTATTAAATACGTCGAATTGAT
Organism: Myopa tessellatipennis; assembly: GCA_943737955.2. NCBI lineage: Eukaryota > Metazoa > Arthropoda > Insecta > Diptera > Conopidae > Myopa > Myopa tessellatipennis. The sequence continues at coordinate 2,026,697 of OX031317.1, read as the reverse complement.
ATTTTGATGCATTGCTCCGGCGCTGGGAAGCCAGGGCATATTAATCGAACTGTTTAATGAAATTGCTATTCGTTCCTTTGTTTGCTAGTTATTATTATACCGCTTTTAAAGCGAAAACGTGAAATCGCCGGGAAAATGTTGCAAACGGAAATCCCATTCCGCAAAACACAGACCAACCATGCCGGTGTTTAATATTATATCACGAAGGCACACCAAGGTAACTGTTTTCGCTAACACAACACGAAAAATTTAACTCTCTAATCATTTCGTTATTGAATCAAAAGTATATAATAATGAAATCAGAGGTAACTTTTAACATAACTAAACTTTGGTTACTGATTATGACTTTAATGAGTATCCTGTTTCGTTTACTGTCTCTTTGATATAAGGATGTGTATGTCAATTATTCGAAAGTATTTCCGTCCAGTATAGTAATCAATTGGATCTAACTCCAACATTTAACGCATTATTTTATATATATAATTTTTTCAACCCCATTAAGTTTAGAGCTTGGTTTTTTCTTTAATTACATGCATTTATTTTCATACACTTCTATTTTTCTACTATACTTCATATTTGCTGATCACAGAAAGCAATAAATTACAACGTTTATATGCAGTGGGCTGGCATAGCGTGAACTGCCTTAAACCAAAAGAATTTATATTTGCAAAAGGGTTCATGTTTGAGAAACTATGATTAATGAATGACCAGACATTTTTAATCGGTTTGCATACACATTTGATTAGGCAATGTGAATGGATTATTTGAATATTAGTTAAACTAAATGAGTAAATATTTTTACCAAACTGTGTTCTTATAAACTAAATCCATGGATAAGCGAATTGAGGTTTATTTATAGGGAACAGTTTAAGAATCTATACACGTGTTTATTTGGGTATATCATATATCAACAAAGTTGAAATACATTTTCAAAGTGTATCGTGTTTATATGTATTATGTTTCATTGGAGAATTAGAACATTCAATAATAATTTCTACAATACTTAGGTGCATACATATATCTATTTAATGACATTTTGCGAATCTTTTCAATTTTTAAACATTGAAAAGTAACTCGTTTCCCAGATTTCCCCAGTATTTTAGCGGCCGTACCCAAGCTAGAATACCGTGCTAATTGACGTGCGAAACTCATTTCAATGATATCAAGCTGATTCAAGCAAGCTGATGTGATATCATTATTCTTAATCGCGATCTCAACAGACAAATTAATAGATAGACGGACGGACGTGTCCAAGTAACCTTGTAACGCTGAGAATACATGTACTTTTCTATAACTGCCTAACCTACTTCTGTGTGTTACAAACGAGCAACAAGCTTAATATACCCTTTCACAGTCGTGTGTAGGGTATCGAAACCTCGTTTTCGTGTCGTATCGGTTTGCGAATTTATTATTTGAACTTCTTTTTATCTTAAATTTGTTATGCAAACGTTTAAAAACTCGAAACTGGTTTCAGGAAAGCAAAGCTTTGTGTTTACCTAATTTGAGTCAGTGCTACACACAAAATATACACAGAAAATATATTAAAATGTTTTATAAAAATTCGATATAAATACAAACAAATATACAAAGTAATGCCAATAATAAACATATACATATTTTTCTTAAATCTTAACAAAATAAAATTCAATTCGACTTCAGGTTTTTAAGAATTTATGAATGTTGAAAATTAAATATTATATGTTAATTGAAATACTTTTCCAGACAAGATTCACTCTAATATATTCACTGTCGATAAAGCAGCGAACACCGATCACCATCACTCCAAAAAATCTTTATAACAAATAATCTTTATGACATAAAATTGGACGACATCAGTTTCTTAAAGTACATATTACTGCTATATGTACCTATATAGCTGCTATATTACTGCTATATGTACCTATACCTCTTTAGGTCCCATGGGAAAACTAACAATACTCTTCAAATGAAATCACTGAAATTAAAAAAGGCGGAGAATACTCTAAAGCAAGCTAGCTTTATTCTAGCATTATTAATATTAATTAGAATTGAGTTTCTATACCCTTGCAGGCGAAAGTGAAAGGGTATTTTAAAAGGACGAAGGTTTGTCCCAGGCAGGTGTAGAAAGGTATATACTGTATATTATTAATCAGCATAATTTCTCGACTCTCATTACGCTTGTCCTTCTTGCCGTGCGTCCGTTTGTCTGGCTGGTTGTGGAAATCATGATCAACAGATATCTGAATGAAATTTAGCAAACAATTTTTATGCTCCGCTCTGAACGCAGCAAATAAAAGCAGGTGACACCTGAATAAACCAGTGAAGTGCAACTGATGAAAGTGTGTTGACTGATATTTTGTGCACTCGTATTGAAGTAGTACGTATTGAGTAGTACACCCACGAAAAAGTAGCGATATATGTAAATGATGGTGCGATCCTGCGTAACATTCTTTTACTGCGCGGCGTGGCACTGTTCCGTAGTGCTTGAGTATTACAGGGCAGTAGTGGTTCCATTACGAAACAATGTCCTGGACTACTGGATGGGAAAATCGCATGTAGGAAATGTATTGGGACAAATCGCCGAAAATGCATTAGCCGGTCCTGGAACGAGCGTAGAACGAGCATTTAGCGCGTTTCCATAGATTTTAGCTAAGTTGAGAAATAGATTGAGTCAGGATAAGTTCAAAAATATTATAACCGTTCAGTTTAACAAGGACATATCCAATATATTAAAAATCAATTAAACGAATACATAATTTCTCTAGGGGCGAAAAATCCTTACGCATACATGTAAATATCCGATAAAATTTCTTGAAAATTAAACTTTAGAATACATATACATACATACTATATACAGTACATACTATGAGAGACAATGAATGAGACAAAAAATGAATTGAAAAAATAACTTGAAATAGGATTAGTTAATTACCTTTGATAAGACAAAAAGAATTCTTAGAACTTTTATCAGGTAACATATTTTATAAACGAAGATAGAGGCTCTATGTAAGGTAAAAGTAAAAAATATTTCGAACGTATTTGAATGACGGTTTCAATTGTCCGTCGGATAATAATATTGATAACTGTGATGTTGCAATCAGACAAAAAATACAAACTTCTTTCAATTAGTGCTTTGCTATTAAATTCCAATTATTGATAATAAAATTATTAAATTATTCCATTATTATTCCAACTCCATCTTTACCAAATATAACGAAACATTTCCCAACCCAACATATCCAAACCCAAGAACCACTGAAAACCATCGTCTCTCAACGCTTTATCGCTTTATTTTTTCTGCCTCAATATCGAATGATACAAATTTACTGTTACTAGTAGTTTTGAAGGTGTTCAGTTTTTCCCTTTGTCGTAATAATACTGCGAAATATAGCGCAATTTTTCATTATTTTTCTCCATTTGCAAACGTAAACAACTTTCCAACCACTGCACCAATTTCATTGCTTACACACCGTCAGTTGCGGTCGAAAGTGTCACCTTTCTAATAAGCGTTCAGTGCTACCGATTCGATCAGTGTTGCCAGAGTTATTTGCAATTGATCAGAAAAACGCCACGACCTTTTTTCCAGACCCAATATATTTCTCGGGCAGTTCTAAGGTGTCCTTCGGTATCGTCTTCATGTATTTTGACATAAAAAAGCATTTATATCAAGAAATGAAATTAATGCTTGGGAAACTAAAGTTTCTTACAAGGTGCTACGATTATACAATAGTATCACTGCACTACCATATGCCATTTAAAATTTCCCAGTCTTACTGAATTTCCTCGCTACTTCATTCTGTTGTCACGCAGATAAGCTTTAATGCGCTAAATGAGCTCATGAGGAGGAACCAGCAGTGATCAGTTAACGTCAGAAATCTTTCTGTTCTTGGAAAGAAGCACGTTATCATTTCCATTGGCTACGGAACTAACTTTTCTGATAGTGTGTAGGGCGTCGTTAATTAAAAAAACTAATTTCAAGTTGCTACGCATGATTTCTCCAATAGACCCATTAACACTTTCTAGAAGTTCGTGCACACAGTAAACATTTTTCGATAAAATTTTTTCAATTCCTCCTGTTCTTTTGAGGGTTTTCGAATATACCATATTCTTCCCCCTTTAAAAAGCTTGAGTGAATGTACGAACGATTTGTTTTAATTGGTTGATCCCTTAATAATTTCCTATACAAAATAATAGTGCTGCAACAGCAGTTACCCGTGTTTCTCATCATCTCCCTGCATCTTTTTTAAAAATATCGATCTCTGGCTTTTTGTTTAATACCTTTAACATACCGACCTCTATTAAGTCTACAATATTGTTTGAAGGCAATAGTTTTGGTAAATAATGATTTTAAAAATGTCCCAAATTTCCATGAAATTGCGAATATATTGGGTTATAAATTAGAAAATTCATAAATTTTTATACAGTGACTTAGATGGGCATTTTCTCTAAAAGTGTATAGCCCCTTTTTAATGCGAGCAGCTGCGACCCGGGAAAGTAGAGCAGTTTGTGTGGCTCTAAGTCAGAAAGTCTATGCAAAAACTTTTAAAAAGGCTTTTGCCTAATATACATATTGTATTTTGGAGTTAAAAGTACTTCGTTGTGTTGAACTGTGAATGGCAAACGGTTTTCTGTTCGTTTAGTGATATTCATCGAATGTAGGTGGCAGGTAGAACAGTAAACAGGAGTATATCACGTATAGAAACAAAATAGGTTTTATATAATGTACTTATTAGTATGTAAAACGGTTAAACAAAAAGTTAACAGATAAAGCTTGTAGATAATTTTTATTGAGACAGAGAAAGAGAATTGAGTACTTTTTTATGCCGCACATAAAAATTTTATAGACTATTATTTCTTACGGAAAGAGGAAGACGATTTATTCACTTCACATATAATAAATAAAGCCTTTTCTTGATTTATGTGATTGAAAAAATTGTATATAACATATATTATATAAAAACAGAATAAGCATTTTTTATTTAATTTAAAAAAAACACCGGTATAAAGATTTGTTCCGAAACAAGTAGAGAGTGTACCAACGTAATGATGAACGTACCCTAAATTGGTTCCCAGTACGAAAAGAAGGTGTATAATACGGACTCTATATATATACATGAGAGCTTGACTAAATCCATGAGAGAAGTGGTGCTTTTCGCTCTTCAACAAACGCGCCATAATAAACTACATGCTGTATATTTACTCTCCGTGGGAAAGTATTTATTATATTGGCTCCAGATAGTAGCCAATACATTCTGTTAATGTATCCAGTCCCTAGTCGGCATTAGATAACATCTTCGAATGTTTGTTATACCCGACACACGGAGTGATGAGGGTACATTCACTTTGTGCCTCCGTTTGTAACGCATTAAAGGAGGCGTGGCAGGTATATGCAAATTCTTGATCGGCTTCACCTTCCGAGTCGATTTAGCCCTGTCCGTCCGTCGTTTCAAATGGCAGTTCATATCGCTTATTTATCGTTGGAATAACGATTGAAAATACCATTTAACGAACGAGAATCGTAAGAAGTATGGGTAGAGTTGTTGTTGTGTTCTTATCGAACGAGCAACTTGTTCATTAAAAATACCACAGTATCGACATAGCGAAAATCACAAAGCAGAATCGATAAGAATCACGTCAATGGTCTATCTAAAATCAGGCCCTCACATATAGATTACATTTACGTTTTCTGAAACGACTTGTTGCTTAATGTGTTTGCTTAATCTTAATTACTCTAATCTGAGTACCGCTAATTACAGTGACGGCGCTGATATTAGAACTCTTGTGGATATTATCAGTAATGTGAAGCAACTGAGGCATGGATAAAAGTGGTACATTTTAATGCCAGGAGCTTAAATACATCCAACTTGGACTATGTTAAACATGTGCTTCAGGATTCGACGCTTATGAATATTAGGCCTTGGTTACGTTGCCGTGCATGCTTGGCAAGTAGGACTTTATTTTTGTTGTAAGAGAGAATGGGATACACTAAACAAGTGTTGTTGTTGTGTGCATCCCATTCTCTCTTTTATATACAAAACAAAACCCAAAAAGGTCTGAGAGTAAAATTCACACGAAGATTTTTCCATTAGTCTCTCTCAGTCGTTGAGAAATTTTGCAATTTTTGAGAGTCGGAGAACAACGCGCTAATTTCTTTGAAAGCAGTGTTGCCTGTATTTCAGAATATTCTTATAAAAACAAAAACGTCGCCGTTGCTATGTGCTCAAGTTGCTGTCGTTGCTGTCGCGTTGTCGTGCATGCCTGCTTTTGTGTGTTTTTATAATGCGTCTCTCTTCTGATGTTTGGTCGTCTTCACGCCTTCACAGTCCACCGATTTTGTTGTCGGTTGCGTACATTATTATATGTGTATATGTATAAATGCTTGATCTACACATACATAATAACCTATGCATTTGTTTAAATTACTTATTATTAAGTTATAAGTATTTTAATGAAAACCTAAGCTGGAATTGAGTTCAGTCATATAATGCAGTGGTTAATTATAAAGTTCATTATTGATATTTTAAGTTAACAAATATTTAACGTCTCAAATATAAGACTAAAACTACTGAAATTATGTAAAATTAAATATCTAGTGCATAAAGGAAATCAAGTTTCATTGATTTTATAAGAAAAGTTACAGTTAAGATTGAGTTAATGTAGAATATGCGAGACGATGTGAAATGACATGAAGTTTCGATTTAAATTTTAACAATTAAATTTGTAGCAGTTCAATTAGCAGTCATTAGAAAATTAGGATTACTTAAATAACAATTTGTGTGCCGTTCTATTAGCGTCATCACAACCGGTTTTGGGAATTCGGTTCTCACCAGAAATTTATAGTTTCCCTGGAGTACTCTATGAACGAACGTCGTGAAGTGAACAGCCATTTCTTGAATATTTGGATCAACATTAACGATAACCATTTTCGAAAATAATGAACCAACAGCAGTGATACGCGCGATGAAAATTTACATGCGATAAAAATGTACATGCGATAAAAATGTACATGCGATAATAATGTATATGCGATAAAAATGTACATGCGATAAAAATATACATGCGATACTAACTGGCAAATACTACTGTGAAACATGAGTGCCACATGTTCGCCTGGTTATGTAGAAGTTAAAGGACATACATATAACATCAGTGTTAACCTTAGTGGACATTTAAAGGGAATGCACTCCAAGGAGTTTGAGGAGTATATAAACAATGTATCGAAATTAATGTACTTTTTTACGTCACCCCATAACCTTGCGTGTTGGGCGGATAGGATCTAGATATCTACTATATATTTCAATCTAGACCGGTCTCATCTGCATTATATACTTAATGTTTCTTCAGTATCATGGCCGAAATGTCAACAAGCTCCCCCTACAATTAATTTACACTAATAAAAGAATCATATTGAATCTGCATCATAATCAAAAATTGTTTTATCGCCATTTGTTGGGCGCACACGGACGACGTTCGAGAAAACAGAAACCGGCAGAAATAATAACTATTTGAATGGTGAAAGTAAATTATAAATAAATAAACAAAGAAACCGAGTATTTTTCATAAACAAAACGATAAAAATATGTCTCGTATGAGGTTCAAACTTGAATTGTTATTATTTATACGCAACTATCTAGAAAATTAACTCACTGCTATATTTTTTAAGACAGCATAATATATAATTTTAATAATGGCCGAACTTATCTCAGAGACAGAATATAAACAACGTTTTATGTTTTTATCTTATCTCATAATGATTTCTGTGGTTCACAAATATTACTTGGGTATTTTTTAAGTTAGAGACGCATCGTAATGTTTATCAGTTGAAAGACCTTATAAATGTGCAGTCATAAAATCTCTTAAGTGTTATCTGTCGGAGATTTTTTATCGGCTATTTTGATCTTGGCCGAAAGTTGAATTCCCTACACGAGCATCTAGAAATTTTTCAGATTGATAAACACGAATTTGTTACTTATACTAATTTTGAATAGCGTGTTATATTAACAGCTGATATTAGATGCTCAAACCTCACACAATGCTTCGTGGTACGAAATAATAATATTTTTTCCATCAAGCAATCGATCAATAAAAGGTTTTATGAAAGCTTTGTAGAGTGATATTTAGTAATATTATTTTAAAGAAGTGAAAATATTTATTTAACGACTCTGAAACATACAAGTTGACATGAAATTAAGTTGCATTTATAAATTTCAGAAAATAATATTAATATTAATATTAATTAATCCCACGCTTCTTTATCAAAGCTCCATTCATTTGTGTCATGACGAAAACATCAGTTATTGATCAGGTTACAAAACGTAAATAACTTGGTGTTATATACATACATAGTAGTCACTATAATAGCAGGCGAGAGATATTATTTATATTCTCTCATGAAACTTTTGTTGCTTGCGACACAGAGTATAAATAATTGAATCCGCCGAAGCCGAAAGCTATAAAAAAATAACGGTCGATCGTCGTATGAAATAAGAAGAAGAAGAACATTTCTTAATGTTTCGTTTTTGGTAGTTGGTTTGCGCTTTCTTGTGTACTGAATATAGATACTATAATACTGTCGAATAGATTTTAAAAATTATCCATGTGGTTTTATATATTATACAACTTATACAGGGATAATAATTTTTATTAAAATTTTGCGTTATTAATTTATTTTAATAATATTCATTAAAAATGAAACTGTTTAGAACACAACATGAGCATTCAGCAATATTTGGACCTATATGCACCTAGAAAATGCAGAAGCACGTATATTCCCAACAACAACAATGCCTTCAGCAAGTCCTACCCTCCTCACCCATTCAAACAGATCGTCATTGCATGAACTCGTAAAATCCCAGCAAAAAATATTTCATGTTTATATGCTTTATTGTGCTTAGCAATATACTATATACGTACATATTGAGTCTGGGAAAAAGTTCGTGGCGACGGTTTAGTAAAATTCAACTGGCTTTCTTATAGTCTGAAAATTCATTTATTTAAGCCAAATATTTATCCATTATTATCTACAATATTTCGCCATTTTTCAAAATATTTCTACTTAATTCCATTCAAAGTCCTGCAGAGATCAGAACAAGTGGTAGTCTGAGGATGCTATGGACTATATGGTGGATGAATCATATGGATTATATGGTGGGTGCATCAATACTTCCCAACTAACCGGAACATCCAATTACCCTAACTTCCCACTTAACACTAATCGGAAAAACGCCTTGAACTTTTTCCCAGGCCCAATATGTTGATATACAAAAATGTACAGTGTGTGCGAACTTTATATCTTACAATCTCTATACAATTTTTACTCGTTTAATAAGCTAAGATTTTTTGATGTATTATAACTCGACAATAAGGCGAAGAAGCATCAAAAAATTAAAAAAATAATCAACGAAAGAACTGCATATACATATATCAGAATATAGCAAACAACAAAAGTACTGAAAAACACCACCCAACACCATCATTCTACAAACACTTGCTAGTAACATTCGATTTGCAGTTACCAAAGATTATAGCCGTCGTTCTGGAGTTCACTACTCTCGCTGACGCTGATATAGAAACGATGACGATCGTGTCGTCATATGAAATACGAGGAAAAGAGAAGAAGAAGAACGTATTGTAAACGGTTGGTTTTCTTTGGTTTCAGTTTTCCATTGTTTGTTGCCAACGAAGGGCTGGCGGGTGAGCAAGGAAGCAGGAAATGATCAATTACTTTTTTATTTATTGAACTAATCTTACAAACAAACTAGGGTTTAAGACTTAATGAAACTGGCTGGAGGCGCCATCAGCTCAAATTATCAATTTTCTGCCTCCACAAAAGCGCATATATGTTTACCTACATATACATATGTTAGAACATCAATTTTACTTCAATACACATTTTATACGAATTGGTTTTTTATCAATGTTCCGATGTTTGCTTTAATATGTGAAAATATTTGTTTATCTGAATATTATTATTAAGAAGTTGATACCAACAGCTTAGTAATTATATTGTATAATACATGTACTAATTACAAGTTTCTTAGAGGGTATGGGCCCAGCTCCATAGTTTAGAGCAGTGATTCACAACCTTTTCTTTGTCCCGGCGCAGTTTTAAAATAACTAAATTACAAAGTAAACGAAAGGTTTATTTATTGATTCATTTCAAATTATTTACATCTAATGAGTTTGGTGAGACTCCAATAGGTTTCGCGATTGTTTAGCTTATTTAATATCATTAAATTGTTAGAATAGGTAATACATTATTAGTCAATTTCCATTCAAAGTCAAAAGTCAATTTCCTTCTGCAACTTTTACCATTTCTAGTTGTCTTAAGGGTAAGATGTTTAAGCGAATACATAATGTTAAGGTTATGATCCTTACTGAAGAATTGCGTGTACTTTCATGTATCACTTAGACGGATGATATATTCGACGACATCTTGCAAATCGATTCGAGCGCTCTACATGACTCCTTCAAATTCGAGTCCAGTATTACATCGGACCTGTCCATTAAACAGGAACCGCAATCATTCACAGATGCTGAAATGCATGCCCTAGCGAAAGATCGACAGAAAAAGGATAACCACAATATGAGTAAGTATAAGAGGCTGTTGTAAGATATAATGTACAAATGTTGTTTAAGAGCACACGAACTTTTCGAGTTCATTTTATTATATAATCTCTAATTTACTTTTTTCGCACTGAATACATGAACTGTATAAAAATATAAAATATGCTGGAATTTAAAGAAGTACAAACCAACTCAGTATGTCGGCAAACGGGATGTGCCACCTTTTTAACCTGATTAAAGTTCTTAACTTTCCCCACTAGTCCAAGTTTGCTACGAAATTCGCTTCATTTCAAGACACGATCAGTGCTTAGTTGAAGTACCGATGGTTCAGGACGCTCCCTCAAAAGTTTGGAGACTCAGGCCAAGCCACGTCATGGCTTAATACAAATCCTGTAGCTTGTAGTAATATTCCAGCATAAGTGATGGCGTTGTCCCTTCGCCGCTCGTGTGCTATACCCTTGTCTTCATGTTTTCCTCTACCTTTCGAAGTTCGGATCTGCTAAAAGCTCGAGTAGTTGAATCTCTGGCCTACGTTTCTCACGAAAGCCACCTGCATACGTGGCTTACGTCCATTAAGGAATTCCACAACTAATATTACAGATTTTATTGCAAAAAATTTTACTGCTGCAACCAAGCGTTAGCCAAAACTTATAGAATCATATTTTGTGCGTGTGTGAAACTCTGAGAGAGCTTGTTTTGCTAAGGAATTCTCTTTCTGTGGTACACTGAAATGTGCGTTAAGTAAAAACGTTTTAAAATAATAATATACAATACATTAATGGGAATGATATTGTGGTCAATATTGATCAACAAAAAAGGCAGGTCCGCCTAAATTATTTTCAAAAAACAATGAGTGATTCGTCCATTCCTTATTAAAGCCTTTGCGCAGTGCATTCATAAAACAGCGTGATGCAATCCAACCTGCATGAAGTCTGTACTTCTACTGACCGCTCTTAATATGAACGATCGCTAGTGTAGGTGTGTTTAATTTAATTTTAATTTAAATTTATGAATTGTAAATTGACTTGTGTTTATCTCATTTCAATTTAAATAAAAGAAAAACCAAACATTACGAAAACGAGTAAGTTTATATTAGTATTTAAAGGCATCCCTTAAATGCATTGTAATTTTCCTAGAACTCCTTGGCGTTCTGTCTTACGGGATCCTGTGTAACTGTTTAGTCGTATGTAGTTGTAAGGGGAATATCAAATGCATGTTTATATATGCTCAAGTTCAAGGAAAGTGACAGCAACAACTCTCTACCAGACCGATACCGTCGTTTAGGAAGTTTCATACGTATTTTCACACTAAGTTTTTTATAGTACGAAAAAAAATCGAAATAAGAGAGAAATCGAAACAATATGTTCGATCATATTTCTTTTAATTATAAATAGCACTGAAAGTTATAAATTGGTTCCATTGGACACTGTTTAAGATCGTGATGTTCTTCTTGACCGGAAATTACCCTTCCATGCCTATTTTAATCGAATATCCAGCAGATCCAGTAACGTATTAAGGTTTATAAAACGTTGGGCTAAAGCAAATATGTTTCACTATAACATAATAATATTACGTGATATATTGCGAAGATTTGATATACCTCGCGCCATATGGAGTCCAAATTATAATTGCCTTAGGCATTTCCCGACTTAACTTATTGAAAGCTTGAAAGATTGAAGATAACTGTGAGTGTCATCGCAAATAACGACCATAAGCACGCAGGTATATTTTCTACTTCCCTTTCCGTACATTTAGAAACACTAGATACATAGTATTTACTATGTAGTATTCAAAAGATATTTTCTATTTTTTTTTATTTTCTTTCATTGTAATTAATATAAGCTATATAAAATAACCATTTAAATACATAATCGAACTAATCATCAAGAAATCAATATTTTGTTCAATATATAAAGACTACAATTATTATTATGTATAAATTTCAGTTGAGCGACGACGTCGTTTCAACATAAATGATCGCATCAAAGAACTGGGAACCCTTTTACCCAAAACAAATGACCCGTACTACGAAGTAGTGCGTGACATTCGACCGAACAAAGGTACAATACTAAAATCATCTGTCGATTACATGAAATGTCTGAAACATGAGGTACTGCGGCTCAAGCAAAATGAATACCGCCAGCGACAAATGGAACTACAAAATCGAAAGTTAATAAGCAGAATAAAGGTAAACCTTGTGAAGTTACACCCTGAATATAATATACTAAATTTCACAAATGTTCATTCAGGAATTAGAGATCCTAGTTAAATCGCATGGTCTACCTCTACCAGATTTCAATATGACATCTGTGTCAGCGCCAATACCAACAACATCTTACCTCAAAAGTTCCAGTCCAACACCGTCCTCAGCACATAATCGTCACTATACACCGTTTAATGTGAAAAAGGTATGTAGAATTAATAGCTGTTTAGCGATTCTTTAGTCATTCACACGAAACTTTATTCATTCTTAAAAATCAATATGAATCTATAATTTGGATCGGTTAATGATTTGACGTTTTCTTAGATAACTGACAGCAGTAACGAGCCAGAAGAACTCAGTATTAGCCACATGGAGGATCTCGTGGAAGAAAACAATCAACATGTGATGCAGGGTGGAGATCCCTTGTTATCCCACAACAGCCACCTACTTTCAGTGCAACATTCGCCGACGAGCACCCACATGCAGTGCTTCAGCAACGTCGACAATTGCAATAAAACCGGCAACGGAAGCTATAAAAACAGCGGCGAAACATGCTTCATCCTTAGCTCCAATGACGCTATCAACAAGAATATTAATTATAGCAGCACCGAAAACAGCAACAATCAACGTACCACTAGTAGCATCTATCAGTCACAAGTATACAGTAGTAATAGTTACAATCACAGTAGTAGTGATAACAACAACATCCAGCGTCAGGAGCACCAAAAGCAATGTAGTAATAGCAATAGCAGTAAAAATCTATTACTCGATAACAACGGTATTAGCTACAATCTGCAGCGCAAGAGTGATTTTATTAACCGAAACCATAACCAAGCGCGCTACCAAACCCATCAAAGCATCAGTTTGCCAACCTCATCCTCCTCATTGCAGCACGGGTGTGATCCTTTGCTATCTTCCTCGCACCAGAATACAATGGATCACCATCCACTGGATGCTGTGGAAGGACATCATCATCATTCAATGCAACACCATGATGATGTTCAAGTTGAAGATCACCATGCCACCGTTGATCTCACCAACGCCATTATAAATGATGCAAATTCATTTCATCATTCATTGCTGTCGCCAACACATTCATCCAACAACATTGATTCGATTTTGTCTTCAGCAGACTCCCTGGAAATCGATATGGTTCCGTGACAGTAAAAAGTTACAGTAGGAACCAATTTAACCATTATTTATTTGATCCTTAATTAAATTTGAGTACTTAATTAAATTTATGCACGCATTGAGCTCCATGAAAATGTTCCATTAACATTTAACGCTCGCAAGAAAAGCATTAACTTATTCTCAGAACATGAAAAAGCTAAAGAATCTAAACAACAAAAATAAAACAAATTAATTTAGACCTATCGATATATTCACGCTTTTATTCGTGATGTTTATAAGTTTTGATATCCCGTTTTTCACTCTCTGTAAAATAATAATAAAAATTCGAGAAGTATGGAGTTGTAATGGATTTTTGAAATAAAAATAAACATGTTAAAAATTCAAGAAATTTCTATTCTCAGGCCTCCGTATGCTTTTTTAACTACCACGAAGAACGATATTTTTGATCTAACCAACATTGTTATTTGTTGTATTTATTTAGGTACATATAAATAAAGTTCTCGTCGTTTTCCTTACCATTGACATTATATGTTACGAAGAACGATATTTTTGATCTAACCAACATTGTTATTTGTTGTATTTATTTAGGTACATATAAATAAAGTTCTCGTCGTTTTCCTTACCATTGACATTATATGTTACATATACATACATATGATATGTACATATACTACGCCCGGTCTTGTTTTGAAGCTAAACATTAAATCTTACTTGTGCATTGAACCTTCAAAGTCTAAACAACATTTTTCACCTTGCCCCTAACGTGCCGAATTTCGAACCAACAAAACCTCTTCTGCGGGAATTTTTTGCACTATTATTTTCAAAAGAAGACAGTAGCTGTAGTAGATAGAATTCTCTTGGAAACTTACGGCAACAATGCTTTATGAAGTGCAACATGTACATATTTCCAACATTGGATCTCGCACGAACTGAGTCCAAGAGATGACGAACACCGTTTCTTCACCTGCGAACCTTCTGGATTTCATATTTAGACCACTGTGCACTCACACTTATACTTATAGTCACAAGGCTTAACTTCAAAACAAGACCGAGCATATGTAGCATTGCCCGACGTGTACACGTAAAACGGCAACCCTCTTAACCCTGACAACCCACAAAGACTCTTTAAAGTATCCAACTCTTTTAGAAGCTTTATTTTGTTCAACGTGGGGTTTTTCCATATAATGAAAAATGCAAGCACCACGTCAACAATATTTTGAAATAAGGCCTTATCTATCTTATCTATCGGTCCACGTTGAATGAGTTTGATATTATCAAGGTTTCTGTGGTAACATTCTTGAAACCACTCTCGATGTTCACAAAAGTAGCGAGATCGTATTCTTTAAAGTTCAAAGACTTTTCGATACCGCACACAACCTCCTGCAGTGCAGTTTTCACCGATTTGCCCTTGACGTAAGCGTGTTGCTTCCCTTGGAATGCTCTCCTTGATCATGTCATGGCAAATGTGTTCCATGGTCTCGAGCAAAAACGATACAGACCCATTGGTCTGTATGACCTTGGTGAGGTGTAATCCTCTTTCTCCGGTTTAGGGATGAAGACCACCTTCGCCTGTCTCCATGCTTCCGGCGTGTATCCCAGTTGAATGCATGCCGTCAAAAATGAGACTAGTCTTTGCTCTAATATATCCTCACAGCATTGAATCATTGACGGGAAGATGCCATCCGCTCCTGCAGCCTTGAAAGGTTCAAAGACGTTTATGTATTTTCTTACTATATGACGCGTTATCGTTACTCCATCTTTACGATCATGAATCCCTGTCCGGTTTGCTATATTATGTGCGACAGATTGTGAGTAAGTTTTCGATAGGAGTTTCTTGATTTTGGCCGCCTCATTTACTGATTCAACCTGTTCGCAGAATAGCCTCCAAGAGTCTCTTTTGGCCTCTCGAAGTTTCTTCTTTTATTTCCTTAGCAACTCATGGTAATCTTCCAAAAGTGTGCTTAGGAACCTTTTAGCGAGGTTAAAAAGCCTCCGACAGTGTCTCCGCAGGTTTCTCAGCTCGGGTGTAAGCTTTGTCCCCTGAGGAACTTGCTTTCTTCACAGGACAGCTTGCCTCGAAATCTCTAACCAGTCCTTTCGTAATAATGTAGGTTTCCCTTTCAACTCCTTTACAAGTTATCAGAGAATATCTATCATTGCGCCTTACCCAATTTTACACCAGCTAATTGAATTTAGGCCAGTTTGTAGCATTCTTATTATATAGAAGGGGTACCCTTTCTACATCAATGAGTTTAAAACTAATGTAGACGTGATCCGAGAATGAATGTACCTTACACACATGCCAATCTCAGACTTGCTCTACAGTGTCTTTATCACAAAAGATTACGTCCAATACTTCCCTTCTGTTCCTGCTTATAAAGGTTGCAGCGCAACCTTTATTCAGGACCATCAGGCAAGATAACGATCCCAAACACAGCAAATTGTGCAGAGGCTATATAGAGAACAAGTAAACATCAGGAATATTAACAAAACTGATTTGGCCTGTCCATTTACCCGATCTCAATCCAATAGAGATTCTATGGGATGAGCTGGACCGAAAGGTGTGCGAAACTGCGACTATATCGAAAAAGGAAATGTGGAATGCATTGTTGGAATCCTGGAATATGTTTGAATATTTAAATGGTTTTGGGAAAATTAGCAGAATACTAATTTATTGGTTTGTTTTGACTAGCGGAACGCCAAATATCTATTTCGGAGAGCGAGAGAAAGTCGAGTGACTTTTTAAAAATTATATTTATTCCTTCAATATATATGCACATGCATAAATATTTACTGCTCAAACATTCACAAGTTTATTCAAATTTACTGAACCATACTCTTACATGTGAATTAAATTTAAATACAAAAAAGTTTCTAAACAAATCAGCATAAAATATGTCCTCCAAAAGCAATTTCTGTATATACCAATATTTGGAGTCTAGTAAAAGTATATCTGTATAATTCTTAATTTTTCGCCTCTTTCTGTTATCGGTAATATTTTCTTAAATAAATAATATACAATATAGTGTTAGGTTACGTCATCATTTTTTAGCCAATTCAGCTGACAACCAATCAAGTCCCTCATAAAGTCCATGTCCTTGTGTCGCACACGTTGCTTGTATATACCACTATAAAAAACTTACGTTTAGCTTAACATTGTACCAATAATATGTACTCACATGACGCTGACGAAGCGTGTTAAGTCGTAATTTATCAGTTAGCTCAGCAGCACTCATAGCATTTGGGAGGTCTTGCTTATTAGCAAATATTAACAGAATAGCATCACGTAATTCATCTTCTTGTAACTGTCATTGCACATAGAATTTTGTATATTTATTATTTCGACAAATTTTTATAAAATCTTACCATATTTTGTAATTCTCTATCGGCTTCAGTTATACGATCTCGGTCATTGGAATCTACAACGAATATTAAGCCCTGCGTATTTTGGAAGTAGTGCCGCCACAAGGGACGAATTTTATCTTGGCCACCAACATCCCAAACAGTAAAACAAATGTTTTTGTATTCGACTGTTTCGACATTAAACCCAATTGTTGGAATAGTAGTTACAATTTCACCTAATTTCAACTTATACAAAATCGTAGTCTTTCCAGCAGCATCCAAACCGACTAAATAAAGGAAAAACTTTTTTAAAATAGTAATCCATTTATTAATTATTTTAGTTTAGAGAATTAGTTCTAAATGTATTATCAAAACAGTTATAAGGTCTCTAAACATACATATTAACATCAATATATACATAGGCCACACGAAAACGGTTCCATCCCTCTAGTGTCTGTACCGTTTATTCAATTTCAATGAACGATATACCGATTTGTAGTTATTTTTATCCCCGTCCCAGTTCATAAACATTCAGCTTGGCTAGACGCAGTATCATTTGATGCGGTATCACTCAGTTCGTAGGAGAGAGAGATGGGGATGAAAGGGAAAAGTCTACACTCTGGTATCAGTTGTAGAGAATTTGTGAAACCAACATAGGTCTTACTTCTCTTGGTATCACTAAGGCCGTGGTTATGCTATCGAGTTTTGCTTGGCAAGTAGGACTTTTTTTTGTTGTTTTGTGTGTAAAAGAGAGAATGGGATATTTTTCTGTTCTCAACATCACTCTCTCACACCGAGCACTAAAACTCGGTCTAGCGTACACCGAGGACACCAAGCAAACCGGTGTTGCTTAGTCTCAATATTCACAAAAGTATTGAAAAGTGGAATGGAGTGAACTAATGGAATTAACTGATAAATTTATCAATCATATTCGTCTGATTATCGTTCCAAAATATTACGACTTTATATATGTTAAACACATTTCAATTAATATAAACATTTGGTCTTCCATCGCGTCGAAAACAACATCTAAAATAATACGTTTTCTCATTTGTGTAGTAGACGGGTTGCTGTTGAAGGTGAGAAAAATATACATATTTGAAGAAAGCAAGCGTGGGCCAAGCACAAGCGTAACCACTCTTTTTGCACGGGTTCCGGTCACAAAAATTAGATAAATTTTCCACCGAGTTTTGCTCGATAGCATAACCACGGGGTTACGCACACAAGTAAGGAGTTGTCAATGTGTCGGCCATAATGAATTCCAACGGTTGCAAACGAAGTTGAAAAAATTCTCTTTTTCGGAGAAATTTCGTTTATTTTTTCCCATTTGCCTTATTTTAATATCAAGTCACGAAAGTTCAAAAACAATTAAAAAAAAGGGGGAAGGGATTAGGCGCTTCTCTAAGTAACCAATGTTGTTGTTGTTTCTGGCGTACATTAAAATTAGGAAAACATTAATTAATGGGAAAAAAATACTAAAAACGTAAAATTTTATTTTTCATATCATAGTGGTATCTCGTAAAGTTTAACAGATATAGGCCTGTAATCAAGAAACATTAAAGGGCTATAATTCCCGTTAGGGTCAGCGGTAGAAACAACAACAACATTGGTTAGGACGAGAAGCACCTAATTATTATTAATATTTCTAAATAAATTAAATATTTTAAAAAAATTTCACAACACAACGATTTCCACTGAACAAGAAAACCAAAGTGAAACAGGTAATTACCTGAACTAAACTTGAACTAAACCCTTGAACTAAAACTTAAATATGGGATTTTTAGAAATCCAATTTTTCCTTTACGCATTAATCATAATATAATAAATATGGCAACTACGGCCAACATTTTGATATTCAGTAAATTTCACACATCCATTGACATAACATGTTTATGGCTTGTGAAACTAAATATGATACCACAGTGTTTAGCCATCGCTGGTATCATCATACCAGTAGTGATACCGTATCAAATGATACTGCGTCTAGCCAAGCTGTTTGTCTCATCGGAAAACATCACCCTATTCCACTCCTTGACATTCCAATAATATTGTCTGGCAAACTCCAACCTTTTCTTTCTATGGCGTTCCGACAATAATGGCTTCTTTCGAGAAATTCTTCAAGAGCCCAAAGGTAGCTGTTTGAGCCCAATTCTTTCCAACATATATACAAAAGTACTCCAATCCATTCAGGATCGATATACTCAAACTTTTCAATATGCAGATGACTTCGTCATTATATCCGCAAACAAAGACTTTGATCAGGCTACACCCACCCTCGAAAACAAACTCTCCGCTTCCAATAGCATCCTAATCAGATTACACCTGCAATTAAATCTCGAAAAGTCTAGAATAATATATATGGCCAAAGGTCCCAGGAAAACCCCAATCATTTCCTTAAACAACCATCATATCGAAAATTCCAAATCTTTTAAATTTCTTGATCGGCACTTCCAAAACAGCATTGCGTTAAAAGAACACATTGACAAAACCCTGTCTGACACTCAAGAACAGTAAACGCTGTAAAAATGGTTACCACTGTTAAAAGTGGCTCAAACGGTCGTCCTTGGCTTAATCGTATTTAGCGATTAATCTTCTGAAAAGTTATATTATTTCAAAAATTGAATATGCTCGTTCCTCTATGGCCAACATGCCCCAGCACATATAGCGAAAAATCAGCTCGGACTCAACGCCTCCCCCAATCTCTTATACTTCCTCCCCCAGAAAGAACCCTCTACCCCACAGCTAAAGTACTTGTTAAACTCAAGTCAAAAACTTGTTAAACGCCATTCTAATATTGCATTCAAGCAACAAAGTACAATAAACATCAATATTCATGTTTGCCCACTCAGTGTGGGCTCACTTTACCTGCACACAATGCAGTCCTAAATTCGACACTTTATTGCAGCACAGCCGTATGTGCCGTGCAAGTGAAAAGATACAACACAAGTGCCGGGGTGTGCTGCTCGCGGTGCGGGTAATCCGAACCCTGAATTATAATATTATTAAAAAAAATACGTATTTAACTAAATATTTGATATATACCATAAATAAATGTACATTTTTTTCAAATTTCCTCTTTTAACTAATGCATGACAATAATAGCTTCGGACAGTCCGGAGCGCTTGACCGTCCGTTGATTTGATAGAAAACTTGGATTAATGTTATAAAGTTTGAACCTGTTTAAAAGTGTTTGAAATATAGTAAAATGAGCCACATTTTATTTTGATGTCATTGTTTTATCGCTACGTATCTTACACTTTGTTTTATTACACATTTCATTGTAATAAAACAAAATTTCTTATTTAGATAATATCAATATATAACTATTAACCGTCTACATTTTAAATTATCGTATACATTCGAGACTAAATGCATAACAGAAATTAATATAATTGCTCACCCATCAAGATCCGCATTTGCTTCTTTCCAAAGAGGCGTGTGAGCAAACTAGAGATAGTCAAACCCATTTCAGAATAGTTCTCGGAATTGCGCTGAAAATTTCTGGAAATGCTCGAACAAAAACTTTGGAATTAAGAACTCTTTTTTCCGGCTAATTTTTATAAATGGTACCGACGAAAAGCGACGTGAGTAAATATAAAAGACTCTAGGAAACGTTAGTACTTAACCAAAAAAAATTTAACTAAAACTGTTTAACACGAAGCCGTAGACTACGTGTTTATTTGGAATAATTTTAATCCAAAGTTGCCACCTTAAACTTTAAATATAAACTATCCAGGGATGTTATATTACCCTAAACAGACGACCCAATGGTGGGTGTCACATTGGACATCTTGAGGCCGCCTCTAAAAAGCTGTTTACGTTGCACCCTGTCACACTACAAAAAATTGTGCGCATCCTCAAATTCGTGTACGTGCAAGCGGTTGAGATGTGTTTGTAAGCGCTTTCATTTCAACTAAAGCACGATACGGAATGATTGATTTGACGTGTCAGTAGCATAAGATATGTTGTACCTTACGTACCCTCTGTCTAATCTACCGTATATTCTACCTGCATGAGTTCGCATTATTCGAATGTAATGTAATGTAATGCAATGTTGTGATGACCGTCAACAATTTTTTACCTGTTCGCCAGCCTAGAAAAAGTTCGCCAGTTGTAAAAATAAACATGTTGTAAAGGTTGATAGAAAGACAGCAAGAGAAATTGCAACCTTTTTATACATCTTGGTTTTTATTTATAATTCTAAGAAATGTATCCTTTCTTTCCAGAATATTCTTTTGGGTCAATTGATCAATATAATAATTGGTTTTAAATAAGAATACGGAATATTTTCATATTTAAGAAATAAGTTTCTAGAGCTTAGTTAAGTTTTCTAAGCTTTGTTTAAGTTTCTAGAATTATTCTAATAATAATAATTACATAATACAATAAAATTCTAAAAAGAAAACAGTAAAGTAAGAAAAAACATGAAATCAGTTTTTCCATTCCATACATTATTTATTTATACCGGCATGCATGTTTTCTTAAGCGAAGCCCTTGCTGTGGCAGAAATGAGAAGGCAACAGATAAGAAAAATTTTCTGACCGTGCTTCGAGTTTGTATACATGTGTTAGTGTTTGACGCTCGTGAGGCAGCCAAAATTTTAGCGCTAACATTGAGGCGAACGTGGATCGAAAGCTGTTCCACTTTTTGCAATCAACCAATCAGAGCGTGTGAGTCTGGCGCATAGATGCCCAGTGTGACACCCACCAATCGGTTGAAATACATAAAGCAACGAGTATACTTCTATACATATAAAGATGCATATTTTTCTAGCAACATATCTCGATTACGCTGCGAAATTAGCACCTATCGTTATTCGACAGGGTAATGCTTGCTTCATCTGTCGTGCGTTGCACAAACTCTATATTTTTGTAGTTGATGTTGGTTTTGGCGCTAACCATAACAGCGACAAAAAAAAAGGGTCAGCCTTTTCCTTATTCTGTTTTATTACAGGCAATTGTTATTCTTGTTTGAAATTTCCTGTTTTCAATTGTTGTTATTGTTTGAAATTTAACCACCTATAACTCCTAAACTTTAGCACATGTCCGTATTGGTATATTTACCTCTATAAAGGTATTCAAAATATCTTCCATATTTTTTACATTTTTTAATGAAAACCTTAGTTTTCGAGAAAAACCCATTTTATTCATAAATTTTTTTTAAATAAAATATACAATCAGCACGTACAATTATATCAATACTAAAAAAGTATTATTTGACCATGATCGGAATACGAATTTAGAAGAAAACTCATTTTTAAAAACGCAATGAAGTAAGTATTATCACAGAATAGTAGTGAAGTCTGCAAAGCATGTAAATTACCAACAAATCTGCGTTTGCATTTGGTTTCGCGTTTTGATTGCGTTTCAGAGGTTTACAGATGTTCCTTTCTCAATTCTTCCAAAAATACGAAAAGCACAAAACAAAACGCGAAATAAACGCAACGCGAAAAGATACACGATAAGGCTGTTAATTATTTTGTTTCCAAAAATGGACTTTCTGCCAATATACTAAAAAAGATCATTTTACGAAATTTAACATTTTTTAAACAGTTTTGGCATCATAGTTAAAGTTGTAACTTGTAACTAAATGTCCTCTAACAGGAATTGGGAGATACTTTTGAAATACCCTATTTTGTGTATAATGACAGTAAAATTTTCTTTCGAACTGAAATACCGCCGCTGTTGATTCAAAGTGCCGGCAATATTTAATTTTTCTCTAGTAATTTTTTACTAGAGCACTACAATTAAGCAGTAACCTCCTGTTGATGCAATGTAAGATATGAAATTTTCAAGGGAAGAAAACCAAAATACCAAAAGCTTGAAACAAAATTTTGTCAACACCACGTTAATTCACGACGCAGTCTAGCAAAACAGATGTACGCACACATAAACCTTTTATGCTTGCTCTCTCGTTGCTTCTCTGTGTTCACGTTTGCTCTCTCGTTGTTTGATCTCCCCTCAATTGTTCCGACCGCACCATAAAGCGAAAAAGCATCAAAGGCCGAGATGCGACTTCTGTATATGTACTATTTACTCTGTGGTATTATGTATAAAACACAACGCAGCTTCAGCTTCAAAAACGAACACAAATTTTTTTTATTTCAAACATTTTTATTATATTTCAGCAGGTATAAAAAGGGTATTGAAAAAGAATGTTAACAGTTGACTTAAAGAAGTATTTTTAAGTGTCTGCGCTGTTCATTGTTGCTGATCGTTGTCATTGGTATTAGATGAGTGAATCCTGACAGTAGCATTCAGTTGCTCAGTATCCTTAATTTCAATGTCCCTCTCATCCTCCTGAAGCTTAATATAAACTGACACACGTCTGGTAAAAGTTGCGAAAATTTACATCATAAGCTTACATTTTGACGTGCACCGGAGTGAATCCGGAGTGAATCACGTCAATTCGCTTCCGCGGTTCTTATTCAAGAAGCACTTAGACCAAAGACAATATAATACGTATTATATTGTCTTTGCTTAGAGTGCTAGAGACTCAAGAAGCAAAGACCAAAATCTCGAAGAGAAACTACTTTTTTATTTCCTTTGGGAAAATGAGCAGCAGCACGTAAGCCAGTGTCTCTCTGATATGAGCTGTTAAACAGAAGAACGACGGAAGGTATAGTGGCGTACTCTACGCTTGGAACGGAAGATTCCGCACAGCTGGAAGCTTGCTGCCGATAGAAAAGCGCAGCGGATTGTATAGGTTAGTAAAGTTATTAATAAAAGACTTCGCTAAAATAACAACAGTTTTCATAATAATCGCTATCATTCCTTCATAGATCCTCTGGATGTACATTCGTTGAATTTCGTATTCACAAGTTTAATCTTTGGAGATCGAGCTGATATTTCAGAATTCATTTTTAAAATTTTTGGAATTTTATTGGAATTTTTAAAAAATGTCCACGCTTCAATTGGCAAATTTCAGGCAGTAGTTAATACCTTATTACTTTTGAGTAAAACGACCATCTTGTTTCACAACTAATATAAAATTATTTGAAAAGGTATGTAGAGGTATAAATTTTTTTATTTGAAAATAGCTTCTAATGTGAAGCTATGTTAGGTGTACAAATAAGTTTCCGCGGTTTGTCAAAAGATGGCCCCACTAGAAGGTTATGGAGAAATTGTCAGATGTAAAACGTAATATCCCAAGTTTCGTCATCCGGCAACACCATAACCTTAAAGTACTAGCATAGAATAAATAGTATACAGAAGTTGCATCTCATACAAAGCAAATTTTGTTCTAGGGTTCCAATATTGGCACCCTATTGAACAGAGAATAATCGTGCAATCGTTTTTCTCTCGGCTATTCACATATACACGACAGCACTCGTCGTTTTTTCACACCGACATTAGCGATCGTTCCTATAAAGAGCAGTCTGTCGACGTACAAACTTCAAGCAAGCAACATCGTACTTCGCTTTTTTATGTATGCACTGTGAAAAATATTTAATAAGGAATGGGAGAATCACTTTTTGTTTTTTGAAAATAATTTAGGCGAAACACAATGTCTGATTTGTTGATCAATATTAACTACAATATCATTCCCATTAATGTTTATGGTTATTTTTCCTTTTTTTTATTGGTGCGCCGCCCGTGCTTCCATCTTCTCAGTGTACCTCAGAAAGAGATTTCTTTTGCAAAACAAGCTCTCTCGAAGCTTCACATGTTTTTTGATCTTCCCCTCAGCTCTTCCGACCGTTGGAAGTTGGTGTTAATAAAAAAGAAGTGCTTGGGATTTGAACCAGTACGAAAAGAATCATATGATTCTGCTCATGGATTAAATGGTGATTAGAAGGGAATTGCGATGCAATTCCAAACTAGATTTAGTGGATGGGTTTGAGAAAAATGCGGTTGAAGGGACAAACCAATCAATGTTTTCCAACTGGGCGCTTACATTTAATTATATTGTTTGCAAAAATGGACTTTCTGCCAATATACTAAAAAAGATCATTTTACGAAATTTAACATTTTTTAACAGTTTTGGCATCATAGTTAAACTTGTAACTTGTAACCAAATGTCCTCTAACAGGAATTGGATACTTTCGAAATACCCTACTTTGTGTATAATGACAGTAAAATTTTCTTTCAAAATGAAATACCGCCGCTGTTGATTCAAAGTGCCGGCATTATTTAATTTTTCTCTAGTAATTTTTTACTAGAGCACTACAATTAACCAGTAATGCCTTGAACCATAGAGAAAGAATAACAAGAGGCCGAATCAGCCAAATGTACTCATCGGCGACATGGAAGCGGTCGGTCCGCAAGGGAAACGAAGAAGCGCAATGAGTGCGAAATGAATCAACAAGCAGAGAGCACGCAATTTCAGTTTCTCTATTTTTGCTTTGTGTCTTTCTCTCATTATTCGGATCTACTATGCATGACTTTTTGAGATCGACTTTGCTTCTGTTATTTTGCACTAACAATGCAAGCGAACATGCGTAAGAAGATATCGATCCAACACTCGTATGCCAAGTAAAGTGTGAAAGAAAGAACCGATCAATTTAATGAGTACAGCGGGTGGTAAGAAGAACGGTGCGATTCATCTTCTTTTGCTTCTCTTACAATAACAAACCATGTGCAGCCGTCCGTCCGCCTGAAATGTTTTAAAATTTGCAATTTATGGTTTTTGAAAGAAATTTTGCTTTTCGAAGCTTTGTTCTGCTTCTTGTTCGATGCCCAAGCTTTGTAACGCGCTGGCATGATCTACGTTCCGAGCATAGCGTGCTGTTGTGAATTCGTATAGGCAGAAGATTTAAGAAGAAGAATACTTTAGTCGGCATATCAACACATTGAATACGTTAAACGAAGGAATCGGAAGATCGACTTTGTGTTTGTTATTTTGTACTAACAACTGAAGTGCTTCTGTATCGTGTATGAATTTACCTTGTTATTGTAGTGTCCAAAACCATTATTAAAATTATTAAACACTAAAATTTTTAATATTTATGATTTTAGTTCTATTAAGGAAGCATTGCCTATGGGCTGTCAATAAAATGAAATATTGGTGCAACAATTATATTATAATCTTAAATATACAAAATAACAATTAACAATAATCTAATTTAATAACAGACCTAATTTAAAATACCAAACAGTTGATTAAGCCGGCAAAATGTTATAAAAAAACAAAATTCATTTAATAAGCGAAGAATAATAGGGCGAAAAAAATCCATGCGTAATAGACCGACAGACGTAAAGAAGTCAAATTCCCTTGTTCCCTCAACCCCTGGTTTTATGAGGAAATTGATCAACCGATTCATTCTCACCTCCTTTGACATACAAGATTCCATCGCTCAACTCTTCTTACGAACGAACGAATTCTGAGAGCATCAGTGCAAACACACAAACGAAGGTAAACAAAGGCAAGAGAGTGAAGCATTGAGTAATGTATCAACAATTCAGTAGTGGATAGGAAACAAATGCTCAGAGCAGCCTATAGCAAAAGGGAAGAGCGCGAAACACTCAGCATTGAGTAAAAACTCGATCCAGTACTGGATCGACCATGGAAAACATTTTTGTTCAAGATTCGCCCTCTTGTTATTCTTTCTCTATGCTTGAACACAATTGGAAGCACTAAACACTAAACACAAAATCAACTGTCATATTTACACAGGCTCTTATGGGATTCAAGAAAAAAATGAGTTAGCTACGAACAGTTGTCTTTAGATAAAGAAACGCATGTCCGTGAGATAGCTCTATTTCTATTTTGACAGCTTTTGTGCACAAGCTCTTCTTCTGCTTCTGTATATATTCAAATTGTTTGCACAAGAGAATTGAGAGAAATGACAGATTTTGTTTCTTGTCCGCGAGACCCAATTGTGTGCGTGTTTTAAGCAAAAGATACAGAGACAAATGTGTTTAGTGTTTAGTGCTTCCAATTGTGTTCAAGGCATAACTCCTGTTAATACTGCACATAGCTATGCAATGTAAAATATAAAACTTTCAAGGGAAGAAAACCAAAATACAGAAATCAAAAGCTTGAAACAAAATTTTGTCAACACTACGTTAATTCACGACGCAGTCTAGCAAAACAGATGTACGCACACATAAACGTTTTATGCTTGCTCACTCGTTGCTTCTCTTTGTTCACGTTTGCTCTCTCGTTATTTGATCTCCCCTCAATTGTTCCGACCGCACCATAAAGCGAAAAAGCACCAAAGGCCGAGATGCGACTTCTGTATACTATTTATTCTGTGGTACTAGCAAAGACAATATAATACAAAGATGTCTCACTCAGTACAATGAAAAATTTCAAAAAAATTTTGTGCTGATCTGATAGCTTTTGTGCTTTTGAGAGAGCTTTCAATTTTGTTGAGATGCGACGCACATTCTCTCTCGCCTTTTGCATGGGTACATAAAAATATAATTCGCGCTCAAAACACAGTGAACACAAACGATGTCAGAGAGAAGCGAATGTTTGTTTTTGTAAAATAAATTTTTAGAGTTTGTACGAATGTGCAAGAATACCGCTCGCTCGACAACAACAAGTATATGAATGACGACAACAGCGTTCTTTACCGAACCAGAAACAGATTTTTTTGTGTTTTTATGTTCACTGATGTTTTAGCTAATGATGTTTAGGAAAGTAATGAATGTTATTCTCACAGACTTAGTGTTTTAGATCGTTTGATAACCATATTACTCCGTAAGCATTGTTCTTGGACGAATTTTAAAAACAAACAATCAAAAAAATCAAAACTTCAAATACTGAATCATGAATAAATGTCATTTAATATTTGAAAATTTGATTTTTTATTATTTGTTTCTACTGATATAGGGCCTCTGAAAGTTTGTTATGCCACCACTCTTTGTTGTTATAATTAAAATAAGATGTTCTACTTTCTGATGGCAACAGCATTGATTCTTTACACTCCTTTGTAGCAAACGCGCTCTCTTTTGTGCTCACTTTCTTGCATGCTGCAGCTTTTACTCTCACAACTTGATCTCTTACTCTCACAACCTGATCTCTCGCTCTCACAATATGTTAATTTTACTCTCCCAAAGCTTCAAATGGGATTTTCCGAAAATCCCAATTGAATTTTAGCTGCTCGGTTATTTTGTATGGAGTGAGACATCTTTGTATTATATTGTCTTTGGTACTAGTGATTCCGTATCAGCATCACGTAATTTTTTTCCTGCAAAAATGTCAAGTTTTGTGCCGAATAAGCATCATTTGCGGGAACTTTTGATTTACTTCTTTAATTTGAAAAAATCTGCAGCTGAGGCGCATCGATTGCTTCTAGAAGCATATGGTGAAGCTGCTTTAAGTGAGAGAAGTTGTCAGGAATGGTTTCAAAAGTTTAAGAACGGTGAGTTTGACGTGAAGGACAAATAACGCAGTGGAAGGCCGAAAGTGTACGAAGACATGGAAACCAAGCGAAACCATTACTGGAGCTCTCTACCGAACACAATTGATGAGATTGAGTCGGACACTTAAGGAAAAACGCGCCCATTACTACTCCAGACACGACAAAATTATTCTTTTACACGATAATGCTCGTCCACATGTTGCGGCGCCAGTAAAAACATACTTGGAAACACTCAACTGGGAAGTTTTACCCCACCCGCCGTATTCACCAGACTTAGCCCCTTCTGATTATTACCTGTTCCGGTCGATGGCACATGGTCTGTCTGAGCAGCGCTTCACATCATATGAAGACACCAAAAATTGGGTAGATTTGTGGATAGCGTCAAAAGATGAAGAGTTTTTTCGACGGGGTATCCGAATGTTGCCAGAAAGATGGGGAAAAGTAGTGAAAAATTATGGAAAATACTTTGAATAAAACGTAATGTACTGTTCCTTCACAATAAATTCCAAACTTTTTATAAAAAACCGCGGAAACTTATTTGTACACCTTATTTGTAATACATGCGGATATTCAGGTCAGCAACAAGCGCTGAAGTTTGAACCAGTTTTCACCCGTGGTGTTAGTAACCACCTCAGCTACCAGCTATGAGGTATAAATTTGATCCATTTTTCATTGATGGTTTAAGATTGGCCTTAGTTTACTTCTACATACTCCCAAAATAGATCCACATAACCACTCTACTAGAGATAACAGAAGAGTTTTATTCACCACTGTTTGATTCCATGTCATAGGTTAAATGTGTACAGAAGCTGGTTGCAATTGGTGGAAGCGTTTAAACGTGACGCTTGAATAAAGATCGACACGTCCTTTTATATATATACATTAAAAATTCCTTTTTTTTATAAGCACATTCTTTATTCGACCAGAAGTCAAGAATTAGTCTTAAAAATAAGATTATAAACGAATTTGAAATAAAATTATTTAAGTAAACAGAACCCTACCAACGCTGACGTCCACCGCGGATATTTCCACCACGACCACCGCCAGCCCCACCCCTGCTCCTATTAAAACTATTCCCCCCACCACTTCCACGTCCAAAAGAACTTCCACCACGACCACCACCTCCTCGACCACCACGACTACTACCGCCACGACCACCACTGCCACGCTTTCCAGAAAGTGCTCCTTTCCTACTAGTACCCTTTGGTTGGGGTAGAAATCTCGCAATAGGCAATAGTTTTTGTGGGTCTATGAACAACTTTTGGTTGGGTTTAAAACTTGTGACTTTTATACTATCTGAAAGCTTCACAGATACAGAAAAATCACGCACAGTTCCAAATATTTCATCTATTTTGCCAATTTGCTCCTTATTTTCCAGATAGATCGGAGCATTAAAGTATGGAACATCGTCAATTTCTACCTTACAGACCAAATCATCTTCGCACGGATAATTGAAAGATCCCAGTGGTGTCACAATCTCTGGAGGTCCCTGATCAAAATATCTATTTCCACCACCGCCGCCACGTCCACCACCGCCGCCACGTCCACCAAAACCGCCACGTCCTCCACCGCCGCCACGACCACCACCGCCGCCACGACCTCCACCGCCGCCACGACCTCCACCTGTAAAGAAAATGAATCAGAATGAATTCTGTAAAAAGTTTATATTCAATAAAAAAAATTTTTAAATTTGGATATTTCGAGAACTGGAATTGGCAAAAGTGGTTGAAACTCAATACCTCATGATTTGGATGGAAAAGTGAGCGAACCTTTGGATGAGTATATAATATTGATGCTGAATATAAAGATAATACAATTATTCTGCATAACTCCCTGCCAAAGACATACACATCTTTTGTTAGATATATAAAACTGGGCCAATCACGCCCATTATTAGCCGTATTTTAATATTAAATTAGTAAATACCAAGTTTTGTAGCTCAAACTGTTTTGGGAATAAAATAAAATGAAATAATATTGAAATGACGGCAAATAGTTTCCCTGTTCCAACAATTAATTGTAATTTTAGTTCTTTTGCTCTTTAATTTAAATGAATTTTATTTTAAATGCATAAATTGTGAATTTATTTGTGTTTATCTAATTTTAATTTCAATAAATGAATTCTGAATTTATTTG
This sequence comes from Myopa tessellatipennis, assembly GCA_943737955.2. Classification (NCBI taxonomy): domain Eukaryota; kingdom Metazoa; phylum Arthropoda; class Insecta; order Diptera; family Conopidae; genus Myopa; species Myopa tessellatipennis. The sequence continues at coordinate 1,996,030 of OX031317.1, read as the reverse complement.
TGCGAACTCAAAAAGAAGTTTACATTACTTTTTATTATTTCCAAACCACTAAGAAATCGTCAAAACCGAGATAACTCTAAAATGCAAAGTAGTTTTTCTATGTTTATTTAAAAACCAAACAAATAATGAAGTTGTGTCGTTGGTAGTCCTGCCGCTGACTCGCCCCATCATTTTGTGACGATGTGGTAACAAACCAAAACGGTTTACCTTTTCAGCTATCTTGCTGTGTGATAGCCGGTTGTTGCTTGTAACACGGGAACAATTTCAGCGCAAAATGCACATGTACGTGAACATGGGGACGGACATTTTTTTAACTCTCACGGCAATTTCCGGTCTTGTATCATAAGCAACAGCACGATTGGCGATGCCGGGAATATTTCTATTTAAGCTCAAACTCTAAAGGGCCAAAACTCGGAAACGAGATGGCTTCAGACACAACTTTTGTTGTTGGAGTTCCAATAACAAAGAAAAACAACAAAATCGGGGCGATCGGGACATGCCCGACCTGTTGCAATAATTTCAAAACATTATATTTCAAACGTAACAAAATTTATCTAATTTCAACTTTAGTAAGCATTATTGTTGATATTTCGCCACAACATAAAGGGAAGTTGAAACAATTGCAATTACTGAATCCATTTCACAATTCATAAACTTACCACCATAACCACCGCCGCGACTACGGAATGACATTGTTTTAAATATTATGATATAAAAGTATTATAAAGCACTTGTTCTGCTAAAAACCAGAATTAAAGCCTGCCTCAATTTATAACCAGAAACCGACAGCCAAAACAAAATTAAATCATCGTCGGAGGCTTAACCACGAGGTTCAATACAGTCGCACAGTGTTGCACCATTTAAAAATTATTTTACAAATTAATAATAAGGTAGTTTCATCTTGTTCACATAGTAATGCAATCACGGCCATAAATTTTCTTTATTGTCGTTATTTTCTTTGGAACAAATGCAGAACAGCTGCCAAGCTCAGATTTTTTTTCTCTTTTTTTACCGTTATTTGAGACCGTTGAACCGAAAGTGGTCATGTTTTTTCGGCTGGTCAGCCATCTTCGATTTATGACCGTTTGAAGGTCAAATAAATGGTACTAATAAAAGGAACTTATCTCATAAACTAAGTAATAGCCTGTTTCCATAAAAATATTTAATCCGGTTAAGGTGTTCGAAAATAAATCAGCTGTCAAGTGTTTCCATACATAATCCGGTCCGGGCTGTCAAACCGAAAAGAAGAAATAAACATCTGTTGTTTTGTGTTTGTTTATTTACGCAGCTATTTTTTAAATTGTGTAAATTTAAATCAAAATCAAAAATGTAAAAAAAATGTAAAAATAAATCAATTTAATTTATAATACAATGAATAAAATAATATTAATATTAAAAATTGTTGAAATGTATTTTGGTATGGTGACGAAATTCGCAAGTTTACAGAATATGGAAAGCGAAAAGTCGTACATCTTAAATCAGACTTACTTTAATTTACTTAAGAAGTATGCCATGGTGACGGCTCTGCGAATATCGCTGATGTCCATAAATAGGACCTTGTGGATTGTGGTAAATATTCAACACTAATAATTTATTGTGGTCAAACTTAAGATAACTAATTATAGCCCCGCAGTAGTACATTTTGGGAAGTGGACTGCCAGAGAAATAGTGATGATTTCTTTAAGGAAAATTTCCGCATGAGCCGAGGAGCTTTTCAAAGATTGTTAGTTATTATAGTTATAGTTATTATATTAGTATATTATAGTTATTTACATAAACGTATTACTTACGACATAAAACGTTTGCATTTGTTTTGACATTTGGCAGTATAGTTTGGTGGCACTTTCTCTTTATCTCTTTCTAACTTATTGACACTAGAAAAGGAGAAAAATAGTGTGTCTGCAATTCCGAACTTCGAAACAGGCTTGCAAACTTAAACCTGAGGCTTAAAACCAAAAGCATTTTGGTTTAGCGCTGGAATCGCAACAACAATTTCAAGGGAATTAAAACAGTTTACGAATGGTTTTGGGACTTAAAACAGTTTATTCCAAATTCCTGGAAAAACCATTTTATGTAAACAGGCTATAAGCAAGCGGAACAAACGAAGTACTGTTGGAAAGGTATTTTAATACCTTTCATTTTTGTAATATACATTTTTTCCATAAGATGGCAGTTAAGGAGTTATATTGATTTTTAGAAAAATGTGACAACTTGGCCTCGAAACAACAATTTTTTTCTTCCAAACGGACACATTAAGGTATAAAACAAATTACAGTTATGGAAAGTAAGTATGGAAGTAAAGCTAAAGTAGTGTAATACAATAGTAAGTATAACATATTATATACCATTTTAAAGATAAAAGAACAAACTTTCCATATATGTACTTTGTTTTATACCTTAATGTGTCCGTTTGGAAGAAAAAAATTGTTGTTTCAAGGTCAACTTGTCACATTTTTCTAAAAATGAATATCACTCCTTCACAGCCATGTTATGGACAAAAATGTGTATGACATTAATGAAAGGTATTAAAAATGCCTTTCCAAAATTACTTCGAAGGTTCCGCTACCTCCCTTGGTTTATGAGTGCCCCTGATAAAAACCAGCCACATCCGTTCCTGATGGCCCCAACTAACCGTAAAAAAGGTGAACAAATTCTGAGCTTGGCAGCTATTCTGCATTTATGCCTTTTCTTTTATTGTCGTGGGGACTACAACAATAACAACTCTCGTCTGGCTTCCTAGTTATGGATTTCAGACCTATATCTCCAAAACCGAATAAGATATCAATGTGTTATTGTTATCATTGGAAAGGTATTCATGTAAATAATATTTTATTGAAAACTGTTTAGTTTTGTAATAAGTAATATTCATGAATGGACAAAAATGTTACTAAAAATCGAATTTAATTTTTCTCCAAAAGTAAAGATTTTTCAATTTTTTTTTGCTTTAAACAAACGGAAGATATTTCGCCACAGGTTTTAAAATTTCATGTACATGGGTATGCATATTTTTATTATATTAAAAAAAATATATAAGAAATTATAGTAGGTAATTATGTATATATAATAAGTATTTATATAAATAAACTTAATAATTACTTGTTAAGCATTAATTAGATCCGTGATGTAATACACCACCCATATATTTTTCCGTCTCAGCGTTTCATTTGCTTTGATGTAAGTATGTACATCACGCATATAATATAATATAATTATTATATATTAACATTTTTCAGCGTTTCGAAATATGCAAATTACATTACATTGATTTGCATTAAATATAAATATAATAATAATACATTAATTAGATTTTTTTTTCAATTCGTGGCTTAACTTAAACGTTGGTGAATCACCCCAATTTTTTTGATGTAGTTTTTGATGCTGATTACCATTGCTATACAGATATCATTGATAGTTTAGGAGATATAGTGATAAGAATTTAAGTTTTTGACGTGCTATAACTCTATAACTATAGGAGAGCAAAAAAGTTGTTATTATTTTTGTAATCAGCATAAAACACTAAAACAACAACAACGAATTTCAACGAAATTTTCGGAGTAAATTTTGACAACTTGGGGATTTGGTACTAATGTCAGAAAAATATTTTGAGAGGAATGCAACTCTTGTTATTCTTCGAAGCACTTAAGGTAAGGTTTGAAGGTCAAATAAATGGTACTAATAAAAGTTACTTATTTCATAAACTAAGTAAGCTAACGGAACAAACGAAGTACTGTTGGAAAGGTATTTTTAATACCTTTCATTTATGTAATACATATACATAACACATAAACAAAATACAGATTCTGCGTGTCGGATATGCTGATAATATTTTTTCCTTCCGTATATGAATTGTGCATAGGAGCGCTACAATCGACTCGTAAATCGCGTTCGCTTTGATTCATCCCAAAGCTGCAGGCATTCAAAGCAAAAACACAGAACACTCAGCACCAGACAAACCAAAAATTGTCATTTGGTTTCATTTATAAAAATCAAGACTCGAGCTTTTAGGCCAGGGGTACGCGAAGGTAGGAAACAGATTCATAAGGAAAGCAACAAAAAACTACAAATCTATGTGTGTAAAACGTATGTGGTGTGAGGGAGCTGTCGCGATATCAGCATTGCACTCACTCACACGTGTGGCTGAGAAACCAAAGGCTTTGCTGCCGTTTGTTTTCATTCCTTTGTCTGGTTCGCAGCAGCGGCCGCGGCCAGCGTCGATTCTCTCTGTCGACCCAAGTCCCGGCACGATATTATGTTGTTTTCAACGAGTAGCCTGCGTTGAAATCTCTTTATAATATATACTCGTTGCTTATGACCCGCCAACATTCTTATGCGTCATTAGCCAATCTTTAGAGTTTTCAACCACGCTGCAAGTAGTTTCCTGGATTTGGGACAATTCTTTCTCCACAATGGTAACCGCAACGTCGTCTGCATATCCCACAATTCGTATCCCATTTGGTACTGCTAACCTAAGAAGGCCATCATACATTATATTCCAGAGCAATGGTCCAAGAACTGATCCCTCCAGTTGTTATCTAATATTTTCTAATCCCAATATCGGTGTCGTACAGCGGTTCTTTGTCCGAGAGGTAGCTCCTGATAATCCTTGTGAGATGCTCTGGTGTTCGCAGCTGTATTAGTTTTTCTATGATCGCCTTCTAGCATGCTGTATTGAAAGCATTCTGGATATCAAGAGTTACAACCAGGCAATACTCTTTTGTACCATATCGCCAGCGAGTACCTTCGATTGCCTTTTTTGAAATGCTGATCATTTCCTGTATCGCCTGTACTGTAGAGCGTTTTTTCCTAAAGCCGTACTGGTTCCCGTTAATCGCGGCGCAAGGCACTGAAGAGCAAAAGCGAATCGCAAACACTAATAGCACTATATAATTTACGTATTACAACAACACTATGGAAAATATTCGACGCGGTAGGACCTAACACAACTGATCACTACGGAGGTTCACAATGATAATCGGAAAGACAATAGTAAAGCTGTAAAATATAAAAGTACTTTAAGATAAAGAGTTTTGTTCTTTAGTTAATATTTAATTAACTTTAATTAAAACAATTATTTTCATTTAATGTTCTTTTAAATTTAACTTCTTTATTTAATTTTCTTTTAACATTACAACACTACTTTTGTTGTTTAGTTAATATTTAATTAACTTTACATTTACAACACTACATTCGGACAGCGATGCGACTTAATCGACGGTTAACAAATTAAAGAGGTCAAGCTCTGCACTGATCGTGCTTTTATTGTATACTCATATTGGAAATCATCATATGAGTATACAATATGTTCCAATATGGGAAGAAATTTTACTGCATTGCCCGTTACTATTGAACATGCAGTTTACAATTTAATACAATGCATACACACATGACATAAATCTTCCTCTCTTTAATATTTACATACATTTATAACTCTTCCTCTCTTAATTTGAGGCTCCGACCAAATTCAATTGTTTAAATCTACATACATAAACTATGAACTACTATATAAACACAGTATATAAACTATTTATGCTTTAAAATTACAAAAGTTTTTCTGTTTTGTTCTTTTACTTTGGAAGTAATTACATATTATTACATATTACATATTATGAATTCACTGAATTGCATTCTTATAATAAACTTTATAATATTTGAATCAACAGATTCAAGCTATTTAATATCTACACGTATTTGTCAAAGTGGTGCAGTTGACAGTGTTAGAAAAGTAGGGGAAAAAAAAGTTTTATAATATTAATTTAATCGCTCGCACCTATTCTAATCGTGGGATTTTTATAGTCTTGAAATGTTTTTTCTCTTTTAATATGAGATTTATAATATTTAAATCCTTTAGGAGTTGTTATGTGGTCGTTGTCTAAAGGTAGAGCAATGATTTTACGAAATTTTGCATGATTTTTGCCCCCTCTTTCTTCTTTTAGGAAAATTGGGCCTTCCTTTATTTCTATCTCTTCTCTGTCTCTATTAGTTTTATTTATCGCTTTTTCTTTTATTTGTATAATTCTTTCTTTAATAGGTGTATATTCAGTCTGGGAGATAGTACCATTAATAAAATCTATTGGTTTTCGACCTGTTGTAGAGTGTATTGTATTATTGTAAAAATTAATAATTTTGTAAATTTTTTCATCTATTGTATCGATATTTTTGTTTGGATCGTGCCTAAGTAATCGTAAGTGTTCGTTTATCGTATTGTGTAGGCGTTCGATATCCGCGTTTGATGTGTGGTTATTGTTTGATGTGAAGTGTAAGGATATATTTTGTTCGTTTAAAAGGCTTTTTAAAGGAATCGCTTTGAACCCAAGTTCGTTATCAACTACTAAATTTTTTATTTGTCCTATAGTGCTAATGTACTGTGCAAGGGCTTTCTTAAATTCTACCCATGACCTATTGTTTCTGTAATTTTAAATTTTTGTCTTATGCTATGTTTACACCGACCCCAAATGCGCATTTTTAATCACTCATTTAAAAAGTGTTTACACCGCCTTGTTTGCATTTTGTTTGACATTGATCAGACCAAATTTATGTTTTTTGTTTGCTTGATTTTTTTTACAATTGTTTTTTGACAGTTAATTGATATTATTTCCCTTCCAATTCCCTTGTTTTGTTTTGGGATTTTATTTTTCCCTACGATTCGAAATATTATTTTACAACTCGTTTGGATCTCATTTCGCCAAAATGAGATGATTTCGATAATGAGTGATTTGCCAATTTGTATGGGAAATGGGATCATTTGGCTTCTCATTTCTGGCTTTTGGGCGTAATGAGCCATTTAGCGTCGGTGTAAACGTGGTATTATAGGGGTTCGTTCATACTTTTCGACATTGCATATTTCACAATTATTTATGAATTGTGTTATTCTTTGCTTCAGTTTTGGGTTATAAACTTCATTTTTGAGTTCTAAAAAGTTCTCAATAATTCCTCTGTGGTTATTTCTTAAATGTTCTTTTTTTATAATTTCAGAGAGTTCTTCTTCATCAATAATATCTTTAAGAAATTTTCGACATCTTACGATTTTAAATTTTTTGTTGTAATTATTGCAAGTCAAATTCACTGCGTTTACAAACGTATTAAAAAGTTCCTCATCATCTATGAAAATTGCGTTTGTTTTCCTGTCGTTAAAGTGATTTTTTATTATTGTTATCGCGTCTTTGTCATCAAACGTCTTAGCTGTTATAATTTTTCTATTTGAATTAAAAACAGTTTCGTTTTTATTTTAAGTGAACCAGAGCATTCGCGTTTTGTGTTCCTTTTTATACCCTACACCTTAAGGTAAGGGTATATATTCACTTTGTAACGAAATGTGTAACGTATAGAACTAGAGACGATAGGTATAGAAAAGTATATATATTCTTGATCAGCGTGACCTCCTGAGTCGATTTAGCCATGTCCGTCCGTCTGTCTGTCTGTCTGTCTGTCTGTCTGTTGAAATCACGATCACAGGAGAACCAATGAAGATATCGTGATGAAACTTTGCAGATATATTGTTTTATGTGGTGGGCTGGTTGGTATTGAAAATGGGCAAAATCGGTCCACGGCCACGCCTATTTTTTATTAAAAATGTGATATCAGCGTTCGTTTTTGAGCTATTACAACAAAATTTCATTCCTGGGTATAGAGTAGCATTATCCGTGAATGTGCCAAATATGGGCGTGATCCGCCCACTTTTAGGTTACACAGGCAAAAGAGGGTTATATTGTTAAATATATAAACTTCCTGAATAAAACTTTAGATAACAACTTGTTTTACAAAAAAACATTATTACATCAAAACTGGGTGCGGTCCGCCCACTTTTACACTACATATACAGTATAGCAGTATGAAAAAAAGTTTATTACCACGGAAATAAAGTTTAAATGAACACAATTATAAAACAACTAAGCTAGTTATTTTGTTTTGAAAAAGGTAATGACCACGCCTACTATTTATACAGAGGCGTAGCTAAGTCTCATGGACCCCGGGACGGTTAATCAACTTGTAGCCCCAAAAATGCCTAGAATGCAATAAGTCAATACTTGCTTTCCACAACTGCCGCCCCCGACATTGTGCCGCCCAGAGTGGACCGCCACCCCCGCCCCATCCTAGCTTCGGCACTTTTTTTAAAACTTTTAGGTGTAGGGTATCTAAGATTCGGCCAGGCCGAATATAGCTTTCTTACTGGTTTATATTTAATTTCAAAATCATATTCAGATGATTTCAGTCTCCATCGCACAAGTTTGGAATTGGGCTCTTTAATAGAAAAACCTAAACCTGTTAAACCTAAAAATTGTTTAATTTGCTTGACTGTTTTTGGAAGCGCAAAGTTCTGAACACATTCAATTTTCTTTGGGTTCGGTTTTATACCACTTTCCGAAACTACATGACCAAGGAATTCAGTTTCGTGTTTTAAAAATTCCCTTTTGTCAATTTGAACTTTGAGGTTTACGTTTCTTAGTCGTTTGAATATTTTTGCTAGTGAGTCTATATGTTCTTCTAATGAGGTGGAAAAAATAATAATATCATCCAGATAAACAAGACATATTTTATTAACATATTCCCCTAATATATTATTCATCAACCGTTGAAAGGTTGCAGGAGCTGTTTTTAAGCCGAAAGGCATACGAATAAATTCATAGTGGCCTCATATGGGGAATGACTTGGCCTAATTATTCCTTTGGATAGCATTTCTTGTATTTGTTCCTGTACTTCCTTTTTATGTACATAAGGGTATCGATAAGTTTTTACTGAAATTGGTGCATGATCTAAAGTTCGAATATTATGTTTTATTGCGTTAGTAAATGTGAGGTCGGAATCTTCATTGTAAAAAATATCTTTGTAAAAATTAATTAACGAAATAAGTTTGTGCTTCTCTTCTTTATTAAGGTGTTCGATTCTAATTTGGTCTAGAATATGTCGGCTTTCTTTTGTTTGTTCTGTAACGTAGAAATTTTGGTAGTCTACGGGTAGTGTTTCCCTTATCGAAAAAGTAACTTGTTTTGGTTCGTCATTTAGAATTTTAACGTTAGCGTTAATGAAGCCGTCTATCGGTTCATAAACACCTTCTAGTATCTCTATTCCTTCTTCTTCAAATTTTTCTCCATTTCAAAATACTAATCCTTCAGTGTGAAAAACTGGAATTTTAACTATATACTCTCCTTTTTTACTAAACAAATTTATTTTATTATCGCTATCTCCAAAGTGGATTTTAACAATTTTGTTTTGAACTGAAAGCTGATTATATTCGTAATTTATTGTGGCTTTTAATTGTTTCAAAACATTGTTACCTAAGAGGCCTTCATATTGATCATGAAATTTACAAACTAACATTTCGATTCTTTCTTTTGAGTCTCCTAACTCTTCAAACAATGCAATATTAACCTTTCCCGTAACTTGAACAATATGTTGCAATGTTTTTACATATAATTTCTGAGTAGGTACTTTCCAATTTGGGTTACATAGCCCAGGGTTTATAATTGAATGAGTTGCCCCAGTGTCAATTATTAATTTAAGTGGTTTTATATTAGTTTTGACTATTATATATGGTAAGTTGCTTGAGAGGCTCTTAAGGGAAAATTTTCAGTGTCTGGTATTGGTTCTGGTTGTGTCTCGTAATTTCCTACTTCCATTGGTACAAGTGCAGGTAGGTTGTTTCTTTGTAAAGTTATTGGTGGATTAATAAATGTTTGTTGCCTATAACTATTATTGTTTCTATCGTTGTTAACTGGGGAGTAATTGTTGCTGTACTGTTGATTGTTATTTTGCCTGTTTGCATAATTGTTAGTATGGTTGTTATGTCTGTAATTATTGTAGTTATAACCGCGATAGTTCCTACTATCAGCATTACCACTGTGATTGTTTTTGTCATTATAGTTATCTTTATTTATATTCGTTTTGTTGTTATTATTATTATTATGCATGTTAGTCTTATTTTGATATGAGTTGTTAAAGTTAGTACTCTGTACCTGTCTATTTGGTTTTACATTTTCTTTTCTATAATATGCTTTAAAAAGTATGTCCATAGCTTCCTCTAATGTATCTGGATCCCTGCATACTAGAACTGACTTCATTGGTTTAGGTATTTTGTTTATAAAAAAATTTAAGGCTGATTTCCTATTGTTTCTTGTACATTCATTAATTGCGGTCCTCATTCCAGTTACTACTTGCGTTTTGTTATTTAGCCGCCTAAGTTTTTCTCTTATCTCATTACAAAATTCAACACTATTTGTTTTAAAGACAACACTTCTCATTTCATCAAACAACTCATCGCAAGACAATTTGTCGCTAAAATTATTCACTAAAATGTTCTTTATTTCCGTCCACGACGATGTCTGGCAATTTATGTCCATAATTGATCTTGCTTCATCTTTTAATTTACTTTTAATTATATCGACAAAAATAGGCTGAGCAACAACATCGAATGTACTTAGTAATGGATAAATTCGATCTATCAAATCACAGAAGTTCTGTAAATCATTTGTATTACCATCAAAATATGGTAATTTATCCAAATATTTAAGGGGGTCTACTATCAATTGAGCCATTTTGACTGTAATATATATATTTTGTTTGTTTGTTTTATAAACTTACTTTTAATTTGAAACTATTGTATAAGTACAGTATAGGATTTTAATAGGCAGTATAAAATTTTGTGTGTTTGTGTATAATACATATAATATTTATATAATATATTATACAAATAATATATATTATAATTACATTATTTGCAAAAGCGAGTTACTTGTAACATGTTTGAAATATATATTTACTTAAAAATTTCTTATTCTGAATGAATAGGAGAGTGTTGTATCGAGCTTCCAGTCGGTAGTAAAAGCTGCCATATGAATTTCCTCGTTTATGCTTTTAACTGCACATATTCATCAAACTTGTCCAATGTGTTTCCAATTTTGTCTTCTTGTTCAAACTGTCCAAACTTTTTGGGATGCTTTCTACAGTGTTAATATTTCCTGCATGTGTTTATATAGTTTTTCTGTTAAACTGTTGTGTCTTAGTTTTTTTTTTCGTTATTTCTTGTAATTAACGTTTTAAATGTTAGGTTTTTTTTTTAACTTCACCGTTTTTCTTGTTTCCTGGATTTTCCAAACTTAACTGTTCTTTTCTAGTTATTTTAGTTTAGTGTAGTTATTTTTTCCGTTAAACTTAATTGTTCTGTTCTTCTCTACTTATTTTTATTTTGCCACTTATTTGCTTTCGTTTTTTCCACTTCTCGTGTTTTTTTTTATTCGAGTAGTTTTCAATTGTAAAAAAAAAATATTTTGTTTAAGAATTCTTGTTTTTGCGTTTGTTCTTGATACCAATTAATTTGCAGTCATTTGCAATTCACTCATGTGAACGAAAATTACCATTTAATTTTCTTTTATCTTATTGGTATCCCATCCTCGTCGCCAGTTTTGTTCTTTAGTTAATATTTAATTAACTTTAATTAAAACAATTATTTTCATTTAATGTTCTTTTAAATTTAACTTCTATATTTAATTTTCTTTTAACATTACAACACTACTTTTGTTTTTTAGTTAATATTTAATTAACTTTACATTTACAACACTACATTCGGACAGCGATGCGACTTAATCGACGGTTAACAAATTAAAGAGGTCAAGTTCTGCACTGATCGTGCTTTTATTGTATACTCATATTGGAAATCATCATATGAGTATACAATATGTTCCAATATGGGAAGAAATTTTACTGCATTGCCCGTTACTATTGAACATGCAGTTTACAATTTAATACAATGCATACACACATGACATAAATCTTCCTCTCTTTAATATTTACATACATTTATAACTATAAAGCAAGCAAATATAGTGATGAGGAAGTTATATAGTCGGTGTATGGCAGCGGGTGGGAACAGTGTCCCAATAGATAAAATTCCGTCTCTGAAGAGCTCTTCCGGCAGGGAGGCGATTTACAGGATCGCGAGGTCTGAAAGTGATCAGCTACCTGAAAAGAAAAGAATAAAAATTTGAAAATTAATAGAACTGCAAATCAATTCTCATCCCGAACTTAACTCAGCATATTACAAAAGAAAACACTTTGTAGCTTTTCCTTTTTATACCTAAATGAAAGTATACAACCAAAGATTAATTAGAAGGACAAACATATCATGTAGGAAAGAAACAAGTACTTACCTAGTATTTTAGTTACTCGTATTCGTATTTATCAATAAATATTTTCCCTAGTACACTCATTTATCCAAGTTTATATACGATACGCTTCAAGACACCAGAAAACAATAAGGTTATTTCAGTCAATTTTATTACATTGGTATGTTCGGATAATCAGCATTTGATTAAAAATTGCAGCTTACTTATTTTTAAATTTAGAAAACATTTTTGAGTCGAAGTCGAACAAGGTTCTTTACCTCCTGACTGAATTAATGTAGGTATAGTAAATCAAATTACTGAATAGAAAAGCCAACGAGGGATACAAGTAACGCAATTGCGACAAGGGTACTTCGTAAGTTTTTAACTTAACAGTAAAGCGGATGTTGAAGAGCCAAAGTATGAAACAGTATTAACGACATGTAAAAAGCAATAAAGTGCCTGAAGAGTCTGATTAACTCAATAGGTTGTCAAGGAGCAGTTCCAATAATTTTGCGGCTAGGGTTGCCACGTGGTGGAAAATGCACGCAGTGTGCATGGTGAGTCCTGTAGCTAACGGTAGTTGTGCACTATTCCAGAAAATTTAAGTCTACTTACACGCTTTCGATTGTTTGATATTCAACTTCCTGCGCTATTTATCGGGCGACAGCGATTATGATTTGTTAATGAAGTATCAACATAATAAAAATAAATAAATAAATGAACTTGTTTTGAATGAATGTTAACAACGATAATTGAAAGGGTGAGTTACGTACATAAAACCGTATAAATGTGTGTATACACGTAATTCGCTTGTGCAATAAGGCAGGCAGGGCGAATATTAAGCTGGCGCTTTCATAAAGCCAGTAACAGGAGCTGAGACACCCCGTTTAATTATTTCACTCTTGAAATTAATGTAGTGTGCTCTTAAAATGCATTGCTAAAAATGATCACTGCCTTCCCTTCCCAGGATCACATTGACAGATTTCTTAAGAGACATGGAAATAAACAATGAAGTAGAGTATTAATATGTTTAAGATTATTAATACGTGTTTAATGCATAAAAAAAATAATTGGGTGTTAAAATTAAAAACTTCTGGTTACCGATTTCTTCCATAGAAAAAGTTATATGCGCGTATGTAAATATAAGAGTTGTCATGCGTTTGCATAACTCGTTGCTCTAACGGGCAATGCAGTAGAACAATAGAACATTATAATAATATAATTTCATAATTGCAAAAAATATTCATGAAATAGACAAAAGATCTGCGCCTCCGCATCTATCTCCATAATGCGTGCGTATTATATCAGTACAAAAGTAGAAGAAGAATGCGAAGAATTTAGAGCAAGGTTTCATGCCGAATGGAAGAAAGTGCACCCTGACAGTACGCTGAATGAGCAGCGAATCCTGGCTTGGATGGGATCCATAATTTGTTGTGGTGTGCAGGTTGGTATTGAAAAAGGGCAAAATCGATCAATGACCACGCCTGTTTTTATTAGAAATGTGATACCCATTCCTAGGTATAGAGTAGCATTATCGGTTAATATGCCAAATATGGGTTATGCCACTTTTAGGTTACAAAGGCGAAAGAGGGTCTTAAATGCTTATATTGTTAAATATATAAACTTCCTGAATAAAACCGAATATAGCACTCTTACAGGTTTAACTTGTGGCAAATGCTTCAACTGTTGAATCAAAATGAAAATATGTTGACAGGCCAACAGCTTAATAACTCTCAATGCACGAATATTCAGTTGTTGGGTACGAAATGAGCAATAAAAATTGTTGCCGGTAAATATAAAATAGTTGTTTTTTCTGAGTGTAGGGATTTATTGGCTTAAAAACTTTAATTTAATAATTATTGAAGTTTTGGAGAAAAATATAATAACCTCGGTTCTGTGAATAATATGTTATATCTAAAAATTGGTTTCTGTGTTCAAGGCTTCAAGTAAAATCTATAGATTTTAGATGTCATTTTCTCCCCTACTACATGGCTCGGGAGAAGAAAGAAGAAGAACGCAAAAGCGAAAAACGATTACATTATCATCGCATTATTATGATTATCTACGATTGAGAAACATTGCCATCCGCTCATCATATTTGATATATTTTCTTTCAAATACTGAACAGTTTGGGGTGGTTCACTGTTGAACATCGGTGTTCCACGGTCGAAAATTGTTCTTTTCCTCTTCTTCCCTGTTTATGAGCAGTGATTTTATCGCCCCTGACTGACTATGATTTGACATCTTTATCATGATTTTAGGCACACGACACGACGTCACGTTACACAGTGTCACTGCAGCGTGAAAATGGCAAAGACTGGTTATGAGTTGAGATATTATGTATATGCATTTGTTGTTTGTTATTTCCTGTACATACTTATCTATATACGCACAAAACTATAGGGTTGAGTAGTCTATTCAAAGACTGTTCGCAGACACTTTCAGCCACGTGACAGAAGGAATTTAATTTTAAATTCCTAGGTTCATACATACATAGTATAAACAAAATAACTAGAGATATTAATCGAATATAATTGCATAGGAAACTAGTGATCGGTCAAATCAATTCTTCCATGAATCGTGATTTTACTCAAGTGATGCTCACGGTCAATAGTCGTTTCGCATAAGATGCAATAAAAAGCTGGAGCGTGTAAGTTGGTTTGATGAAAGAATGCTATTATTAATCGAAGCTGAAGTTGGATGCGAGAACTGATATCTTGTGTGTTTTTTAAATTAAATGTTAGTTTAAGTACTGAGATTTCAAATATTAAAATGTGATAATAAGTGTTACTTGCATTTTTCTATTTTCTATGTAAGTATGCCGGTTATAAGATCCAATTTAAAAGTCTTCACAAGTATTAAAATTATCCTTTTATTAGCTGAAGATCAAAGGGTACATTAAGTTTGTCCTTTCGTTCTTAACGCACAGAAAGAGACGTAACAGGTATAGAAAATATATATTGCTTCCAATTATGGAAAATAACAAATTCCGAATTATGGCTGTTTCAAATTTAGAGCAATGCGTTAAGGTGAATACGACGATCCACTGGTGTTTATGTAGGCCACAGAATATGTGTAGTTTTGCTTTGCTGCTTTGCTATTATAGTGCAGCCTAAAGGTATGTCAGCATTTGCGTTCTGCAGACGAAAATCGGGTTACCGTCTTCGAGCTTTAAGTATATGCCCAAAAGTAGGTGGTGATAACAACGTTAATCGCTGTTATTACTAGAGCACTGACTCTGAACTATAACAGTTCTCCTACTGCTTTGGAGTTGAAGCCCTTCATTACTGACCTTCATTCACAAACATTTTCATTAAAAAGTATAGCTACAAGTGGTGTGTAGGTACCTCGAATAAAACTGTGAATATAAATACGATTTGACGTCGCTGTCAAACGAAAAAAATAGTGTGTTTAGTGATGAAGATCATTTCTGTTGAAATGGCTACGTCAATAAGCGAAATTGCCGTATATGGAGCGAAGACAATCCTCAAGCCGAATCACCATTACATCGAGCGTTATCGACCCATGCAGACTGACTTTTCTTCCTAAAAATTACTCAGCTAAACGCAACGACATTTGGTCGCCATACGGCCATATTTCTTATTGGAATTGGTCCAAAATTGGACTGATAGAATGGACCATGTAACTCGTAGCTGCGGCGGACATATGCCGGAAATCATATTTAAAGAACATATATATATCATATATCATATTATAATTAACAAAAATTTAATTCCAAATTTTTCGTCTGCACTTTCAAATTTTTAAAAAGCTTCGAGCGACTTTTCGGACATTTGGACGCGGCTCCGAAGCAAACTCCCAATGTCTGACGGACAGGGCTAAGTCGACTTAGGAGGTGATGTGTGGTAAACCTTCAATTTCGGTTGTGTGGTAAAAGAACTATTTTGCAAATTCTTCTTCTGCTATACTGCAAATACTTTCTTTAAAGAACGGTAAAAACGTCTAAAAAATACTTCTTGTTTCTTTCATGTAGATGGTTCGAATTTCATTGAAAAGATCCGGGTTTTTTCTGCGATACTGCTCCGTACCATTACTTGCACTATTGCGTTTTCTCTCGTTCTATAACAACTAATGTTTATTACTTAAATATTTATTTATTATACTAAAATACGATATTATGTTGTTTATTTCCAAAAGAGTGTTAATCAATTAAAATTTTTTGGAAATTTTATTGTTTGTTGTTTTGCAAACGGTTTTTGTTTGATTGTGATATGCTTTTATTTTTACAGAAAAATATAAAGTTATAAAAACATGGCGTTTATTTGGTGAGCTGCAGTTTCGGTTGTATTAAACTAAAAGTTGATGAATCCCTTCATTCTGGCTATGATGGCAAGTTGTACTCAGAACTAAATTCAATTCAGATCCATATTAAACCCATGGCGAATAGAAGCACGATGCATAGAATTGCTGCTGCTTACTGGCGACTGTTCCCCCCACTATACCAGCTGCAGCTGTAGGGGAGCTATTGTTATTGGCAGCTGCAGCAGCCGCCACTGCATATCCGCTGTGGTGATGTCCTAGCTGCGAGCCGTTAAAACTCATCTGTGTGTAAGTCCCGGTGCCGTTTTCAGCGCCAACCTGATGTGAGCTAAGTGGACATTGACGCGACAGCGAACCACCGCCTGCAGAGAGTGCGGTGCTGTCGCTGCAGTGGTGCAGCGGTGGTGGCGGCAGTCCTACCGCTGGAGCGTAGCTGACCGCATGACTTACACTCATGGCCTCGTATTCGTTGGCACCACAGTGCAGATTCAAGCCGTTGTGTGCAGGGTTCTTGACGTCGACGTTGTTGCCGCCGAAGGGAGCATTCACTGGACGCGGCGGACCGCGTAACGACATGTGACACTGGTAAACCGACGGCGGTGTCAAATCTCGCTGCTGCGTTATTGACGAGGAGGTCATCGCAGTGATGGAGGGATGCGTGAATGAGGGTATGGAAGCCATCGAACTGAATGAAATAAGCATATTAGGGGGGCAATTAAAAGAGCGCCCAATGTTGGACTACAGCAATAAATAATTGTTAGCAATTAACGCTTCTATGCTGTGTCGCCTACCTGTAGGTGTTGTTCATTTGCATCGCCGGGTGGTACGCGGAGGAATACATAGTGCTCATGGAACTGCCGAAGCCACTGTTTAAATTAAGGTGTGGGGACTTCCTTGGCAAAAGCGAACCTCTACCCATGTGTGTATGCGCAGGATTTGCGGCAACGTTGCCAGCGCCGTTGAGTTCTGCGCTGTTTCGCCCACCGTTGCCAGGGCCTTCACCACTGCTGCCAATAGTGTTGGTATTGGGGATTATATCCGGTGTACTGTTGCCTACTCGAGCGTTGGTTGTGGCAGGAGATGGCGACGTCATTGAATCTGTACACAAGGTAGTATTATCAAAATGCTCGCAGAAAAATTATTCTTTTAAATGATAGATATACTTGTACAATTAATAAAAATGTATAACTTTACAGGAACAGGTGACGAATATACTAAATGAACTAGATACTTACTTCCCGTGGAACCCAGTAATAGTGAGGAGCCACCGCCAACGCTGCCACTCAAGCTATTCGGACTGTCGGTTGTCGATGCGGCTGTAACCGACGCGGGGCCTGAGGCCGCACTCGTGGAATTCGGTGTGCAGCGCTGGTTACGGAGCTTTTCTTCTCGCCGCCATTTTGCGCGGCGATTTGAAAACCAGACCTGAATGCGAGCTTCAGGTAGACCTATTTTCGCAGCTAGGCGTTCTCGCGCAAAAACGTCCGGATAATGTGTGCGTTCGAAATCTATACAAGACAAACACAATCAATTTAGAGGAATAGAAAGTTGCAAAGATCTCTAGTAAAGGTTATATAATTGTAATAGAAATAAACAGTTTCCTATTACAAGATTAAAAAATATCTTAACCGAAATAAAAGATTTTAATAAAAAATTAACCGAAATTAATTTCTTGCAGTTGAGTTGAATAATTTGTATACTATAGCCCCCAAAGCCCTAAAGGTTAAGGGTGTATTCATTCACGACCACGCCTACTTTTATACCCGTCTGTGGATTAAATGTGCTTATAAGGTGCATTTCCTTATAATCACATACTTCCTGTTATAGCTTTTAGATGTAGGGTATCTAAAAATCGACCAAGCCGAATATAGCACTCTTACTATTAGTTTCCGAACCACTTCGGAACTGTCAGTATGTGAAGAATAAAACTTTTGCAATCTGTATAATTTTGATATTTCGGCGTGATAGTTACCAGTTGATCTGAAAGCAAGATGTACTCGTTTATAAGGCTATATGTGCCTATAACAAGGAATATGTATCATGAAGGGATTAAAAGGACGAATTCGAGAGTGACGAACACTGATCATTATTTCTGACAAATGGACCCAGTCGCGGTTTTGAAAATACCTTTCACATTTTGGTTCAACAACGTTATACAACAACGTTATAGCCGTTCTAAGTAACCCCTATAAACTTCATTGCACAAACTTTGCATCTACAAACTTTGAATCTGCATCCTACAGATCTGTAATTCATACAGTTCACATTAGTACGAAGTTTACAGTATAATTTCTACTTCTTAGTTTTTAAATTCCTTTGAGCGCGAAGTTATTTGTTAAACCAACTCAGGACTCAAGCTTTGCGTAATCCTAGTCAATGATACAGATGCTGTGAAAGACTCTAACAGAGTGTCAGTAAAGGTTCCAATGTCAAATCCAGGCACAAGGAAATAGAGTGGTTCCGCACTCGTTTTCAAAAAAAAAATAAATTATTAAAAGGGTTTTATAAAAGTTTAATTGATTAGATTTTATTAACTTTTATAAGAGAAAAATCAAAATATTGCTGGACAAACCAAATGCAACTTATAAAAAGTATGTACATAATTGTTTTTCAAATATTTTGTTGCGAATGCGTTATTTTTGATAACTCCCCTACACCGCTGTGACATCTATTCAATGAATTTGGTAATTGTGAAGATTGGTATGTGACGCCTTCTCCATTTTCTCAAAGAAATGATCTCCTTTTAGATCAGGCAGATGTCCTTTTAGATTTGCCACTGCGTAACCGTTACCTTTCATCTCTAAACCCCAACTCCGCCAGCTTCGAAGTGTGATTTGGATCATTTTCCTGCTGCAAGATCGAAGACAGAGGCATTTACCACTCAGCAAACGGAAGTACATATAACATTTTGAAGTATGTCTCTGTAAACGTATTGGTTTATGATATCATTCACTCTATGAATGGAACCGATCCCAGTATGGGACCTGGCTGTATATTTAAAGGTTTTTTACAGTATCGTGCTCGATAACTCTAATTTTTGTGGCATCTGACATCTCCTCCGATAATGTTAAATTTAGACACGTCACTAAAAAGGACGGTCTTCGACCTTTGAAGGGACCAGAAGGGGTCCCTGGCAAACTTTAGTCATTTTATTTGATTACATTTTGAAATCAATGGGTTTTTGCTGGATGATAAGCACGAAAGGAGGCATTAAAGAAGCGTCGACAATCAGTTCTGGAACAAATCGGTGGCTGAAGATCTCCAACAAATTGTGAGCTAGTAAGAGATGAATTTTTTCACACAGCATGGATAACCGAGACATAGTCTTTTGCACGGAATTGAATCGGGTTCTTAGTTTACTCTTCTTTTAATTCTTCTTCAGATTTATAAAACTAATATTTAAATTAATAAAAATTATATTTGCTTATAGTGTAAATAATATGACTCTTTAACTGGATGGAGATATTATACTCGGTTCTGAATTTTTTGGTTATATTAAGTTAATAACTTATTTATTTATGCAAAAACTTTTAAATTCCGGTTGCTACAATTAGTTGCTTTAAAAGCTTACGTTTGTACAATTTAGTCGCCTGCGGAATATTGTAGTACCCTACCATAGCTACTTGAATAATAACAGGCTTTTCTTCCCTTTATTACTCTTTCTTCCCTTCTCTTTATTCCTTTACTCTCTCCTCTTCTTACCTTCCTTTTGTTATTAGTACTGTTTATACTTCTTGTCTACCTTAATTTGTAATTTTATTTATTATTTTTCTAATATAAGATGTACAAGTTAAGTTAACTTTAACTAAACTTAAGATTTATGGTTAATTGAAATTGTTTATTTTCAAATAATTATATTGAATACGTGGTATTTCAACTTTATATTCAGTAAAAATAAAGGTTCTAGTATAACGTATTGGTTACCTTTTTCCAAACTGTCGATTTGCTCGTTTGTGAATGATGTACGGTTTCTCTGTAGTTTCCGCTTCAGTATTAGGCGCGCGTGATCGTCATCATTAACGCCAGTGTTGGAGGCGCCATTGGAGTTATCGCCTTCGCCAGACCCTGTTTCATCCGAATGATGACCATCTAATTCTGCAGCAAGAAATAAAAATATGGGAAATGCCAGTTTTAGCAGATATAATTTGAAACAATCCCTTTAAATAGTTAAAAGCCAGAAAGAAGAAAAGGCGGATGAACTTGCCAGACAAGGAGCTGCTCTGCCGCCGGACAACCGCATTTCTATCGCCAAACCACTTAATACCCTGAAAGAAGAACTCTACCGCGTATTTCGCGATAAAGCCAATGACAGGTGGAGAGTCCTACCATCCTGCCCCATTTCCAGGGCGTCCTGGCCCTCGTATGATAAGCCGGAATGACGGAATGGCTTTTATGTATATTTGTATATATTTATATTATTTATTTATTATTTATATTTATTTTATAATCAAGACAAATATCAAAATATTTATGAATAATACTAACAGTAGTTAAACAAGTATTATTCTATTAATTTAGGAATTAAAGATTGTGGTTTTTATTATGTGCGGAATGATTGGATTCATGATTTCGAAAATAACTTTGCGCATTTAATTAGTAAGTTGAAATTTTTGACTTGTTTTGGTTATATCCAAACTTCTGACACTTTTTAATTAGTATGAATTAAATTTGTTTAAAAACTCAAATGAAAAAGCCAGAAAACGAAGCACACAACAGCGAGACATCTCATCGTTCCGAGACATATCATCGGAGTGCTGTTCCTGAAACTGTGCACACCGAACCATAATTTAAAAACCTTTCTCCTGTCTTCCGCCCTGCCATCATTGTTGGCGATGCATCCTTTCTGCACAGACTGAAATGTTAAGGCTCACATTTATTTTCTTATCACAAGTACACGCTCGACTGCATTTCGCATTCAGTTCCCTTCACCGCGCCAAACGCGGCTCACATTTACTTATTTCTTCGGGCCGTTTTTGTTGTTGCTGCTGAGCTTTTATATTTCATTATATATTCTAAGCATTTAGCTAAATTAAAACGCTCAACATTACCAAGGACGACAACAGCAGCATATGAAATGAAAGATGACACTCAAAGCAGGTCACCTACACCAGTTTTAAACATTAGCTGGGTTGGAAGCAGCAAACAGCTTGGCAGGCTAAAAATTTGTTTGCTGCCATTTTCAAATGAAAACGCAGCGTTTCGTTAAACAGCAGCGAAAATGGTAGGTTTTTTAAACAATATTTAAATGCCTTTAAGGTGATAAAAGCCTTAATTTCAAAAATTGCTTGTCTGTTGAAAAACTTCGATTTTTGTTTAAATTTATTATTCAACAACGCCCGAAATAGACGCTAAAATATACAGCTTCGTACTAGTCACCGGCTGGACTGTTTACAGAAGCAAACGTTGCAAATAACGCACTAACGCACGATTGAATTTCGATTCTGGTTTATTTCGTAGCTTTTGTGACGCTGTGTACTGAATATATAATTTTGAGGTATTGAGTAGCCGATAAGATTTTCTTTCTTATGATATATTTAATTTTTATTGGGGTTTACAGACTTAGGGCCACAAATGCTGTTAAAAAGAAACATAATCCTTATAATATATGTATGTATGTATGAGTGTACAATGTGTCGGTTGTGAAAATATACACAGGTGCATAAAAAAGCATACGATGCATAAAAAAATTAGGGCGTGTAGGCGGAGTCTTGAAGAGCGCAGTATGAGGGAGAGAGAGTATGAGGGAGAGACCGGAATGGAGATATGGGGATTCCGGTGGATGGAAAATATCAAGAAATAATCGGAATAATCATTTATGCTTAATATGCCAAACACTTTTGGAGAAAATGAATGAAGTCAAAGTTGAAATTTTTCAAAATATTTGGCTGGTTTTAATTCTATTGGAAAAACCAAACTCTAAAAGTGTTGAGAGTAAATGTTCCAGTAAATGTATTCAAATTTTTAAAATTTACCAAGTTCTAGTGTAAGCTAGTCGACCCAAAAGGACACAATATCGGTAGTTCAAATAACCTTACCCTTTCCTCGTCTTAAGGGTATAGTATTTAACTGGATAATGTTTGACTTCCAATTGTAAACCATCTTCTGGGCTTCTTTGTAAAAAACACAGAAGAAAACATGAACATCTTCAGGTTTTACCACAAAAAAAAATATGAGTTGTGCGTATTTCTGTCATAAACATACTCGTAACTTGTTGTTATTGTCACTGTTACTGTTACTGTCACTGTTGCTTTTGCTGTTGCCCATCGTTATATTCGATGTGTTGTGATGCGTGTTGTTTGGAGATAAAAGCGCTTGCTTGATTTAATTATTTGAATATGTGCCTCAAGTTATTTATTTTTGCGCATTAATTCAATCGCATTACGATCAAAAACAACATACATAAGTAAAACAGATTAAGTAACAACAACAAGTAAATT
This sequence comes from Myopa tessellatipennis, assembly GCA_943737955.2. Classification (NCBI taxonomy): domain Eukaryota; kingdom Metazoa; phylum Arthropoda; class Insecta; order Diptera; family Conopidae; genus Myopa; species Myopa tessellatipennis. The sequence continues at coordinate 1,973,217 of OX031317.1, read as the reverse complement.
ATGAAGTAAGGGTTCAAATATTTATTACAAGCATACAAGGACGACGAATATTTAAAGCATTTCCTTTGTTGGGGTACGTTGAGTACACACTTGTACATTTCTATGACCAAATCGGCCGGAAAAGAAGAACGGGAAGCAAGATAAAATAATATTATCTAAATTCCTCATATAATACATACACACGAATATTATGCTATTAACAGGTTGTGTAATTCTTTACAATTAAAAAATAGGTTATAATAATAATAATAGTAAGATATTTTAAAAGCGAAACTGGAAATAGATGGGACGAAATGAAGAGAGATGACATCGATCACACGTATTCTTTAGTTTGGGCTTGCAAATTGACGAAATCCTACACTAAAACTGAATGAATTGGAACTCTACAAAAAGGCATGGAATGAAAATAAGCTATGGTGACAAAATTTAATTCCAAATGGTTTTAAGTGGAATCCAATTTGCTTTTGAAGTTCTCTCTGAAACACTTTTTTGATCATACACAACCAGCTGCTCGGCAGCTGTTGTTTTGTACACAAGCTCATGGAGCAGCAAAGCAGCACAGATGCCCTGCAAAAGGGACTATATTCTATTTCTCTCACAGCTGCCTAGATTGCGCTCTTTTTCTCTCAGGAAAAAAATTACCTACCCAGGTTAATTACCGTCGGAAATCCTTGAGGATTACGTACTGATTTTGTCGGTTAATTTCAATACTTCGGAACGAAGTTAGTTGCAAGCGAGAACATTACTTGCTTACGGACCTCCATTACGGCATAAGGCAGATCATCATCGGAACTTATCGAACGTCTGCACTCGTATCGTATATTGCAAACGATAACATTTCGCATATAAAATAAGTATGAAACACGAACAGCTGACGACAAGTAGATCCGTATGCTGTACAGTTCGTACGCAACTCACGTTCGTCACAATTTTTCGTTCGAATTCGATCATATTGGCAGTCATTCACAATTGTTATTTTACAGACGTATTCGTACTCATTCGTTACGTCCATAAAAGCCTATTTTGGTTGAGGGTTAAATGTTGCATTAATGGCTGGTTGAAAAAAAGCTTTCAAAACCCTACCAAACGCGAGCATTTTACGATTAGTGAAGTCTGCAAAGCATGTAAATTACCAACAAAATTGCGCTTGCGTTTGGTTTCGCGTTTCCATTACGTTTGAGAGGTTTACAGAGTTTTCCTCTCTCAAATGTCAAATTCTCAAAATGCCAATTTGAATGTAAACACACCAAAAGCAGAAACAGCGACGACTTTTTATTTTTTTGTCGATTCTCATAAGAACCCGTGCTTTGACAAGATGCCGTTACTAAAGTCGTCGACTACTTTCTGTGTGTTTGCAGTATAAATAAAAATAATAAGATTTCAGGTGCCAAAAATGAAATTGATTAGTTTATTGTTATTTTTCCATCTTTCGTTCCGGAAGTTTTGATCCAGACCGCATATTTTTGTGCAAGCTATCCATGGAGGAGAGTACGAACTTGACGAAACCATGCATGTGCATAGCAACGGGGAATCCGTGTGTTCGTAGCTTCTCTCTTTTCGTCGGTACGATGCATATGCATTGCTTGGATGGCCTTTAAGACGTATAATTTGACGTAGTGTAACGTAGCGTGACGGACAGCTCGTGGTGAACGTGCTCAGCAGTTGTTCAAGCTGCCATTTGAGAAACAACAGACAAAAAACAAAACAAAAAGGAAAAGCAACTTATTAATAAGATAACAAGAGTTTTATATAGCTAGTGCACTCTATCCTTTACCTCGAATACTAGGCATAAAGAGGCATAAAGGGAAAGGATAGCTATGTAAAATTCTATCGTAACTCGACGGAGGGGAAACCAAATTTAAGTAGGTTCGTCCGTAGCGCCAGGTTATCGTACATTTTCATAACTCGTTTATATTGGCAGACGCTGGGGAAAATTGTGTACTTTTATTGTAGTTCTATTTATTTAAATTTTTAATTTATTTCGAATTTTCATTGCAGAACAACAACTTTATACAGTGAAATACAAACTCAAACTAGAGTAAATTTAATTTAAATTTAATCACAGACGGGTATAAATACAGTGGCGTAGCTAGGGCGGGGCGGGGGTGGCGTTCCGTAAATCGACTCAGGAGGTGACGCTGATCAAGAACATAGTATATACTTTTCTATACCTATCGTCTTTCTATGCATTACACATTTCGTGACAAAGTGAATATACTGTAACCTTAAGGTGTAGGGTATAAAAATTAAAGTTTGATAGATCAAGTGACGTATGCACCTCATTTGTTATTGTAAAACACCAAAAAGGAAGTCGAATTCCTTCTCATCGCCCGCTTGAAATCACAAATCGATCAATCGTTTCTTTCACACATCCTTTGGCATACTTTGCTGCATCGATCAACTATTCTTACGCATAATCATATATACTTAAAAGAAAACAAACAAAACAGATTTGTATTTATACAAAAACAAAACAGTGGCAATGAGAGTCGAATAACACGAAGTAGAGACCAAGTTAATAAACAAATGAGCAGAGAGTCGAGAGAATGAGTAGAAGCACAAGAAAAGACTCAATGTTGCGTAACGTGGACGTACAGAGAGTATTAATTGGTAAAGACATTTCACGAATTTCATGAGATGCACCTTATATGTATGTATATATATTGTATATTCTTTGGTATAACGGCGTTTGGTGCCGAAACCGATTGCTATACAAACGATAACGGTACCTTCGTCATTGAAAAAAGATGGAAGAAGAAGAACATTTTTTTATGTTTCATTTTTGGTTTCCGGCAGCAGGGAAGAATATCTGTGGAAACTGGTTTTTGCTTTTTTGTGGACTTTTAAGACTTTGCGGGTGAGCAAGTAAATTATAAACTTATGCATTTTTTGCCCTGTTTGCTCAAAGAACCTACATACATACGAGGCTAGTCCATAAAGTACAGACCCAACAGAGAGAGCACTAGAAATTTGGGGAAACACACAGAAAAATGCCTTTATTTTTCAACATAGTCTCCCTCCTGGAACGAGACACTTAATACAGCGGTTTTCCAATTTCCTTAAACCTTCTTTAAAATATGATTTATCAAACTCAAATTTTCAGTCAATATGCGATGTACAGCCACATTTAAATTCTGCCACCCCATAATTTTTTTGTTGTAAACGATGGAGCAGACTCCCCGACAGTAACGATGACCAATTTTGTCCATGTTTACAAATTCACTGGGAGCGTTCACTATTAATGGCTGTCAAACAAATACTAAACAATGTAGTATAAAAAGTAGGCGTGCTCCTTGATCGATTTTGCCCATTTTCAAACCCAACCTGCAACCTTCAATAACAATGGATATTTTTCGATATATAATTTCATTCCGATGTCTTCATCAGTTCTCCTGTGATGGTGGTTTCAACAGACAGACAGACAGATGGACGGATGGATGGATAGCAACTACAGCCTTCGACTGATAAGGATAAATAGAGCAAGAAAGAAAGATTCAATCAAAGTAAAGCTCAATGGGGAGAGGTATTCGAACTGTCCTCAAGACTGCAAGGCAAGGAAGGATCTTCTGCGTCATCGAGGACAGTTCCGTTTGATATAAAATCACATGTTTTGAATACAAATAAGCGTCTTATTTTTATTATTTCGATTTCTTGCTGTATTCTTTGCAATTTCAAAATGAGAGTTTCTCCACGCAATCCATAAGAGTGTGAAAATTCGACTTTAGCATTTTTGTAATGCATTATGGAATCAAGAGAGGCATCCATAAATGTTGTGCTGGGATTGTTCTGCTTTAGATGTGCGCTACAAGCAGCCTGTAAAGGGTTTTATCCCCGTAATAATTGCGTAGCGAATAGCCACTTGCTTTGCGAAATAATACCGAACGTAGTATTCCCGCAAGATTCTACGGGAAGGGAGGAATAGTTTTATAGTTGCTTGAGTCTAACACATAAAACTTTCGACGCTTTCCCCTTGCTATAAATAAACACTAACAACACTGTGATGTGTCATGTGTGAGGGTATGTTATCAGTAAGAATTAATGAATTAGAAACCGCTAATGTACGCATTATACTGTATAATAAAATTCTATATAATCGCATTCAGTAAGATCGAAAATGTTTGCTATTATACACATTCTTAAAAGATTGTAAGAAGTATCGCTTTTCGAAGAATTAAAGATCCCCGATGTTCTTAGATAAGTTTTAATAATCCTTGTAACGAAACTAGTGTGGCCTAGTATGCGGTTAAGGATGTTAGTTAAAAGTATTCATACAGACTCTAGTATTTGTAATGCTGCTGAGCCTGACACTTCAATCTAATTCATGTTCCCGAGTAATCCTTCATTCAACTACTTCCATCTAATTGACCTTTCAACACATCCCAACCATATCTAATCCATTTATCTCACTATCTCGTTTCGCCTCTTGTCATCCGTCGCAGTGTTTATCTATTTATCTGTCAATCAAGGACGACCTTTAAGCCAAGCTGTAATGAAGTGTCACCCTTCTTAAAAATGCGTAAATTACCACGCACACCCACACACACACACACACACACACACACACACACACACTGAAGCTTGTGGGTGTAGTTGAATGATTGGCAGTTTGTGTATGCTTGGCTTGTTTGAGGATGGTTGTGGTTTATGTGGTTGTTTATGATGTACTTTTTATCTGTCTGATTCCTGTATCGGTGCTGCTGTTGTTTTTGTATGCAATTCATTTGCAACTGTGATTTATTCATGCGGCTAAGAGTCCCAGGAAAAAATAACCAAAAAAGATTCACTCTACTTGCCGCAGTGAGAAGTTTCGGTCTGTATAATTCGTGGCATGTAGCCAAAGTATTCATGAATAATCCTTGTACTGATTATTAATTTAAGTTTAATCTTACCTTTCTTCAACATAATGGCATCGGATGTAATTGTGCAACTGCTGAGCTGCGTATTGTCGGCAACGCTATTATTTCCGATTTTGGGCAGCCCACTACCACTGGAACCAATATTGGGGCTTAGCGCCTGGAGTGGAAAGGACGCGACGTTGCCGTTCAGCGGGGGCGAGTACCAGGACGACGAGTGATAGGAACGAGGTGGCCAACTTTGCGTATTTTGCTGATGGAGGCTGAGCTGCATTGACGGATGCGTCTGATGGTGATGGACGATTTGATTGGAATCCGTCGCATGCTCGCCGTAATGACCATTTACCACGCGCAGCTTGTCGTAAGCAGCATCAGTGTCCGTGCCCTCCTTCGCATTGTTGCTCGTACTTATAGCAATATTCGCAGCACTGCCGCTGCTGCCGACACTGCCGGCCGAATTAAGCGGCACCTTAGTTTGCACCAAATCTGAAGCAATGACACTCCCGCCGCTAATCGAGCTCCCGATCAGTTGACCAGCAAGCGTGGGTGGGGCAGAGGGCGTAGTGAGAGCGCTGTGCTGTTCCTTCTGGGCGGCCAGGTTGCGGAGAACTCGGTTGATCGAGGAGACCTTAAAACAAAGAAAGTAAAATTTAACTAATAAAGGAACTTAATAATCAGCGGCACAGAAACTAAAATATGGTATGGTATATGGTTGACTATACATATATTCTTGGCTACGTTTTAATTCTATTAAATTTCATAGCTTCATTCGGGTCATTCACGATCTTCACGATCTTCACAACTCTAACTCGCAAGCTCGATCTTTCTTGTTGCTTGAGTAATATTACCAAAATAAATGAAAGAAAGAAAGTATCAAGTTTTTCTCGCGTTGCGAAGAAGGCATTAAATTTGGGGCATTCCATCCGATTGATGTGCACCAGACAAGCAGTGACACCCACCATACAATTGATGCGCACCGCACAAGCTGTGACACCCACCCTCCTTTTGACAGTTATGTAGTTCGACCACAAAAAAATGCATCGCTAACACAATAGTGACGAGAGCTCAACTCATCGACACATCAACGAACTGCTCTAATGGTTGCTGCTCATAATTTGTGGCTTTTATTCTTTATAAATTAAATAAATAGGAGTACGTATATGTACATATATACTTCTTAAATATTTTTTCACTTTCTTAACTTGAAGTAATCTTTCCATTTTTTATATTTTTTTAATATTGTGAAAGATTTTCTTTCCGACTGAATGAACTCACTCCGGCTCCTGCTTCCGTTTTGTTTGTTCTTATTAAATAGCATAGAAAATCGAGTAGGATAAAAAATATGAACTGGAATATGAAAGCGACAACAGCATACACAGCACGTAAATTGAAATAAAAGGTAACAACAACCACATCTGAAGAAGGACGTTCCCATAAAATCACCCAGAAAAGGTATCTCAGCACAGAAGCGAAACGAAAACGTTTCGATAGTGGAGAAAGTCGCTGAAAAGTTGACAAACATCGGCGCGAGCACGAACAGAGAAGGTTACAGAAAACGTTCGATTTCGGGCAACGAACGTGCCAAAGTAAATGCCACACTTAAACAGAGTTAAAATTTTAGATTTAAAGCTTTACTGGCTTTATCGGTATCACTTTAGTAAAAATTGATTTTGCATGATATATTTTTAACCATTGAAGTGAGACTGATTCACAGTTTACGCAAAGAAGTAGTACTTAAATACACTGCCAAAGCAGTGATTCGGGTATTCGCTCCCTTTTGGTAGTCAGATAAATCACAGGCTGATTCAAAAATCAACGGACGGAAATCTCACTAGGCTTTAATGTAGTAATAATTCACTCGTGCACTCATTATGCGCCGATGATGGTCGACAGAGCTCGAGAAAGGAAGGGTCCTTGCCCCGTACATACATACATATCTTTGCACGTAGCCGATGGCGACATTTTTCGCATTAATTTCCTTCCGTTTCCGGATGAAAACTCTTTATTTTTTCATGCTTCCTCGCAGTTTTCTGTCTCAATGCCTGTGCTTCACTTTGATACTTCGCTCAATTTTTTGTCGAAAAGCACACAAATGTATAAAATTCAAAACCGATTCAGCTGAAGGTCATTTGTTAGAAGATGGTGTGGGTGTTTGTCTGTGAATGGCATGCGTTAAAACCACACTGATGATAAGTTTACCCAACCGGAATATTGTGGGGGTGGAGTGGGGTTGAAGAGGATTTAGCTGCGTTCGTAAGGGTGGGGTGAATGCGTACGAAAATTAGGGGTGGATGCGTACGAAAATTAAGTGTGAACATTTAACACCGGCTGCTTTCACGCATCTCTTGCGTTCATATCCGAATAATAGTGCGAACTCTTGATGGAACGTCCAACTTATTTATAAAAATTCAATATAAAAATAAAAGCAGCTAGTGCTATATTCGTCCTTGCAGAATTTTAAATGCTCGATAGCCTAGCATATGGAAAAATAGGCGGCCTATCCAACTATCTTTGGATTAGTATATAATATTGATCCAAAATATAAATACGAGCTCTGTTCAAAACGTATCGCGAATTTTAAATTTGATCGGTTGCAGCGATTCGAGCAATTCTTTTTGATTTTAGGTTGCCAGCAAACTAACCAAAGAAAATATGTAATGACGTGAAATTCGACACAGGTATGAATGACAGTGCTGGCAACATAAAAATAAGAAGATTTGCTCGAATCGCTGCAGCCGATCAAATTCAAAATTCGCGATATGTTTTGAACAGAGCTCGTACACCTCAGTATGTGGGTGACACCCATTCCTGGCCAGATTGATATTTTAATAATAATCCCTTAACCCTTAATTCTGTTTCCCTTATTAGATGAATCGAAATCGGTGACTGTCTTTTCGTCAAATACAAAAACAAAGGCATTAAAAAATGTCAATATCGATGGAAAGCAGAAAATAATGTCACCGATTCGAAAAGCAAGATTGGTCTCACGATAAGGTTTCACGCAGAAGCCAAGTGCAGATTATATAGACACTTTTCCACCATAGCAAGAATCGTTTCCATTCGTTTAGTAATGGCAATTGCAGTGGAGCTGGGTATTGAAGTATTACAATCACCTGATTTCGTGAGCGTGTATCTGAATGGCGATATCAAGGAGGAAATGTTCTATATATGAGATCGCCATCAGGATTCAGAATAATTTTTCACCAAGATGAGCTACGACTGGAAGCTGGAAATAAAGTTTTCTTAGTAAAAAGGGCACTTTATGTGCTAAAACAGTCAGGTAGACAATAGTACAATGGGCATGAAATGGTTAGAGTCAAATACTTGTATATCTCCATAAAAACGAGGAGAGGTATAGGTTCAATGGAAAGAGATTTGGGTCAAGTGATGACGTATTGTAATATCTGAAAAGAACGCTAATTTGGAGGAGTTTGATAATTAAATTAAAGAAGGTTTATGGAAATTGGAAAAACGTTGGATTAAGTGTTTTGATCTAAAAGGAGCAACACTTTCGCGAACTTTATCAGGAAAGGATCTAGTTTCTCCAAATTTGGAACTGTTTGCTCCCATGGACGTTTATGTAGGTCAACACGTAGAGATATTTAATTGTGTTAGTAGATGATAATCTGAAATTGCAACCACACTTTCGGATTGTCCAGAACAACTTATGGAAAACGCTGCAGTGAAGTTATTAGACAAACAGAGTCATACATTAAAGAGTCATCATACAGAGTCATACATCATACTAAAACGCGAATGAATATCTGATACAGATGAAGGAATGTACAGATAACAAAGATTTAAGCTGATGATAGAACGCCGAAACCGGATTGTCTACAAAAAAAGTTGATAAGGAATGACGGAATGTCGTTCCAAAACTATTAGCATCTAACTATGTCGGAAATCTTAAACACCAGGAAACATTTAGAAAGAAAATAAATTAATAATTCAGCAAACTTGTTAATGAATAAAAATATTAAAAGTTTATCCATTTTATTCAACAATTTCTCAACGAAACGCTAAACGCTAAACGCTATGAAAACGAATCACTATACGAATTATTACCTAAAAATAAAAGAATAAAGTTAAAATTTAAAAAAATCTTAGAAAGGATTAAAGTATGAAATCAATTTATTTATTTGCGAATATACATTGAAATCATATTCAGAGCTCTGAAAACGCATCACCATCAGTCTGAATGAAGGCAAAGTAACTGCTTGTTTTAGCACTTGCAAGCCGCATTTTAAATTCAGAGGTGAGAATAGCGGAATAGTTTCCTTTGCATGGATATTATAAATAAAATGATGTCTAGGAGATATTGTCTATTGGCTTACACAAAATATTTTCTCAAATAACTCAAGAATCTCTTCTTTATAATAATAAAACTAATAAATATCCTCGGAATGAAATGATATTGTATATTTTAATCGAAATTCATACTTTGAAGTAAGTGGAGTTAATTTGCTAAGTCTGAAATATAGAAAGTAATAATTTATGTTTTTTTCAAGTGTCACAACTCAAAAAATTTAAGAATTTTGCCTTTGAAGCGTAATTATATAATAATTATATCATTCAAAAAATTATTCGAAAACACACCTTCATAGTGAATTTATAATAAATATACATTTTATTTGAGATGATATTTTCTAATATTTATATGACAATTTGTCATCTCACTTAATGATTGTCACATCTTCATGCACTTTGAAATGCACGAAAATATGGTTATTCAATATATCGTCGTTGATCCATATATTATTCGTATCTTATTTGAAATAAAGAATGCATAGCGTTGCCACAGCCTTTACATGATGTTACTTACACTGGGAATGTTGTCGTTTGTGCAAATACCGTCTTGCAGCAACCTGTCGCGTATTTCCCATGCGAAAATACTCGGGCACTCACGTTTGTACTGGGAAATCTTGCTCACAACTTCGGCGGTGGCAACGCGCGGCTTGGAACCGCCTATCGCACGCGGTCGAATGCTGCCCGTCTCATAGTATCTATGGAATCGGTGGAGGTAGAGTGTGGAAAAGCCAAAGAATTCGTTATTAAACTATTTTTACAAATAGTGTTGCATCCACAACACAACACTGCGCACGCACACTCAATTACCTGCCTAGTATTTTACTAACGCATCCATTGGATACCTGCAGAATACGCGAAATATCACAAGGCCGCGCTCCAGAGTGGGCTAATTCCACAATTTTTTGGCGCGTGGAATCGGGCAACGGGCGCCCACCAACGAAAACACCACCCAGCTGATTGACGCCGCTGTGACCTGAAAAGGCAAAGGAAACAATAAATTTAGTGCAAATGTGGTACATATTATTACAGCGTCTTAAAGATTATGAGACGCACTGTGACATAACACACAAATGAAAGGGTTTCTGTAGACATTCCCCCCATTATCACCAAAAAGTCATTATAAATTATAATAGTCTCGTTCGACTATCGAAAAATATTGTTAAGAAAAATCAAAATCTCAACTTAGGTCCATTCCTGCCCATTTCGAATACCAACTAGTTTCTGATGGTAGAGAATATTCGTGCCAAATTCGATAAAGATATCTCTATACGTTCTCTTGTAATCGTGATTTCCACACACAGATGAATAGGGCTAAATCGACTCAGGATTTTATATACCTGCCACGCCTGCTTTAATGCGTTACAAACGGAAGTACAAAGTGAATATACCCTCATCGCTTCTTGTGTAGGGTGTAGTTAAATAACAATGTAAATTTTTGAAAATTCCGCCTGCTTGACAGAATGGCATTGTTTATAGCGCTATGAAGTAACAATTTATAAAATTCATGCATATTAGTACCTGAAAAAACATTGATAAGCAATAAATTGAAAACGCTGCAGACAGCACTTTTCAAGTGTTAACTAATCGGTTGTGACGTTTCTTTCTCTCTTCGTATTTTGTGACGTTTTTGTGAGTAAGAATGCCGCATCGAATCACACACTTGATTGGTTAATTATTCCAGCATTTGAGGCCAAAGGGAGGCGCTGTGTGCAAGACTGTCCGAGCAAGCGCAGCAGGCTAGAATAGTGTGCGGATATGCGACCAAAGGAATACAAACAAGAAGAAGAACGAATACGCGGCCTGCCCTGATCGGGTATGCTTTGATGAAGAGACAGGGTGATTGTAGATTAAATAAACATGTCCCTTACCTATATACATACATATATATACGAGTATATGTTCCATACGTACATACATATGCACATATGTAGTGTGGACCATGGGCTTTCTTTTTAAAGATTAATATTAATAATAAGTATAATAACATATTTATGCATATATTTTATTTTCTGCAATAAATACTGAATTGCTTCAAATATGTATTTTGTATGTGTTTAAATATGAGGATAAATATTTGCCATTAAGAAGAATTTGTGTACATGTTGAATGAACTTAAAATTCTGGCTAGCGCCCTGATTTCAATCATGGTAGTTAACATTGAAGTAAACTGACAGACGCAAAAAGAACAGTCTAAGTCTCTAAGCCTCAAAGTGGAGCTGAACCAACACCAACCAAACGCTCGGCTATAAGATGACAAAAATCGACATGGTTTATCCAGATTTTCTACTCGAAACGAAAATTAAATTATTAATTTATGATTTTAATAAGAAATTCGTATTTTCATGTATTCATTCGTATTTAATTTTTAAATCATGATATCCAAAACTCTGTTTTTATGAAAGCATCAATGGTTCCATTATTAAGAAAACTTACTCATATGGTATTACATATTTATTTTACTTTTGAAACTAACAACGACGACATTCGTGTTTTCAATTTACTTTTGTTACGATAACTGAAAATAATGTTTATATCGTTAACGAAATAATTGATTTTCTAATTAAAGAGAAAGATGTGAAAGGTGTTGTAAAGAATCGAATCCGTTTTGAATTTCTCAGAAAGGTTTTAATCCTTTTTAATTGGCAACGACACTGAAAACGACAGTGAAAACGACACTGAATTCACATACTGTAGGAAGGAGCAATATTAATGTTAAATACCATTAACCATGTTAAATATTGGTTTAAAGGTAATTCGTAAAGAGAAATACTGGAAATAGCATTGCACTAGAGTACAGTTTTTGATATGCTTTCTGTTTTTGCTATACAGGGACCACTTCTGGTCCATTCAAAAGAGGTCCCTTCTTTTTAGTGACGAGTCAAAATTTAACATTATCGGAGGAGGTGGCATGTGTTATGTCAGATACCGTTACTGCACGATACTGCAAAAAACCATTGAAGTATGCAGGCAGTTTGATGGTCTGGGGATGCTTTTCTGGTACTGGGACCGGTCCCGTTCATAGAGCGAATGAACGGGATTACGAACCAATACGTTTCTAGAGACATACAGCTGCCTGATCTAAACCCCATAGAAAATCTTTGAGAGATAGTTAAATAGTGAATAAAAAAGAAACCTTCAAAATGAGGAGATCATTTCTTTGAGGAATTGGAGAAGGCGTGGTGTGGAATACCAATCATTATACATCTAAGTCTGTTTTTACGCGCATTATTTTAATGCAAATTTGATTTAACAGAATTTTTTTATTCTCTTTTTATGCGACTAAATTAAATTAAAGCGATTTGAAAAATTTTTGTTTCGTTTTTTAAATTCAAGTCAAATGCACGTAGTTTGTAGGAATTTTCTTAATTTTATATCATATCAGCTTTGGTTGAAGTAGGAACGTCTGGACGTCAAAAGGTTAAGCAGGTTATTAAAATATGTTACCAAACAATAACACGGAAGGCAAACAGCACAGAAGATAGGCCAGCAAACTACAGAAAATGAATATTTCAATTAATCCAAGCGAATTTTATATATCGTTTTAATGATAAGAAGATACTAATGCATTACAAAATAAGATTCATAAACCATAAAATACCCTAATGAACATATAGTAGATAGATTGCATTGTACATCAGAGGAGAATAAACCTATTTTATGAGTTTTTATAATAATTTAGTGAAATTTGTTCTACTTGTATGTATGTAATGCTTTGGATTTTCTATAATTGACTTTTTATATTCTATACAGTAGATACCATAGAGATATTTTGTTGTTTTTCTAATGGTACACGTTCATCAAACATACGAGAAGTAAAAATAATTTGGTTGTATGGCTTTTCCAATGCTTTGTCATTTATTCGAATGCTCTGTTATATCAATCTTATTCTGCATTGCTACCAACGTATGACGACTTGTGAAGGAGGCACAAATAAGATCACATCTCCAGGTTTATACACTTCCATTGTCAACAACTGCTCATGAAGTGTTGTTACAATGACCCTTGAGTTCTCATGATACCTCTGAACTTGGGAGAAACTTGAACAGAAGCAGTTGAGTGTGATATTTTGGTGATGTACATTTACTTTGTGTTCTCGGTGACAAGGAGCTAGCGAGCAAAAAACATGACATAACAACGTGAACAATAGTAACAAAAACTAGAACAGTAATAACTGTCAACAGATCGAAATCCCTTCTCCTTGCGGTGTTCTTGTTGTACTTCTCGGAATTTATCGCCACATAATCAATCGCTACAGCAGATGGATGATGGGCGGAGAGGTTGAGACAGTGATACCTGTTCCCGTGATTTGGCCTTAAAGCCGACTTCCAACCCGGGATTAGTTTTACAAATTCCCTTGTTCTGGTTTCGGTTTAATCAATATAATCTACTGATGTCTAATATGATGACACTTTGACAACATCGCTGTCAAGAATGACATACTTGGGCCGATTCAAGTGTACAAAACCTCATACTTCGCAATTAAAAAATGCCGGCAGTTTTGTGTCGTCCTTAAGTGCTCATCCACATAATGTAACAAAAAATGCTGTAAGCAGCAATCTTGAAATTCTAAAAATTAGATAAAATTTCAAGCAGTGATTTCAGTATACAGTAAGTTTTCACAAAGCTGGTTCTCGGCGTTGTTGACTTCAGTGTTCGAAGACAATCAAAGGAAAGGGTTCAATCGTGCCGTCTTCGTTTTTGACAGTCTCAACGCTAAGAACTTGTATAAAAAGAGTTGGGATAGTTTCTTTAAATAGTTTTTCTAATGGTATGGATTTCTAGCAGTAGATCGAAAGAGTTCTGTTTCGAACTGGAAGAAACACTAGTAAACCTTTTGAAGTAGGTTTCTTCAATAGTAACGCTAATTTCCACTGAAATTTATACATGAGCGAAACGCTTCCATTGGGTGCATACTCGTGTGTATGATGACAGGTTAGGATATTGGAAAGACAAACAAAAAGCAGCAACAGAGACGCCAGGCATCTGATTGTGATGTGCTATTTGCTTGTCGTGTGTTGACAACTGGACACCGGTCAAAATTCTTCTATTATTCCCATTTTAGCGTAAAAAAATAACCTACGACGACGAAAAATTGACCAAAAAAATATATCAGGATTAGATTTAGATCAAAAGGTTGTGTGAGAAGGCTCTGTGCCCTAGTAGGCTTTATAAAGCATAGAACCAATGAAGTGTAGTGCTTCTATTAATACATATCCAGCCCCGAAGTATAAAAGCACTATCTGAAAAAAGTATTCAAAGAAGTACTCAATACAAACTGAAGGATGGAAACAGTTGGAAGCTGAAGAAAAGGGAAACGTTTAAAAGTTTTTAAAATTGGATTTATAGTGGTTTTAAATTTTTACAAATCTTACAATCTGCACTGTTCTGTTCTGTATCAAGATAACGCTCACATCGAACTATAAAATTTGACATAATTGTTTCGAAAACTTCTTGAATTTGTTATATTTTGTCATATTGTACTTTGAACGTTAACATCAAAATCGTCTGTAATAAAATTAACCCCATTCTTTTAGAATAGAGGCTTTTATTTTAGTAAAATGTACGAAATATCAGCAAAAACTTCTACAATGGAATTTCACTGTTTTTTCTCGAACATTAGCAGCAACAGTAATTAGAGTTCTCTCGAGGACAGCCAATAAAATAGGATTAATCCAGTTAGCTCTGTTCAGCTCTCCTTTATTACACTACAAAACAAACAAGCCAACAAAGAAACAATATAACCAACACTTAATAACAACAGCAGCGAATAACGAAAATGAAGCAACCTTTTCATTTGAAATTGAAAAACTAGAAGTAATAACAACAAAAAATCGTTGTGCGAATTCGGCACAAATCCATGCTTTTCTCAATGCCGCCGATCACGATCCCTAATGAAACAATACCAACTGCAGCAAGCATCGGGGCCGATGGTTAGCATCAGTGGAAATAACAAATTTTGCGATTCATCAATGGTCAGCCGCTGGGTATAGCATATTTTGTGCCGCTCCGCAGTGCGAACCAAGACGCATTCTTTGTTAGCCACTGAAGAAGTTGAGCTGTTAGTGAAATAATGAATGAATGCGAATGCATGAATGGATGGATGACTCGTCAATAGCTTTTGTGTGCCACTAGAGCGGGTCTTAGTAGCTATTTCATTATAACTATTGTGTTCGACATGATGTTTTGGCAGCTTAGGGAAACTCGGCACAAAGACTTTTCCGAGCAGAATGCGAAATGCAGACGCAAATGCAAGATGCACACATGCAAATATTTTAATTACGTTTGCCACTATTGTTGTGCTGCGACTCCCTAATCTCTGGCGAATTGTGTGCAGCATCAACATATGATAAATTGGAACAAAATAATGATGGTTACACATTTTAGCTGGCCATCTGAACGAGTTTTTTCCGGTGGTGGAAAAATGCAGTGACAAAAAAATACCCAAGAAAGAATACAGTACTATTTTACACGAATTTCGTAGTGAACCTAAATATATAAAAGTATTTACAAAACAAAGATATTCACATGAAAAATATCATAAATAAAAATCTTCAGTGTTTTCACTCAATAGTATTTATAATAGAGAATAGTCATTAATAGTAGAGCAAATTATTAATATAAAAAAAAATATAGAAATACTTATATAAGGAGAGTTTCATAACACTTGAATTTTGGGGGAAAGCATGTTAGAGTAAAAAGGGACGAGTTAGGAGTGAGAATCATAGTAAAATTATAAGTTTAAATACATTATTCAACGTACATTCATCGTCGTTTAAGTGGTAATAAGTTGTTGCAAAATATGATGACGTTGTGGGTGCTTCCGCTGTAGTTGTATCCACGGCAACAGCTTTGACCGTACCACCAACACCACCAACACTACCCAAGCATGGAAGGTTTCGCATAGCAATATGATTGTCTACAAGTAAATAAATGAGAGACAATAAATATGTGAGCAACTAATACTGAAAACACAATGGAAAACTTAAACTCAATAAAAATAACATTGTCAATCAAAATATTGGAAACACCGGGACAGTGGCACTAAATACTAAACGCATTGAAAACGGAAAATATACCATAGAAAGAAGCTCTACTCTTCAGTACGAATAGCAATGGATTTGCTGTACAACTAAACATAATTCACAACAATAGCTAATAATCTAACCATACATTCCTAATTTTAAATGAACATTTACGAAAACATGGCGCTAGTCCCAATTTTTTAAGTCTAGGTTAAAAGAGTTACTAACTCTTTGTGTTTATGGACGTGGTAAGTAAGGATACTACAACAACCTCGCAGTGACAAACTACTTGCGCACCTTCAACGTTCTCTTATGGTGTGTGTGAAGTTATGCCCGGAAAATACACTAAAGTGAAAGTGGGACATTAGTCGGGTTGAATAGTCAAGATAATAAGCTAGGTTACAAGAGGCGATCACGCCGCTAAGTAAACAGTGACGGATGCGAACGGACCAGAAGAAGGACATAGTGAAGAAATTCAAGGCTAGAATCTTTAATCTTTCAAAAACCCGTTAAAGATGACCTATGGTAATACCCAAAAAACGGACAAAGGCATCTATTCGGGCCTTGCCAAATCAGAGAACTGACGTTAGCTTTAAAGGGGTTGAAAGTCGTGAAAAAGGGTGAAAGTATTTCGTCGCTAGGGAAGTAGGAAGTGGGAAACATTAAAGCTTTACCTTTATGTGGCATATCGTCCAGGCTGGATATACGGTCCATCATGGAGCCCGACCAGGGTCCAACTACAGCTCCAATGGTTGGTGTTGGCTGCAGCGCAAACATTTCGAGGGATTGTTGGTGATGAAGCTGTTGTTGTTGTTGTTGTTGTTGTTGTTGTTGTCTTTGGTGGTAATACAAAATATAAACTATCGTTGCTGATGCTGTGGTTCTTCCTTATGCTGCTGTTGTTAGTAATGATATCCTGGCGCGCTGGCGTAAAGGAGCATCCGATCCGTTGACAAATATAGTTGTTGTTGGTTTTGTATATCACCGTTATCACTTGATTTACGTTATTCTTCTTCTATTTGCTAAATTAATGATCTTGCTGCTTTGTGGCATTTTTCTAATATTTCACACTTGGATCATTTGTTATGACAACTGTTGCACCATAATTCAACAAGCTTATAATTTTCACTAATACATTCAGTTAACAATTAAAGTCAGTTAGCAATTGTTAACAAACAGCAATGGAATACAGTGGAATTATTAGAGAGTGGAAAATACTTTAAACAATGTTTAATAATACGAAATGCAAGTGAGCTTTTCAAATGAACAAGGTTCAAATAGATTAAAGACTAAATAACTTACAGATATCATTGATTATTTGAAAAAATCAAGATTGCGGATTAAAAACTAAAGAAGGTTTACTTGAAAACATAAAATAAAACATAAAATAAAAACTCGAAACATAAAATAAAAAGCGAAAAGTGAGGCCACAAGCAATATCACAAACTTTGACAAAGCAAAAGTTAACACCGAAGTAATTTACAAGGATTACTAACAATAACTTTCTATAAATTATATGACTTGTTCCAATACGAAATGCTTTTACATACAAGTCTTTGATTGCGTTTAGTTTTGTCATTTGTTTACATGTTAATTAAGAACTGGTTGCTTTTGCGTTTATCGATTTTGTGGAATGCTTTGTTATTTCGCAATTAAAGCGAAGTGCAGCGACGAAGGGTGCCGCGCTGTACATGGATTACTAGGAGAGGGTTTCGCGTGTTTTCGCAGACTATTGAGCCACCGCCGTTGAAGCATTAGCGAGAGGGTACTCCACAGGTGGCGCCCAGCGTGACGGAGCATTTAATACGCGGCGCTGCAGGCGGCCGATTCTTTCATTGCCTTTATTTGCACTGCACTTTTTACTGTTATTGATCATTTCGTCCTTAATTTAGCATCCGCACCTTACAGTAAGTGTTTCGAGACTTCACTTCATTCCGATGTGTGTTAAATCTAGCGCGATGTTCCGTGTATTCTTTTCACATTCACATCATTGATATGCACCACACATTTCTATTTTCATTTCACCATCAGCTGAGTCCGAATATATCGGTTTTATCCACATTATTCTGAGACTTTTTGCAAACTTTATTAATTGATTTATCCGCTTGATAATACACCACTGCTTTTCGCAAACTTGCACAGCACTCAAACTAATTCGTTTTCTATTCTATTTTCATAAAATCTATATTGATTCATCCGGATGTAAACTTTTAATCTTTTGTTGCCGCGAATTGGTTTGTTCAACTTGCTATTGGACGGTTGCAAGCGATGCACATTACTCACTCGCGCTGAAATGTTTAATATTTTAATTTTTTACACGTTTGTCGTGTCTTTTACTTGTTGGCGTTTTTGCTTGCTTTCTAGTCCACGTAACGCATGTACGCATGCACACACGAACCTGCCAACACGTCGCGGTCTCAAATACGTGGTACTCGTGTGTAAACACGAGCAATCGCTAAAATCATCCAGACCGAAATTTGGAAATGTATCACATCCGCGCTCACATTTGCTGTTCACCGCTCCATGTTTTTCGAAGCAACGCCAGCGAACGGAACAGCTTGCAGTGTCTAGCAGGGTAACACTGCTGCCGGGGCTTCTATTGGTTGAGCATCTGATTGGCTGTGGCGCCTGCACCAACGGACCAGAAGGCAGCCATGCGGACCAGAAGCAGAGCCTACTAGTTGAACAACAATTGGCCGGTGTCACGCACGACAAAGCAGGTAGTGCCATCTCGCTTCTACAGTCGCCGGGGTTTGTCTGCCTGAGTGCGATTGCGAAGACATGTAATCGTGTAACGTGTGTTGGCACTCGTCTCGCATGAGAGTTCGACGATACTGCCTCCTTCTGCACTGTCCCTGTGCATTTATACCCATTTGCATGATTACAATCGCGGTCCTCCTTGCTGATGTTGTATTTGAAATTCCTTAGTTGCTGGTTGTTGTCAAATCTGACCGAACGCTGTTGTTGGTAGATATACAAATTATTAATGTCGGCAGTTTTGGCGCCACACCTATTCTGAAAAAACATTTCATTGCCTAGAAAGAAAATTTGTTAAAAATGAATGTTTCCCAGATTTATTGCAAATAAAAACTTTCCCAAACTGAGATATAGATGTATGTACGTGTACGAAGAACAAACGTTACATTATAAGATCATTAGAAACACAGATTACTATACATACAATAGAACTCTCTATTCGTAAATCGTTATTTAAATAGAAATCTATTTCGCGTTCTTCCTCTAAAGTTAATTAACTTTTATACCAAAATACTGCATTTGTACAGAAAATGGTAACAAAAATAGAAATTAGAAATCATTATTTTAAGAAACAAAAATTTGTTTTTTAATAAATGAAATTATTTTGTAAACGATTCTCTAATAATTACAAGAACCTTTTTACGATCTTTTAAACGATGCTGTAATAACTACAAGTAAGATTTCGGTCTGGCCGAAGACCATAATCCCTGGACCCATGGATAAATTTTTAGTCGAATTCGGTGGACGGGTCATGCCCATTTTTTCCCGGCCGTTTGATATTAAGCATCGGTAATTATTTAGTATTACATAGTTTATACATGTTTATTTAATGCAAAATGTGTAATGTAATTTTTCTTAAAAATATTGAATTAAACGTATTTAAATGAATGTAATTGAAATTGCAATGCATTGTACTGACAACAGACCAACACCGAATTGTGGAGAGAGAGTGAGAGGGGAGAGAGTAAGTGTGACAGACACATCCACCTCGAGTAATAATAACGAGTAATAATAAAAGGCCTTTTAAGCCATTCCTTCAACGATTTCTACTGAAGCAAACGCATCTACTAATGTATGTATGTATTTACTAATGTATGTATGTATGTACTAATATATGATACACATATATGTAGTATCTGGGACCCAATAAACATTCGTATTTTCCAATTTGAATTTCATTCCGCGATTGGATTAAATAGAAAATGGATGCATTTAATATCCTGCGTAAGTTAATCCTGCATAAGTCTGTAACTTACAAATTTGTGGTATGTTGAGCATTTTGGTGGTTCGTACAATTTATCTGACTCCCGGCTAAACCACCACTGCAGCACTTTACCCATGTATGTATATTGTACGAATACAATTGCGAAGTACTCTACCATAATGGGTACGCAATGGTAACAAGTTTTCCGTTTGAGTTTTTGGTTCGTTCCAAGGTTTTTGTGTTCTTGTTATTCGTTTCGGTCAAGAAGAACGTTCAAACTTCATTCTTTTCATTAATTTCAACTTTGAGGAGTGATATAGTTCTATAGCGATGCCCATTCTTGGATGAGAATACAGTTTGATCCTACGTGTACTAATGATTGATTCAGTCCGAGTTCAGAGTCCGAGAGACAAAAACAAAATAATTTATAGGGCATATAGTGTAATAGTGGCACAAATGTTACACCTATTATCCCTTTTTCCATCCCTTCATGGGGGAGATAATGCAACCGTTTAGAGCGCCCATGGGGCAAGCCCATTTTTGATGGAGGCTTAATATTGAAGCTAGATGTTCTATGCATATACATACATAGTATATCTGTGCGACTTTGCGGAGTTGCTACATTATAAAATTAATGACACTCTATTTTCGAATCATTACGGTGAAAAGTTATGAAAATGTTAAAGTGAAAATTGCACTATGTAATTGCATTCAGAAATACATAAACTTCTTGGTGTTATTTTTGGAATTTCAGATTTAAGCAGTCGCCCTACCCGCCCTTTGATTTTTCTGCCAGCCTTTTGTGCCTCTTCCCAGCGGGGTGGTCGTCGCTGCTCGTATCCGGAACCAAATTCATATCCAGTTCCGTCTAGTTCTGTTTCTGTTGTTTGAATAGACCGATTAAAAGAATTTGTTCAAGATGCAATCAAGCGGAAGAATGGGAAAGGCCAAACAAAGACTGACGGCAGAGCAAAAAAAAAAAGAAAAAATGGTAGTACATAAAAAATCTAAATAAAAAATAGACGAAGGACAACCGTCGTATTAAGCGCGAATCCTGCGGAGATGGCGGCGTCATCGAACTATACATAAAATGTCGACAGGAAAAAAATAATTATTTAAAATTTCACTGGAATAAAGAAGAAAGTAGGCTAAGTATGCGAAAATAAAACAACATCATTTTCAAACTTAAATGATACTTCATTTGTAATAATTCATTTTAATTTTTTAACTCAGCAGTAAACTCCATTACACTGTATCAGAGTTTCGTTTAACTTTCCTTTGCTGCTCAAATCTTTATCCTCCTTTCAAACCTTTACTTTTATAGTAACAAACATGCTACATATGAAGCTGGAAGGAAGCAGGAAGGAAGGAAGATATGCAGGTCCCGATCCAGTTCTTTCGCCAGCTAGAGCAAAAATTAGCCTTTTTTAACACAATTTTGAAATGAAATATGGAGATAATAGAGTTCTCAAACTATCACCGGAATGAGCCGAGTTTTTATGTCGGTTCAGTACCATGGAACGATTTCGAAATGGATCCATCAGTTTACACCTGAGACTAAGGAACAGTAAAAACAATAGATTGAAAGAGAAGAATCGGCTCCAAAGACACATAATAGATCGGTTCCAAGATACTGTCATCTGCTGGCAAGGCCATGACTTTAGTTATTTGGAATTCGTGTGAGATAATATGCATTGATGGTCTTCAAACAATAATAAGAATCAACTATTTTTTGTGAGATCTGATTGTAGCGGTAATCAATAAAAATCGGCTCTTTTATCCAAAAAGCTCACACATCCGGTGTTCAAAATCCGGTGGTGGAGTTAAGTTTTATAACAGCTTCCACGCTATTCTCTACATTTAACCCCTTCGTGTATTTTCTATTCAGAAGATTGAAAGAATTGCTTGATGGAATGGAAGTGAAGTCTGCGGTTCCTGGCTAATTTGAAGACCTCGACTTACTAATAAAATTGGTATCGAAGCTATTGAATATCGCTGGGAAAATGTATAGTGTTAAAAGAAGACTATAGTATACTTTTGGAAAATATGCAAACTTTGGCCCCGTTGAAGCTAAGCCCATGTAGTGTGAGCGAAAGGAAAAGAGGGAAAGAAGAAAAGGAAAAGAGAAAGGATAACTTGGACCCTAAATATACGGTAAGGTATTCAAGTTTGTCGTGAAACATTCCGATCTGTTAAACGATTAACGATGGTTTAGCGATTGAACTGTTTCCTGGTGAAAGTCCATCGTTAGTCACTAATCTCTTGGGCTAATCTCTTCAATAATAATTCATTTATTCATTTATGTATACATTACATAAGTGCTATACATTTTAGAATTTTAACTATATTTTACTTTACTTTTTCACATATAAGTAGGTAATCAAGTCCTATGGTGCATTTTTCAAGTATCAGGTGCTTCACAAAAGAGCATTAAAAAGTTTTTCCTGAAAGGGAAAAGTGAAAGGATTTTTGCATTCGATGTTGTAAACAAATTATGCTGTTCGGAAGCTACTACAACATGATTTTGTATACAGTTGTTTGGCCTGAATTAAATATTTGTTGAATAGCTGCAGAAGAACACTCAGCTTGATTTTTTCAGATATGATAATAAAAGCTCTAAACAAATAAACATGACTCCTTACACATATTAGATTTACTTTTACTTCCTTCTTATCGAACAAATATGCATTTACAAAAGAGTAACAATCTATTCAAGTACCAAACAAGTCAGTACAGTCGCTGGTGAATGCGTAGTTGAGAAGATTAGTATGTATGTAATGTATTACAAAAACAAAATACATATGGGTGGCTCCCAAACTACGCAAGTACTACGACGGTGTGAATGTCGGTATTATTTCAACCGCAAACATTCGTGTACCCATCGGTTTGTGTGGCTTTTTAGTGCTTGTGGGTTGCGATTGATTGGTACTCCACAATTAAATCCTGTAAACATTTCGCACATATCCCAAAAATATCCCCTGCCACAGGATACATACGCGCACCGAAGGCAAACACACATGACAATCACGCTTCGCACATTTTCGGATATGCACAAAAAGCATCAAGCGAATCAAACAAACACTTGTTCTGCTTTCCTGTTCGTCCTGTTGCTTTTGTAGTGGGCGTGGCGTGTGACGAAGGATTACAATTTACTAATTTCAGATTTTCAATTCGAACTTCTTTCTTCTGATTGATAATAATTAGATTAATTAAATTAATCCGAAATTTGAATCGGATATCTTCTACAGAGAATAACTTCTACCAATAACTTGCTACAAATATAAGAAAATTTTGAAAATAAATAAGCGACAATAACGTCCTTTTCGTCCGGATTAAGTGTGTGCCCACAGATATTATATTTTATTGAATATTATGCTTGCAGCTAAGTTATGCTGTTTCGAAATAAGTTTCTCCCTGGCTTTTTATAAGAAGCGATCAATGCCGTGAAGGCTGTAGACAGATTTCACTCATACACAATGTCACCCTTTCCAAGTACTCTGCAAAAGCATAATGTGAACGAATTTTCATTTATTCACTCTGGCAGAAAGGCAAGTCTTTAGACTTTCACCTTCCGGCGTAGGGTGTAAAATTCTATTCTATTTCGAAGAATGTGCGCCCTGCTTCTATTCAACAACTTGGCATGAACTTAGACAATTTCGTGATAAGAAATATAAGCATCCAAAATGTAAAAATCATAGAAGGAAGTTCTTTAAACATTGCTTTATCGTTGTAACGCAGCGTTTAACCCTGCTAAACCACTTTTACAATGCTGTCCTTGAGTGGGAGTGCATTTCTCACTGGATTTTAAGTCATTACTTGCAAAACTTCGATAAGCTCGCAATAAGAATGCAGCGTATGTCGAGAATATTTCGCAATCTGTTCACAAACCATTACGATAAACACACAATACAACCGACACAGCAATTGTGCCATCGGCCCATTTGAGGTGCAATAGTTAATGTCAAAGCTTTAAATGAAATTGCAATTACATTATATCCATACATGTCTTAAAAGTGGGCGTGCTTGATGGTCATTTAAATGGGCGACCATTTTCAATTCGAGAAAATGCTGTCTCAAAGAATACGTGTGATAAATTTCATTCAGATCTCTAATCGTTCTCTCTGAAGCGTGAGTTAGCACAAGAAATGATAAGATAATTTAATATAAAATAATATAATGTAAAACAAGATAAGATACCGACAAATTGTAGCAAACCGTACTTATGTATAGACTCACACATCCAAATATCGTATACTATCCTGTATTCTTGTGAGCATACGCAAGTGAATGTGCATATACATACTTTAATGTGCGTGTGATAAAATTATTGCTGTTGATTGTTTATTGTTTTTATATGGTTGTCATTATCCTTTCCGACTCGTACTCGGCACTTCGTTATCGCAGTGGGACGTCCTGTCTAATGAAATCATGCGCGTGTACTGCAATGTAGCAATGCACAGATGACTGGATGCATGGAACGACTGACCGATGGGCTGACAGGCGCCTGGTGTGGGCCAAGTGAGTAGTGCTGCAAGAATGTGTCGTTTAATCGAGGGTGCGCTTCACGAAAGCTGCGCTTGTTGGCAACTCGTTTTTGGGGACGCGGGTGATCGCTTTACGCTTTTAATCCGTTGTTTCTATTTGCTGTATTACGTACATTTGCGTATTGGTCGTGAAGTGCGTGTACCTGCGCCACCCTTCCACCCTGGGCTGCGTTGTATGCGTCCAGAGGCTTGAATACTCAAGTTTTTAATAGAAGCAAACAAATCGTTCTGCTGTTGCCATTAAGATGCGTGCACGTGTGTATTATTGTGTATATGTACCTGTGTCCTGGCTTTATTGTATTGTGTTTCCGGGCGCATTTTCCGCAGCAGTCGCCCCAAAACAAAGGCGTTGAAAAGTCCTTTAAGACAAGTCAGCATTCAAACAGCAGAGCTTCGGCCGTGCCGAGAACAGCACTCTTTATAGTTTACTCTAGGAAACACCTATGAGCACGTATTCCACTTCAGGTTCTCATGACTAAAGATGATGTAAAGCTGGCCGGATTGCGCCAATATACTATATACATTAGGAAATTGAACATCCTATTTCAAGCTATTCCCATTGAAAGCTATTAAGTGCAGCTATAATTCGGTACCCGATGGATTACCAGCACGCGTTCTTAAAAACTGTGCAGAGAAATCACAGCCTTATTTTTCCTTACGATCTGGCTATTTTCCAATCGCCTGGAAATAGATTGTTATCTATACAGACTGCAGCAAAGCTTTTAATATAGCTAAAGATCTTCTTTTTCAAGCTGAAGTTATTTGGTTTTCCTAAACCTCTTCTAAAATTGATACAATCGAACCTCACTTTGATTTGATACAATCAATCGCACTCAAATGGTGGAGTTTAACAATACAACATCAAACGAGGTTCCTGTTCCTTCATTTGGGAACGCTGTTATTCTTGATTTTTATCCATGATCTCCAAACGAAAATATTCTTATGTTTGCTGACGATGTGAAACTTTTTTTGTCATACAAAAATGAATTGATGCCAGGCTCCTATAATTGGATTTGGATTCAGCTTGTTTAGCCAAACAAAAGATCCTCAATTTTTTATCCTTTTCTTATGTTATTTCTTTAAATATGTTCTTTTGTTATGTTACGAATTAGACATGTATATAAACTATAAAGCAAGGTGCTTAGTTAACTGTTTTTACGCGATAGATAAGTTCCCGAAAAACTCGTGTAAAAAAATACACAGTGTCCATATGAAATAAGGTCATTGGTTCCTCATTTCAAGAATTAGGAAAAAAAGTGTGAATAAAATATTGAAATTCATTGTTTTTTAATTAATATTTATTGTAAAATTCAGTTCTTCAATAAATTATTAAAGTATTATAATTCATAAATAAAAAATAAAAAATTCATAATACGAGTAAAAAAAAATTTAATTGAAATACATATAAAAATTATATACATAAAGATAATTATTTTCTTTAAGCAAAACATACAAAAAGAATACTTTTTAAATGAACAACCAACTTGCAACGATGTTCACAAAATAGATTTATTCTCCTCTAATATATAATGCAATCTGTCCACTATTTGTTCATTTCGGTCGTTTATAGGTTTATGACACTTATTTTCTTCATAGTTCCATAGCAATAGTTTCATTTTATCATTTGTCCTTATTTGCTTTTGTACAAATTTTAAAAGATTAAAACGACATATGAAAATCGCGACATATGACTGTCGTCGAGAAAGGAGAATTCAATTTCCTTTCATTCGCAACACCTTTAAATAGTTACCAGTGAGTGGTGTCAAAGTTCCTACCATTTTTCCATATTTTTGGGGGAGCATAAACATTCTGGAATTCCTCATTCTTCCGCAACAATTTCTTCAGGATTTTCAAGGAGATTGAAAGGAGTCAAGTCCTTCTGGAGTTCCAAAGGATAGAGCACACTACTAGATGTACATGTTTTAACATGTCACACTAACTATGCCACACGATATGCTATAAGTTTGTCGAAATTTGATCATACATCACATTATAAGACTGTAATATTGGGCTGTGACATATTAAGCTATTTTAAAGTGAGAAACTGTATCTTATACAAATTAATCATGACAAAAACAACACGCTATTTGTACAATAAATTGCGATTTTGCAGGACAATAAGAGAATGAAATACTAGTAGTAGGAAGTAATTAAAGTGATGTAAAATAATCGAGTACGTTCAGAAGGTCGTATTTGTGATCGTTACTAAATTATTTTATTATAAACGCAAACGCTTCTGTGAACAGAAAAGCAAATAATGAAAAATTGGTGGACCATCTTCGGGTTTCTCTTCGAAATTGCATTTAAACCTATTTGGCTATATAATCTCGCCATCCGGCATCCGCCAACCTTTTAACCTAATTCAAACTAACCTACATTACTTGCTTAATTAAAAAACTAATTAACGGGATCGTTCTATTCGTTGCTTCTAATGTACCATACATACATATGAATTTAGTTACCTCCTTTTTTAGTTGCACGAATGGTGTTTCCGAATCCAGGTGTTTCGGATTGTTTCACGTATTCGGCGGAGAACTTCCAGCACATTGGCAGTTCTTATTCACAAACACTTAATAAAACAAGTAATATAAAAGTGAATAGATTACGCCCCTTACATACATACACTCAAGAAATTATGCTAATCAAGAATATAAGATAATCCGTATATACGAGGGTTGCTACGTAAGTTTTGAAAAATGGCAACACTAATGTGAAGATGTCAAATTTGACACTGTCATCGTAAAATTCAACATTTTTAACGGTGAACGTAATCAGAATGTATTGTCACGCGAGTGATATTTGTGTTGTTTATAGGTGCTTGAAACATTCACCTTGGTCAAAAAATGGAATCAAATCGTGAACATTTTCGTGCAATGATTTTCTGTGACTTTAGACGTAAATTAAACCAACAGGACTTTTGGTAATGAAGCACCACCTCGAGCCACCGTGTTTCGCTGGTTTTCCGAATGCAATCATGGTCGCACTTCGCTACAGGACGAATTTCGTGATGGTCGTTGAAAATCGGTTCTTGTACCGATCGATGCTGTGCGTGAACTAATATTGCAAGATCCTCATTTGACATACCGTGAGATTGAGGCATACTTGGACATTAGTTCCACTCGCACACATTCAATTCAGCGAATTCATTGTGTGCTGTACGCCAATCTGATGCCGACCCTTTAATATTCATTAAATGTAAATGAAGATCTTCTATAACACCTTCCTTCGGCGATGTATTTGCTTTCCTCAAATTTGTCATTAAGTTCAGGTTCTATTCCGTTTGCTTCCGGAACTTCTTCATCTACCTGTATCGATTGATGTGCGTTTCCTCCCTTGAGAGGCAACACTGGTACCTTGAATCGAGAACTGTATACTCGGGATGGAATATCCAGTTCATCTGACAATACGTAAGAGTTCGTTAAACGTTTTGCATTGGATAATACAAGGTTTTCCATTTTGTGCTCCTTTGATCCAGTGAATTGACGGAGATACATCGACTACTATGTAAAAACTTGGGCGTGAAATGTTGAAGCGAAATTTCTTACTTAAATATAAAAGGATTAACCTAAATTTAACGCGAATCCAGAAGTATTTTTAAAAATATTTTTTACCTTTGAAGCTATAGATCTTTAGGATAAAAACGGCAAGCAAACATCATACTAAATGTACAGAGTTTTACTTTTGCCTTCTTAACGCACATCAATCTTCGCAACGTAAATCTTGTGTAGAACATATTATTTAATAGTGGCAAAATATATAGTTCATCTAAAAATAGGTTTATGAAAAGAAGGTCTCAAAAACAGTTTATCATGTTTATCATGCTAATACCACACTGAAATGTTAAAATAAATAAGAGATAAATAACAACTGCTGTGATTTAGTCTTCCATCATAATATCTTTAATAAATCAGATGCTACTCAACACCCTTCTGTGAGCATCGAATACCTCACATGCGACAGCGTACACAATAAACTAAAATACCTCCCCAACTATAAAAAGCCCTTGAATCCCTTTCACTCAGCTTAATAGACCACTCACCATATTAAAAAATTGGTCTAACTAAAGAAACAAACAATGTCTTAGCTGTGAAAGTATCTCAGCAATCTCTGGAAATGCGTTTCAAAAACCCAACTAAGAATTGGCATTAATTATTATATAGTCATAATGATAATCGTATAATAATTTTGTGTCAAAATAATACCTTTTATACGAGGGGAGCCCTAAAAGTTTCGGGAATTGACCACTGAACGGCATTGCCCTGTATTTAAATATTATATCCTTAAAATTTTATATATAGTTTCATAAAGTATATTTACAAAAAAAAAGGGTTGACTGCGTAATTTAGTTTCTATAGTATTTGAAATAAATAAGTTTAGTAAAAAAATATAACTTTCTCGCGAATATTTTCGTGCGATGAATTTTTATGATTTTAAATTTGGCCATATAACCACGAAAAGTGATTCGCCGTTGAATAATTTAGCACTAATATTGCATAAAAGGTAGCATGGAATAGGCGTTATGCGCCTAATTTTAAAGTATCCGAATAAGTTCTATTCATTATCCTTTAGAGTGGAAAACTTTAAGATATTCGGTCTGGGAAAAAGTTCGTGGCGTTTTTCTGATAGGTGGGGTCAATTGCAAATAACTCTGGTAACACTGATCGCAGCGATACTACTGAAGGAACTTTCCAACTTTGGAAAAGTGACACTTCGACCATAACTGTCAGTGTGTAATCAAACATTGGTGCAATGGATGAAAATTTGTTTACGTTTGAAAATGGAGAAATATAATCAATCGTCCACCATGAGCTACTTCCAGTTAGTCGAACAATTGATTCTCAACTCTATTGCGAAAAACCAGAGAGATTACGCCAGACAATTGATAGAAAACGGCTGGAATTGACTAATAGGAAAGGTGTTGTCTTCCACAAAGACAACGCTCAACCACACACTTCTTTGGTGACCCGTCAAAAATTGCGAGAGTTTAATTCGGAACTTTTGATGCATCCACCATATAGTACATACCACCCTCAGACTACCACTTGTTCCGATCTCTGCAGAAATCTCTGAATGGAATTAAGCTGCTTTCAAAAGAAGACTGTGAAAACCACTTGATTCAGTTTTTCAACCAGAACCCAAGGAATTCTTCACCGATGCCATCATGGCTCTCCCCGAAAAACGGCGAAACATTGTATATAATAATGGAGTATATTTGGTTTAAATTAATTAATTTTCAGACTATACGGAAAGCAGTTGAATTTTACTAAAAAAACGCCACGAACCTTTTCCCAGACCCAATATATTCACACCAAATATCAGAATTAAGTACATTGCCAAACATGGGAGCGTCTCTCTTTCCATTACATAATATAAAAAGACAAATTTTATTATCTACAATATGTATTTAGTATAAAGAATATTTATTCTGTCAAGAGTGTGGCGAAAATTCATATCCCTTGTCCAAAAATCTTTAAATTCCAATTCAATTATTCCAATAAATGTTTTGTACTGACATTTGATAACTGATATGGTTCGAAACTTTATCAAAACGCGTACTGCTTTAAAATCGTTTACCCTAAATTTAGATAATCTGTTATTGAACTTAATCTTAATACATACATGTATAAAATCGATAGATATTTTAATAATGGTCATATAAAAGTGTATCTATATATAAATGAAATTTAATTTTAAATTTAATAAATTGAGTTTTTCTTTTAAAGAAATTATTAATTTTCGTTTGTTGCCATCGAAAGTTGCTTTTTCATGGCCGTCTATCTTAAATTCCACAGACTTAAAATTGTGGAAACATCGGCTTCACAGTGCTCCGCAAATTTAAAGCATATCTTGATAGCTGAAATCGCCAATACCCAAGGCCAATACTGTTACATATTATAAATATTCCAACCGCATTGGAGATATGTATGTAATAGCGTCACGTAATTTGAAACTTTCCAATGTTTTATCCGAAGGAAAGCAATTTGTAAAAATATTATATCTTTTGTTATTAATGGATTTTGGAAAATTACTCCCATAAATGGTTCAAGAAGGCGTGGTAAAAATTACAAAAATTTTAAAACTAAATGGTAGTTCTTTACTATAATAATTTTATTACGAAAAAAAAATCAAAGAGGGAAGATGGGAAGGCGTGTAGGTGAATTCGGTAAACAGAAGGCAGCCCAGCAAAGTCGGGCAACGGGCACGCTGGTTTGATTATATTTCTTTATAATTTACATACTCAAACTTATAGTATCCGGCCTTTACGAGTTAATCCAGCCAACCGAATGACAAAAGAACAGAACTAGATCAGAAAACTTGGGTCAAAACAGTTCCGACCTCAAATGGCCGAGAAATCTGCCTTGCGCTTCTATTTAAAGTCGATCTATTTAGTAGTTGTGGTAGTAGTAGACAGTAGTAGTTGTGTACTTACGTTTTCACACGAGAACTCAATCGATCGATCGTATTGTCGATCGTGCTTCTATTGTGCATACTTCAGCATCCATACAATGTCGCTACCTTCTATTTTGTATGCACGCAGCGCCGTGCCGTGTTCTGCGACATACAAATGTTGGCCCCAGGCGGCGACACACTGATCCTTGCACGCCGAGCATTTTGCGATCTGTCAAAGGGCACAAAAGACCGCTAAAAAATTCTCACAACATTAAACATAAAGGATCATAGAACACGAACAAGGAAAACAAATCGCTTTGTGTTTTTGTTATTCTTACTTCTGCTAAGCTTTTTATATTTTAATTAGGTACAATAGTTACAAAGGAGCTAATCAAAGCGCCATAAAGCAAAGCTAAGCACAACTATCTACGCTCCTGTCACATATTAGTCTCTGCATACCCCGTTTATGGAAAGTTCTCGAATGCAAGTTTTTAGGATTTACGATAAGCTTTCTGCACGAGACTAGTGCGGCACCGTGGCTGGGGTGGCGTAATATTTATTTCCCAATTTGATTTTAATCCGTAGATACAACAAGTAATATTTTTTAGACTGTGGCGAAAAATGTTTTGATTTTTCGCTTCGTTGCGTTGGATACGATTGTAGTGAAGGGCGAGTGGTGAATCGCGTGTACAACAGAAAGTTTTGCTAGCCGAATACATGCTGTCGAACTGTTAAGATGCCGTATTTAGCAACATCGTTCTACAAGTGCACAAAATTAAAAGGGCGCAAAAAAGTGGAAAATTAATTTAAAATTAGGGAGGTACATGGAAACAACCATAAGAAGGAATGAGAAAATTAAAAATAGGCACTGGACAAGAGTCCACTACACCCAAATGTGAGATTAATATACCTGATTTAAATTTTTCGTAGAGAAAGTATACAATCGAAAACAAATTGGAAAGTTAGCATAAGGAAAACAATGTTAGCATGAAATGGTTGAAATTTAAAGCAACTTATTTTTAATTTCTATACTTGCACTTGGACACTTTTCTCTAAATCGAATTTTTGGCT
The DNA here is from genome assembly GCA_943737955.2 of Myopa tessellatipennis. Taxonomy (NCBI): domain Eukaryota; kingdom Metazoa; phylum Arthropoda; class Insecta; order Diptera; family Conopidae; genus Myopa; species Myopa tessellatipennis. The sequence goes on along the minus strand of OX031317.1, from coordinate 1,941,068 downwards.
TGGTTACATTAACTTCGAGTTGAAGAGATCTTATTATATTTTGCAAAATTTCAATAGAAAAACCATTTAAAATCCTCGAAATAGGGTCTAAAGACTAAAATACCAATTTTCTCCAAAGAGCATCCTATAACAGTCAGTTTTCAATCACATTTAATCTAATGCAATGTGGTATTAGTTAGTTATAAGACAAACAAATAACAGTATCACAAAACTGAAAGGAAATTACAAATAAAACTGAAACAAGAAGAAACTGAGATCAGGAATAATATCGGCAGGGGCGTGTCTTTCGATTATATCACGTGACGTCATCGCGACGATCACTTCTGGCTTCCCCGCAGCCACCCGTCTAATCTTTTTACTCGTTTTTACAACTGCTCCGTTGTTAGTTTTTGTCTGGAATACAAAGGTAATCCTGCAAAACGAATCGTTGCGACACGCAGTGTTGCGCTGCAGACAAAATGGACCGCCTGGTATGGAAGCGGTCGGTGAGGGGCGCGTCCGTATTAAGTGTTTTTTCCTACCTTTCGATCAGCATGCATTCATGCTTTTCGTCCATTCACTGGACGAGTCTTTTCGTTATTTAGACTCCTCTTACTTGAGTTCTCTCTGTCAATTCATAATCTTTTCTTGTTTTGTTGCCTTTGTCGTCGTCGCTTGTGTGAGAAGTTATTTTCAATTTTCTTTGTTACGTCTTATTGAAATTTCGGCTTCAGATAAAAATCGCAAGAAGCACACTGCATTGCGTGTTGACAGCGAACACGCTGCGTTATGTCAACCGAATCAAAAACAATAATAACTGCATATATACTTTTATAAACAAATGAATGGAGGGACGGTAGTTTAGGATATATAGTAAGAATAAAGATGTAAAGTAATTCTTGATACTACAGAATATACAATAAGTATTCATAATACACGTATATTGTTGAGGTTGGTTTTTATCGAAAACCCAAATTGAGTCACCCCATAATCAGTACTTTGTTGTATAGTTTAGTTCTGGATAGTAACAGTTTTGTGTGTATAATTGAATTGTAATTTCCTTGTTGATAAATGAGAAATGTGTCGGGTCTTTCTAATCATGACCTCCAAAGGAATACGTATTTTGTAACTTCTGCTATTTTCCACCGACGCGAAATAAAAGAAACTTAAAAAGTGTATTAAATAAAAATGGATTATTATATTTAATCGTGGAGCAACTAAAAAGCGAGGCTCGATTTTGGCAATGATGTAAAAAAAGGCTTTCGATAAAAGCCATTGCGGCAGGCTCTAAAAACTCTAGCTTAGAGTGATAATTGACTTTGATCTCGAGGATCGCCTAAAATAAATCATAAAGCTTGAAAAGACGAGAACAAGAAATCAAATAAAATTTAATCGAGCGGCAGAAGTTTGGCTAGCACAAAGTGGCCAAAAAAAGGCCAGCACAGAAAAAACGCTAGAAAGAGACTGTTCAGTAGAACATGAAATGTGGTGGTGATGTGCTTCGTCTGACTACTTTGTGGTGGCGGCTCAATCGCTGCTTCGTTCAAAAGACGAATAATTGAAGAAATAAAGGACCGCGGTCAAGCGGCATAAAAGCATATCTTTAAAATAACATTTTTAAAGATGTTAAAACACCATTAAATAACCGTATACAATTGCGTCGCCAAAATGATGCTATGCTAAGTTTTTCATACATTTTAAAAATTCACGCGAATGAAGATTAACCCAGATAAGCCTGAATTTTTTTAAGGTAAACATGAAAAAAACATATAGAATGTGTCTATATGCTTCATTTAACTTCTAACTGGCATATACATACATATTTAAGTCCATCTATGTAATTAAATGTATTATATAATATACGAGTACGTTTGTACCTCTGCCACGCCTCCTATTTTAAATAGAAGGACGAATTAAATATACAACTCCACCTTATTGTTCTCTACTTGTTTTTGCTTGTAGTTTATTGTCTTTCCCTTTCTTTGCAAACATTTGTTTTTGGTCTTTCTAACTTTCTATCTTTGCAGATGGCTGTAACACACAAGCACACACATTCATCTAAGTAAAAATTGTTATTGCATCAAATGGCTTTGTTGCTGTGATTTTAACTTTTTGAGCACATGAGCACAAAACATTTTCCATCGTACTGCAAAGCGTTCCATTCAATGTCCTGTCACTTCGCTGAGTGGTTGTTGTAATTAATTGCGTTTACTTTATGGTAAAACTAATAATTCGGAAAACACGTAAATCTCCTTCAAACAATGTCACTCAGTCAATTGCTTGTCTGGTTCGTCTTTGTCGTTGTACGGTTACCCTGCTGCTTCTACAACCATTATGCGCTTTGTTGTTTGCTACTTCTCCGCTTTGCTTTCCCTGTTGACAGTATTTTTTGGCTACAGTAACAAATGAACATGTAGTTTCTGTTGATGATATTGTGCTGCTATCACTGTGACATTATTATTGTCATTGTCACTCACTAAGCGGCTATTAAAATAGCACACTGGAACAGTACGTTTTCGTCGTTGTTATCCTCTTCACAAGCCGTGTTCAGTTGTCTTTCTCTCTCAATTGATCGTGAAATGCATTTTCTACGCTCCTTTGTTAATGCCAGATGTAAACATTTTTTCATTGTTTGCTTGTAAGTGACAATTTATTGACGCTGCTAATAATAAAAACTTCTGTGGTAGTTTAAGTCAACTGATACTAATAACACTGTTAACAACACAATCCCTTTGAATTAAAATTTGCTAGAAATTCACAATGAAACGCTTTTCCTTAATGGACATTTGCATAATTTCCAATTAGCAGTGGACTCAAAAATTTTAATTCAAAAAGGAAATGAGAAAGGGCGGCCCGAAACCTATTTTTATTTAGTCGTAAGGGAACGCGCATAGTCGACCCGAAGATACACGTATATTTATTGAAAAAGAAAGAAACTATATTTATCTACTGCTGAATTTAGGCTAGAGACAATAATTGACTCGAAAATTACTCTAAATATTGACTAATTTAATAACTACGTGTAAATACGTGTGATAGTATTAATCAATTTGCAAGGAAAAAAGGTAGGAAAATAAATACATAAGATACTTTTGTTTACTATATAGTTTGTTTTCTCATGAAGGTTTAATTTTATATGAATTTTATGTCTTTGGTTTGTGTAAGGGTAATAAATTTAATTCATTTGTAATAAAGCGTTTACTTTAAAGTACAAAGCTTTGCTGAAGTCTTTATAGATAATATCAGTTTTCTATAAAATTTGAAATTATTGATGATGGTCGATACCAACAGCGATTCTACGATAATTTCTTATATCGCATCTATTGCCAGATTAATGCAACGGAATAATATAAGATGATTCCAGGCGCTTGGAAAATAGCCAGTACATAATGAATAGTCAAGCAATGCTGTAATAGGCTCGACTAGTTTCTCTGCACAGTATTTAAGAACGCATGCCGGTAATCCATCTGATACGGAATTATAGTTGACTCTAATATCTTCCAATGCATTCCGAACAGTCTGTACATCAACAATGGGTAGACTTTTTTCTACTTACTTTCTTACTTCTTAGGGAAGTAGTTAGTCAGGAGTTTTCTGGCGGACAAAACATTCTAAAGACAAGAACACTACAGCTGCAAATGGGGTCATTAAATGTTTGCCGCAAATGTCAAGTAATGGTACGTACCCATGTCAGATCGTTCGCTGTAAATTCAATGTTAACTTCATACCTGTTTTAATTGCTATATGGAAAAACTGAAGATGCTTCCATAATGAATTAAGATTAGATGTACTTTAATATATTACAGTTAAGATAATTGCCAATTTTTCTATATTTTTTAAGTTAACAGCTTTTCATAAATTATTTTAATTTATTAATTTAGTCTCATCAGTTAAATTTCAGTTTCAGTCTCTTCAGTAAAATTTATGTTCTTATATTCCGGAAGTATTTACAATCATCCGGGCGAAAAAACTAAATTGCAGAGATGAATATAGTGAACATCGCAAGCGGATTCAGCAACTGAACAACGAATTTTTCAGCGAAATATATTATTTAATGCACACACCAGAGTTGTATATGTATATGGTAAATAGCAAAGATTTTTGTGTATCAGAAAGCTTTGAACTAAAAAGCAGCCAACTAAAAGCTCTTTATTCAGTCAAGACTTGAACCTATGCATAAAGCTTTATAAAAGCTGCCCTTTTTGTTCAATTCGTTCGTTCTCCGTTGCACATTAGTTGAGCATTAGTAAAAACATGTTCATTGTAGGTTCTCATTTTATCGTTTGTACGAAAAATCATTTCCCCCCTTACGTTTATGAGGTTCCGCAAATGGCAATTTGCATAACATAGCGACTTATGCGGAAAATACACTACGAACATTGTTTGCCCTCGAAGAACCATTTCTTCTCTCAGGCACAAATTTGTGTAATCACAATTTCTGTGTTGTGATTACACATAGAACAACCAAATAACATTCTTTACAAATACAACATGTTGACGTTTCATAATGTTCAGAGAAGTTTGAAATGTACACGCAACCTTTTTTAAATCATGTAGTAGCACAATATTGAATATTTTGCAATTAAGACGAAGTTAATTTTCATAAAAATAGCTCGATTCACAAAAATAATCAGCGGTTTTCAATCTACCTACGTTTTGTTCTATCACAATAACAAAACATTTACTGCCGTACGGTTCTGACCTACTACCAGGATTCTGGTACCCAAAGCAGTTTCAGTTTGTATTCTCTGCCCAGATTATTAAGTTTTCCTAGGCATTCCCAAAATAGTTTTGATGTTATTTCATAGGATGCTAGCCTTAATAGCTGCTTGGGTGTGTGAGATTATGACGATGCTCTGGCCTCTAACTCTGCGTCTTAGGTTCAGTTCCGCACGTATATTTATGGCGAGCACCTCTGCTTGGAAGATGCTGCGTGTTCCTCATGGGTTCCCAGTACATTGTGTGGGGTCCCGTAATCCCGCCCCAAGCCAGCAAGTGTCTTGGAGCCATCCGTGTACCATTTTTGGGTGTACTCCCCTATGTGGTATTATAGTTCTGTCCGCTATCTGCCTTATTACAAGGTGTAGTGGGGTCAGGTCTACTAATGCCTCCATTGCTACTGTTGAACACGTTCTCCTTGTCCCCGTGATGCACAGAAAAGCGAGTCACTCTAGCTTAGTTAGCGAGTTCCTAACCGTTAGCAAGTGGGACCGCCTGCCCCAGACCACGCAACCATATGTTATTATGGGTCCTACTATGGCAGTATACATCAAACGCATAATACCTGGGTTCGAACCCCACGTTCTTCCTGTTAGATTTCTGCATAACAGTAGCGACTTCGTAACTTTCATAATCATCGATTCAGCATGCGCTTTCCAGAATAACTTAGATTCTAGAATCTGCCAGCACAGCGAAGTGGATTGGTTGTGGTAGTTTAACGTCATTTACCGTAAAACTACAAGTACAGTAATGTACGCAGAAATATTTTTCGGGGACTATTCCAAATATATTACTGTGATGTTTTTAATGAAAATTTTTTATTTCATGTTTATTTTATTTTATTTAAAAGCCATCTCCAAATTTATGGGGACTTTGAACCCAGCAGGGACCTCTATGGCAACAGCCCTTAAGAACTATATTTCCACCATATTTTGTCAGAAGTAACAAAAAAATCGCACACGAGCAAAATGGATTCGTTTGCGTTTGAGACTGGCAACTGCTACTTGATTGGCAACAGCTTGGAAAAATTATAGTATATACTCGGTTCTGACTTTTTTGGTTATATTAAGTTAAGAACTTATTTATTTATGCAAAAACTTTTAAATTCCGGTTGCTAAAATTAGTTGCTTCAAAAGCTTACGTTTGGACAATTTAGTCGCCTGCGGAATATTGTAGTACCCTACCATAGCTACTTGAATAACAGGAGGATTTTCTTCCCTTTATTACTTTACTCTTTCTTCCTTCTCTTTATTCCTTTACTCTCTTCTCTCCTCTTACCATCCTTTTGTTATTAGTACTGTTTATACTACAGAGCTGCACAAGATGTCTTGAAACGCACATCAAGCCACAACAAAAATTTCAAGCCTTGCACTGCTTGCTTATTTTGCTTTCGAATCAAGACATTGCCTGTCGAAAGCGTGCTGATAACAAAACACAAGAAGGCAATAGTATTCATTGTCATTCGTTGCTTTTTTGAACGAAAAGGCAAAGCAAGGCAATGCATGACAATTGCTATGACAATAGATAACGCATGGCAATGTAAGGCAACGAATCGCGCTAAACTCAAACGAATACTCATGCAAAAGAATGAGATAGGTTCATATCATTGTGCATCGACATCATAGCAGTATTGCTATTTTCAATGTCTTGTTGCCTTCCTCAAGGCACTATTGCCAAAGACTACAAGCAGAGATAATGAGATAGGACACTTCAAATTCGTCGCAAAACACAATGGCATTTTCACTAACACTACGATAAAAAATTGTGATTTTGTGCAAAAAACTTGTACTTCGCTGTGAAAAACTTGTACTTCGCTGCAAAAAATTTGTACTTCGCCGAAAATAAATTGATCCTATGAACGCATGCAAAATCTGTTTTTCGGGGATTCGTTTATGAAACGTCAAAACAAATAAATAAAAATATTATCCTTTTTATATGTGTAAAAATATATAAAACATAACTCCCCGTTCCGTATAATGGTAATTAATATATGCTTCCATATTTTACCAAGTATTGGTTGTTTATTTCTAATTTTTACTTTGGTATAAAGTAGTCGCTGTGCTGATGTTTTGTTGCATATACGAAGTGGTTCGCCTATTGACAAAAAAAATTACGATTAATAAATCCAGAATGGTCGCATTTATATTTTTTCGTTTCTTCTCTAATATTTTTGCAAATGAAGTATTGTCATACATCTTTGATGCACTTGGGGGGTCAAGCATCCGTTTGCACCTACCATTTTAGGTTTGGGAAACTTCACCACCTTTGTTTATATATGGTGAAATTTATATTTTAAAAGCCAATGGCCTTGGCTATACGCAGTATCTTGTGAAACGGATTTATTCAGTTCGCTTGAGAGAGAGATGAGGAAGAAAGAGAAAAGCCCATACTCTAGTATCGAGTGTAGAGAATTTTTGAAAATAGACCCTGCTTCTCAGTTTCTTTGCACGCACACAAGAAAGCAGTTGTCAAACGAAAGAAGAACAACATAGTTTGCCGAACGCGTCTCACTCTGGCCAACATTTGGATATTCAGTCAATTTCACACAAACTTTGGCATCACGTGTTTACGACTTGTGAAATCAAATGAGAAACCACAGTGTGTAGCCGCCGATGGTATCGACATACCAGTAGTGAAACTGTTTAAATGATACTGCGTCTAGCCAAGCTGATTTCATAACAAAACCAAGCTGATTTTTTCAACATACTGAAAGACAGAAAACAAGAACAACAACATGGTAGCGCTCACGTATAGTGTACATGAATTCAACAGCCCATAAAAAATAGACGTCAAACCGATTTTTTAAGCGGCGAATTCGAAGTGTCCTATCTCATTATCTCTGCTACAAGACTGGACACTCTCGAATTCGCCGCTTCAAAAATCGGTTTGACGTCTATTTTTTATGAACTGTTGAATTCATGTACACTATACGTGAGAGCAACCATATTGTTGTTCTTGTTTCTGCTTTCAGTATGTTGAAAAAATCAGCTGTTTCATGTTTCACCACGGATTCAGTTAGTTATGAAATCAGCTTGGCTAAGCGCATATCTTTTCAAACGGTTTCACTACTAGTATTTCCATACCATCGGTGGCTACACACTGTGGTTTCTCATTTGGTTTCAACAGTCGTAAACATGTGATGACAAAGTGTGTGTGAAATTTAATGAATATCCAAATGTTGGCCAGAGTGAGAGAACATATGAACACGCGTCGGCAAACTGCGTTGCTCTTCTTTCGTTTGACAATTGCTTTCTTATGTGCGTGCAAAGAAACGCAAGAAGAAATAGAAGCAGGGGCTATTTTCGTTTCAAAAATTCTTTACATTCGATAATAGAGTGTAGACTTTTCTCTTTCTTCCTCATCTTTCTCTCCCACGAACTGAGTGAAACCGTTTCAAAAGATACTTCGTATAGCCAAAGCCATTGGCTTTAAAAATATAAATTATTATTTATTATTAATTATGCAAAAATGCATAAGTGTGTACACAGAATTTGCGAGTGTCCAGTCTTGTAGTCTTTGCTATTGCCTTTTCTGCTTACATTTCAAGCTTTATTGCCTTTACAGAAAAGCAAAGCAAGGCAATGTTTTGTGCGAAGCAGGTAGACGGCAAGGCAGTCACGGCTTGTTCGGGTAGTTACCTTGAAGTGTTCGTGTCAAATCGTTAATTTGTGCACGACAGTGCACTGCAAGGCAATACTGTCGCATGTTGCCTTAAGCAATTCAAGATATCTTGTGCAGCTCTCTAGTTTATACTTCTTGTCTATAAAGAACGAGCGTCTTTCAAGAAGGTATCCGGCGGTTTTCGTTTTTGCCCTTACGTTGTTCGCAAAATGCCAAGGTTTCATTCCTCATAATGTTACCAGGTATGAAATATTTTATATTGAAAATTTTATATGAACAAAATGTATAGATTCAGTTCAGAACGATTTTGTTAAAATCGGACAAAGGTCGCTGTGTGGTGTATGGTAACAATATTGTATACAGCAAACAAAATCTGACATATCGATATTATTGGTGGTTGCGGCTCATTGTTGTGAAATGGTGAATTTAAATTTGTTTTTGAAGGTTTGTAATTAATGTTTGAATGATATTTTGAAATAATAATAATGTTTGCATAAACAATAACAGCCTTATCATATATTTTTAAACGCAAACGCAACACAAACCTAATGCGTTCCAAATGATATTATCTAACTTTTTCGAGTAGACTTAATTTGAGTTTTGAGGAGAAACACAAACATAATTATTAATTTAAATTAACATAAATTAATTTAAATAAACATTACGTAGTCTTGCACACTTTCCCTGTTTGCAGACTACAAAGAGTTACCATCTATGAAACATTTTTAGCATTTTTACAAATATTTCTTAGTTAGCGTAATGAATTAGTGCTATATTTGATGTGTGGCAACAATTTGTACAACAAAAGCAAATCTGACAATTCGCACACAATATTTACATATTGTGTTTATTTTCGTGTGCCCTTTATGTGAGAGTGAATATAGCAGCAATATTTCTGTTGCTTTTCAGTTTGTTGCTCTGGTTTGCATTCCCATTTGTATCTTGCCTTCGGGCTAATTCTAATTTTCAGAGCAACAAAATCATTCTTGTTCTTCTCCGATTCGGTTCCGGTTCTTCTCCTTGTTCTATAAAACACAACAGTTTTGTAAATTTTTACAACGGATTCCGGAAAATGAGTGTAAACAACGTTTTCCTTTCTCTGATGCCTCTCATAAGACACCGTGTAATACAACCGAAATTGACAAGCGGAGTCGGAGTAAACAACAGAAAACGAATTTTGTGTGTGAAAGCTCTTTTAATTGTCATTTAAGAGAGTAATAAACTTTTTGTAAAACGAGATACGTAATTTTTCTGGGAAAGTTTAATTATCCCCATAATTACTATAGTAATCTTAAAAAGTATGGTATATGGAAAAAAAGTACGAAAGGCCTTTGAGTAGTTTTTCAAATTTCTAAATTTTCACAACTGTATCTCGCATGCGTTGAAAGATATTGATCCTATAAAATACAATCCCTATAACTTCTATACTAAATGCATACACTAACCATTTTTTACACTAACAAGAACTTTATCACGGATTTACTGCAATTTTGTTATTGTTGTTACCTATATAAAAGAATTTGAAATACTTTTTATTTATGTAAATAAAATTTTGTTTAGGACAAAACGCTCTTTGAAACGTAAGTAGTTACGTATTTGTTCTAAAAATTTTTTTTTTCTAAAAATCTTGTACCGATACTGGTGAAATAAATTCCTGTATAAAACTAAGGATCTCTAATTTCTTAATATTGAGATAATTATTGGCTAAATTATACATTTTGCTTAGAAAAAATGAATAAATAGGACTGTTATTTTCAGGGGTTAAATTTCTAATTTCCAGGTGCTATTACTCTGGCCCCAATGGATTTCGGGATCAATTATTGTTGCTGTCAGCGCCAAAAACTACAGCACAAACAACAAAATTGGAGCTTTGTGCCTATAGTAAGTATGTTCCAAGGTACTTAATTTACAAAACCAAATCAAACTATTTCCTTTTTGATCAAACACTTTAGTTTACCTTTATTTAAAAACGTACTTAAAATCGTATCGAGTTTTGCAACCTTGGTGTCGACCTTCTTTTTTTCACTAGAACGTCAAGTAGTCGATCTGAACGTCAGGCGGTTGTCGAGCAGTCAGTTGTTTTTCTTGTATAGATTGGTAAAATTAATCACACATTTTTATACAAACTATATTTAAACTACCAATTTCATTAATTTGAATTAATACCCCTTAAACAAATAAAAAATAGGACTGATTGTGGACATCACTGAAAAACGTATTCAGTCGAGTTAAAAACAAAACATGGACCAATATAATCTCTTCTGTGAACCAATTGTAATTTAGTTTATGCCTTTCACCGAAAAATGGATAGTAAAGGAAAAATTAATGTAAAAAATTGGAAAATTCAAATATTATGTGTAATACGACATTACGTTATGTGTAACCTTCAAAAAATGTGATGCCATTTATTATTCCTTGTGTTATTTCAAATCATTTCCAGAAACAAAAATTAAGCGAAATGAAACCAACCAAATCATGTAGCTTGTATTTTGTTCTAGTCTTTTCGTGCTGTTTTATAGTGTGAATTTCATGTATTATTTATTCTCTTATGGAAGTGAATCTTAAGAAAATATAAATATATATCTGTACATGCTTATAGATATATATATAACGTGTGTATATATATACTTATATACAGGGTGATTCGTACAATATGCAACAAAAGGCGAGGACATATAGGCTGAGTTGAGACAACAAAATAATCGGGTAGTTTATATTTATCTACACAAACATACATTTATCTAATGTAGATAATGTTTTTATTTGTGTTTCTATTTTGTGCGAAAAATATTGTGAAAATGTATCGGTGATTAAAGGATGAGAATATGCCGTACTACTTTCCGCAACATATTTTCTGCTTTACACTTACATCGCAAGATTAACTTGAAATTAACGTCATTCAGATTAACTCATAATTAGGGCGATTCACGATATTATCGCTCCAATATTGAAGATTACGCATACAAGGATTAATCTCTTCTCAGATTACATTTCAATCTAGTAATACTAAATTTCGTAACTTTTAAATTCATATGCAACGCTGGGTGGTTAGTGTAGTTGATTTATTTGGTAATGGAAAAAGACGCAAACGTCATAAAAATACAAAATTGATGCCCAAAACAGATGATTTTAAGTTTTCTTCTATGTATATTACAATAAAATAAAATAAATAATATATTACAAAAAATAAATAATAAACTAATTCTAAATTTCCAAACTGTTAAGATGTTACAGAGCAGCGCACAGAAAACAATAAGCAAAATGAAGTGAATATATCTCAATTCGTATTATAAACGATACGATACGGTATTGATTAACTGAAGAGATTGTGAACAATTATTTTAATACATATCTAAACTAAAAATGACATCACAAAGTACTACAGCTTGAAAGGGGGCTAGGTAAAGGCATTTTGTACTATGAACTTCATATAAAGTCGAATGCGTCCAGAGTGTTTGCTCGCGGAAAAAGGCGCGATTTTCTAAGCGCCATTAAAAGAAGTACTTCATATTTCCGGCGATAAAACTGCGGTTTTTATATGGGGCCAGCTTTTCAATTAACGATTACCGTGATTATAGGTTCTTCTGCTTTGTTATTTTTGAGTTGTCGTTCCTTAGCGATTTTCAATAAACGAGTAGTTCATTCAATAAAAACACATCATCACTTCCCATACAATTTACGGGTTTACGCTCGATAAGTGGTATTTTCAATCGTTATGCTGTAAACACGTGGGGTCTTATTCAGAGAGTCACGACGACGTTATCGTCTTGTAAATGTCTTGTAAAACCAAAGACATTAGAAAATGTCAATGACGTGGAAACCGCAAGAGGGTCACTTGATAACGTCGTCGTCGTAACTCTCTGAATGAGGCCCATAGGAGTCGCTCTACGACGTTTTTGGCCGCGACTTGTCAAATAGCAGGCTGTTATGGGAAACGAGAAAAAAATAAAATGTCGTAGCTGCCGACGCGTACGACTACGACAAAAATGCAAAATATTGTAATTTTGTCGTCATCGGTCTTGTTCTTCTTTTTTTTTTTGTTTGTTTACATTCTTTTTGACATTTCAAGTTAGAAATTCATAAAAATTAAAGCTGTCGTTAGTGCATTCTTTTGGCGAAAGTAGAGTGAGGCAATAAAACAATGTGAAGAAAAGAGAAATCCGAGTGTACCTTAAAGAAGTAATTCAGCTCGTCTAAAATTCATCGAAGAAGAAAACGAGGCGCTACGTATGGACAAAAACTACAAGACTGGACACTCGCAAATTCTGTGTACACACTTATGCATTTTTGCTTGAATTTCACTAACACTATTAAAGAAAAGTTTGATTCGCTGCAAAAAACTTGTAGTCTCGCCGTAGAAACTTTGATTCGCTGCAAAAAACTTGTAGCCTCGCCGTAAAAATCTTGTGGCCTCGTTGAGGTGAAAAATTTGTTTTTCGGGGGTGCATTTTGGAAACGTCAAAACAAATAATTAAAAATATTATCCTTTTTATAAGTGTAAAATATATATAAAACATAACTTCCCGTTCCGTATAATGGTAATTATTGTATGCTTCCATATTTTACCCCGTAATGGTTGTTGATTTCTCATTTTTACTTTGGTATAAAGTAGTTGCAAATGCATAGTTGTCTGCCTATTGACAAAAAACATTACGATTTATTTATTTATTTATTTATTTTTATTTATTTATTTTTATTTATTTATTTATTTGTTTATTCAATATGTGTACAAAAAAAGGCCTCAGGGCCTTGTATTAAATGCACTAAAGTACAGGAATTGTTATAGCTAATAATACATCTGACAATTTTATTCGTTAGGTATTGTAATAATAAGTACAAAAAAGAAAAAAAAAAAGGTTAAATATTTTATGTAAATTGTTAGTTTCCACATCCAAAAAGATCCACCACAGACCCCACATCAACAGTCGTGACCGCACGCATCAAAAAGCGCAATATCAAACAGAAACAAGATAGCCACTAGGACAAGACAGGTGTATTCAATCCTATGTTGGGTTAAGGAATTTACAGACTTCGCTTTTGAAGCAGTTTAGAGAGGATGCGCTTTTTATGCGGGCCGGAAGTGTATTCCAGAGTTTGATCCCTCTTATTAGGCCGGAGCGTTCTCTGGCCAGCGTGCAAAATCTGGGAAGGATAAGGTTGACCGAGCGCCTGGAATTGCCACGAGCAAGTTTTTCATGAATATAGCCAGGTACCCCATGACTAATAGTTTTAAAAATTAGGAGAAGAAGCCTGTAATCAAAGAGGGATTTGAGATCCATCCCGATAACAGCTTTTATCAAGTGACCCACATGGTCCCTACGACGCAGCGAGAAAACAAACCTAACAACTGCCCTCATACAAACATTAAGCTTTCCCCAACATACTGAGCTACATCCACCATAAATTTCACAACAGTACAGAAAATGCGGCACTATTAGCGATTTAACTAGTTGCAATCTTGCAGACCGGGGTAAAAAGTGCTGGACGAGGTATAAGCTTCTTAAAGTACAGTAAACCTTTCTACAGACATTAGCAACCTGGTTGTCCCATGAGAGGTCGTCCGTAATGATAATGCCTAGGCTTTTAATAAGTTGATTGTAGGGTATAATAATACCATCATGTTCGATCATGGGAAGTCCTCTAATTTGGGCCCCTCTGTAAACAACCATAACATGCGTTTTACCAGCATTTAGGGTGAGATTATTTAACTTAGCCCAACTGGAGATTGAGCTAAGGTCCTGAGTGATAAGATCAACACCTCGTTCTGCATTAGACCTGTCACAGGATAGCAGTAACTGGACATCATCAGCAAAGATATGCACCAGTGAGTGCTTGACAACGTTTGGAAGATCGTTTATGTATAAAGTGAACAGTAAAGGGCCCAAAATGGACCCCTGGGGCACGCCACTACCCACTTCCAGGGACTCGGAAAGCTTCCCAGAGACGAAAACACGCTGATGTCTATGCGTTAAATACGAGTATATAAGATTGCAAGCCGTGCTAGAAAAGTGAAACTGCTCTTTTAGTTTTGTACACATAATTACCCAATCCACACGATTAAAGGCCTTACTAAAATCTAGAGCAATGAGGAAGGAAAGCGCGTGGCTGTCCAAACTCTGACTGATTTCATCAGTAATGTCGAAAAGTGCAGTCGTAGTGCTGAACTTCTCCCTGAACCCTGACTGATTTCGATAAATTAGTGTTCTATTATCAGCATTCAAAAAGCTTAAGATCTGATTTTTCATTAGAATCTCACAAATTTTAGATAAAAATGGCAAAATGCTAATTGGTCTATGATCCGATAAGACCGTCGGCCTAGAATTTTTTGGAATTGGAATTACTTTGGCGATTTTCCACCCCAGTGGAAAACTACAGGATGTAAGTATGGAATTTACCATTGATAGAATGTTTGTACCTAATACTGGAAAAATCAGCTTGATGAATTTGGGATGAATATCATCGAGTCCCACCGCGTTAGATTGTATAGCCATGAGGGCAGAATAAACTTCATCCATGGAAGCATTTCTAAATGAGAACGCTTGATTACTCTCTGGTAGCAAGGTATCCACGCGAACGCAATTTGCTGCAGAATCATGTAACGAACCGAAGTAGGAATTAAGACTTTCAGGGTTGAATGTGACAGGTCCAGACTTTTTTGAGGTGACCCCAAATCTGCGCGCGCGTCTCCAGAAGTCACCACCATTTTTTATCTCATTAAAGAATTTACTACCATATTCATATTTAGCCTTCTTTATAAGGTGGGTGACTCTATTCCTAATTTTGGTATATTTCTTCCAATTTGTAAGGGAGGGATCAATCTTGAAGACTCTGAACGCAAGGTCACGCATTGACTTTGTTCTGACTATCATAGAAGTAATCCATGGACAAGGGCGATCTTTGGGTACGTAGGAGGTAGTTGGTACGAATGAATTGAATAGGCAAGTCACTGCGGCATTGAGCTCGTGTAATTTCATGTCAACGTCTACTTGGTTATGAAATCGACCTAAGTCGTAGTCATTACAAGCGAGATGTAAACTCCTGATGTTAATATTATTGTAGTCAAAGTACTTAAAGGATGTTTTCTTCTGTTTTATGTTATAGGCCATTGAACAGAAGATGAATGCATGCTTTGAAATGTTAGGAATCCAGAACTGGTCATGAATTATTACTTTATCCCGGTTACCTACTACCAGGTAGTCAAGTAGTGTCTGCGACCCTCTTGCTATGTCGAAATGGGTTGGCATGTGCGGGTTATAGACCAAATCCAGATTAAATTCATTAAAGAAGAGGTTACAGGTACGATTTACTCCGGAATCTAACAGATTGGTGTTGAAGTCACCCATAATGATACTATCGTTGAATTCACTAGAAACCCGAGATAGGACATTGGATAACTCTAGCAGGTCACCCCTAGGCCGGTAGATGATTCCAAGTATGGTGATAGTGTCACCCTGACTTATTTTAACAAAAAGGTATTCAATATCGGATGCCGTGGGGGAACACTCAAGAATGGTCCATTTAAGATTATTCGCTATATATAGCGCAACTCCACCACCACGGGCGTCAACCCTATCATGTCTAATCAGATCGTAACCAGGAACCGCAACCATGTTGTCGCTTATTTCTGGTTTGAGCCAGGTTTCTGACACCCCCACTACATGCAGAAAACAACCTAGAAGTATATGTTTGACTTCCTCAAATTTATCTGGCCTATTAGGGGTAATAATACTCTGCGCATTGAAATGACCGACATTCAACAGTTCTTTTCTATTACATAGAGCCTCTCTCAAGACTGTATTGTCGCTAGCAGCTTGTCCTCTAATGCTATCTAACATGATAGTTTCTACGCTCACAACACGCGACGGCCACGGCAGTGTCCCTATTTGACCCTTCAGAATATGTGGTGGTGGTGTAGAAATGTCTGCAATGTGGAAACTTTAATTGAATTTTTATCTTAAATATATTTATAACCTTGAGATATAATATCATTATTAATAATGAGACCAGCTCGCATGTTTAATATAAGGGCATGGATCAACCATATACTGTACTAGAATGAGTATTTTCGTTGTATTGTAGTGTTCAAGTACTACGGAATTGTTCACAAACTGAACTGTATGAAAATTAAATCAAGTCACAATGGCCTTTAAGATTATATGAATAAGAGTGGCTATGAATGAATAAGAGTACTGTACTAAAATGAGTATTTTCGTTGTATTGTAGTGTTCAAGTACTACGGCATTATTCACAAACTGAACTGTATGAAAATTAAATCAAGTTATAATGGCCTTTAAGATTATATGAATAAGAGCAGCTCCAAAAACAAATACATTTAACAGACGCGTTTCTTTCCTTTTTCCTTCATTTAATGAACTGAAGATCCAGTTCATTAAAAGAACGACGAGGGAAATTTCAGTATGTTCGAAATCACGAACAACTTCATTATATAATCTTTCATACGTAGAGTAATCTGATACGCGTTTCGCTTTCTTTCCCTCCAGTGAACTATACAGGTCCTCATACAAAATTATCTTTCAATTTCATTTATGCCGTTTTTTCGAAATTAGTGAAGTCGGCTACTTTCAAATCACATATAAAATTTCCCTATAACCCACATAGAGACCTGGATAAAACCTGAATAAGTGTCAGTTGTATGGCGAAAATCTATACAGTTCACTAGAACAAAAAGAAAGAAAAACGCAGCTAATATTAAATATTATATGTAAGTGAATGCAAGTGACGTCAGGTGCAAAATTACTGGAACATTAAGTCAGCCTGCGTTTCTACTTTTTTCCGGTTTTCGTATTTACAGCCTTTTTTTATGATAAAGACAGTTCCCCTTCTCACAAATGCGCCGTCTATCGCTCCCTCACTTAGTAATTGCTTGGCTCTTTTCAGCAATCGCTGTGAGTGGGGTGTCAAATTGTCACCCACATATACCCGCGAATCTATGTCGGCTGAAGGTAGAACCTCACTTAGCAGCACTTTTTTCTTCCTGACGTACGCTTTAATTACTTTGTCGCGAACCGCTGCATCGGAGAATGTTACAAGAATGCGGTCTCTTTGTTTGGCCAATCGAAAGCATTGGCTCACATCACCACTGCTGCAGGTAACTCCAAGATGGCTAGCCAAATCGATGATGAACTTCACCAGTTCTGTATCCGGGACGAATGCTGGCACTCCGGCAACCGTAATATCGAATCGCCTGAAACGTTTTTCCAGCCTTTCAATCTCGACTGTGAAGTCTTGATGACTATTTGATGTTATCTCAGAGTTTACCTTAGCTAAGCAGGAAGATATGTCACTTTGACACTGAGCAACCACCGTTTCTACTTTGTTACATCTGCGCTTGAATTCATCACGCATTAATTTGGTTTCATTGCTCAGCTCCACGGATAGCCAGTCTTTGATTTCATTTTTAAGGTTAATGCTCAGGTTCTCTACTTTTTTGTAGACTACGTCCAGGTTAGCAGTAACCGCATCAAGGTTAGTCGAAATTTTGTCCATCGCTTTCTCTAATCGCTTCAGCGAAGATATGGGCCCATTTGGAGAAGTAACACAACCAACGCAGTGCCAGTTTGATGCATCACCGAGAGACGTAAGAATATTGAGTGTGGCTGCATCAATTTTAGCGCACTTTAAATGGTACCATTTGAGACAGCTATCACACATAATTACATGGTTTCCCAGGGCTTTGTCGCAGCAACGAGGATAGTTTGATGGAGCGCCTTTGGAGTCCGCCATTTTGAAGTGTAGTAAAGTTTTTCACAACCAAAGTAAGGTAACAGATAGCCAGTATAACTATCTGCACAGTCCCGAGAACACGAGGAAGATTAAACCCTACTATTACCAAGATTACTAATCCGTACTTGTGAAACAATTTATAGATATACGACAACGAAATTACTCAGAAATTAAACTGAAAGTATGTAAAACAAGCGAGCGGGAAAAAATGTGATCTTACTCGTAAGGCATGGCGTTGCCAGATCTTATAGATTTATCTCTTAGATTTATAACTCCAGAATGGTGTTATTTTTTTTTAATTTGTTTTCTAATATTTTTGAAAATTAAGTATTGTTAAACATTGTTAATGCACTTGGGGGGTCAAACATCCGTTGGCACCTACCATTTTAGGTTTGGGAAACTTCACCACCTTTGTTTATATATGGTGAAATTTATATTTTAAAAGCCAATGGCTTTGGCTATACGCAGTATCTTTTGAAAGGGTTTCACTCAGTTCGTGGGAGATAAAGATGAGGAAGAAAGAGAAAAGTCTACACTCTATTATCGAATGTAAAGAATTTTTGAAACGAAAATAGACCCTGCTTCTATTTCTTCTTGCGATTTTTTGCACGCACATAAGTAAGCAGTTGTCAATCGAAAGAAGAGCAACGCAGTTCGCCGAACGCGTGTTCATATTTTCTCTCACTCTGGCCAACATTTGGATATTCATTAAATTTCACACACACTTTGTCATCACATGTTTACGACTGTTGAAACCAAATGAGAAACCACAGTGTGTAGCCACCGATGGTATGGAAAGACTAGTAGTGAAACCGTTTGAAAAGATATGCGCTTAGCCAAGCTGATTTGATAACTAACTGAATCCGTGGTGAAACATGAAACAGCTGATTTTTTTAACATACTGAAAGACAGAAACAAGAACAACAATATGGTTGCTCTCACGTATAGTGTACATGAATTCAACAGTTCATAAAAAATAGACGTCAAACCGATTTTTGAAGCGGCGAATTCGAGAGTGTCCAGTCTTGTAGTCTTTGGTATGGATACGAGCACACTGCAGAGTTTTTGTCGGCCGATAGTTTGTTTACGTTCTCAATCAGCATGGAGATATATGGAAGTGCGCACACTACAACGACTCGCTACGAGCACACAAAAAACTTGGATGTGCATCAGTTTTGCGTTCAAACTGTCTTTCGATAGCTTAATGTGCATGGTAGTCAATTAGAGTGCGCACACATACAGATTGTTTTTGTTGCCGACTTCTTGCAATAGAGAGCGCACAATTCGCTTGTTTTGTTATCAGCGAATTCTTATGAATTCTAGAGAATTGAAGATATGAAATTTTTGCTTCGTGTTTTTCAAACGGTGTCGTTTTCGGAGAATTCTTAAGAAATAATAAGAGTTTATGCGACGCAGAATGTAAATATAATAAAATAAAAAATATAAATATAAAAAAATTTATTATATAAGGAAATTTGCGAAATAACAATCAAACAAAAAAAATATTCAAAGGCTTAAATATACGACTTCCCGGAATCGCTAATCGTGTTGTTGTTTTTGTTGTTGTTGCTTGTGATGGATATCCCAACAACAACAGAAACATCTGCTCTCCCCTGGTTTCTGAAAAGTAATAAAGCAAAACATGTAATTAATCCACATAATTTTGTGGAAAATAACAAACTAGAGGTCATTAGCTTTCACAGCTGTTTTTTGTCGCCATAATCGGTGCAGATTAGAAGAAAACTAAGAAATTGGAAAAAACTAATGAAAAATATACAGGGTGTTTCGCATAAGAGGGTACAAACGACTAGGACGTGTAGACTGAGTCGAGACAAGATCAAAATAGTATGGGAGGGAACTCAATTGCTCTCTGTTTAGGCGGGAGGTACCATTTTCTAAAAACCCGACTTAAAATCGAAAAAAAATTATTAAAACAACGGTGATACATATATAAAATAGAAAGCCAACTATTGGTTGGCTCAGCCAAGGTTGCTCCGCAACATCCTTTTTTAATTAGGTTTCTTTCCGAGTAAATTGAAAATTACGAAGCACATCCTTCCTTTAAATACCAATTTCTTGGGTACTTGTGTTTTGTTACTGGCGCAAAAATATCCAAGAAGACTGATATGGGGAGAATATCTCAATCTGCAATTGCGGAATGTTCCGTCCGATACGAATGTGAGCCGTCAGATTTCAAGCATAATTTTGACCCCAAATACGAAGGTGTTTGCAATCTGCTATAGCAAACGAGTTGGAACATTCATTTAAATACAAATGGTGCGTTTATTTGAGAAGTGGTTTATATTTTTTAATTGTAATATTGTCAAATATAAGATAAGAAAATTATAACCATACAATAGATCAAAAATATCGTTATTTTCAGCTTGACCAAATTTAACTAATCGACTTCTTTCTGACATCATTATTGAATAGATTTTAATGCGTATTTTACTTCAATTTTTTCATTTTAATTGCAGTTCTTTCAAGTGCATAGTTCAGAGTGCGATAGTGTACTATATTCTGCTCAAAAAATAAAGGAACGTGGTGTAATCATACGTACATTTAACATATATTTACTAGATAATATAAAGCTGTCTGTAAAATTTAGCTAACCCCAGAAATTAATGCAAAATACAACAAAAATTGTAACACTAAAAAAAAACATACAATAATACCTGGCGGTAATATATAAATACATTGTGGCAATTTATTTACCTACTATAGGTCTCTAACACATCAAAAAAATATGACAAAACTCTTAAAGATTAACATATGGACGAATATTATTAGAGCTTGATTGTGTAAACTTATACATGATAATTTAAAAACGGAAAAGTTAGTATGTATGTATTTTTTCAAAAATAACAAGCATAAAAAACAGAAATAAAAAGTGTTGAATGCACCACGTTTCCTTTAACAGCAATTAAAAAAAAAAACAAAAATGCAATGATACAGACAGCATTGAAAAGTGGAGAAAGTTGGTCGTGAATTTAACGCAACAGAAAACAATAAGAAGTCGTGCCCCCTTTTCATCATTTGTCGCTGCTGGTTCACTAACGTGAAGGAAGAAATATTCCTGGGTAACACTTCCTACAAGCTCTCTCAACGTTCCTTGCAGCGTATAAATACTTTCAACAATACTCAGCTAATTAACAAAAAAAAAATAGAAGGATAGCGTAATAGACAATCGATTCGTAATAGACAATGTCTGAACTAGGAAGCGTTGACGAAGGGATATCGGGCAGAAGTAAGTATTCAGTTCTTTGTTAATTCAAAATATATCCCTTTTAAAATTGTCGTACAATATATCTTGTAAATCTGGAGGTAATTTTTATTAGCAACTAGCTTGCCCGTTGTCCGACTTTGCTGGGCGGCCTTCTGTTTACCACATTCACTTACACCTTTCCATCATCCGTCTTTTAAATGCTTTAGAATAGAAAATACCTACAATATTGCTTTATTTGCTTTACATTCCTTTTAATTAATAAAATTATTACCGTAAAAAATTACGCTCCCCAAAACTACGCGATGTAGTTTTACCATTATTGTAATTTTTGTCACACCCTCTGGAACCATTTATGGGAGTAATTTTCCAAAATCCGATTATAGTAAACCTTTGCAGTGCACAACTAATAAACATGCAAAATTTTATAGTTTCCAGAGTATGGCTATTTTAAATCTTGCTACTCCTATTTCTACCAGTTGGAAGCAGATGTTTTCAAGTGCGTTCCTAGTGCACCTCTACAATGTAAAACCAATCACCATGTAAAATTTCAACTTCCTAGTCCTCATAGTTTTCAAATTATGGCTATTTAAGACATTGTCACGTCTCCTTCGAATTTCAGGTTTTTTTGGTCGTACGAACCAGCTCCGGACTATTATGAATAAATCTAAATAAAAATGTCCAAATTTTTCCAGCAGTTCTCAACTAATGCGATGACAAACAAACAACAATTCATTTTTATATATAAGAGTAGAAATAAAATAGTAGAGTATATAGTGAATAGCATAATACTTGAGTGACGAAATTAGTGTAGCTGATTTTTCTGAGAATGCGGTCAAGTTAACGAGTATGCAATTGAATACTTAAAGGACTAGGAAGCAATTCTTTCATCAAGAACAATTACTTTTTTTATACTTTTATTTTCCCAGCTGTAAATGCTCACATTTCTTACATTTTTAAAAGTAATAAATATTTTTGTAATATTTTTGTTAGAAATCTTAGCATATTGGCATCTTTTATATGTAGAATTTGTGTTGCTGAAAGTAAGCCCGTTTGTTGTACGGAAAGCACAAGTTAAAAATAATTTCCTCTAAGAACGTGCTGGTTGGGCGGTGCCCAAGCTGGGTGATTTTAGCCAAAATCCGAAAACGGATGGCCGGCTGTAGCCGAAAGTCATAGGTGTACTGATAACATATGTTTGAAAGTAGTATAAGTCCATTTTTCCATATGTTGAGATATTTAGCTTGCATTTATGTTAAAGAATATAAACGATTTTTTAGCTCCAAATTGACCTATACCACTTTCATTAATAACATAATATGAGAATTAAAAACAATAGGAAATGGACATATTTTTATACTACACATTGGCTTTACTGAAATAAACCTAAATTAGGGTGTCCTTTCAGATTCGCCCCAAAAATTGCGAAACCTTTTTATCATGAAGATAGTTTTTTGTCAAATATCCAATCCTCTGTAACTTCGGAGTAAATATAAACAAACTCTTGATGAGGACATAAAGCAACAGGTGTAAAGAGTTCTTCAAAATAGTGCATTGCTTGTAACAGAGATTGTTTATAACATATGTTTATTGGTTACTGAAGGCGGTGTAATGGCCCTGGGAGGACAAAAATTATTGCAATAGGGTCTGCCTCAGTCTAAAAACTCCGAAGAAAAATTAATAAATAAAGATTATGTAAGAGAATCATCTATTAAAGAAAAAGCTCGATCAGTGTTAAACAAAAGTGAATTAACAGATCAAATAAATAACACCGGTCAAATAATTTTCTTGGATGCTCCTGGTGGAACGGGTAAAATTTTCTTATTAATTTGCTTCTAACAAAATAAAGAGTAGCCTTGGCTGTAGCATCATCTGGCATTGCTGCTACTCATTTGGTATGGAGGCGGGACAGCAATATGTTCAGAAACGCCGATATGCAATATCGCAAAACAGCATTATGGCTGCTGATAGGTTCGCGTATGTCTTAAGTCTTCACTTCTATGGTACTGCTGGTAGTCCATAAAAAGACTTTCTCTCAAAAAAATATGAGGTTTTATTTGCGAGATGACGGTCATTTGGTCAGTTTTCTGAGCTGATTTTGCGAGTAGATGACAGCGTTTACCCAACAGTTGATGGGAAGGATGATATTCCATTAGGGTTGGGTAGCTAATAACTTTAAAGAACTAATTGAGAAGATTTATCCAAATATCGGCGACATCGCGAATATTCTTGGAATAACTATGCGAACGTTTGATCTTCACTCCACAAAGGGCTGCTATTATTAACGATATGTTGCTCAGATCGGATCAACGGAAATAGAATATATGTCCCTGGATTCGGTATTGAACACCGATGATACTCTTCATTACCCTGTGGAATTTTACTCTTTAAATTCTCTAAACCCTTCAAATCTCCCGACCTACAAACTTCTTCTCAAGTCTTGTCCAGTAATGTTGCTGAGGAATCTTAATTCACCAGAAGTTTGCAATGGCACAAGACTTCAATTTAAAGCACTTCACAAAAATGTAATGGAGGCCATAGTGTATACTGGTTGAGGCATAACTTTGGCACCATCCGACTATCCATTTGAATTTAAGCGACATATTTTCCACTGAGCTTGTTTCGCGATGACTATTAATAAATCTCAAGGCCAGACACTCCAGATTACAGGTATTGACTTATCAGAAAATTGTTTCTCACACGGTCAGTTTTATGTTTCATGCTCCAGAGTAAGCTCACGTAGCAATCTGATAATATGTGCGCCTGATGGAACGACTACTAATGTAGTGTACAAAGAAGTACTTAGCTAAAAGTGAGTTTCTTTAATAAGTAGTATATTTGTTTATGTGTTTAAAGATACTCATATAATCACTTAAAAACGTTGTCTAAAAATATTTTTAATTGTTTTTCTTACAGATAACCCTCGGTTTACGCCGGTTCGATTTAAGCCGATTCCACAATTACCCCGGTGCGTAATTCGTGTTCAAGCCGGCACCTATCACAATAACGTCGCTGCGCAGTACTCCAGTTTCGTATTTACACAGATACTTTTGTATAATAGACTTCGTTCCGTTTTAGTAACTAATTTTCAGGCTTAAGAGTTATGAAAAGGACTTTGGAATCGAAATACAAACGTAAAAAAACATCATCGCATCAATTCAACCATATTCAGAAGTTCTTCAAGAAAAAAAACAAAGCTAGATTCTTTTATCCAAAAAATTTAAGATATCTTAAAATACGAAATTTAATGTCTCTTCAAAACATCAACTTTCTGTGTTAATAAAATACATTTTAGAAAAGAAATTTATTTATCTACAATGTTTATTAAACAAAAATTTTATTCTCTACAATGTTTCGCCATTTTTCGGGTAGAACCATGATGTCATCGGTGAAGAATTCCTTGGGTTCTGGTTGGAAAAAGTAAATCAAGTGGCTTTCACAGGCTTCTTTTGAAAACAGCCATTCAGAGAGTTCTACAGAGTTCGGAACAATTGGTAGGTTGAGGGTGCTATGTCTGCACTATATGGTAGATGCATCAAAACTTTCCAATTAAACTCGTCATTTTTGACGGATCATCAAAGAAGTGTGTGGTCGAGCGTTGTCATGGTGGAAGACAACACCTTTCCTATTAGTCAATTCTGGACCTTTCTTTCAGTTGCTTGGCGTAGTCCCTCTTGTTGTTCACAATAGAGTTGAGAATCACGTGTTCGACCAACTGGAAGTAGCTCATGGTGGATGATTCTCTTCCAGTTCCACCATGTGTCAATCCTGGCTTTGCGAACGTTTGTGACCGCTCTCAATCCCTTTCCCACGATATTTGACGCTGCCAATTATCATACGTGACCCATTTCTCATCACCAGTTATGACACGTTTCAAAAAAGGCTCGATTTCATTGCGTTTCAGCGTCGCATCGCAGATATTAATTCTTTCTATCATGTTTTTCTTGTTCTCGCTTTCTCGCTCAACTCATTAAGATCCCATATATCGAGCTTCTTTTGTTAGCCAGCCTTGTGGGAATGGTTTAACAGTTTTATCTTGATAATAGATAATATCAGATAATAAATAATATCTTGAACAGTTCTGTGATCAATGCCTAGTTCCATACCAATATCGACACTGCTGATATGCTTATCTTTATGGACTTTTTCAAGAATTTCATCAGCTTTTCTAATGATTAAAATTACCAGAACGAAGGCGAGCGAACCATTTCCGCGCAGCAGATTTTTATAAAGCACCTTCACAGTAGATAGAACAAATGTTTTCACAATCCTGCGCAATTTTTTTCCCTTTGTCGTAGTAATACTGCAAAAGATAGCGCCATTTTTCATTATTTTTCTCCATTTTCAAACGTAAACAACTTTTCAACGAAGAAGAACGTTATGCTTCCGCCTCTTCATATCAAACTCGGATTAATGAAAAACTTCGTAAAGGCTTTGGACAAAACCAGTGAAGCATTGAAGTAACCTGCAGACCTTTCTATCCTAGACCTAATTTCCCGATTGTCAGATGCCAAAATAAAAGAAGGCTTATTCGTCGGCCCGCTGATACGCAAGTTGTTCGCTATATATTATGCGATTATTATATGTTATACTCACCTAACACCAGGCGAAAAAGCGACAGGGCGGTAATTTCAAGATGTTTTTCATGGGTTTCTCGGAAATAACAGAAATCGAGGATACAAAAGCCTAATAGAAAAGTTACTAAATTAAAAAAATTGGTAAGAGTGTGGCGGATTGGATATGTACGCCTAAATATTTTTTTTTATGAATTATATTTATAAGTTCTAAATTTCTATTAAGAGGAGCGCCAATGTCATTGAAGATCCACTTGTACTCTAATCTAGACTTCTTCCCGAAAACTTCTTCTTCTTGGGGGCTGTAAGCGTCGAGCATTGGAAAAGATTCCGCCAGAAAATTATGGCAATTGATAAGCGGTATAAAGAAAACTGGGGCGGCTATGATGGCGGACTCTTGCTGGAGTTCGATTAGGGAAACACCAACCAATTTATATAAACGAAGAAGCACAAATAAAAATCATTTTTAATTTAAAAACTTTATTTATAATTATTTTCAAAATTTAGTTGAAGAAAGTGTTTTTGGTGAGTGATTACACTGGCCGACAGCCATTTTGTAACTGGATGTTTGACAGCATATTCTAAAGGATTGTGGTCCGCTGATTCTAAAAATGATAAAATAAAAAAAATGAAACGTGCCGTTTTCGAGATAATAGTTTTTGAAATTTTTGGCGACTTTACGTTAAGGTCCATCCACTTGAAGAGCTACTACAGCTGACATATGTAACCGATCCGATTACAACTAAGATTACATTAAAGGGGAAGGATGCACGCATATGTGGATGCCTGCACATTTGCAGGAATTTTAAGCCTAATATCAAAAAAATCTGTACAGAAATGGTTTCTTGATGCGCGTTAAAGTACATTTAGTGCTTTTCGCAAAAATTTACAAATATTGTGGCAATTGATCATCACTCACCAAAAAATACTAAATTTTGGAAATAAAGATAAATAATTACTTTTAAAATTAAAATGATTTTATTTTATTGTGCTTCTTCGCTTATATAAATGGGTTGGTCTAGTCAAACTCCAGCAACTCAAGCTGTATTTGCTTCCGTCGACGAATAAGCGCCATTAATGTGGATCGTAAAATTCATCGAGCTCATTAAAGATTCCCGTTATATCCAGGAAATAACCTATTCCTTCATCTACAGTAAAATATTTTTCGTTTGACTTGCTGCTGTAACCTTTACAGCAGATGCTAAGTATCAGAATTGTTGCAGTCGCGA
Source organism: Myopa tessellatipennis (assembly GCA_943737955.2). NCBI lineage: Eukaryota > Metazoa > Arthropoda > Insecta > Diptera > Conopidae > Myopa > Myopa tessellatipennis. The sequence continues at coordinate 1,913,979 of OX031317.1, read as the reverse complement.
TGCATGTAATTCTGCCTCGTCTTTGTTTAGATTCAGATCTATAACCCAATCATTCAATTCAGACTGTGTTATGAGGTGTATTCGCTGTGGGTTGGAACTGCTTTCAGTTGTGAGCTGTTGAAGAAATTTCGCTCTGTCTTGCTGAACTGGGACATACATATAGTATAGGAACTGGCAGAGATGCTGAATGTGATATTGTCTTCGTTACTGTTGCAACATCAGCATAGCTTATGCGACCATTTTTAGTCCTATCAATACTATTCCATTTAGTTAAACAAATATAGCAATCAGTTTCGTGATTTATAGGCTCCCTCCACACCATTGGCTTTCCAAATGTAAGATGCCTTTTACATCCAGCAAGCCAATTGTGAAGGTTTGTTCTGCAAGAACTACAAAATACATGAGGCACCCAAACTTCATCTTACAGAAATCTTTACAGGAAATCCAATATAGTATTAGGTGTACAAATAAGTTTCCTCGGTTTTTTATAAAAAGTTAGGAATTTATTGTGAAGGAACAGTACATTACGTTTTATTCAAAGTATTTTCCATCATTTGCCACTACTTTTCCCCATCTTTCTGAAACATTCGGATACCCCGTCGAAAAAACTCTTCATCTTTTGACGCTATCCACAAATCTACACAATTTTTGGTGTCTTCATATGATGTGAAGCGCTGCTCAGACAGACCATGTGCCATCGACCGGAACAGGTGATAATCAGAAGGGGCTAAGTCTGGTGAATACGGCGGGTGTGGTAAAACTTCCCAGTTGAGTGTTTCCAAGTATGTTTTTACCGGTGCCGCAACATGTGGACGAGCATTATCGTGTAAAAGAATAATTTTGTCGTGTCTGGAGTAGTAATGGGTGCGTTTTTCCTTAAGTGCCCGACTCATTTCATTTTTCATTTATTATAAATCTCATCAATTGTGTTCGGTAGAGAGCTCCAGTAATGGTTTCGCTTGGTTTGAGCAATTCATAATACACGACACCAAGCTGATCCCACCAAATACACAGCATGAGTTTTTTTCCATGAATATTCGGCTTAACTGTCGATGTTGATGGTTCGCCGGGCTTAACCCATGACTTTCTCTTCTTTGGATTATTGTAGTGAATCCATTTTTCGTCACCAGTGACTATACGATGCAAAAAACTATTTTTTATACGATCCCAACGATTTTAAACCATGTGAAATTGCTTGTTGAGTCACTTGTAATGTAAGTGCAAGTTCTTTTTGCGTTTGGGACGAATCTTCCTCCAATAATACTTCTAATTCCATGTCTTCGTACACTTTCGGCCTTCCACTGCGTTCTTTGTCCTTCACGTCAAACTCACTGTTCTTAAACTTTTGAAACCATTCCCGACAACTTCTCTCACTTAAAGCAGCTTCACCATATGCTTCTAGAAGCAATCGATGCGCCTCAGCTGCAGATTTTTTCAAATTAAAGAAGTAAATCAAAAGTTCCCGCAAATGATACTTATTCGGCACAAAACTTGACATTTTTGCAGGAAAAAAATTACGTGATGCTGATACGGAATCACTAGTACTTTAAGGTTATGGTGTTGCCGGATGACGAAACTTGGGATATTACGTTTTACATCTGACAATTTCTCCATAACCTTCTGGTGGGTCCATCTTTTGACAAACCGCGGATTTGTACACCTAATATAAATATGCCATTTTTAAAACCTCTGTAATTTTATTTTGCTTAATTTCCGTTTTATACTATATAGGCCGCAAACATAGCAAAATTAAATCAACGAAAACAAAAACACCGCGAAGAAGCACAATAAAATAAAATCATTTTAATTTAAAAAGTAATTATTTATCTTTATTTCCAAAATTTAGTATTTTTTGGTTAGTGATGATCAATTGCCACAATATTTGTAAATTTTTGCGAAAAGCACTAAATGTACTTTAACGCGCATCAAGAAACCATTTCTGTACAGATTTTTTTGATATTAGGCTTAAAATTCCTGCAAATGTGCAGGCATCCACATATGCGTGCATCCTTCCCCTTTAATGTAATCTTAGTTGTAATCGGATCGGTTACATATGTCAGCTGTAGTAGCTCTTCAAGTGGATGGACCTTAACGTAAAGTCGCCAAAAATTTCAAAAACTATTATCTCGAAAACGGCACGTTTCATTTTTTTTATTTTATCATTTTTAGAATCAGCGGACCTAACTAAATTTTGAAAATAATTATAAATAAAGTTTTTAAATTAAAAATGATTTTTATTTGTGCTTCTTCGTTTATATAAATTGGTTGGTGTTTCCCTAATCGAACTCCAGCAAGAGTCCGCCATCATAGCCGCCCCAGTTTTCTTTATACCGCTTATCAATTGCCATAATTTTCTGGCGGAATCTTTTCCAATGCTCGACGCTTACAGCCCCCAAGAAGAAGAAGTTTTCGGGAAGAAGTCTAGATTAGAGTACAAGTGGATCTTCAATGACATTGGCGCTCCTCTTAATAGAAATTTAGAACTTATAAATATAATTCATAAAAAAAAATATTTAGGCGTACATATCCAATCCGCCACACTCTTACCAATTTTTTTAATTTAGTAACTTTTCTATTAGGCTTTTGTATCCTCGATTTCTGTTATTTCCGAGAAACCCATGAAAAACATCTTGAAATTACCGCCCTGTCGCTTTTTCGCCTGGTGTTAGGTGAGTATAACATATAATATATAGCGAACAACTTGCGTATCAGCGGGCCGACGAATAAGCCTTCTTTTATTTTGGCATCTGACAATCGGGAAATTAGGTCTAGGATAGAAAGGTCTGCAGGTTACTTCAATGCTTCACTGGTTTTGTCCAAAGCCTTTACGAAGTTTTTCATTAATCCGAGTTTGATATGAAGAGGCGGAAGCATAACGTTCTTCTTCGTTGAAAAGTTGTTTACGTTTGAAAATGGAGAAAAATAATGAAAAATGGCGCTATCTTTTGCAGTATTACTACGACAAAGGGAAAAAAATTGCGCAGGATTGTGAAAACATTTGTTCTATCTACTGTGAAGGTGCTTTATAAAAATCTGCTGCGCGGAAATGGTTCGCTCGCCTTCGTTCTGGTAATTTTAATCATTAGAAAAGCTGATGAAATTCTTGAAAAAGTCCAGAAAGATAAGCATATCAGCAGTGTCGATATTGGTATGGAACTAGGCATTGATCACAGAACTGTTCAAGATATTATTTATTATCTGATATTATCTATTATCAAGATAAAACTGTTAAACCATCCCCACAAGGCTGGCTAACAAAAGAAGCTCGATATATGGGATCTTAATGAGTTGAGCGAGAAAGCGAGAACAAGAAAAACATGATAGAAAGAATTAATATCTGCGATGCGACGCTGAAACGCAATGAAATCGAGCCTTTTTTGAAACGTGTCATAACTGGTGATGAGAAATGGGTCACGTATGATAATTGGCAGCGTCAAATATCGTGGGAAAGGGATTGAGAGCGGTCACAAACGTTCGCAAAGCCAGGATTGACACATGGTGGAACTGGAAGAGAATCATCCACCATGGGCTACTTCCAGTTGGTCGAACACGTGATTCTCAACTCTATTGTGAACAACAAGAGGGACTACGCCAAGCAACTGAAAGAAAGGTCCAGAATTGACTAATAGGAAAGGTGTTGTCTTCCACCATGACAACGCTCGACCACACACTTCTTTGATGATCCGTCAAAAATGACGAGTTTAATTGGAAAGTTTTGATGCATCTACCATATAGTGCAGACATAGCACCCTCAACCTACCAATTGTTCCGAACTCTGTAGAACTCTCTGAATGGCTGTTTTCAAAAGAAGCCTGTGAAAGCCACTTGATTTACTTTTTCCAACCAGAACCCAAGGAATTCTTCACCGATGACATCATGGTTCTACCCGAAAAATGGCGAAACATTGTAGAGAATAAAATTTTTGTTTAATAAACATTGTAGATAAATAAATTTCTTTTCTAAAATGTATTTTATTAACACAGAAAGTTGATGTTTTGAAGAGACATTAAATTTCGTATTTTAAGATATCTTAAATTTTTTGGATAAAAGAATCTAGCTTTGTTTTTTTTCTTGAAGAACTTCTGAATATGGTTGAATTGATGCGATGATGTTTTTTTACGTTTGTATTTCGATTCCAAAGTCCTTTTCATAACTCTTAAGCCTGAAAATTAGTTACTAAAACGGAACGAAGTCTATTATACAAAAGTATCTGTGTAAATACGAAACTGGAGTACTGCGCAGCGACGTTATTGTGATAGGTGCCGGCTTGAACACGAATTACGCACCGGGGTAATTGTGGAATCGGCTTAAATCGAACCGGCGTAAACCGAGGGTTATCTGTAAGAAAAACAATTAAAAATATTTTTAGACAACGTTTTTAAGTGATTGTATGAGTATCTTTAAACACATAAACAAATATACTACTTATTAAAGAAACTCACTTTTAGCTAGGTACTTCTTTGTACACCACATTAGTAGTCGTTCCACATATTGCTACGTGATTGCGTCCATGATGATGCGGTAACTATTGTCCAGCTAATTGTCATATAGACTTCAACGAGTCAAAGTAAGGAATACTTATTTCCATTATAAGCGTTTAAGTGCTGAGGTTCTTCAAGGGTCAATACTTGGACCGCTTTTATTTCGTCGGTATGTTTTAAATTTAATGAATGAAAATGGACTAATGCTGTTGATTAATCCTGCAAAATCACGTGTACAATCAAATGCCTATTCATAAATTTTAAAAAAATTTATCTGATCTGCAAATACTAGGACGGTCCGATAAGTACTGTCAATTTTAGCCGAATCGGACTCCTAGTTTTGTTTTGACCTCGTTTATTAGAAAAATGGAAAATGAGCAATATCGGTCGGTAATTTGATTGTTGTTTTTAGAAGGGACATCGCGCAGTGAAATCAAAGAGCGTTTGGATGCTGTGTGCTTGAATTTCCCTTCCAAAAACAAGAATCGAACCACGTATTTCGGTATCAAACGCACACACAAGCCTAGATGAACATTTCAAAGCACTTATCTACTATTGCAATCTGGTGGATAAACCCCTAAAATCATATTTTTAGCATAGACTATCCAATATACATTTTAAGCCTGTGCAAAAAATAACCAAAATAACAGCCTGTGCAGTAATCAAATCCAGCAATGACAGAATCCTATATACATTTTAAGCCAAAAAAACACCCTGTTAAACTATCAAATCTTTTTTTATTTTTTACAAAAACAAGAACTACTCGATTGAATGCATTTATTAGGCTCTGATCACATTTGGGTTAAATCAACCAAATGGGTAAAACGTTGTTGTTGCTTATGAGCAAAAAGGGAAAATGAACTCTCTCTCATGAGAGAATGATAAGTTAGATATACGCAGGTATCTAGTACCCTTCCTTTTAACATTGCTTTTTATTAAAAATTAAAAAATTACGGTGGTGCATGTACCCACCGTATACATATATGGATATTAAGCAGTGCTGATATTCATACTGATTTATTGAAAGCTCAAAATAAAATATAGATTTTTTGTTTTTCAGAATATAATGTAGGAGGCATGGAAAACACCAGTAGAAGTGACTTCGAGACCAAAGGTTCGCTTGCTATTTCTTCTCTAATGACCAAACTTTTTTAAATTAAAATGGATTACTCATTCTAAGGTCCACAAGGACAAGTGGAGCAGGAATTAGCCACAAAGATGTTGCAAATACAGTCGAAACGATTTTATTTAGACGTAAAACAAAATCGGCGGGGACGATTTATAAAAGTTGCCGAGGTTAGTATCCAAATATTTGATTCCATATTTTTGCAATCATGAGTATCCATGAATTGAGTGAATACGTGTTCCTATAGTAAACCAGTAAGAAAGTTATATTCGGCCTGGCTGAATCTTAGATACCCTACACCTAAAAGTTTTGCAAAATGTGATGAAGCTAGGGTGTGGCGGGGGTGGCAGTCCACTCTGGGCGGCACAATGTCGGGGGCGGCAGTTGTGGAAATCAAGTAGGGACTTATTGAATTCTAGACATTTTTGGGGCTACAAGTTGATTAACCGTCCCGGGCTCCATGAGACCTAGCTACGCCTCTGTATAAATAGTAGGCGTGGTCATTACCTTTTTCAAAACAAAATAACTAGCTTAGTTGTTTTATTATTGTGTTCATTTAAACTTTATTTCCGTGGTAATAAACTTGTTTTCATACTGCTATACTGTATATGTAGTGTAAAAGTGGGCGGACCGCACCCAGTTTTGATGTGATAATGTTTTTTTGTAAAACAAGTTGTTATCTAAAGTTTTATTCAGGAAGTTTATATATTTAACAATATAACCCTCTTTTGCCTGTGTAACCTAAAAGTGGGCGGATCACGCCCATATTTGGCATATTAACGGATAATGCTACTCTATACCCAGGAAAAACATTTTGTTGTAATAGCTCAAAAACGAACGCTGATATCACATTTTTAATAAAAAGTAGTCGTGGTCGTGGACCGATTTTGCCCATTTTCAATACCAACCTGCACACCACAAGAAACAATGTTTATGCTACTAAAAGTTGACAACGAGAATTGCCCTGTAAAAAAACAAAAAAGTAAAATTGTAGTACATTTTTAAAATTTTATCTATGACTGTAAGTCTATGACCCACCCATTTGATTGTGTGTAACCTAAAAGTGGGCGGATCACGCCCATATTTGGCATATTAACGGATAATGCTACTCTATACCCAGGTATAACATTTTGTTGTAATAGCTCAAAAACGAACGCTGATATCACATTTTTAATAAAAAATAGGCGTGGTCGTGGACCGATTTTGCCCATTTTCAATATCAACCTGCACACCACAAGAAACAATGTTTATGCTACTAAAAGTTGACAACGAGAATTCCCTGTAAAAAAACAAAAAAATAAAATTGTAGTACATTTTTAAAATTTTTCTATGACTGTAAGTCTATGACCCACCCATTTGATTTTTAATTTTTCGCATAGGGCCTGTCAGGTTGCAAATTCGTTATTTTTTTGCATTGAATTATTTATCAATTTAATAATAGAAAATGATATTATTTCTATGTAAATAATGACATATTATGTATTAAACAAAGATTGGAGCAGATGGAAGACGAAGTCAAGTTTATTTGGCTCTATCTACAGCCGCAGAATTCAGAGATCATTTATCAACTTTCAGTGATTACTATGCCTCACTTGGTAATTACATATATTACTATGTGTGTATATTCTTTCTTAATTTTACTCTAATTGAGTTTGATTGCAGGACCGCCTAATCCTGACAATGTGCCAGAGGACGGGAAACTAAAATCTGAAATGATGGTAAAAGATAACAGACGTTATTATTTAGACTTGAAAGAAAACTCGCGTGGACGTTTCTTACGGGTATGTAGTAGTACAGTGTTTTAATTTATTAGCATTAGTATAAAATAAATAACATAATTTTTTAGGTATCTCAGACAATTACCAGAGGGGGACCAAGGTCTCAAGTTGCTATACCAGCGCAAGGTATGATCGAATTTCGTGACGCCTTGACCGATTTACTTGAAGAGTTTGGCACTAATGATGGCGGGTAGGTTGAATAAAGCAGAAAAGGTGTGGTTCAATCGCTTTAGCAAAAATATAGTTAATATTCAAATATGATTTATTTTCGATATTCACTTGACTGAAGTCAATCGGAAATTTACCTGTATTTATTACCTATATTGTGTTGATTTGGCCTTTAGCTGAATGTAAATATCGAAATTAAATTTGATAAGTATTTTCCTTGCCATGGTTCAGCAGCAAAAATATAAATAAAAGATTTCGAGTTTGATATTAGCTAATACAGTTTTGAATAATATAAAATGTGTTTGGTCATTAATTAAAATGTTTGTTATTAGTTAATGGGATTATGACTCACGCGTTTATATCATAAAAAATACAAAAATTAAGTTAAAATCTAATTTAGGTTTAAGGGTGAACTTCCAGAAGAACGTCACATGAAGGTAGATAATAAAAATTTCTACTTTGATATTGGTCAAAACAATCGTGGCGTTTACATGCGGATAAGCGAGGTAAGTTACTAAAAAAACTGTTTATTCACAATTTATTGTTACTAAACATGTTATATGTACATACTAGGGCTGAAGATCCCGAATGCTTTTTGTAATCCCGGTATTTTCGGTATTGAGAATTAGAATCCCTTACCAGTACGTCCATGTTGTTGTTTAGTATATATACTAGGTATACTAGGGTATACTTATTGATCTACCTTAGTACTGACATAAGTTTTTATTTCTAATTGGATCACTCTAATGATATTTACTTTGCTGTTTGCTGATCTATTTTTTATCAGTATAGCCTTATGTAGATTATGTTAGGCTAGGTTAGTGAGCTTGTGGCAATTGCGCTAATAATAAAGATGTGCGAGCATGCAATACCCTGATCTTTTATTTACCGCGCCATCGTTGCACCTTGGAATCGGGGATGGGACCTTCTGAATGCCGATCTGGTGCTCGTGTAGTCTTCTTCGTCTGCGTCACTTCCTGAATCGATTTATTACTGTCTAATGTCTATATATTTAAATAAGAGTAAGCTACAGCTGCAGAAGTTGTAATTGGATACAACAACTGTTGTAATTGGGTACAGGACCGGGGATTATATGTAGTGCTGTTTAACATACAAAACAACATACAAAATTTAATTTAATAATTTAATTCTTAATTTAATTTCTGTTACTCTTTTTATATAACCAGGTGAAAAGTAATTTCCGCACTGCTATTACCGTACCCGAAAAATGTTGGACTCGCTTTCGTGACATTCTAAATGATTATTGCGACAAAATGAAAAAATCATCCGATTCTGCGTCAATCACTGCCGATAATAATATTCAGACAGCTTCAAACAATGTAAAATAAGATCTTAAACTAATTTTAAATTAAAACATAATATTATTAATATTTATTTATTAGTTAACATAAATATTTCAAAAGTATTGATTCTTAATTATTTTTGTTTTAATTTCCACCAAGAGAAATAACAAAATTTAAAATAATTTACCTGAATTGTTAAATTTGTGTATGCACAACACATTTGTAACATTTCTGTTTAGCGATGGGTGATTATTAAGAAATGTTTGTATTTAAATTTCTACATATTCTTTAGATTAGCATAGTATAGTGTGATCCCCTAGTGTTAAATATATACCAAATTATGCCCTCGAATTTCTAAAAGTATGCTGTTCCGAGGGACTTCATATAAAGTTACAAATTTAGCCAAGTATAGATTAAATGGGTAGTAAACATTTTAAAACATAATATCTTTTATGAAAAAATAGTCACGTGATATAGTTTATATCCGTACATATGGGCTTAGGGTTAACGAAACTATTTGGATAAAAAGCCAAATATTATTTACAAATGTTTTCAAATGTTTGTTATGAGTTTGCAAAAATAGTTTAAACTTACAAGCTTGCAAATTCCTGTTTTCATATGTACGGCATTACAAAGTTAGTCATATAAAGCCTCACTGAGTACATATGCATGTATAAGGAATGTTTAGAACATAGCAATAACGATGTTGACTAGCATTGAGTAATGTACGGAGAACACTCATCGCTGTTAGTTTTCGTGTTTAGTTATTTTAATAGTGTTAAGTAATCTAATAAAGATCTTTAATATTTTTAACAAAAAATGCTATTTAAAATATGGAGATGGACAAAGGAAAATATATATGCAAAGTCAAATAGAAAAACTGTTATAAACAAGAAAAAAGTTATATTTTGTAAAATTTGTATTTATTCATTATGTGTAAAGTCAAAATTTTAAGTTTTAATTCATTTATTTTGTTATATTTTTGTTTATACAAATTTTCAATAGTTTATCTAATGTTAAAAAAAAAATTATGAGCATCCACAACCGCAACAAATATTTCTAACAGCGACCAGAAATAGGTGCTTTAATAATGTCATTACTAATTAATATATTATATTTAATTACACAAAAATACGTTGCACTTTAGATTGTGTTCAAAATTTATTTCAGAAAATTTTATATTCATTTATCAACCAACAACTTGCAAAATCAAACATCAAAGTTTTGCATTACAGTATCCACATTCCTATCACAGATAAAAGTTATTTCTATATACATAACTGTAAATTTTAGTTGTATAAATATATTTCTCGTAGATAATTTTTTAACCATATTTTTCAGCGCAAATTAGAAAAATTATTTATTTTTGTAATGGTATGGGCTAGTCTTTATGTGACAAAATTTTTTAAAATTGTTTAAATAATTCGTAAACAAAAATTTCAATTTGTTTTAAACATAATTATGAGAAATTAGCAATACCCAGTTCAACTGTCCAAAAATTTTTGCTTATGTGACAAAACTTTTGTCATTTGTTTTAAAATAAATATACATTAGCTAATTTTGTTAAAGTTAGATTAAACGGCCAATTGAACAAAACAAATATATACGGTGCAGCAAAACCACAATGTTTTTTAAAACGTTTTTATTTTAGATTTAAATATTATTTGTAATGATAAATGAATTGTTTTCTATTTTATGTCGAGTATTACATTTCTGTTGGCTTTTGATGTTTTTGATATTCAAAATAATTGAGTATTAGCTTCCTATCCTGTATTACGGACTGTATCCTTCACATTATCTTTTGACATAACTTTTTACATTACTTTTCCTATAATGAATTGGCTTATTGAATATACTATAGAATTTTTCCTATAAACTGCGGATTAAATTGAGCTCGTATAAACACCTAATGTATGTTTCACATGTTCTATTTTGAAATATTTAATTTAATGAAACTGAAAAAATCATACTATGTTGACAAAAAATTGTAATACGCCATAACATAATTGTAAAACTTAAAGAAAACGAAAATGTTGAGCTGAGCTAAGATTCTTGATTGGGAATTGCTGCATTAGATAAAATAAGCTGAAGAATACTATACAAATTGTATACGATTTCCATTGGTTTTTCTTCTTATGCAAGCGAAAGTTTGATCGATAATTTCCTGCATACTTCAGAAAGATGCTTAGTCAGGGATTAGCGTCCTAATATCCATAAGATTAAAAACGAATGGAAAACGTGAAAGGACCTTGGTTTAAATATCTCTGTTATAACATGGCTTTGGAGTTATCATTTGTTAATTCTACATCATTGGTTAATAATACATGACATTATATCATTTGATGTTATCATTTAACTGAACCTGTGTGAATACGCTCCGAAAAGATAAAGATTAAGTTAATAAAGACTTAAGTTAAAAGGCTTAATAATTAATTAAAGGCTTAAAAATGAAGTCTTAATCTACTCATTTTTCATCATCCATCATCCATCCATATATATTTAGTATCAAATATAGTCAAGTAACAAAAGTTCCCGCATTGCCGCCCACTTTCATATAATACGCCTTCGATTTTCATATAGATTTTTTTTCGCTAGTGAGTCTTATGGCCTTTTTATTCTCTAAATAATTCTGCCCTTATTTTTTATTTTTTCAAAGTTCTGCATTTTTCCGTTCTATTCAACAACAAAAAATATGGCTCTGAAAAACGTGTCGTGTTATATTTTCGAAAATGTTGAACTGAAAAACTTAATAAAATACTGAACTTTCGCACCGTCGGATTTTGTGTTAAAAAAAAAATGTATGAAATTATATTGAGAAAATTCTGTCCCCATTCTGCAATTTTCTAAGACCGTTTTCTGTTCTATTATCGACTGTAAACAGGGTAACATTTTTTGAGAGCAGGTCAGAACATTAAAAAATTCGGCACTCAATAAGTGTAGAAATTCTTTGGCGAAAAAGACGATATAATATATTGAAAGCTAATATCAATAGTCGAACTTACGAATAAAAATCGTAGAATCATTCAAAAATGTATCAACATATTTTATATGTTGTTTTTAATATGCTATCCAGAATATGATGGTATTTAGTTTCGGCCAGGTCAAATAGCACTCTTCCTGGTTTTGGTTTAGGTACGTGAAAACTTCTGTCAAATATGCAGTTATAAATTCTTATATGTTTTGTGCATACATATATCGGAAAACCTATCAGTTTGTTTTGGGTACATCACCTTCAGGGATAAAACTTTAGTTTTGTTAGAGCTGGCTGACAGGCAATTTAAAGTGCCTTAGATAGCTACATTTTATTCGTGTTTAAAAGTCACATTGACAGCTACATACTAAATATATAGTGGTGCAGTACCTGGGACCCCAACGGAGCAATTGCTCGGTTTTTTCACGTTTTTCTAACGTTGTAAAGTGAGTTATTTGCCATTCCAAAAGCTCCCTAATACGTAAACCAACAAATCGTTAGAGCCGTTCGAGCTGACAATATAAAAAAACCTTATAAAGAAGAACTATGGAACACCCTGTAGCTTGTTTTATCCACTTTGTAAATATTTCCCATCATGTGTAATGTGTTCAGTTGATATACATTTCATAATATTTTAATTAACAAAATTTCCTATCAAAATGTTTTCTCACGAAGATGATACCCCCTAATATATGAATTTAAAAAATCCTTAGGGCCGTTTTCCAGATAAGATAAGATATAACATTCGAGATGGAAATGTGTTTCCGAAGATGAATGCTGCGCCTGCTTATTTTGAAGACTTCCTATCATGTTTGAAATTGATCGCGGTTCTTTTAATTTTGATATAAGAAACATTCTTTACTCAAGATGTTCTTTACTTTAACTTTAACTTTAAACAAGATGTTCTGCATAAGATTGGACGGGGGTGGCGGTCTCTTAGGCCCGCTTAGTCGAATTTTCTAAAAACATAAATCGGAAAAAAATTTCAACCATTAACGGGAATACTTAAATGCTTACTGTTTTTTACCAAATATCCGTTCCTTAACCTCCTTTTTAAATTAGCAGCCTTATAATGGATAAACATAAATTTTCCATTTTAAGACTGTAAATTAAATATCTTACTTTTTATTTACTTTTAATTGTCATCAGATATTTAATATTACTGAACAGAGTAAAGTTCGTAACCAGTTGAATGTAACACAATCGCTTCGATTCTCTCGTTTAGTTTAGGATCCCCCATATGTCTGGAATTTTCAAATTTCATAGGCTTAAACTGCTAAACGAAAGCGGCAACTCCAACTGTCATTGTTGTTGGAGCTACCGTAAATTACAACAGCATCAACAAAAACAACAAAACACTGGATCGTTTTTGCTACATTCAACTTCATTTAACTCCATTCAAGCCGAAAGTTCAGATGGATAAAAAGTGGTTCAAAAATTAATGTCATGAATTTTGTTTAAGCTGAATAATAATAATACTAAATACTACTTTTAACACTACTACTGAGCCTTGTTATTACGTATTTATGTATTTAATAGTTGTTAGGCTTTACCTTTTCCAATTGAAGGAAAACTTTTAAATTTGTAATGTATTAAAGAATTTCACTTTGATATCCATGTTAAATAAATGCATATAAAAGATTAAAGATGCATATGCAAGATTACAGTAAAGGTTAAAATAAGATTTGTTAACGAAATCTGTATGTTTATAAACACTCACATATGTATGTCAACATAAAATGTGTGTGTATTCTCTGAGTATATATTATTTCATTGTAGAAAAATAATGCAATTCAAACAAGTGGAAGTCAAGTACAACTATTAAAATGTAATGTAGGAAGTGTAAATACAATGCTATATCTATGAGTGTAACAGAATATGTGCTATATCGATTGTTATTGTTATTGAATAACAAATTTTAGAATATTGCTAAGCAGAGTTAATTATCTAAAAAGTAACTATTTAGCAAAACTAAAATCGTTAATAGAAATATAACAAAGAATTCAAAAGGCAAAATATTGTATAATAATAGTAGTTTAATGATTTATTGATGTCACTCAAACAAGGCAATTAACACAATAAAATTAGCTACGTTCCAAAAAATTAAAAGGCTGTACATGTTCTTAAATGTCGGTGTATAAATGCTGCTTATGCATGCAGAAAATCCCCATATAGATATATATGTATATACGATAGCTATAGCTATATATTGTATGTACATAGGTAAATGACCAGACATTATTATTGATTATCCAGACATTGTGGATCTAGAATCCATTGGGCTAATTAATTTAGAACTTATCTTTAATACGACAAGATATTTCTACTGCAATGCTGTAGTGTTGCTTTGCCGAACACTAGTTCTTTATTTTCTAGTCAATAACTTATTAAATCCTTTTCTTCGATCTCGAGTTTCAGAGACTCGAAACCGTAAATATTGCAAAATAGGAACTAGTGAACAAATTGGTTAAACACACCAACTGCAGTAACAACCCAAGCCTGACAAAAGTGTATATCTGCATCCACAAGCCGTAACAACCTAACTCAATTTTTCCTACTTTTCAGGAGAATTAGTTAAACATTAAATTTATTTATTTATTTATTCAATTTTTTATTTTTTTTTTTGCAGAATTGACTGCATTTTACACGTGAATGTATTGACTTAAGTATAACACAGTGTAAAAAAAACTAGTAAGAGTGCACGAGGAAAAGACTCCTCTACAACCAAATCACCGTAAATAAACACCAAAATCGGTAAGATATCTTAAATTTTTTCCGACAAATTTTTTGTTTTTCCAGATGTTATTGCTTAAGTTGATCAATAAGGTCTCAGTTAGTCTTTTTTTCTTAGAAACAGGTGTATCTATAATAAAGAACCTGTTCCAGCCAAAAGATCTGCTCGAACCCAGCAGAGTCTGACGGTATGTATACGAAGAAGTTGATATCGTTATTGGATATCCTTTCTTGCAGGACATAGTTTGCTGACCGTTCAATAGTCTGGCAGCTCCAGTCCCTTCACTGCTTTTTGAGCCGTCCGGAAGATTGAAATCCCTCTGTAGGGTATTTGTTCCGCGGATTACCTGTGCTATCTGCTAGAGGGTAACCTTAGGACCTCAAATCGATTCTAGGAAGAATTAAGTCCATCGGGAGGGACAAGTTAGTACGGGGGTGTGAGCTCATCCTTTTCAGAATCTTCAGTACGTTGGTTTGTCCAAATCGATTCTAACAGAGATTGAGCGAATTGATTCTGAGGAAGCTTTTTCCTGCCGAGCTCAAGGTGAATAGATGCAAGGGTAGGAAATGCAGCAGCATTGCCAGTCCTGCCTGCGATATGCCCCTGACTGATCCTGTGACGCCAATAGCAGCGCATCATTACACCTCATCCAGCAATTTAAGATTGCTGTTCCGTTGGAATAGGCCCCATCTCCCTCCGATGATCTTTTTACAGGCGTATAAGACATTAAATCCTTTCTTCATTCTATCACTATTTTCTTCTTCCAGGATAAATTCTTATCCGTATCGATGCTGAGGTACTTCACATGATCAAACAGAGAAAAGCTTTCATGCTGGTGTTCTAAAGTCCGGTATTTTCTACTTCCTGGTGAAGAGGGCAACATGCATTCGGTCTTCAAAGCATTAGTACCGAGACCATTCATATCGCCCACCATTTTCGCCAGTGAATATATCATTAGCTCGCTTAAAGTGGGGGAAATCTTCTATTCAAATGTCTATATCCTTAACATACCTTGAAATTCTACCAGTATTTCGTCCACCGCAATGAGCCCAGAAGAGGGGAAGGAACCCCGCCTTGAGGGGTTCCACGCCTGACGTTTTTACGGAGGTTGCTGGCACCCGTGGTTGAATTGATGATACTGCTTTTCAGCAGTTCTACAATCCATATAATTATGGCGCGAGGATACATCAAAGAGTTACAGGACTTCGTTTGTTGCTTCCGATGTAAAATTGTTGGAAGCCCCTTCTACAATATATCAAGAAGGCAACCAATGTGTATTCTTTTTTCACAGAGGATTTCTCATGATGAAAGGGAGACGGACCTAAAGTTCTTCGTTGAAAAAGTTGGCGGTCTGATTACCTTTGGTAGGAATAGGATTACCTTGATTACCTTTTCTTGTCCTTGAACAATGTCTTGTTGTTGGAAACTGTGTCTAGTTTAGAGAACCTCTCTCAGTCCGCTTTCTTTCGGTACCTAATACAAATACACATTAATACATTTACTAATACAAATTTTTTATATAATTTTTATATTACGTCAATAAGTAAATATACATATATTTAATATTAAATAAATAAATGTAATATCCCTGTATAAAGGAATTGAAATCAATAGCGAGGTTAAATTACGAGTTTAATTAATTACACAATTAACTTTTTCACAATTAACACTTTTTCATTTGGGTATTTTATTTTATATTAATGATAAGTGCACTTTGTTTGTCATTCTCGAAATTGTTGATGTTAGCATTAAGCTAATATATAAACCAATTGTTATAATCAATAAAGTCAGTAGTCATTATACTCATTGTAGTTCTTGCTCAATAGCGTATGTGTTTAGTGAAGACTATTGCGGTTGAAGTGCCGTCAAGGGAAACAACACAATTGTTCATATCAGCGTTCGATGGGCACGCAAGGAGTTAGCAAGGATACACATAGAAGAATTTAAAGAAATACTAAATGTGCTTCATGAATCCCAACCGTTGATTAGTAAACAGGATTAAGTCAAGTAATCACTACAACAATGAAATCAATGGAAAACAATTAGGAAATCAAGGGAAAATATGAAAAAGCTTTGTTATGAAATCAGAAAATAATTCAACAACAATGGCACTTGCAGCCTATCGTTCGACTGTCTCCCCATATAATGAGTTAGGAATTACCCTCCCATGTCCTTTGGTTCATCTCTATGTTGGTGCTCCAGGACGTGTCATCTTCCAGTCCCTCTCGATGCCGTTTTCAATTCTTTTCTTGTTGTTACTCCTTGTTTATATCGGCAACTTCGCCTGCGGCGAACGGACGGGGTAGCGGTCCCACCAAGTCTGCGCAAACTGTGCCCCATGGCTCGTCAGGTAATTTGGTCAGTATGTGCCCAGCTGAAAGGGCACATTTTGTTGTTCGACCTTGTAACGCTGACAGGATTCACACTTCTGGACATATTTCGCAACAGAACATGCCTGGCCAGAAGAGTATCGCTGTGCTACCCGATTATTCGTTCTCCGGACCCCCAGATGCCCTGCTCATGGTTGATTATGGGGTTTCCGGCGGATCCTGTCTCGCTTGTCACTAGAAACGCACAGTTTCCACGGGAAGTCATCTGCGTCGCCTGGACGCCTTAGGATGTGTGAAAATCTTGCCGTTTTATAGCTATAGTTCGGGATTTTCCCCAATGTTCTTCCTTACAATGATACGACCCGAAGGGATTTCGATTGAATTTAGCCATTTCAATGCAAGATGATCTGTTATTACTTTAAACTGGTATCCCTCGAGGTATAGTATGTTCGCATCTTTCCTATTCCCCATACTATTGCTAAACACTTTAGTTCTGTTGCGGAATAGTTGTGTTCTGCGCCCTGCAGACGTATGCGTATGCAATGACTCGTTCTACTCATTCCTATTCTTGACCCAGTGCCATTTAAAATGTTGTAGGCGTCGAGTGTAACCCAAAAGCTGTAACTCTCCATTGGTAAAGTCTTCGTCCGGGGACGGTGAACTTCTTGATGGCGGGGTGCATTGGGATCTGCCAATACCCGTTCTTAAGATCGATGGCAACTATTTTATCCACCTCCTTGTCAATGATCGCCTGCATAGCCGGGTTCTTAGGTAGGTACATCGCACGGATGTAATCCTTCATTCGTATGTGGTGGTAGGTTATATCAGATTGTTTTTGTAATCTAAAACTCCCAAGCCTGATTTTACTAATACATTCAAAGCGAAAAAAGAGTTTCGAGTCTTAATGTCAAAGGCTCGCCAATCGCTTTCCTTTATCGCCGATATCACTGACTTGCACTCAGCCAGATCTACCTATATGCACTCCTAAGCTGAGCGACATGGGCAGAATTCGCCGAAAGGGCTTTTTGCAACTTCTTCCGAAGTATATTTACCTGCACGGCACTTACTTATTGATATTTATTAACAGGCTCTAGCACACCAGAATGTCTTTGCTAAAGTCTTCATCTGTCGATCTTTGCCCTTAGTTTAATTATTTTAGAAACACATATTTTTAACAATACACAAACTCAGATCTTCTGAAATTTTTTAAAGTTATTAATATTAGAAAACTGTTTTCATTTCTTTGTAAATGTAAGCTATGTAACCACTTATGATTCCTTTATTAAAAATTAAATACTCTACAATTACTTTAATTTCTTATTTTCCTAGTTTAAGTTATTATAAGGATTTTGTAAATATTTAAGATAATTCCTTAGATCTAAGATTAGAGCCGAAAGACCTTGCAGCTAGTGTTCGCCAAACTCATATTGTAATATATATATTAGGTGTACAAATAAGTTTCCGCGGTTTGTCAAAAGATGGCCCCACCAGAAGGTTATGGAGAAATTGTCAGATGTAAAACGTAATATCCCAAGTTTCGTCATCCGGCAACACCATAACCTTAAAGTACTAGTGATTCCGTATCAGCATCACGTAATTTTTTTCCTGCAAAAATATCAAGTTTTGTGCCGAATAAGCATCATTTGCGGGAACTTTTGATTTAGTTCTTTAATTTAAAAAAATCTGCAGCTGAGGCGCATCGATTGCTTCTAGAAGCATATGGTGAAGCTGCTTTAAGTGAGAGAAGTTGTCAGGAATGGTTTCAAAAGTTTAAGAACGGTGAGTTTGACGTGAAGGACAAAGAACGCAGTGGAAGGCCGAAAGTGTACAAAGACATGGAATTAGAAGTATTATTAGAGGAAGATTCGTCCCAAACGCAAAAAGAACTTGCACTTACATTACAAGTGACTCAACAAGCAATTTCACATCGTTTAAAATCGTTGGGAATGATTCAAAAACAAGGAACTTGGGTTCCATATGAACTAAAGCCGAGAGACGATTATGCATGAGTGAAATGCTGCTTGCCAGGAATAAAAAAAAGTTTTTTGCATAGTATAGTCACTGGTGACGAAAAATGGATTCACTACGATAATCCAAAGAAGAGAAAGTCGACAGTTAAGCCTAATATTCATGGAAAAAAACTCATGCTGTGTATTTGGTGGGATCAGCTTGGTGCCGTGTATTATGAATTGCTCAAACCAAGCGAAACCATTACTGGAGCTCTCTACCGAACACAATTGATGAGATTGAGTCGGGCACTTAAGGAAAAACGGGCCTATTACTACTCCAGACACGACAAAATCATTCTTTTACACGATAATGCTCGTCCACATGTTGCGGCGCCGGTAAAAACATTCTTGGAAACACTCAACTAGGAAGTTTTACCCCACCCCACCCCAAAAAACCGAGGAAACTTATTTGTACACCTAATATATTTTTTTTATTATTGTATTTCCCTGATTAAATAAAAAAAGAAATACATTTCCTTACAAGTTCGACACAAAATTTTACAATCATAAAAAATTCTTACTTTACACCAGTAAATAGTCCATAAAATATTTTAGTGTGTAAAACAAACATTTTTTTAATTTGTTCAAACTCAAACCTTTAAATATCTCGAAGCAAAATATATATGATTTAGATCACTTTCATAATCACTGGCACATATGAGAGTAATAGGGACAATATAGACCATAGATTAGGCGTGGACAATTTTATAAAAAGTTTATGAACAAATAATTATCGGCGTAAAGTAAATATTGGGTTTATGGAAAAATTATTAAATTTATATTTAAAATGATTTTAAACGTAAAGATACATTTCCATAAACTTGTTTTCACAATTTTAAGTTTAGTCTTTTCTTTTTAAAAGAACTACACAGAAAGAAGATCATCAAATAATGCGTGCCTTGTTTTAGATTTGTTATCAAATGTTAGGTCACTCTTATGAGAAACTGTCAGCCCTTACGGTGTTTTCCTTCCCTTGACTAAACTACACTTTTTTTACATCGTGAGGATGTGAAACACCTGGTATGGTATGCCATATACTATATTGCATATAACACACATACTCTATACACATTTTACATGTAATTAATATATTTATGCATATCAATTACTGGAATTAATTCTTAATAGTAGTTTGTTAACCAGGTTTATTTCGGATTACACTTCTGTAGTAAACATGCTATTCATTAGAAACTTTGTACAAGGCTTCGCTTTATAAGGATGCACTTGCTTAGAATGAAGCCTCCACCAGGTAAGTGCCGTCTATCGGTTGGTTGTTCCTATTGCTTTGAACGTTGTTAGTTGCCGGTATGTATTTCCCACAGGCCTGAGAAATATTATGAGAAAGACAGAAAAGAGTGTAATGTAAAAGGCGGTAGAAGGTTTTCTCTCATATTGGAAATGGTCTGTTACCATATTCAAATATGAGAATGATGTAAAAGCACGGCCGGTTGAGAGCTCTGGGTTCTCCACTCGACGGTGTAGTTACATAACAAAAAGTATGGTACACAAAAGAAAGAAAAATTTGCGATTTACGGTTGCTTACCTGATATCGCTGCGAACAGCACACTCCGCAACACGAGATGAGACCCACAGCGCTGTTGGTGGAATGAGCTGGACTTGCCAGTGGCGATGGGGAGCATGGATGCTTCGTCTGTCCGTTGTAAGGTATTTCTAGCTCAACAAATTCGCGATCCTGATTTGTGTGTGGTTTCACCAATTATCAATTACAGCACATAGAAATGAAAGCATTGAAACACATTAGATTGACATTAACAAAAAAAGAAATATTTATTGTGAACTTTGGCAAAGAGATGCCAGTTCTTCGTTAGTATAATTTTAATATTTCCTAAACAGTTCGATTGCTCAAAATTTGGCTTTAATGAGTGTGTTTATTAACATACCGTCGTCTTCTCGAGACAACGCAACAGATGATGGTGCTGCATCTCGAAGATGTCCTCGTCCCGGTAGTTATCATCAAGCTCAATGCCAGACTCTTGTGCGGCCCAGCGAGCTTCGGCTGCTCTCTTCTTGTTAACGAAAGCGGCTCCCGAAGAGGCTTTGGCAATGCGTATGCGTGCAAGGCGTGCTTTCTATATAAGGTATAGAACAGATATAAGCAGTTAGATATAAGCAGAGAAGAGGAAATAGAAGTAGGAATTAGATGGGACTCCAGAAAACTCACCCGTTGTGCTTTACGTTTATCGGCTCTTTGATTTTGATGATAAATGCGGCTGAAATTCGAAACGATTACAGGCACAGGCAAAGCAATGACCAACACGCCGCTCAGGGAGCAAACACCGCCCACTATTTTTCCAGCGATTGTTTCTGGGACCATGTCACCGTAGCTGGTTTAGTATACAACAGGTAAGAATTGTTCATCGCCAACAAATCACGTTAGGACTTACCCCAAGGTCGTCATCGTTACGATTGTATACCAGAAGGCTGCCGGAATCGATGTGAAGTTCGTGCCGTTAACGTTCTTCTCCGCGTAGAACATGACAGTGGCGAATATGATTATCGCCATCGCCAGCGAAAAGACTAGGAAACCTAATTCAGAAGCGCACGATTTCAAAGTGTAGCCGAGGATTCGCAAGCCCTGCGAATGCCGTGAAAACTTGAAGATGCGGAATACGCGGAAGACACGCAGCGTCACAAAAGCGCCGCTCACATCGTCGTTGTCGGTTATGCCCAAACCGATGTAGTACGGTAAAATGGCTACCACATCTATTATACTCATGACGCTGCGTACAAACTTGCAGCGATCTGGCGCAGCGAAAAGGCGCAGCAAATATTCAGCAGTAAATATCATTACACAGGCAGTGTCCAAACAAAAGAAGACGATTTTGTAACGTAGGCCGCAAGGCAAAGTGCCAGCACGGCCGGGCCGATGCCCACACGGCACTGTTTCCACCACATTTGCCATCACTGAAACAGCGATAAAGAACCCCGTCACATAGTAAAATACGAGGGCAGCCGTTGAAGTGTGAGGGTTTTCAAAGGCGCGCCACATCTTCTGACGTATGTTGGTTAACTGTTGCAAGTTCTGGTCGCCGTTCTCCGATAATTTATCATCCATCAGACGCTCCGCATTCTCGCGCTTACGGTCGCGATAGTCCTCGTAACAGCAATCACCGATCACGTCTGGCATGATTCCGAAAAATGCCAGCTCCTCGTCATAGCTAGTCAGACATTCGTGCTTCGGATAGTGCAGTTTTCCTGTCCGGTAGTAATTGAGTATATGACGGAAGATGTCTGGATCTCTGTCAAAAAAGTACTCTTTGCAGTCCTCATCGTAGAAGAATTCGCGTTCATTAGAGCCGAGTAGAGTGTCCGGGTATTTTTCCAGTGTGTTGCGCCATGTTTCGAAGCGGCGTCCTGAGACATTGATAAGCAACTTTTCATCGTCAGTATTGCGAAGATCCTTAGGAACGGGGGGCGGTGGCAGCGGCTGAGCAGCGATTGGTACCCAACCAATGGCCGCCGCCCGTGCAAATGGCAGCCAAGCGGCGACCGAGGCCATGCTATGTGGAGGAATGTTTTATGGTTTGGTGTAAAGAAGCCTGGTGTTGACGGACGAAATGGTGTTATCACTTGCTATTTGAGTGTGGGTGTTAAGCGAGGAAAAAATTCGATTATTATGTTTTCTTCGTTCTTAAGTAATTAATTAAGCAAAATAACTGTAACAAAATAAAGAATCTTGTACCATAATTAGAAGAATAATAATCTATCAATCTTTCTGCACTTCCTTACCTAAGACAAAATAGTACCCCACCCGATTATTTATCTGCTGGAGAAGTCTTTAACAAAGTGGCCTAAGGGGAAAGTTAAGTAAGGAAGACACATTTTTGGTGGAGTAATTAGTATTCGTACTTTGAAATTTTTTTTCCTACGATAGTGGAGACAAAGCGGCGGAAGAATCGGACAAGAGTCAAGCTCTGAGGTTCCTACAGGAAAACCTCCATCATAGTAAGATAGCCTCAATCGAGCTCCTCCACACATTAGAGGCTCTAATTTGGGAACCCTTTCAAAACGAAAGCACACCACACAACAAATTACACACAAAGAAGTATAAAATAGAATAAGAACAAGAAAGTACAGTATCTGGCAGACCAAAGATTCATTTGTGAAAAATACCTAGTTGCTATTTATTGGAAAAGAGAGCATAAAACCGAAAAATTAATGAATAAACACAATAAATAAAAATTAAATTTCACAGACGAGTACTTACCTTAAGTCTTAAAGTCGGGATTGAATCCAGTACTGCGACTACTAAAGCATTTTAGTTTACATAATACTGGCGAACAAAGTGACCCCGATTCTGTTAACTCCTTATACACAGTGCCGAGAACACAACAAGGACAGATTACAAACCAGGTTGCCTATTCCTCATTTACTTTGCAAGACATCGAAGGCAGTGTAAGTATGTATTTTGGGAGTAGTTCAGCAGACATTGAGCAGTTTGGCGAAGAATTCAACGATGTAGCTTCCACTGTTGGCTGGAACAGTCTGCAAAGGTATGTATTGGCGAAACAATTATTAAGAAGCGCGGTAGAATTGTCTGTTACATATTAAAAAGTCGCTACTAGAAGAATTTAGCAAGAAATTATGTCACTCGGAATTACATCGAATACTACGAGACATCGAAAACTTACAAAAGAGTCTGCGCGAGTTAATTAACTGAGATCAGAACTGAGTAATCAAATTTACTCAGCCATCTCTAAAAATAAACCTATTCTATTGTATATCAAACAAATGCTCTGAACGCTCTAAAGGAACATATAATATCAAATAATAACACTAGTGAACAAAATTTTAAAAAATTTCTGCAACAGAATTGCTGTATTTTTTCATAGACACTAAATACAAGAACAACACCAAACATTTTTTAAATGTGGTAGAAGAAAATCTATCACAAGGGAGCGATGACGTCATTACTCGTTTCAATGCAAAAATAACAAAGTATAAAACGTAAATACTATTGGATCTGGGAAAAAGTTCGTGGCGTTTTTCCGATAGGTGGGGTCAATTGCAAATAACTCTGGCAACACTGATCGCAGCTATACCACGGAACGCTTATTGGAAAGGTGTCACTTCGATCATAACTGTCAGTGTGTAAACAAAGAAAAGTTTTGATCGGATAAAATTAATTGTCAAATTAATTAGCCGAATTCGGACAGTTAACTACTTTAATTGAGGATTTTCCTTGTTCTCGCTTTCTTCACTCATAGTTTAAATTGATTTTGTGACATTTTTACAACAAAAAGGTGATATAACGGAAACTGTCAAAACAGTCAAAACAAATATTTAACTTCCCAAATCTAACCAAATGCAATATTTACGTGAATTTGATCAATTCCGCGATAGCTTTAATGAGTTATTCGATATGTTGGATTCAGATGAAGAAGATGAGCGGCTTGGAACCGAACGAAGTCAGTAGAAGCTAACTGAACGAATTGATATGGATAAATGGGACACTGATGCCTTCTTCTATCGCTTTCGTTTATCAAAATTGACGGTTGTTAAAATTGTTCAGAAACTTAGGTCATCCCGTGTTCATACTCAAGAAAGTTAATTTAGCGCTATTCTGTACAATGCAAGAAATTTCATTCCTATTTCTTCCCTAGAAACAAAAGAAAAAATTAACATTATATCTGTTACTTTTTTTTTGCTGATCTCTACTTAATAACAAAATTAAACGTGGATGACATAATTGGAGAAATAACTGGAGACAATTTTTGAGTAGAAACACTATGTACAAATCGAGTAATAGATTATAGACAATTTTAAGGAACCTGAACGGTTGTCATAAAAATTGCACCTACTCCAGAAGTAAACTGAATAATAAATATAAGGAGTGGTTAAACAAGGGCTTCGAAATAAATTTGGAGGATGATTACAGTGACGACGAACAGGCGGAGATAGCAAATGGTATTGGAAGACCAGAAGCAACGTTTGAAGACTGTTCCGATCGGACGAAAAGAAGGAAAGTAAAGGAAATAAGCACAACTTTTGGGGCGGACAGGGTATCAAGAGCATACCTCCAGCAACTCGGAGGGGAAACGAAATATGTGGAATTCGAAAGAGCTTCACATGCTAGTCCAAATCGACTGAGAAGGGTTCTCAATTCCTTTCCAACTCCTAACCAAGTGCAAGATGATAACAAAGAAGCTAATTGATTCTCCTAGTACTATGGAAATTGGAGTGAAATGCTATCCAGGTTACGAATATGTTCTAACTGCGAGGAGGTGATGTATACCATTTCTAAATGAAGGCAGAATAACAACAATATGAGCAGAAGTAAAATTACAAGCACACTTCAGGGCGTATTTTGGAGACTCTTTCAGAAGATTTTGATAAGCACAGCAGCGGAAAAGTGATGCTATCTAAATGGGGTTGTGATGGCGCATCTGGACAAAGTGAATACAAGCAAGGCATTGATTAAATTACTGACGCTAATACGTTAATAGTCTCTCTTGTATCTTTGCGATTGTACGACTCTTCTCCTGCAATAGTGGACAACTATTTACGATTTCTGTAATGGAATATCTGGACATTACTACATACGGCAAGCATATATACACCATGTAATCCATAAATATTTAATTATGAATAAGATTGAAGAAGATTGTTTTTTTTAAACCCACATAATTTAGCCATCGCTTAAAAATTAAGCATTCAAATTAAGATTTCGTAAAAGAAAAAATATGTACCCATTGCGAATTTAGTTTCGATATTTCAATTCGTTTTCAGTAATGGTAATTTCAGGGTACAAACTTAATATACAATATTAATTCACTTTCTGGTGACGTCTAATTAAGGATAGCGGGGGGATATATTTTGAAAAAACAATTTGGAAAATAGCGAACCATGAACACTTGTTTTTATGTATATATAAGAAGTATAACTTCAACTATTTGAAACTACTGAACTGAACTTCGAACTTCTCTTTGTATTTTTTGGTCTTTGGTGTAAAAAATAAAAAAACAATAATAAAAACATTAGTAATAAAACAAAACACATACATACAAACATATCTGGAGAATCTTAATTTAATAAAAGAAACTTTTTAAAACAATGCAAACCGGAATACAACCGGAAATAGTATTTAATTGTTTTATAAAATCAAATCAACTCTGCTAAACTAATTGCAATGTACACACTGTTAGAACGGAGGACTTGCCACAAATCGTTATATGTACGACTTAAAATATGTATCATTCATATTTATTACAAGGAAAAGTTGATAGCCTTCACCGAAGTTGAGTGGTTTAAAATGTGTAATGTAATACACATATGTACAGGAAGTTGAAATATACATATGTACATAGGTAGTTTATCACTAGATTGCGATTAATGGATACATATCAAATTCTAATTTCGTATTTTCATTACACACTCCAGCTATAATTATACTGGACAGCACTATTTTTCCTACATTTCTACGGTATAAAGACAAAATTCTGTACTCATTATTATGTTATTGGAAGGCTTTTTAAACTCCGGAAGTTGTATCCTTATTGGACTCGTACATTTACAGCTTTTAATGATTATACATTTTTGTGAGCACTACGAAATGCGCAGTGAAATACAAAACATTTTTAAAAATTAATAATGCGTGTTTTTAGCATTCTAATTAACAGTGACAAATGAATCCAAGTGACTTTGCAGATTTATGAAATTTTTCGTCAATACACAATATGTTTCACTCCAAGCTAACGATTTCTTTTTTTTGCTCAGCTCTTATTAACTAATATTTAGTATGTGTATGATTCGTTACTCAAATCAATTTAAATATTTACACGCACACACTTACACGTACATAGGCCTTTCAGTTGTATTCCATTTCTGAATTTCTACTAAAAAGAACCATAGAAAGCCTTGAAATCTACCGAACTCGTGAGTCACAAGCAGGCAACTAAGCTACATCAAGGGATGCTGTTCGCGTAATCGTATTGACACTTCCAATACACCCAATCAATGACACTTTCAACCGTTCTTCTATTGCTATTGTTCTAATCCCCTCACATCGGGTTATTCTAAAATGTGTGCTTTCCTTTCATAGTTTGGAGAATTCTTCAAACAAAAGCTCATTATTTTGGTGCATTAGGTAATGAATGAATTCTGCGTCGACGCAGAATATTCCATACAAATACAATGTACAATGATACGTTGGTCGCGAGCTGGTGAATTTTCCTTTTATTCTGCGAGAAGATTTCAGATAAAGGTCCAATTAGTGAAAACGTATAGTAACGTACCGTTGTTGCTATTAGTAGAATCGGAAGATCATTGATAGCTGAAAGGCTGATATATATTTTGATGTTTTCGGCAAATTTTGCTCTTACGTTTGCCATTTTGGGAACAATTTTATTTTATAGACTCATTCCCGATTTTGTCTTCGGTGTACCGTTACCATAATTTAATAACGGTACACTAAAAACCAGTAAGAAAATTATATTCGGCCTGGCCGAGTCTTAGATACCCTAGACCTAAAAGTTTTGAAAAAAGTGCCGAAGCTAGGGTGTGGCGGGGGTTGCGGTCCACTCTGGGCGGCACAATGTCGGGGGCGGCAGTTGTGGAAATCAAGTAGTGACTTATGGAATTCTAGGAATTTTTGGGGCTGCAAGTTGATTAACCGTCCCGGGTTCCATGAGTCCTAGCTACGCCTCTGTGTAAATAGTAGGCGTGGTTATTACCTTTTTCAAAACAAAATAACTAGCTTAGTTGTTTTATAATTGTGTTCATTTAAACTTTATTTCCGTGGTAATAAACTTGTTTTCATACTGTTATACTGTATATGTAGTGTAAAAGTGGGCGGACCGCACCCAGTTTTGATGTAATAATGTTTTTTTGTAAAAAAAGTTGTTATCTAAAGTTTTATTCAGGAAGTCTATATATTTAACAATATAACCCTCTTTTGCCTGTGTAACCTAAAAGGCAAATATGACATATTTGGCATATTAACGGATAATGCTACTCTATACCCAGGAATGAAATTTTGTTGTAATAGCTACAAAACGAACGCTGATATCAGATTTTTAATAAAAAATAGGCGTGGTCGTGGACCGATTTTGCCCATTTTCAATACCAACCTGCTCACCACAAGAAACAATGTTTATGCAAAATTTCATCACGACATCTTCACCGGTTCTCCTGTGATCGTGATTTCAACAGACAGACAGACAAACAGACAGACAGACAGACAGACGGACGGACATGGCTAAATCGACTCAGGAGGTCACGCTGATCAAGAATATATATACTTTTCTATACCTATCGTCTCTATTTCTATGCGTTACACATTTCGTT
The DNA here is from genome assembly GCA_943737955.2 of Myopa tessellatipennis. NCBI lineage: Eukaryota > Metazoa > Arthropoda > Insecta > Diptera > Conopidae > Myopa > Myopa tessellatipennis. The sequence continues at coordinate 1,885,772 of OX031317.1, read as the reverse complement.
ACAAAGTGAATATACCCTTACCTTAAGGTGTAGGGTATAATAAATGGCCGATCTCTATTAGTTAAAGAGAAGAAAATGGGTAGTCCTATGTACCCTAACCTCGTGCACATATCAATAATATTTTTGGTAATTCAAAAACCAATAAAATTATTCTTCTATTATATTAGATATGAGACAGATAGACAGACGGTCTGTTGTCGGCGACGGTTAGGGTGGCAATGGCACACAGGCCTTTCTTGTTTTTTGAAGGTCGAAAGTGGAGAATGACAGCAGGAAAGATGCAAAAGGATCACGAGGAACACTGCTTCATACACTACCTGGATCCTAGTAGGTTTATACTATCACAACTCTCACATACACAGGCACCTAGTTAAAACCCTCACTATACCGAATTACCAAACTCATATATATTCAAACTTACCACTCAAATTCTAGGAATCGGATTCTTACTTAAACCTACTAGATTTACACCTGCACATTTAACAACTTACGTCATGGTCTGTCAGTTTAGACCCGTATAACTCAGCCAAGTTATAGCCGTGAACCTCACGTGGCTCAGTCTCTTACAGTTTGAATTCTGGCCAAGTCCGGGTTCGTCTGTTTATGTCATATCATCTGTCATGCCTGCCACGTCTACTAGTGCTGGAACCACCCCTTAGGTCCACCAGCACATCAGTCTAAATCAGTGATGTCCAAATGTACTATCAAATTTTGATCGCAAAAATCACAAAATCAAAAAACATATACACTATACTTGTAGTTTCCCATTGAATTGTTGTTGCTCGTTTGATGAAGCTGGGAAAATATTTATTAACACAGAAACGGGTGGAGATACCCACTTGCTAACAATATTTAATACAATTTAATTAATTATAAAATGGTGAATAATATTTTAAAAATTTGGTATTGCAAATCGTGGTGAAAAACGTATATGTGGTTTCACACGAGGATTTTCCAACAACAGTTTTGTTTCGGGGATATCATTTATATAAAATATAATAATTTTTGGGAACAAATGCAGATCAGCTGCCAAGCTCAGATTTTTTTTTTCTTTTTTTTATCGTTATTTGAGACCGTTATAACCGGAAGTGGCCTTGTTTTTTCGGGGGCTGGTCAGCCACCTTGGATTTATGACCGTTTGAAGGTCAAATAAATGGTACTAATAAAAGGCACTTATTTCATAAACTAAGTAAGCTAACGGAACAAACGAAGTACTGTTGGAAAGGTATTTTTAATACCTTTCATTTATGTAATACACATTTTTATCCATAATATGGCTGTGAAGGAGTTATATTGATTTTTAGAAAAATGTGACAAGTTGACCTTGAAACAACAATTTTTTTCTTCCAAACGGACACATTAAAGCATAAAAAAAATTACAGTTATGGAAAGCTTGTTCTTCTACCTTTAAAATGGTATATAATATGTTATACTTACTATTGTATTACATTACTTTAGCTTTACCTTTCAAAATTTCAATTACAATTCTGCCTGCGCCGCTCTAATGGAAAACATTTGAAATTAAAAAATTTTGATAAAAAATCGCGTGAAATTTTTTTGTTAAGTTAGAGCGCCGCAGGCAAAAAATGTTTATGAAAAATCGCGCGATTTTTCCAGCTATTTACTTCACTGTGTAACGCACAGAAATTGGGAAGATAGATATATAAAAGTATATATATTCTTGATGTGTGGTATTGGAAATAAGCGAAACCGGTCAATGACCACGCCTATTTATTATTAGAAATGTGATATCAGCGTTCGTTTTTCAGATATGACAACAAAATTTCATTCTTGGGTATAGAGTAGCATTATCTATGCCGTTAATATGTCAAATGTGGGCATGATCCGACAACTTTTAGGTTACACAGGCCAAAGAGGGTCTTAAATGGTTATATTGTTAAATATATAAACTTCCTGAACAAAACTTTACATAACAACTTATTTTCCAATAAAACATTATAAGAGCAAAACTGGGATCGGTCCGCCCACTTTTACACTACTTATACACTATATATCTCATGAAAACAAATTTATTACCACGGAAATAAAGTTTATATTTGAACACAATAATAAAACTATTAAGCAGCTATTAAGCTAGTTATTTTATACAGTTATACAACTAAAAGTTGACAGTTTTTTCACAGTTTTTTCTTCAGCAAAAGTTTTGTCTTTTTGTTCGAAATTGTGGTTTTCGTTTGTTTGCATATCAAACATCGGATTTTTGTTTTATCTGCTTTTTGTTTACATTTCTTGAAGAACTTGGTAACTTCATTACCTTCGAAGTATTTTGGACGAAGAGTAGGCACCACATTTCCGAAAAAAAGAGCGTAAGCTCGAAGACAGTGAGGCCGTGGTTATGCTATCGAGTTTTGCTTGGCAAGTAGGACTTTTTTTTGTTGTTTTGTGTGTAAAAGAGAGAATGGGATATTTCTATGTTCTCAACATCACTCTCTCACACCGAGCACGAAAACTCGGTCTAGCGTACACCGAAGACACCAAGCAAACCGGTGTTGCTTAGTCTCAATATTCACAAAAGTATTGAAAAGTGGAGTGGACTGAACAAAATGGAATTAACTGATAAATCTATCAATTATATTCTTGTGATTATCGTTCCAAAATATTACGACTTTATATATGTTAAACACATTTCAATTAATACAAACATTTGGTCTTCCATCGCGTCGGAAACAACATCTAAAATAATACGTTTTCTCATTTGTCTAGTAGACGGGTTGCTGTTGAAGGTGAGAAAAAAATATACATATTTGAAGAAAGCAAGCGTGAGCCAAGCACAACCGTAAGGCCGTGGTTAGGCCGTGGTTATGCTATCGAGTTTTGCTTGGCAAGTAGGACTTTTTTTTGTTGTTTTGTGTGTAAAAGAGAGAATGGGATATTTTTCTGTTCTCAACATCACTCTCTCACACCGAGCACTAAAACTCGGTCTAGCGTACACCGAGGACACCAAGCAAACCGGTGTTGCTTAGTCTCAATATTCACAAAAGTATTGAAAAGTGGAATGGAGTGAACTAATGGAATTAACTGATAAATTTATCAATCATATTCGTCTGATTATCGTTCCAAAATATTACGACTTTATATATGTTAAACACATTTCAATTAATATAAACATTTGGTCTTCCATCGCGTCGAAAACAACATCTAAAATAATACGTTTTCTCATTTGTGTAGTAGACGGGTTGCTGTTGAAGGTGAGAAAAAATATACATATTTGAAGAAAGCAAGCGTGGGCCAAGCACAAGCGTAACCACTCTTTTTGCACGGGTTCCGGTCACAAAAATTAGATAAATTTTCCACCGAGTTTTGCTCGATAGCATAACCACGGGGTTATGCTATCGAGTTTTGCTTGGCAAGTAGGACTTTTTTTTGTTGTTTTGTGTGTAAAAGAGAGAATGGGATATTTTTCTGTTCTCAACATCACTCTCTCACACCGAGCACGAGAACTCGGTCTAGCGTACACCGAGGACACCAAGCAAACCGGTGTTGCTTAGTCTCAATATTCACAAAAGTATTGAAAAATGGAATGGAGTGAAAAAATGGAATGAACTGATAAATCTATCAATTATATTCCTGTGATTATCGTTCCAAAATACTACGACTTTATATATGTTAAACACATTTCAATTAATATAAACATTTGGTCCTCCATCGCGTCGAAAACTACATCTCAAATAATACGTTTTCTCATTTGTGTAGTGGACGGGTTGCTGTTGAAGGTGAGAAAAAATATACATATTTGAAGAAAGCAAGCGTGGGTCAAGCATAAGCGTAACCACTCTTTTTGCACGTACTCCGATCACAAAAATTAAATAAATTTCCCACCGAGTTTTGCTCGGTAGCATAACCACGGGGTAACCACTCTTTTTGCACGGACTCCGGTCACAAAAATTAGATAAATTTCCCACCGAGTTTTGCTCGATAGCATAACCACGGGGTAAACAATTCTCTTTTAATTCTCGTAAACACACAAAACAACAAAAAAAAGTCCTACTTGCCAAGCAAAACTCGATAGCATAACCACGGCCTCACTGTCTTCGAGCTTACGCTCTTTTTTTCGGAAATGTGGTGCCTACTCTTCGTCCAAAATACTTCGAAGGTAATGAAGTGGTGCCAAGTTCTTCAAGAAATGTAAACAAAAAGCAGATAGAGCAGATAGAACAAAAATCCGATGTTTGATATGCAAACAAACGAAAACCACAATTTCGAACAAAAAGACAAAACTTTTGCTGAAAAAAAAACTGTGAAAAAACTGTCAACTTTTAGTTGACAGCGTAGATTTTTAGCAAATTGTCAATATTCGTATTCTGGCTGTCACCTAAAAGCTCTTTTCTTTACAATTTTGTCAAGAGCCAAATAGCTGTTGACAGCTACATTTTCAGAACAAATCAGAAAATGAACAGAAGAGAAACAGCAAATTTATTTGTTATTTTTAAATTGTTTTAAAATTTTTAAAACAATAAAATTTTTAGAACAAAAATATTTAAAAATTTAAATTGTTATTTAATTTATATATTATTTGTTTAAAACCAGCTCCTGAAACACTTTCAATGAAAATATCTTATAATATAAATATATAATATAAATATGTATGTATATTATTACATATTCTTTGGGGCAACTTACATTGAAAGATGTTTCAGGATCTGGTTTTGAACAAATAATATATAAATTAAATAAATAAACAATTTAAATAATAAAATTTAAATAAATAATAATATATATTGTATATTCATTGATAATCAGCACATTCCACACATGGTGGAATCCAACATCAAAGTGGACATGAACTGCGCATACATATGTAGTGCGCCAGCTGGTCTGCCGTAGTCCGTTCGTATTTTCTTTTGACATTTCATGTTCTATTTGTCAAAAATTACATTTTGGTTTCTGTAACATTAAGCTTTTCAGCATGTTACTGTATTAAAGCTTTCACTGTGTCAATTGACAACTAGAATACCAATTTGAAAAGCATTGACAAGCACTGTGACAACTTGTCTTGACAATTTCATGTCAAGCTGACAACGAGAATTGCCGACACTCATAATACACAATACTAGTTCAAAATTCTGTAAAATTTTTCAACGCGCTACTCGGCGTAAATATCAACGTCACGAAAGTAAACAAAGCAATTCCTCTGTCTGACGTTCTCCATAAGAACCTGTGGTACCTAAATTAGTGCGTCTCGCGTTGCGTTGATCACTGCGTCTTGAAAACGACGCCGCGCTAAACCGAAATAACAGCGTTGCGTCAACATATGTTCTGACTAAAGTTTTTAAACATTTGCCGACATTTGACATTTTTTTATCATCTGCCGCCAACTTCACTTCGTAGCGCATACCAAAATTGGAAATTCGAAGTGCTCTCCGTCAATGCGTTGCTTATTTCAGCCACTTCTATAACACAGCGTATTCCAATTTCATTTTGACAGCAACGCAACGCACGTCGCACTTATTTATGCCTTGAACACATAGAAAATCGCACGACGAATATTTCGGTGCGAATTGTCAGAAATCTTCTGACGCAGCGAAGTTTTGGCTTGGCAAAGTCGATATAAACACACAAAAATAAGAAGAACAAGATCGACGACTGCGAATAAATCGCACTGCGAACGAACTGGATCGATCGCAGATGCGATTTATTCGCAAGCAGAGGCAGCGACGTAATTTTATTTTTTTGTCGTCTCCCATACGAGGCCGTGTAATTTTGACAGTTCGCACCGAAATATTCGTAGTGCGATTTTCTATGTGTTCAAGGCATTAGGTATCACAGTAATACAACGCTAAAAAACTGTTGCTCCACCCGACATAGCGTAATTACGCATTCTGTTTGACGTCCACTGTGGGGTGTCACACTAGGCACCTTAACGCCGGACTTACGCGCTATGATTGGTTGATTGAGGCGAACATGGATCAATCAACCAATCAGAGCATGTAAGTCTGGCGTTAATATGCCCAGTGTGACATCTCACACTTCAAGTATGATATACATTTTGACAGAGCGCCAAGGAATTCAAAGTACGTTCACATTCGTCTAACTGGGCCTTACTTGGGTGATAAAGTGTTGCCGAATCCAACAACACTCAAAGTTTTCAAAATGGTATCAAAATATGAAATGTGCAAACTTGTAATTAAGTGTTTGCTTCGTTTTCCATCTAGTTTTTGTTTTATTTTCTTAGTTTATGGTTTCATGTTACCATAATTTTTTATCCATAGGTGAAAGAGTTTTTGTTTACAAATTTGGTTAAAGAACAGAGTTAAAAGAGAAAAATAAAAAAGAGTAATAGAAATAGTTAAAAACTATTACGTCCAGAAATATACACTAAAAAAATCAAAACACGTACAAAAGCTATAACTTGAATGCATCAAAGGCAGATCTGTGAAAAACCAGTCAAAAATATAAAATAGTGTTTTTCATGTGTAAGTAATATTTCCACAGCCACATATACAATGGATTAAAGCTCAAAAATATAACAAGTGCCGACCTTTTTATGTACATATGTATAAAGCGCATAAGTAAAGTTTAACCCATTCTCCTAGATTAAGGTATGTTTTTTTGTAATAGCCCTCACTAACAGAATTCTAACTATGGTAAAAATAATTAGCGGTCTTGTTTGGCTTAGAAGTTACATATACGGATCAAAATCAAAATGTTAAAACGAGATATCTCCTAAGTAAAAGTGATACTTCGAGATAAAAGGTACATTTGAAAGTTTTTTTCTGTTTACATAATTTAAGTTATACATTAAATGCTTTTTGCTTAAACTTAATATTAAAGGAAATATGTTCGTTTTTGTGCACTTATTGCACAATTCAGGCACAGTGACAACTCTTTTGGCTTAAATAGGGATCCGCCCGGAAACGCCAAGCGTGTTGTTTTTGTTATTGTTGTTGCTTGTGATGAAGACCTCAACAACATCAAGATCACACCCCCCACCCCCCGCCCCTCCTGTTTTCTTAGTTATAGCCTATTGAAATGTTAAATTATTTTCCCTATCTCCTTAAGTGTAAAAGAGACTTATAAAAAGTTTTCTCCTAAAATCCTGCATCGATTTTGATAAAAAAATAGGTGTGGAAAGGAACCTCTAGTTTCATTCTTTCGAAAAAATTCATTAATGGAAAAAAGTACATACTAAAAATATTAAGATCGGTTTTCCTCCAAAAATATGCGTTTTTCAATAAAATTCTATTTTACATAAATGAAGAGTCACGGCGAAGACGATGTCGGTGTGTGGCTTTGTGCTTTTCTCGATTACAAAAATGTTACAAAATGTCAATTTAGATGAAAAAAAACAAAAGAGAGTACCGACATCGTCTTCTTCTATACCACAGAAAAAGTAGGGTTCCTCTGTGTCCATGTCGGAGTAAAAAATAGTCAGAGCTTAGGACGAACATTTTGAGATGTATACTTTTGACATTTTGCTGGCCTTTGCAATTGTTTTATAATATTCCGGATATATCAACTCTTGCAATCTTTATCATACAGCTAAGATGTGTAGGTTATGTCGAGACAGGAAAAAATCGTATAGGAGGAAAGCTAAATTGACCCCACTTAAACGGGAGAACATCAGGATATAAAGTCATCAGTCAATCAGTCCAATAAAGGTTGGGTCATCGGCACGTTTCTTTTCAAAATTTCTATTAAACAAGTAATGAATACAAACATTTTTTGTATATAACGTTACATTTCTGGATAAATTGTTTAAAGTCTAATAAATATAATTCTAATTTTTTATATAATAGTATATCTACGAGTATGTAAATCATTTCTAAATACTGGTTTTGAGAGCCAACTACCTTCTTTTTTAAATTAGATTTCTATGTCAAACAAGTTTTGAGGAAATTAATGCCAAATTTTGGAAAAAATTGGGAAAAAAAAAACGTTGGTAGCAATTTTTTTAAAATTACGGTATTCCCATAAAATACTCTAATAAATTTTACAAAAAACGGAAATTTCCTGCTTAGCTTTCTGCTTTAGGTTAGGTATATACATATGTATGTACATATGTATGTACGCTTCTTATCATAATCGTTGTTATATGAATAAGTAATAACAATATATTATTCGTGTTATTCCTTTTATGAACTGATTTATAAAATCACTACATAACACAAATAATAAGACTTTTTCACATAACATAGCTATGATATCCATCCTACATAATCCGCACGTAAAATGATAAGGAGGCAATTATGCTAACCGTAGAAATCCCTAAAACCAAAGTGTGTGTGAAGATAAATTCGTAAATGCGACCATAACTTAGCAAAGATCTGAACCATAAACACGAATACGAATTCGCTAAATTGACTTCAATTGAATTCAATACTAGCGCTCTTTTTTCAATGATATATATATTTTGAGCAGCAGAAATACACATTTCAAGGGAATAATATATATACTTCAAAGATTAGGCATACTTTAGAAAAAATTTTGACATTTGTAGAAGTGAGGTGTCTCAGACGGTGAAACTTCTTCTCCAATATTCAGCGAAAAGTTTTCTTCAATGAAAAGCATAACTTGGCCAAGTGGAACATAAGGTTCGATAGCCTACGCCAATACCTTTCATAATCACAAGAAATCATTGTACGAAAGCGTTTTCTTTGAAAGCGAGAATACCAAAATTAGGTAATAAAGGCTGCAAAGCATGCCATTAACGTACAGCATTACCAACAACACACATCGTTTTCGTTTTTATGCAATGCTAAAATGTCAAATCGACTAAAAATAAATTGTTTGCAGACATCCGTTCGCTTTAGTGGTTGATGCTGCAAGAATCCGAACTTGCTGTCAGTCGTCGCATTTATTTTGTTTTCCCTTGGGGAAAAGCTCTCTTTTGATCTTTTCGGCAAGGTGATGGCTCTTCTTCGTCAGCGGTGTGATGGACCGATGGTAAGCAATAGCTCAAGAGCGGCACCCGTGGGGAGCAGCGTTTGGCGTAAACATGTAGGGTTTATTAGTATTTACATGGAGAGGAGATAAAAATGTGTAACATATTCTAGGATATTTAAGACTTCTTTTTTTAAATTTTATCATATATTAGTTATAATAACATACCCATAAACATATTCATAGATGATGTTCCTGTTCGATGCCATACGTACAAATTGGAAGAAATATGTTACGAACAATAATGGATTTTTTTCTTTCTGTTTGTTGCTGCATTTGTATACCGCCGCCGCCTGGATGCCAGATTTGCGCTCTGATCTTCATACAAGTATGTACAAAACAATACATCAAAGTATAAACAAATTTGGTACTTATTTCTAATGTCATGTACATATGTTACAGAACATGACATCACAATTGCGAGATTTATCGGAAATACCAGCGACAATTTTAAAATTTTGGCTTATGACGAAGACACGTTATTAGTGGGTGCACGGTAAGCCGGTGTTAAAATTTATAGAATTAACTTTGATAACTTGTTGATTGACGATTACTTGGTTTTAGTGATATCCTTTACAATATCAGCTTAAATGGCTTGCGCGAACTTTACCGTTTGGAGTGGCGGTCTTCAGATGCCGATCGGGAGTTGTGTGCGCTAAAAGGAAAGCATGAAGCTGACTGCCACAATTATCTGCGCGTCTTCGCTCAGAATGCAAATGACAAAATTCTGATTTGCGGTACGAATTCATATAAGCCTCGTTGTCGTCATTACATGGTTAATAGTCACCCAACGTCTACCACAAAGCAACATTATGAGCTCATTAAAGAAATGGAGGCACAGGGACTCTGTCCATATAGCCCTACACATAACAGCACTTACATCTTTACTGATGGTCAATTGTACAGTGCTACGGTAGCAGATTTTTCCGGCAGTGATCCACTCATATATCGCGAAAATCTACGTACAGAACAGTACGATTTAAAACAACTGAATCAGCCGGATTTTGTAGGTGCTGTAGAACGAAATGGATATGTATTGTTTTTCTTCAGAGAGATTTCTATGGAATATATGAATTGTGGAAAGGCTGTTTATTCTCGGGTGGGACGTGTTTGTAAAAATGATCGTGGCGGCCCGTATACACTGTCAAAGAGCTGGACTTCATTTTTGAAGACACGTCTTAACTGTTCAGTCCCTGGCGAGTATCCGTTCTATTTTGATGAAATACGTAAGCTTGTCGTTGTAGGTAAATTTTTTTGTTAATTCAAATTGGTAACTTACAGAAGCTATTAGTGGAATAATCGGAAACGGCTCAGATGCACTAATTTATGCTGTTTTCACTACTTCCGTCAATGCTATCTCTGGCTCTGCCGTTTGTGCGTTCAGAATGGATGATATTCTTGCAACTTTTGAAGGACGGTTTAAATCGCAAAAGGACAGCCAATCCAATTGGTTGCCTGTTAATACGGAACAAATACCCGAACCACGCCCAGGACAATGTGTTGATGATTCACGTATGTTATCAAGCACTGCAGTTAATTTCGTCAAAAATCATCCACTAATGGAGACGGCTGTACCAGCCAAATACAATCGTCCCTTCTTAACAAAAGTAAATTTGCATAATCGACTAACAGGAATTACTGTTGATCGTCAGGTAGAATCGTTAAGTGGCGAATTATACGATGTAGTCTACGTTGGTACTGATGATGGTAAAATTACGAAGTTCATAACTATACCATTGACACAAACAGATAGTGAAGTCGATAAAACTTTTAAAACTGTAGTCATATCCGAACGTCAGGTACTTCCATTAGGTGTTGCTGTGCGTGAGCTTTTTGTTGCCAGAAAAATGCACACACTGGTGGTGGTGAGCGATGGCAGCATAGTGACGGTTCCGCTATATAACTGTGCCAATATTTATGAGTGCCACACATGCCTAAGCTTGCAGGATCCTTCTTGTGCTTGGGATTTAAGGAATCGCGAATGTATAAAACTCGGCAGCAACAAATTCGGAACCAAAGCCCTCCTACAGAGTTTGGATACCACCAAAAAAGCAGCTGCAGCCCTCTGCCCAAATATAGTCGCGCATGGTGGATCACAGTCAAATGTAAATGGGATCGGTACTGTGTCAGTAGGATCCACTATAACAACAGCTACAGATAAAGAGATCAGCAATGAAGATAGTATAGATTTGAACAGGCAAATACTAGACGGAAGTAGTGTAGAAAATGCTCTGATAGATAGCCATTGGCATTTGAAAGGAGAATCTGCTCTTCCTGAACCAAACGGAGGTAAATTTAGTATGAGTAATGAAGATATTGGTGTTGCTGAAAATGATTATGGTGGCGGTGATTATAGTGTAAATGGTTTTAATAAAAATAACCAAATAACGTTGACTTCCATACCAGATGATTTCAAACGTTCTTCAAATGGCAAGTAATTCAATTTATAAACATATTAGCTATAATCGAGGCGTTATTAAGGGCCTTATGCTCGATCTGCGAACGGTACCGCGTCTCAACGTTACTCTTTGTTATATTCGTAAAACAGCTGTTCAAAAAGGTTGTTTAGAATACACACAGATTGCGCTTCTGTCAGAAGCGGAAATTTCTTCTCTTTACAACAACAGTTTGCATTCTTCTTACGTATTTACGTTAGAAAAGCATATTTTGCAACCAACATAAGCGCAAGGTGTGCCGTTGTGCATAGATCGTGAAGAGTTCTCTTGTGGTGTAATTTTTCAAGAGTATAATTTCACGATTTGTGTTAAACGGTGAAAATTGACTCACGTCCTAGACTGATAAACGTCCTAGCTTGTTGGTGAACCTTGTACGGAATACTCTATATATAAGTTTATAATATATTTAGAATGTTTATTTATGCGTAAAGGTTTTGGAATTTATCTGTAGATTTCGATCTCTTACAAATATTTATAAAATTGTTATTAATTTTAATATTTTATTCATAGATCCTGTGCAAGCTAATGATATAATGGGTGACAAAAAGTTGCAACTAGCTGGTAAAAGTTTTTATTGGGGATTCGCTATTGTAGTAATGGCCTTAGTTTTTATAATTGGCATGTTTGTCGGTTTATATACATCTCGCCGAATGTGTAAAGCAAATACCTTCCATACAAATCATCGAAATAAGTTAAGCACGTAAGTTTCTATTTATTAGAAAAAGATATTGGTAGTTGGAAATATTTTTTCAATTTTTAGAATACGTCCAGTACCAACAAATCATCATCGTAATAGTGGAAAAGATGTAAACTTGCTGGTTAATACTAACCTTTTTGTCCCTTGCAATCAAAAGAAAGCTAATGTCAATATTGTCGGCGAGAAAGATCGTAGCCATGAGTGCAAAAATTCAACAGAGAATCTCGGAAAAGAAATACCCTGCAAAACATCAACTCTGACAAAAGTAAAACGAACCTACATTTAGTTAAGTGACTTAATTATTATTATGTATGTTTTCCACAAGCCTGTATACAAAAATTTCCAGCGGTTTTTTTACTTTGATAAGTGTTCTTAATAAGATTTGGAATTATTGCGGATTATTTTAATAACTCGTTCTTTCATTTATTTACTTTTTTCTTCATAAAAAGAGGTATGTAAATAAAAATATTAGGTACTCGGAAATCAATAGCAAATTCATTTAGCGCAATTCGTATAAATATTAAAAAAACCTCCAATTAAAAGAAAAACACTTATTAAAAAAACTTGTGATATATACATAGTTAACGAATTGTCCAGCGTGATATAATAAGTACACTTATCAAATTAAAAATAACAAAAGGTTTCGACCAGTATTGTTTAGTATTGGACTAGAATAATGACATATCATTTACGTCATCTTTTTTTTTATAACACTATAATGTTAATAATAATTAGATATATAACAGATGTAGTTAGATGTACTATATACTGTATTTTTAAATACATAGTTAAGAAATCTATATTTAAAATTAAATATAAATTTCAGATACTACTGTTTCAGCAACTGAAACACTGAAGGTAATATCAAGAAACTTAACATTTTTATTACAGATGTGCCTCGAAAAAAGATTCTTTTCAGAACGATTTTTTCGTCCTAAGGCTTTTGTATATTAAGTGAAGAGATAATAAGTACAAATATGTTTATATATAATTTCGTGCTTATGTAAGCACTAAATACCCTAACTAGGCTCAAGTTTCGATTCTTTATAAAAACTTACGATTATAAGCCATTTTTCGTAAATAATTTGAACAAAATGTAAAGAATTCAGATTGTTAAGGGAGGAAAATATATTAATTTTTAAATTTATATTCCCTAGGAAGTTAACATACTGCACCATCTCCCAAAATTTTGCATAACATACTTTAATGGATGACACGAATAACTTAGAATGTACTCTAATATAGTTTAGTATTATTACACATCCGTTTCCCTAACTTTAAAATAACAAAAAAAAATTTTTTATATAAGTTTAATAATATTTATGTTTCATTCATAATATAATTGCACATTTTATTATAACCTACACCTGTATGTTATGTTTGTTCTTCCGTTGTAACGCTCAGAAGGGACGGGGCAGGTATAGAAATATATATGTATTCTACATCAGCGTCACCTCCTGAGTAAAAACGAATAGAGATATCTGAGTTGTATACATATTATACAAGGTGATTCCCATAAGATGCATCAAAAAATTTTATCATTTAGGTTGATTCAAGACAAGAAAAACATCATATCACAAAGATAAAGATAGTTCTTTTTTACTTTCTGAGGAAATTTAAAATTACGAAGTATTTCCCGAAAAACACAGAAAACTGAAGGACACAGGCTTCCTGTTTGAAGCATTTTCTCCTTTTTTTAAAATTTGGCGGACTTTATAAGAAAGTTAGGATTTCAAAAACAGTAAGCAGAAATGGTGTGATTTGAAGTCGGGTTTTTAGAAAATTCTTACACGTCATATCTTTTTCTCACATCGTATGAGAATCACCGTGCATATACATATATGTACATACACAGTATATGTGGCCACAAGCCGTTACCGCCTAATAGAGAGTACACAACCATAGCGACTAACCACTAACTTCATTGTTCTCTGTCAAAATTACATGGGTTATTATAAAAACCAGAAAAAAGTACACCCATGGCCAAAAAAAAGCCGCACCTAGAAAATTCGCATATTTTTCAATTTGCTAGGAAATGTTAGGAAAGGGTGTCGACTGATAGTAAATTTTCTTTTTACCTGCTTGTACATATATTTTCTGCTATAAAAAGACACACTCTGTCAAAAGTTGTCCATTGACATTTAAGAAATCAGAGAAGGTTCCGAAGTAGTTTTTAGAAGTTTTATATATGGTATTAAAACAAGAACAAAAAGGCCGTATTATAGCACTGAGTGAAGAAAAGTATTCGAATAAAAAATTTCTCAAATAATTGGGTGCAACGAAAGCAGAGCGCCTTTTTCTTAAAAAAATTCAAGTAACCGGATGGATACAGAGGAAAACCGGAAGTGGAAGATCAAGAATCACTACACCGCGGGTAGATCGATCGTTGGAACGAATGTGCCTTCGAAATCGCTTCCAGACTGCCAGGGAAAGCTGGGAATGCAAATCAGCAGAAGCACTGTCTCCAGACACCTAACGAATATGGGTCTTCCAGCTCGCCGACCAGCCAAAAAGCCGGTTTTAACAGCGGCTATGAAGAAAAAACGGTTAGAATGGGCCAAGGAGCATAAAAAATGGATAGCTTCTGATTGGTGAAATATATTGAATCGAAATATCATATTTTCTGATGAATCGAAGTTCAGTTTGATTGGGTCCGATTGAAAAGCCAGTTCGAAGGAGATCGAAGGAACGATATTCCGATGAGTGCATTCTTCGAACAGTCGAGCATTCAACTTATGTTTTGGTATGGGGATGCATAACATATTATAGAGTTGGACAAATTTTATTGCTGGAGGTTCCGTGGTTCAACAATCGAGGAGCTGAGCTGCCATGTTGAAAACATACTTTTTCAAGATGCTAGTGCACCTTGCCACCGAGCTCGCCCTGTATAGTAAGTAAACCTTTAGGTTTTACCTAAAAATTCTAACGGTCATTGTGTATTCATAGGTAACACAATTAAGGGAATTTCAATTAATGGGGATATTATCGGTGTCCTGGCCAGGAAATAGCCCAGACCTTAATATCATTGAAAATTTGTGGGTAATTATGAAAAATCCAAGAAATGTCTCCGAAATCTATCGTAGAGTTACAAATTATAATAAATGAAGTGTGGTACGATGAAGAAATCAAGAACCACATCCAAAGTCTCTATGATTCAATGCTCAGAAGAGTGGAAGCTGGTTTGAAGGCCAAAGGAGGATCAATGAAATACTGAAAAAATTTAAAGAAAAGAAAAAGAGTATACAGAAAATTTTTGAATTCTAAGGATATTTGAACATAATAAAAACCATTAAGAGTATTAACTTCGGCCTTTTTTCACCTTTTTAGCGGAAATCGAGCTGCCGGCCAACTCTTTCCTTTTTTCTTAAAGATTTTTTTTTCAGGTAGAGGTATAGGGATCAAATAATATAATAAAAATAAATTCTTACCTTTTTTTATTAAACTTTGCATGAGTAATGAAATTCTACTAGTGCGGCTTTTTTTTTGGCCATGGGTGTATAATTTATCGCTGCTAGCGATCTCGTCGCTAGCGACTGTTCTATATTTTGTTGCTTACCGTATTCTATAGGAATTGTTAAACAACTGACAGCTCGTCGCATTCGGTTATTCGCTATGGTTTTGGGCCTACGTCAGCATTGGCAAATACATACATACCCCTTGGCTATACGCAGTATCTTTTGAAACATTTCCACTACTGGTATGTCGATACCATCGGTGGCTACACACTGTGGTTTCTCATTTGGTTTCAAAAGTCGTAAACATGTGATGCCAATGTGTGTGTGAAATTTACTGAATATCCATATGTTAGCCAGAGAGAAAAATTGAACACGCGTTCGGCGAACTACGTTGCTCTTCTTTCGCTCGCTAACTGCTTACTTGTGTGCGTGAAAAGAAACTGAGAAGCTGATCCCTGTGCGATTAGATAGATGATAGACCCTGCGGGTCTATTTTCGTTTCAGAAATTCTCTACATTCTATACCAGAGTATCTTCTCTTTCTCTCTTTCTTCCTCTCTCTCCGACGAACTGAATGAAACCGTTTCAAAAGTTACTGCGTATAGCCAAGGCCTTTGGTTGTGTTGTCACTAAACAACGAGCATATATTCGTAAAGAGATTGCATGAAACATTTGTTGCCGGCAACATCGTGATTTCATGTGTGAAGATTAGAGCCGCTGTTAATTAGCAGGACTTAGCACTGTAAAGAACAAAACATCTCTGTAAAGCAGAAAACCGAAGATAAAATCGAACTTCTTTACAGAGTACAAAACTTCTTTTGTATTCTGAGCTGGTAGCAAAGCAAAATTGAATGCTCTACTAAGACCCATATTACATTGCAAACAGTTGTTCGATCAAACAGTCCAAAAAAATGAACTATTTTACTCTCCCGTCAAATCTGTTTGCTTGCTATGTTACATTGCAAACACAAACAGTCAAACACTTTCCGTAGTATATATACATAATTAGAGTTGCTTTGTGCAATTATTTTCACGCAGTCCTCCTTTTTCCGGTATAAGTTCAGCTTTTTCACTCCAAAACATGCATACTTTTTTATTACACCACACAACAACTCTGTTCTGTTTGTAGTTTGCACGCATCGCCTGCAAACAGAGTATTTGCTGTGCCAACACAGAGATAATGAGATAGGACACTTCGAATTCGCCGCTTAAAAAATCGGTTTGACGTCTATTTTTTATGAGTTGTTGAATTCATATACACTATACGTGAGCGCTACCATGTTGTTGTTCTTGCTTTCTGTCTTTCAGTATGTTGAAAAAATCAGCTGTTTCATGTTTCACCACGGACTCATTTAGTTATGAAATCAGCTTGGCTAGACGCAGTATCTTCTGAAACGGTTTCACTACTGGTATATCGATACCATCGGTGGCTACACACACTGGTTTCTCATTTGGTTTCAAAAGTCGTAAATATGTGATGCCAAAGTGTTTGTGAAATTTACTGAATATCCAAATGTTGGCCAGAGTGAGAGAAAATATGAACACGCTTTCGGCAAAGTACGTTGCTCTTCTTTCGTTTGACAACTGCTGTGCGTGCAAAGAAACTGAGAACCAGGGTCTATTTTCGTTTCATAAATTCTTAACACTCGATACCAGAGTGTAGACTTTTCTCTTTCTTCCTCATCTCTCTCACACGAACTGAATCCGTTTCAAAAGATACTGCGTATAGACAAGGCCATTGGTTTTTAAAATATAAATTTCACCATATATAAACAAAGGTGGTGAAGTTTCCCAAACCTAAAATGGAAGGTGCCAACGGATGTTTGACCCCCCAAGTGCATCTAACGATGTATAACAATACTTAATTTGCACAAATATTAGAAAACAAATGAAAAAATATAAATGTGACCATTCTGGAGTTATTAATCTTAATTTTTTTTGTGAAAAATCGAACAACTATGCATTGACTGCCAAAAATTAGCACAACGCCTACTTTATACCAATTAAATATGTGAAATAAATCAACAAATACTATGTAAAATCGGAAAGTATAGATTTATTATAATTATAAGAAACTGGTAGATATATCATGTATATAATGTGAGCATAAACAAAAGTTTAATTTCTTAAATATATTTTTGACGTTTCGAAAAAACACCCATTAAAATCAATATTGCATGCGTGCATGCGATACTGCGGCGAAGTACACATGAGAGGACAATGCACACGATTTTGTGTGGCGAAGTACACATGAGAGGACAGCGCACACGTTTTTTTATCATAGGTTTAGTGAAATTTCAGCAAAATGCATGTGTGTTGAAACAGCGAATTCGAAGTGTCCTATCTCATTATCTCTGCCAACAGTTCATCCGTTTTCATTCTCTCACGGATGAACTGAGAGTTGACAGCTTTATACAGAAAACAAAAACAATGTGACTGTTTGATCGAACAACTGTTTGCAATGTAATATGGGCCTAATGTGTGAGGGTTTCGGAAGATCTTTTTAATGAGTGTGAAGGGATCGGAAGATCGATTTTGCTTCTGTTATTTTGCACTAACAATGCAAGCGAACATGCGTAAGAAGAAATCGATCCAACACTCGTATACCAGATAAAGTGTGAAAGAAAGAATCGATCAATTCGTTTAGTACAGCGGGCGATGAGAAGAGCGGTGCGATTCGTCTTCTTTTGCTTCTCTTACAATAACAAACCATCTGCCGCCGTCCGCCTGAAATCGTTTTAAATTTTGCATTTTATGGTTTTTGGAAGAATTTTTGCATTTCGTAACTTTGTTCTGCTTCTTTTTCGATGCCCAAGCTTTGTGAAGTGCTGGCACGATCTACGTTGCAATCATAGCGTGCTGTTTAAGAATTTGTATGGGCAGAAAATCTACTAAGTCGGCATATCAATTCACTATACACGTTATACGAGTAAGACTGAAAGGTTAATAGAACACAAATTATGGAAATATTTATATTATATGTCTGTGGTAATACAAATTATGATTTTAAAGAAATCTACTTTAGCCCATTATCACCGATTTCATTAGTAACACTTATTAAACAACATTATTTTACAATACTTATTAAGTAATATTATATAAACTACATATATATGAAGCTAAGTATTTTCCGAAAGTCTCCTTGTGGATTTCAGCTCGTCGTCTTACTGAACTTATAAAATTTGTGCGAATGCGCAAAAAATTTTAACAAACAAAATTATAAATTTAAGTTAAACTAAAATTAAATTGAAATAAAATGTAAATATAATTTATTTTTAATTATTAGTTATTATTAGGTAACATGTAAATTAAATATTATGTACTGTATATGTTGTATAATAGAATTGACATTAAAATACGAAAATAAAACACAATTTAAACTTTAATAAATATTTTATTTTTATAGCTTCATATATATGTAGTTTATATAATATTACTTAATAAGTATTGTAAAATAATGTTGTTTAATAAGTGTTACTAATGAAATCGGTGATAATGGGCTAAAGCAGATTTCTGTAAAATCATACTTTGTATTACCACACATATAATATAAATATTTCCATAATTTGTCTTCTATTAACTTTTCAATCTTACTCGTATAACGTGTATAGTGAATTGATATGCCGACTACATGCCCATACAAATTTTTAAACAGCACGCTATGCTCGCAACGTAGATCGTGCCTGCGCTTTACAAAGCTTGGGCATCAAAAAGAAGCAGAACAAAGCTAAGAAAAGCAAAATTTCTTTCAAAACTCATAAAATGCAAAATTTAAAGCAAACCCAGCCGGACGAACGGCGGCACATGGTTTGTTATTGTAAGAGAAGTAAAAGAAGACGAATCGCACCGTTCTTCTCATCGCCCGCTGAACTCCACAAATTGATCGATTCTTTCTTTCACGCTTTACTAGGCTTCCGAGTGCTGGATCGATCTCTTCTTACGCATATTCGCCTGCATTGTTAGTGCAAAATAACAGAAGCGAAGTCGATCTTGCGATCCCTTCATACTCATTAGAAAAGATCTTCCGAACCACTCACTCATTAGTAGAGCATTAAATTTTGCTTTGCTACCAGCACAGAATACAATCGAAGTTTTGTACTCTGTAAGTTCGTTTTCATCTTCGGTTTCCTGCTTTACAGAGCTGGTTTTTGATTACAGAGCTATGTCCTGCGAATTAACAGCGACTCTAATCTTAACACATGAAATCACAAATGTTGCCGGCAACAAATGTTTCATGCAATCTCTTTACCTATTTATACTCGTTGCCATGCATGCCTTAAACACAATCAAAGACGCAAGACGCAAGATTCATTTTTAACTGTCAAAATTACACGGGCTCTTATGGAGATCGAGAAAAAAGTTTGCTTTCCATTTTGCTTCCCTACTTAGCTGCGAAACTACTCATCTCGCATTCGAGCTAATTCTAATTTTGACGGATGCAAAAGCGTTCTTGTTCTTCTTATTCGTTTGTGTTTGTTTACATTTCATTCTTTTTTCTATTTCAGTTGCTGTAAAATTATCTGAGTGTTTTTCTCTTGCTTTTTTTATTATTATTCTGTATAATATATTATTTAAATGTATTTTAAATATATTTTAATATACATAAAAATAAAAAAACTTCGAATAAACTTCGAGAATTTTGGTTCTACAGTCAAATATTTGACATCTCATACTTCTGCTTCCCGAAAATGATTTGGTTTAAATCCGAGCCATTTCTTGCATCGCTACCTTGAATCTGCGCCTTGCGTCTTTGATTGTGTTTAAAGGTACGGTCAAACAGAACGCGTAAATAATCGCCGCCCCGCGGCGATTGCCGCGAAGGCAGTTGCATTACACAGGTTCTTATGGAGGTAGTCAAACAGAAACGCGCTACTCGGCGTAAAAACTGACGCGTAGTAGAGCGGCAAAAAAGATCGGAGTAGCGCGTTAGAAAATTTTGCAAAATCTTGTATAAGTATGTGTGTATTTTAGGAGTGTGAGTAGAAAAATGGTTAGAACTGCAATTCACTGCGTTGCCATCTGCTGTGTTATTCAGATCTATTTTTTTCGTGGTGCTGTTAAATTTTCTGTTTTTCGTGGTTTTGTTATTTCTTCATTTCTTTAAAAATGCTAGACATGCTAATTGAATTGGTTAGAAAAAATCCATGCATATATAATACAATAGACCCGGACTCTCAATTTGTGGCTTCACCAGCTCATGAAGCTCTTCAAACTTGCATCGCGTCATTCGGAAATATGTCCAAAATTTTTCATCATTATTTTCTAAATCTCTGTATAGATGGTGGAACTCGCCGAACTGCTCCCGCGCTTCATTTATTTGGCTTACCCAGGGACGCCTTCGCTTAACTCTTCTCTTCGCAATTAGCAGCAACAGTAGTTCTTCATCGGAAGACATATTTGACACACTTATTTGAAGGTACACTTTGAGAAAATTTTTGCAACACACTAATGTTTCGATGAAATATTTGTGTCTCACAACATATGGCCGTGCAAATATGAAATACTGTTTCCCTGAGAAATTTTTCATATCACACAACCAAATTCCCCAGAGAAAGTGACAAATCCCATGCAATAAATTCAATTACTATCAATATGGCATTCTACTATTCACAGACACGAACAGCTGATTTGTGTAAATGAAAGTAGTGCCGCGTTCTGTTTGACTGCCTCCTCGTATAATCTACGCGTGGCGGCGATTATTTACGCGTTCTGTTTGACCGTACCTTAAGGCAGCACATGCATGCTATGCACATGCATAGTTTCGTCAAGTTCGTTCTCTCTCTTTTTGCTTAGCGGTGAATAAGAATATGCTGTCTGGATCGTACTTTCCGTAACAAGCAACGGAAAAAGAGTTACCCATACAAATTTGCAACTTAAATTTTTGCAACCTTAATTTTATTATTTTTATTTAGTGTTTTCCTATTGAAAAGTCCCAGAAAACTACTAAAAGTTATAAAAATAATACTACATGATTTTCTTTAAGGTTTTTAATTAATTTTATGCAACATTAAATAATTTCTTCAGTTTTGAGACCGCGTACTACGCGATTCTCAAGTTTTCATGTTAGGCTAGGCAACCCTTAAAAGCAGAAGAAAACATATGTGATGTTTTTCTGGATCATGAAACAGCTGTTTTATTTGCTTTCAATTTTATGCAATGCTTGGTCGTTCTACTGATGCATGGAATGAATAGCTTGCTTTTCGATGACTTCTCTCACAAAACTTAAGGCCCAATTATAACTGTCCAACCACAACGCAACGACGTCGCAATCGATTGCAATGTTCCTATAGAAAAATGGAATGGAACACGTCGTTGAGCTGTCTCACGTCGTCGTAAAATGTTCTAATTTTCTGACAACTTCTTCCGATTTTCTCATTTTTTGAAAAACAGTCTGCCCTACTTTTCGATGAAATTCTTCAAATTCCCTAAAAAATGTAAATAAATTTGACAAACGAATTGTCAAACAAGGAAATTATCCAAATTATTTTTATTCAAAACAAAATATAAATAATTTATCACGACAGATGTCACTCATTCGAAGATTTTGAGAGAGAGAAATCGTTATCGTTTGCGACGTCGCATCGTTGCTGTGGTTGGACAGTAATATGCTTACGCTGGCATAAGCAACTGTCAGAAGTGAACGAACTGCATGTCAAATGCAGAAGACTGGCTATAATATGCTTATGTGAACTTTATTGTTTTCTATTGTCAAAGCTGTCATCAGCTGATTCCGTACGCAATCTGCGATTTGTTTCGCTCCTTGCTTAAGCAAAATAAATCTAACGAAAATTTAACGAAAGTACGTTATGCACATTATAATTGCAAGATACAATTTCTGTGTTATCGCTCGTTTGCTTAAGCTGGCGTAAGCTCGGTTAAGCATATTATAATTGGGCCTTTAACATGCATATGCATTGCATGGTTGGGCCTTAACTCGGTTTTCTTACTTTTCGGTGGAATTGTTGAAGATTGTTATTAAGATTTTAGAGAACAATATATGTATATTTAATTTATTTATTTAGTCATTTATTTTGTATTTTTTTTTGCAGAACTTTACCAAATTTTAAACTTTTCTTTATTGACTTAAGACTAATGAAGAAAAAAATTATAAGTAAAGTATCAGTGTAAATATAACTAACTAACGTAAATAATCCACAAGAACATCTACTGCCAAGATCTAATCTGTCAATATAGCGAATATGAAAACACTGATCACTGCTTAAAAAGATTTGTGAAGAGAAATTCTTTATTTTTGCTTCTCTTTTTCTACGTTTCTTAAAGTGAAGGTATTGTTGGTGTAGCTTTTAGCTTTCTCTTTACCGAAGCTTACGTGTATTCGCTGTTTAAAGCTCTCTTCGATCGCAGAGCCATGACTTTAAAACATGGCCTTGGAGGAGGTGGAGCCTTGATATTTTGCGACAAAATGGCGTCTGATTTTTAGCGATAGGAGTAACCATTCAGCCGTCACAAACTTTTGTATGTACATATCGCACACCTACTTCAAAAGTTCCAAATTTTTCATTTTCAAGTTTATGTACATATACACTCAACTCTCGTTTTACACGCATTTTTTTTTACA
Organism: Myopa tessellatipennis; assembly: GCA_943737955.2. NCBI lineage: Eukaryota > Metazoa > Arthropoda > Insecta > Diptera > Conopidae > Myopa > Myopa tessellatipennis. The sequence continues at coordinate 1,862,685 of OX031317.1, read as the reverse complement.
CGATTTCGAAACAACACGGTCAAAAAACTGGAACCGATCCTCCTTTTTTACACGATTTCATTTTTTCTACACGATTTTCAAAATAGGTTTCCTTTTGAAACTCTAAACAACTCTACACCACTCTTGCGTGTTTGAATGAATGTAAATGACACAAGTTACACGATTTTGTTGCGTCTGTACTTTCTTCATTTATTTTCCTTGAATAAATACTTTTCGGTGCAATCTGAAGCAAATGATTATACGTTGTTAGAACCGCGGAATGCCCAGAATGCGTCAAAACTGAAAACTCCATAATGGAAACACCAATTGTGCGCTCTGAAATTGTAACTTTGTCCCAAGGAATTGGAGGTAAAACCTTTGACAATTTCCAACCGGCGGACATCAATGAATTACTAATTGAGAGGCCTTTTGAGGGACAATGATCTAAATGACATGATCACAGTTCGAGGTGACGGTGGAAACCATGGAAGCGAAGACGAAGATGAAGACGAAATACCATAATTAAGAGCTGAGTTAATTCGCGAGGGTTTGAAATTTGGCGCAAGTATGGAAGGACATTTTGTCACCCATGATCCCAACCTAGAGCGTGCCTCAGAAATTTCATAGTAATTTGCTGATGTGTATGGCTAGGTATCAGGAAATGTATAAGCACCTTAAAAGGCCGAAAACCCAGCAACCTATTACAAATTTCTTTAAAAACCAAACAACGACGTACAATGTTGCTCTCGATTCAAAGTGGATTCAAACTTTCAACATTCAAATCAAGACTATTTGAACTAAAAAAATAATTAAATATGTAATTTAAGTAATTGCCTGTGTTATTTTTTGTAGTCTTGATCGTATTCTTATTTGATAGTATTTTTAAATACATGCAAATATTTAAATATGAACAAATTTAGTTTCCAAAAGTTCTCTTCGTTTTCTTTTTTACACGGTTTTCCAAAGAAAATGTAGCAGTTTTTTGAAACAACACGGTTTTTCTTATTTGCGGAACGAATCATCTGTTTTTCCATAAGCTATGTATATTTTTTTACACGATTTTTTTGCTCCTCGCTGGAACGTATCTACCGTGTAAAACGAGACTTGGGTGTATATTATTAAAACTTTTCGCAGTGAAAATATTTTCTTTTTGATGCCAAAAACGGTTTTTGTTTGCCTTCATCCTATGAAGATACACAAGGCTGAAATCATAAAATTGCGTTTCCTGAAGAATGAACATTTTGAGTTGTGTCACTTTTGCAGTAGGTGTGCGATATGTACATATGTATGTATATATATTAGTATATATTTTTCTTACATGAGTATTTATATTTTTTTCATACAGAGTGATTCGCATAAGGGCGGAAAAGAAACTAGGGCGTGTAGGTTAAGTCGAGACAAGACTTTTGTTAAGAGTTTTAGCTAAACTATAAAAATATTCTTTTTTACTATGTAAACATTTTTTAAGTAAAATGCGTTTTTATTACGTGTTAACTTAACAATTAACTGGTTTGGTCTACTACGAAAAAAAAATGTCCTTCTAATTCGACTACGCCAGAGAGGTAATTTTAGTGGGTAATTTCGGGTGAGTGTTTGGAGTCCCACGCTACCACTCTTTGTCCGAAAACACTCACATTATAAGTATATTTGTTATACAATTAATCGTCATTATAGTCCACACTGAGAAGTTCTATTTTCATCCCAAAATTTGTATATGAAAGCTAATATAAATGTCGGTGGATCAGACCACTCAAGTTATGACGAAAATGAATTATTTCCAATATTAAATTGAGCTGATTTAAGCTGAGCTGATTGCAGTATTTTTTAGTTGAAGCAATTTTATTATAGAATTATTCAATAAATACTATATAGCCTAAGTTACATTTACGGGCACATAATTTTAGAATAACAGCTCAACTTCAAATACGTTTTAGAATATTTCAACATTCATTTCCTAATTTAAATTAGTCATTCCGGTATTACATTCTAGGTTCGGAATAACACCGCAAGTCGAGATAATGCATTTGTTGTGCACAATCTTAAATTTCTCAATTACAGTGGATGAAAAGATAAGTCGGACATTCGAAGTGACACTTTTTTCACTGCGATAAAACCACGAATCTACTATAATTATTACTAAATGCTTCTGAATCTATTTATGTTAATGCATTTTTTTAAACCCCGGAAGATGCTCTTTCAGAGTACACCTAAAATCTTAAAGTGATGTAGGGAAGTTAGATAGTCAATTGTCCGTGACATAATCAAGGGACATAAAAAAAATTAATAAATTGAAAATCTACCAAAATCCGGAAGTCCTAAAAAATTCACAGGGGCAAATTAAGAGTTGGTTTGTTAAGCAAGTGAAGAAGAATCTGCAATTAAGTGAGATAAAGGGGAAAAATTGTTTGAATAAGGATGTTAAGCCCGAAACTGTTCGTTCGAATCCGTTAACAAGAGAACAGATTAAAGAGAAAAGAGTTCGCTAATCGGCGTCAACATAACGATTTTTCATTCTGGAGGTGAGTTTTATTCTCAGATGAAAGTAAATTCAACTTGTATAGATCCGATGGACGAACATATGTATGGAGAAAGCCGAATGAAGAGCTAAGAGAACGGAATGTGCGCCCAACAATGAAACACGGCGGATCCGGTTATGGTTTGAGGTTGCATATGGCTGTGGCTTCTATAATATGTATATAATGTCCACATGTTTTAGAAACACCTCCCCAATCACCGGACTTACATGTGATTGAAAATTTGTGAAGCCATTTGGAAAATCAGATTAAAGTTCACTCCATTTCGACCAGAAAGGACTTAGAAGCTGCATTGCGGATAGAGTGGGATAAACTTCCATCTCCTTTTTTCGAAAAGTTGGTACACTTTATACTAAATAGGTTAAAAGCAGTTCAACAAATAAAGGTCTTCCTTCCAAATATTAATTTCATTCAACATTCAATTTTTTTTTATTCTATTAAGCCATTGTTAAAAAAACAGAAGAAGATATTGGATTTTGTTTGTATTTTGTCATTACAGATCATAAACAATGCTTTCAATAAATATATTAACATTTTTTGGGTGAGTTTTTATTTCCTTATTATTTGCAGTGAAAAGCTATAAGATTGAGTGTCCGACTTCGTTTTAAGCGATATTTCATTCCGATATCTTCAGGAGGTGACGTTGATCAGAAGCATATATACTTTCTTATATCTATCTTCTCTATTTCTATGTCTTTCACATTTCTTGGCAAAGTTAATTTTTAATTATCAAATTTATTACCATTAGAATAAATGTTATACATAAATTAATATTTTTTAATTTAAGTACGGATACTAGTTATTTCTATTAGTAGGCGTGGCCCAACGCCCAGTCTTACCCAAATCTCTACCGGAAGCTGGAATATGTAGGAGAACATGCATGCATATGCAAGTGTTACTTTCGTTTATTACATCTAAATAAAACTATTAAGTGTAATTATTCTTACGTCAATATAAGAATGTGTAAAATGTGGTAGACTCTGCAAAAACAAAAATAGTTATTGATTTCTAGAAATTAATTGAAACACAATCTTAGACTGTTACGGTTTGTGGTCACAGATATGTATTATCAGTCGTTACTTCTGCTTAACAAAATACTCCTTGAACTGATTCCATCTAATCACAGTGGAAGCGATCAATGAAAAACCTTTTTTGAGGCGGCCTCAAGAGGCCTAGTGTGGCATGGGCCACTGGCATTAAACACAAACACATGCATTCAGAATACGAAGTGAACATTTTCCTTTCCTTTTGTTCTGTTATGCATAGCAGCCTAAGCAAGGGCCTCGCCGAAGAAAACAGGTAGCAATAGAAATGGTATTTAAAAGGATCGGCTTTATTTCATGTTTGTTTCTCTAATTATGTAAGTTTTAACATCTAATAAAACTGATTTTAATAAATAAATTAACTCAGTTTAATGTTTTTAGGGTTTTCTTAGAATTTTTCTGTTATATTGCAATAGAATAATTTTGTTTTATTTATTAATTTAGCAATTTGTTTTTGAAATATACAAATAGCCTGCACTCCTATTTAAAAAAAAAAACTGACCCAAAATATTTAATAATACCATAATACTCAAAGAATTTCCTGGAAAATATGAAAGAAAGGGTGAAGCGTTTTTTAGAACTATAAATAAAAAAGGCACAAGAAAAGGTAGCAATTCCTCGAGCTAGAGTAATAGAAAGAGTTCTATCATCTCTTTCACCCGTTGTTCATTTTTATAACTTGGAAATTCCCATCGAAAAGGAAGCTGGCGAAAACATTGCGAGTCATTGAAAAACCAATGGAACATTTTGTACAATTTGTGAGTACATTCAAGCCAGGTGGAATAGTGAAAATCCTGCGCTTCATACAATATTTATAAATTAAACACGCGCTGCTCCTGCTGACACAACCATTCTGAGCAATGCTCTGTTGAAATGAAAGCGTTCACAAACACATCTCAAGCGTGTGGCCGTGAGCAAGTTTATAGCATTTTTTCATACACGCGTAATAATGAGCCGTGTGTCATCCACCATTGACTATCATAACTACAGAAATTCTTCAGTATTCTTAAAAAATGCATTGTTTCTGGACGAATTTCCTAATAGTCCAAAGCTCCTGTAAAGTTCTCAGTCAGATTCGGAATGAACGTATTAAATCTCTAGAAATCTTATCACTAACTCGATTTTGTTAGTTACACATAACCTAAAAACTATTAAAATATGGAAGCTTGATGAACCCTTGTAAATTAAATCTTCTAAAATTAGTGTGTCGTTTATTAATAGTTGGCGTTCGTATGTAAATATTTCTATGTTCATAGTATTTCTTAGACCAACTAAAATAGTCCAGTTGCTCGGAACATTTTATATTAACGGACTACGAAGTATAAAGAATGCAGTAGTACCAACCATCTTAAAAGTTGATGATAATGAGTATTGAGGTTTGTGAGTATACACGTTTTCTGTTATATACAGCATCACCATTCTTTCAGTCAATATTTGATAATGTTGATAATATTGAACTAGGGTAACTTTGATAGTTACAAGTTGGAGACCTGCGCTGTTTACGGAAAAGATTGTTTATAGGGATGTACATACACCAACTTGATAAGCATTGCTAACCGTGGAAGAAATCATTTTATTTGAATTAAAGTTCATACTATTTAATATCAACACTCAAATTTGTGTGTTTTTCTTTTGTAATAGCGAACTCAAGATGCAAGAATGAAAATTAAGGTGGAGAGTTGAGTTCGTTTGTTCATTTTACATAATCTGCTATTGAATCATTTGTAGGAACCGATTCTCATCGAGCAATGAACTCAATGAGGTTGTCATATCATTAATGATCATATTCGAGTTCGGATGCGTGGAACTGCTGACTACGGTTTGTGTATTGTTATAACTGATATTGTGCCGTTGTTGTTGCGATTGATTGCCCTTCTCTTCCAACCAGCTCTGGCAGTTTTGGACATACTCCAAAGTTCGCTGGTAGGTGTCCGATCGCATTCCACTGTTGCTGTTGTTGTTATTGCTGCTCCTCAATGCCGCTGTGTCAGTTGCAGCAGCAGGTACATTTTGACCATACGTCTGTGCTGCATTGTATGCTTGTAGCGGATGATGTTCTGTATTTGCTCCAGCCCTGCTTGGCACCGCTTTAGTAACCACGTTAGATAGCGCTGGCGACATCTGCGACTGACTGATGTCGCCGCACTGTATTTCTTTTGCGGTTCCCGAAGCTTGCACGGGTGTTGAGGGTAGTGGCATGGCATAGACATAATTATTGCAGCTCTTCGACTTGCCGTCTGTGAGACTGGTCATCGAGCTGTCCGCACCAGCAACCGCAACAGACTGTTGGCGTGTGCAACAATTGACCGAAGAGATCTCATTGTTCTGATAGAAGGCCGGCGTTTGCTGGAAGGTGACTTGTGAGCGCGCTTGTTGTTGCAGTGGTACGTTAAAATTGTAACCGGACGCCTGCGATGTTGTTGGCAACTGTTGCTGGTAGTCGCAGTACACATACTGCTGTCGTTGGTAGTTGCTGGTCTCATGATTGCGTTGGGAGCAGGGACTCACTGACATCGTGTACGCCGAATGTGGGGACGTGAGTTGAGTGAGTGTCGTCGGACTGTTGGGCATGCCCATGATGGAAAGGTTGTTGAAATATAAAGCTGATGGAGGTAGTGGTGCACAGGTGGACATTCCCGAACCGTTCTTAATTGCCACCTTCACTGCTTCCGTTGACTGCGGATGTTTGTCGGCGACTTGATTCAAATACTGCAGTACTTCATCTGGCAGCACAAGTTTGTTCTCGATGAGCTCGTCCTCCTCCACTTCATCCAAGTTCACTTCTTCGTTGGGGTGATGATCTCGCGAACCGTTGGGCGTGGCTGCTGACGCTGTTTTCATTTCAAAGCTGGCTACGAACGGCTTCTTAGCCGCCACATCTTTTGGGTGCACATCGTGTGTTCCGCTTTGAGTGGTTGTCAGCGCAGGCGAAACGTCCATGCGCTCAGTCGACTGCTGTATAGGCTCCGACTGACGCCGCTGCTCCATGCTGCGCATATAAACCGATCCACTGTCGATCGCATTGTGATCAGCAGTATGGTAAGCATTGTACATGTGCTGCAAGTGTGAGTGCGAGATGTTCGGGATAGAGTAGCGACCGGTTTCGTGTACATGCTGCTGACAGCCGCTTTTGTTCTGCAAGCGATGCATGTGTGTGGAAATCAAATGCGAGGATGGCGGCGGTGGCAGGCTGCATCCAATAGCCGTTAGCAGAGATCTCGATGGTGCTTCCGATCTGCCTGTGGTGTTCGTAGCCATACCCGCAGTCGTAATGCTGGAAAGTTGACTGGATCGTCGGGAGCAACCTGGAGAAATCGGGTCGTAAAACGAGCCGGATGTGTAGGACGGCCGCATGGTTGAGATCGAGGACAGCTGCGACGTTTGGCTGCTGCGTCTACTCTGCATGCTGCAATAGTAAGTGCTGGCGTTCGAGTTCTGACTGTCGCGGCGTGTCTGCTGTTGTTGCATGCCACCTTTAGCAACATTGGTTTGGGGTCGTGGCTGCAGTTCTGTCAGCTGCTGGGCGTTACTTGGCGAGAATTTCGTAGCAGGAACTGGGGTTGGCGTTGAAGTGGTGCCTGGTTCCATTTTAAGGTCTGTGATGCGCTGATTAAGCTCGCCAATGCCAATACCCAGGTTGCGACGCATCTCGGGTATGTTAGTAAGCGGCGAGGAATTGAAATTCGCTGCCTTAGCTTGCAAGCGATTGCGCAAACGGTGTCGTGACGCAGAAGCAGCGGCAGGTGTACAGCCCCAGTCCGCGTTGTTACCGCAACCACCACCACTGCTGATGCCCACCATGGCCCGCAGTACCACAGGCAAGTCCGTGGCGTCCAAATCGTCATCCTCATACGACCAACCATCGTCCAAAGACGCCAGAGTGCCCCCGAGAAAATCGTGCGAATAGAGCCCACCATTGGCTGCATTGTTGCTTGCACCGATTGCACTGTTGATATGCTGGTCGGCGGCATCTATTGGACTGTGCACTGTCGGCTGCCCTGGCGAATTGGCTTCCGACTCCGACTTGATACTGGGGCTCGACAAACTGTTCGTTTTTCTGGAATGCAGATCTTCGCTGCGTGGACTCGAGTCGATCTGGTGGTGCTGGTGTTGGTTATGATGTGAAAGACTGAGGTTGCCAATAGTGCCAACATTGGCACCACCGACGCCATTGATTTCCAGACTGGAATCATTTTCATGGGCAGAACCTTTGTGCTTCTTGTTAGCATAGAACTCCGCCCCGTGCACGGTCTTCACATGTTTGCGCAACGAACTGGGGTCTGTGTATCGCTTCGTGCACCCGGGCGCCTTGCAGATGTATGGTTTCTGTAATGGAGGAATATGATTTCATCATTGTGCTTTGGCTCACATTCATTTACTATGCGATATTTACCTCATTGCTGTGCGTGCGATTTTGGTGTTTGGCACGATCACTTGCGTTGCTAAACGCCTTGCTGCAGCCGGGATATTCACAGGTGTACGGTTTCTCGCCGGTGTGCGATCGCAAGTGTGTCTTTAAGTTTTCCAACCGTGAATACGCTTTACAACAACCCTCAAACTGAAAGAATTGGGATTTTATCTTTACGAATAGGACATTCAAGGTAAAAAAGTTTCAAATGATGAAATAACCAAAGCTTAAACCTTCATCCTATGACCTCATGTTATCACTCGAGGCTCTCAGAATTTAAACGGAAATGCTTAAGATTTAAGTACACGTACTCGTATAGAATGAAAGTTAGTATCAAGGGGGATAAACTGGGTATTTCGGGTATTCGGAGAGTGTCAGTGACCAAATTTAGCTAATCTAATTTGATAACAGAACTAAATAAGAACTTCTAAGTAATGGAATCGATTCTAAGTAATGGAATGGAAGTTCGGCAGGGTCGATAGTGATATTTCTGCTTAACTTGGTTTTTCAACTAAAGAGTTTACAAAATAGAAAAATGTGCTTCGTGTATTTTTGTTTTACGCGGCGTTCACCTACCGTGCATTTGTGTGGCTTCTCCCCGGTGTGTCGGCGCATGTGCACCACCAGCATGTACTGCGCCTTGAAGGGCTTTTCGCTGCGCGAGCAATCCTCCCAGCGGCAGACGAAGGACTTCTTGTTGCTTTGTATGTGGTGGTTGTTGATGTGTTTGACGAGTCCATCCTGCGTCATGAACTCGATGCCGCATTCACGCCAGTGGCAGTTGGTCTCTATGAAATCGCCCGGCTCGTCCTTGATGTCAGTCGTATCCACTGTCGCACTCTCGTAGTCGCTGTGTGGAGTGGTCGTAGTTGCGGTGTCCGATTGAATTACATTGCTCTTGGAATTGGAGCTTGTGTTATGGTTGTGTGCGTGTGTGTGGTGCTTGGAGCGCTGTCGCCGTATCATGGTGTTTGCCGATGCGCTGTCCGCCTCCGCTTGCGCTACCTCAACTGTGCCAGACGTTGACGTGGGCTGCTCCATCTTGGACTTACTTGCATTGAGCTCCTCATAGTGCTTGAAATCGAATTGAAATCGAAAGGAAATTAGGTACTAACTGTAATTTTAATTCTAAATTTTAAATAAAAGAAATTAATACAAATTTACATGTTGCAAAGAAGAATCTAAACAATTTGTCATTTAGTATATGAATATTTCTGTTCCATCTAATCCTAATCCAAGTGTTCGTGTCAAACTATTGTATTTTGTGTGAATATTTCACGAACTATTTGGAACTTTTTGAAGGAGTTTATATGATTGGGAGATGTACTTAGATTTTCTTAAGTCTTCTCTATGAATTAGTAGAAAAAAGTGTTACAGTTACCATTTGTTTCGCATGCGCACTGCTTAAATTCATATTGTTGATTATTGACACGCTGTCTACGCTGTTCGCGCTGGTGCCTTCGGTTAAGTTCGGTGCTCCGGAGGCCGCTGTAGGCACCACTACATTCTGCAGTGGGTGCAAGTGGCTCATGGAGAACATACTAGCGGCAGCGACGGCAGCTTGATGCGATGGCAGAGGATGCAGAAGTCCGGCACTGGCACGCAATAAATGCGCCTGCAGTTGCTGCAAGTGCGGAGCCATACTGCTGCTATGCATCGGACTCATGGCGCCGGCGGACAAGTGACCGTAGGAGCCACTGGCGGCACTGCTTCCTCTGGAGCCATTGATAATGGTTGCCAGAGAGTTCGGCGAAAATCGTATCATCGAATTGATGTCGAAGGAGTCCGAGTATGGCGATGAGGAGAGAGCGCGCTTTCGACTGATGCTGGTGCGTAGGCTGTTTCCACCGCGCGGGCTGTTCAAGCGTGAGCCATCAATACTGAAGTGGAAGTCGGTGCTGGCCAAGGAATTGGAAGCGGCGGCAGCTGCTGAATGAATGTCGCTGAGTGAACCAACTGCGTGACCGCCTAAATAGTTGCCAGCATTAAGACCCAGCCCAGTCAAATGATATGCTGGCGAACATTTGGAATATGGATCTGCAGGAAGTCACTACGGTGAAATACATGCCAAGGATTACATTGAAACAGTACTCACCATGAAACGAGGCTGTCGGACTGGCGCGCTGCAAGGAATACAGATGCTCCATGTAGCCCGGAATTCTGTAGGCGGGATGAAAGTCACGTGGTTGTGGCGGAGGCGGCGGTGCACCCACATGAGTGGGCGGATGGTGATGATGATGGTGCGCGTGGTGCGGCGGCTGGTTCAAACTGATTTGTACATTCGACATTGTATTGTGAAGATGGCCGCCATTGGATGAGAGTCGGTTCGTTACAGGATCCCCGGGGGCCACAGGTGACACGTCGGCCCGATTCGATGATGGAGTTGGTGGTGGCGGTGGATGTGGTGCAACCGTAGCGGCGGCTGCAACGGCTGCAGCGCGCCTGGACGCAAGGAACTGCAACTCTGAATACCTAAATATTGAAAGCACGAAAATGTACAGAACTCTGCTTAAAGCTCGAAACTTAAATGCTCGAAATTATTTCTACAAGCGTATTTATCAGCAAGATCCAAGCCACACGTGGCATCACGATGCGATCATCACTCGCGTTAATAAGCTGATTTTTCGATGATGAAGTGAAAGCGTTTACAAACACACCCTCAACCCACACCCACGTACTCGAATTTGACTCGAGCATCATTTTTTGTTCGCGTGGCCATGAGTAACTTTATGATGCGTGCTTCGTGATTCTACGTGTGGCACCAGCCATATACATATAATATACTTGAGAATATTAAACAACAATCGGCTTCGAATATAAAAATGGAATTTCTTCACAGAAATAATATAGGAGAATAATGGGGGCTTCCTTCCATCATATAATTAATTATTTGATTAAGCACGATATTATTATTTATTTAATTATAAGAAAGACTTGATCTTTGACTTTATCGAATTAAAACTCATTTGCACTTTAAAAAATTGTAAAGAAAAGCTTTCATTTTACAACCAGAATACGAATATCTTTTCATATGCAAATAATTTTATAAAAGAAAGCTTTCCTGGGGCTAACCAAGAAAATATATAATAGATTTGAATATTTTGGAGGAAATAAGAACCGAACAGAGGTTTACGAGAAAGTTTATGAGTTTACATATCCTGGAAGGATGAACTCAAATCAAATTAATTTGAAGATCCTTATGATTCTTCATTAATTTTCTCCAGGATGAGTTTATAAATAAAATTTGTGATGAAACAAATAAGTATTTATGCTTTGCCAAAAGGGGGTTATGAATTAAAATGCCAGCCATTTGAAATAAGGCGATTTATATGCATATTTCCGAGAAAATAAAAAAAAAATGTAATCAATTACAACCAGAAGAATATCAAAGCATTGATGAACAAATAATTTCATTTAAAGTTATGCCATTTATTATTTATTTTCATAAGACTATACTATCTAAAATATGTTCACACAGGCATATGTTCATAAAAAACCACACAACCGGCATTTTAAAGTGTTCACAAGAGATGATGTATCTGGAATTATATATAATTTCGCCTTATATGCTGGAGAAGGTACGTGCCGAACATGTGGGTTAGGAATATCATCTTACATCTTTCAAAAACCATTCCATGGGATAGAAATTTTATGATTTTTTTCGACAACTGGTTTACCTCCATAAGTCTTATGGTAGATATACCTTTCTTCTTCGATAAGAAAAGCTTTAAAAGCTAAACTGTGTTTCCAAGATCGACCGCTTACTCTGCGGACGGATGACTCTTCAGAGTCCCTCTTCCTCACCTAACCGCGCGTATTTTTACACAGATATACCTTTCGGTTCTATATAAGAAACTGAAACCTGTACAAATGTAGCTACAAATTTATAACTAAACGATTTTCAAATCTCCTGGCAGCAGTACAAAGTATCAATTATAGAGCTACATATTATACCCTTTAAGGGCCCTTCTAGAGCGTTTTCACTATTAGCAGCTATAACGGCCAAGTAACGCCGTGGTTATCACAGTTTCCAGCAACAAATACCGTTCCTGTGCACAGATTTGAGCTGTTATTTTTGAAAGTGGAATAAGTCCATTTTTTCATTTACCGAGATGTTTAATGTTTGCATTTGAATCAATTTGAAAATATTGACAAACACTAATCAATTCTAGAGATGTTTTTTACACTGCAAACCTTTACAATTTTACTATTAAATTATAATTATTAAAATTATTTAAAGAAATAAACGATTTTTTCAGCTTGAAATGAACCACTTTCAAAACACAACATATTATAACGAATAAAAGCAAGAGGAAAGTGAAGTCCTTATTTTTATACTATAGACATTAGCTTATTACATTATTATATTACATACTGCACTATTACATTATTATTATTTTCTTGCATTCAATTAAGTCAATAAAAGAAAGTAGAAAGTGAAGCCAACTCTGAACAAAGATTAAATAAAAGAATAAATATATAAAATAAGTAAGTGAAGTAAAACTTTGAATAATTCTCCGGAAAGTAGGAAGAAAAGAGTTAGCCGGTTACGGTTGCTTGTGGCCACAGATATACTCGTCCATTTATTAAAAAAATCCATAAATGTTATAGTCAACAGTGTCCACCTATTTTCACCTGTCGCTCCTTACACACTCCGTCTGGAGCCTGTTTCCAGTCCCCTTTGCGACTGCATTTTTAGCTGTTTAGTAACATTAAGTGAATTACGTGCTGCGGTTTTTTCACTTGTGTCACTTTTTTGCATCTGGATGACGGCCAAGAATTTATCTTCACCGAGTGCTTGGGTTGACCGCAAAAGCAACAAGTTCGCCAGACTTGAGTATTTTATCGCTCAATTAGAGTTTAATAAGAGAAAAAAGCGATTGTACGGCGTAGAGTAAGTGTTACGGAGTTGAGCTTGTTTGTGGTAAACCAAAATTTAAATGGCGCTAAATTATGTGAAAAAGCTTTCCGTCATCTAGTAAATACGTCATAAGGACTTAGGAGCCTCAAGTTTTCTACAGCCAACATTTTTGCTTCTGAATATTTATACATACACACATTTACTACATACATATTTCTATCGAACACATATTTTTAGCCTAATCCCGAAAGTGAAGATCACTTTGTTTTAAACCATTTTCCATGGTCCATGCCCCATAAATAAAATCCCTTATTAAATATATACATATATTATCCCTTTAATTATGTGAACCCTTCTTTTTCAGAGTAATTTTTCGGTCGTTTGTTAATATATTTTTACTAATAACTCTGTGGTAAAAATTGCACCGTACATTCAAGAGTATATCATGTATGATGTACCGCAGGTTTCCGTATTACCGTATTATGGAAACCTTGAAATAGTTAAACACGGTTAATTGATATGTCAGAAAATAGCTGCAAACATCTATATTGCGATGTGAGTACGTACTTTACTCAGCTGATGACTAAATTTGGCACAAGAAATCAAAAACAAGCATCAGAAGTCAGAGAAGAAGTAAGTAATAAAAGACTCGCAAAGAACACAGTAGTTTCGAAAAAAAAAAAACATCAACTGCTCGAACAATATTTGCCAACATTTAGTTTGTAGTTGTTTAGAAAAATAACATGGGGATAATCGCTCAAATCGAAGGCACGTCCACTTCAACGGAATCACTGCAACGAGGATCCAAGGAAGGCTCACGAAAATGCTACGCACAGACCGCCTGTTGCGCACGCTGAACTGTAATCACTGCAGCTGATCCAGCGTTGTTGTTGCTGCATAGCTGGCAACTCGCTTTCGGGGCGTGGTCGTTTCGTAGTCGTGTCATGCAACTTAAACGAGTGACTTTGCCTGTGCTGCGGTAGTGCATTTAGAGAAGACGGACAAAATATATCGACGCTGCCGTCGATCGCATGGTAGGTTATGGCTTTTTTATTTTGTCTTTCATCATGTTTTCATCGACTGCGATTTCATTGCCTTTGTTGCAGATGTAGTTGGCGACGGCATTTGGCATTTACAGTTTGTCAGAACGGGAGCCATTCTTCTCAGCCGAAAGAAGCTCCTCTCTCTTCTCGCTTCTTGGGCACTCTTGTTTCTTTGTTGTTTGCATCAACAAGGCTAAAAATGGCCAGATTGCTCCTTCGCCATTTGCAAAAATCAGAGCCTGAAAATAACTCTCACCCAAAATGATTCTGAAGAAAAAACCAACTTCAAACTTTAATTATTAAAAGTCAGTTTGGACTTTTATACCACCTTTTAGACCATTTTTTTATAGAAAATACCAATGATCAGTACTAATAATTCTTTCAGAATATAATATGGCCAGAGAAATGTTACAAATATATAAATAAATATTACAAAAGTTATACAAACACACTTTCTCCCCCTAATTGTGTGTGTTTCTTTAGGCTTTCTAGCGAAAATAAATCACGAAAATAATATTATCATTCTAGGAATTTTGGTTCTAAAATCTTACTTTTCGGTTTTCAGTTTTACTTGCTTTCTTATTTATTACCAGGTCCTCTATACGTCAACGACACGCGGGCACACACATCTGCACACTGCTGCAGGTAGATTTTCCGATTCTCCCTTGTTGTCCAAATAGAAATGTTTGCACCCTACAGCAGGAGGGGAGAGACTACATTGTGTTTGTACTTCCGTTCGCAACACAAATCGGGAGGCGTGGCAGGTATGGAAAAGTAAATACATCACCCTGTCCGTTCCTTCGTCGGCTTGTGGAAACCATTATTGGAAAAAACGGTAATTTTGAAAGACACTTGAGTCCATTTATGCTCAAATCAAGATATCAAAAGGCTTGCGTTTCAATCATTTTAAAACAATGGGTAACTGGTGTTGTCTAAGGGTGTATATTTTATCAACCCAATTATCATAATTAATATTATTTACAAAATAATACGATTTTGATGGCGATAAATGGACTAGCTTTCACAATTAATTTCTCACTTTTCATTTTCGAAATGAAATGATGGAAAAATTATGGCTTGAAGTAAAAAGAAGCCTAAATCTTATGCTATAAAAGTGAAAAGTATTCAACATTTATTCTCTATTAGAAAAATTATTATAATGGTTGGCGATAAATTCATTTTTTGTCTCCAGCTTTCGTATGCGGGAGGGATTTAAAATAATGATGGTGTATATTGTGGTATATAGTATAATGAATCCTTGAAATCGTTGCATTTTAGCATTGAAATTTGTCTCGTTTGCTTGCAGTGGTATCAACTCAATACTAGTCATGGAGCAATTCGAAAACATCTTATCCAACGTATTTTGAACCAATTAAGACGTCCTCCGTCAGTATTTTTTAAGTAAAGTCGCGTCGTAAATTACTATGAAACTCTTTGCGTTGCTTGCTTGTCATGACCCCCTAAAATTTTATTGCATAATTCTGTTCATAAGCATTGAAGCTTTTAAAATGGAACACGTCATTAACCAGCAGATTTTCGTTTTACAAAATCTTTGCGATTTTAAATATAATGGTTTCAGTTTGCTTCACAATGGAAAGATAACGTATGAATGTAAATGTTAGAGTAGCTAACTCGACTTTTTCGGAAAAGAGTCCAAAGCGTTTTCAAAATTTAGAAACCCTGCTTGTATAGTGTTTTCTGGTTGCAATTTGGGTTTGGTTCAAGCCGAAGATAGTTCTCTGGAGTTGATGAGACCGTTTTTAGTTTCTATACTCAAATATTATATGTGTTAGAAATGATATATTTTGTACATATAAATAAGTATATAAAAAATTGTACATAAACGAAAGGAACTGAATAATAGTTTAGGAATCATTTCTGAAATGCCTACTAAACAGAATGTCCTGATTTAGGCGAAAAATGTGACATCAGAAGCGTTTCCTTCTCTTTCCAGGCGTAGGAATAAATATTGCTTCAAAGGATTGATTTGTTTTAGATCCCAAAATTGCTTTGATGAGGTTTCGATGTATGCCAGCGCAATTAGCATGTAGTTATTTCCCAACAACAATAAATGGAATTTGAAAAACAACAAACAAACAGCAAACACGTGTTGTGAATTTTAATGGGAAAATTGTAAAAATCAAATTTGTTTGAATAATACACATTTTTCAATTGTTTAACAATAAGATGTCTTATTTTATTTTTATTAATTAGTAAAAAAAAGTTGTTATCAATAAGAAAGCGTTCTGCGACAAATCGAAATCAAAATAGAGAGAATTACGGATAATTTTGTAACTTATTTTAATATATTTTTGTGTCTATGCGTAGAAGAATCACGGCAAATACGATGCAACTGCGACAAAATTAAAAATCTAATCACTCGCTGTTCGAACCTTTTCAGTAATTCGAATAGCTATTTATTTCATATTAATTATTAGTTATTCAAGTTTTCAAATCTCCTTTGACAGTTGGTTAATGTTATTGACGTGATTTTTGTTTCTTAGTATTTCTGAAATGTGTTTCTGTCTGAAAATGTCAAACATCCGAAAACCATATATACCTTTACTATGTCTCTATATTTATTTATGTAAGCAGTTTTCACAAAACTTTGTAGAAATTTTGAAGGGGTTTCTTCACGAAATATATAGTTATTCTATTGTATCCTATATTCTGGACAGTGCCGTACATCAGACCCGTAGAGAAGTACATGGATGGGTCCGGAGTAGCATTTACTTTTAATATATACACTTATTACGCGTTTATATTG
This sequence comes from Myopa tessellatipennis, assembly GCA_943737955.2. NCBI lineage: Eukaryota > Metazoa > Arthropoda > Insecta > Diptera > Conopidae > Myopa > Myopa tessellatipennis. The sequence goes on along the minus strand of OX031317.1, from coordinate 1,846,050 downwards.
GGAAAAACTAGCTTAAATGAGGAAAATTCTGAAATGTGTATGGAGTTGACCAGAGTTTTCAGCCGACTAGAGTGAGAAAATACAGCGGATTGATGTTTCGATATTTCGAACTCAGATGGATTTTCAGATTTGTACTTACGCCAATGGAAAGTATGTGGGAAGAGTGTACGCGTCCATATTTCGATCTTGCCGTCTATAGTGCGGCGTCCAGAGTTTTATTTAGTATTTCACTTCGATTTTGTAACTTGTGACTTGAAAATTTTTCAGCGCAGTTTTTTTGTAACTAACTTAACATGCATAGCAAGCGTCTGTGATTCGGTTTGTACCCGGTTTTTCCAGCTACACGCACATGAAGTCGTGTCTTCATTCGTGATGATTGTTATTTATCGTGCTTAATTAAAGTATGTTTTTTATGGTTATGTTTTTATATGGCGAATTACTTTTTTGAATTATTTTAACTATCGGTTGAGAAAATGCAATATTAGTTGTTTATAGCGAGATGTCGATTGATGGTTCAATTTCGCCGTCGGCAAATCTCTCGACGCAAGCGCACCAAAACTATTTACACACTCGCGCTCACTTGTGCTCGTTACTGTTAATTTCGCGCTTCTTTCTTATCTCAATACTTTTCAACGTTCATTTAATTCGGAATCTAAGCATTTTTTTCGGTTTTGCACTATAGAAGGAGTGAATAGAATCGACCAGCGCGCTCGAAACGTATTCGAAAGGCACCCACTCAAACTGAGATCTCAAGAATGTTGCCGTTTGTTGCGACTGACATGCGGGATTGATAAAGATGTAATTATTTATATCTTGAAATCTGGATAAAATCGCTTCCAGTCTCCGTGGAAAGTCCGTGTGCATCCCGTCCTTGTGTTATTTCTGTACTGAGTACTCGTGGATGCCAGCAATATGTATCTACAACGCTAGGCGGTCGCTCCGCTACCAGACAAAGTGACAACAACAACAACACAGAGATGCCATCCGAGATGTTAAACGATCTTTCAATTTATTCCAAATGTAAAGAAACAATTCAGGCAACAAAAAAAGACAATAACAACATGACAGTGAAACAAGTGTTTCGCCCTCTCGCTCGCACCATCACGAACATCGTGTAGAACTATTGCCGGCTTCGTCTGCGCGTTCGGACAGAAGACATAAAAGCACCTACAACAAGTTCGTCACAATTTCACTCAGAACAGCACGCAAGGGAATCCGCAGAGCAGCCGAAATCCGAAGAACAAGAGCCCCGAATTATATTGCGCTCTCTTCTTCGCTCTCTTAAGAGACGTTCACTTCGTTATCTGCTCTGCATTGGATCACAATATGTTCCACAGTGGTGCATAACATTTGCTGTCGCTGCTTGTGGATTAAGGAATTTCTATCGAAGAAATGTTAAACATTTTATGCCTACGTTTGTATATACTAAGAAAATATGTAGATACTGGATGTTTCGGGAAATGAGAAAAACAAGACCACAAAAACGAAAGTCTATACACATATACAGGGTGTAAGGTTTTGGTTGGGTCGAGACAAGAACAAAATTTTATGAGACGGGGGCCGATATTACCCCATTTAGGCGGGAGGTTCCATTTTCTAAAAACCCGACTTCAAATCGGAAAAACATATTCAAAAATAACGGCGATACGTAGATCGTTTCTAAATATTGGTTTTTAAAGGCAAATATTTTGTCCTTAACCTTCTTTTCGAATTGCGTTTCTATATTAAACAGTTTTTGAGAAATTTAATGCCAAACATGAAATTTTGAATGTTTAAAAAAACTTGGTGGCAATTTTTCTAAAAATTACGGTAATAAGACTTGTTCTGTAGTTTCCGAGAAAATTGACAAATACGAATTGAAAAATCTGTTTTTTGCGGGGTGTTTAACTGTAATTACTGAATCCTTTATCCTGTGTATGGAAAAGGAGTTATTTAACGTAACCAGGGGACATAATGATTTTGTAGTGTATGTAGTGGTGAAATTCCGTTTAAAAATTCACCAAATTGTTTGCTTTTCCTGGCCCACAGAAACTGCCGAATTGATGGAAAAATTAAGCTATTAAATTTAATTGGATCCAAAAGCAGTTGTTGCAGCAATACACTCAGCATATACGCAGCATCGTCGCTCCAGCCGATCAGGTCGCTGGGTTAAGTATAAGAACCGGATGTGCATGCGTGATTATGTCGCTGTGTGAAAGCCAGTTCGGTTGCAGGCCACTCCAACTCGTCTCAATTCGGAGCTACCTCGAAAACAAGAGCAGAGCGAGCGGATGGATGCTCGTAATAGAGATGTTCATCGGCTACTATGCGAGCGACGAAGGCGACAGACGAAGAAGGCAGAGCGGAGCAAACCGGAATCATCGACTGACAGGTAAATAATATGCGCAACAAATTAAAGAGAAAAGGCCGAAAGTATACCTGAAGAGAAAATGGAATAGCAGTGGAAAGCACCGCATCAAGACCTCATCAAGCCAAGCCATTGCTGCGTGGGACGTCCTATTAATCTGATGGCAAATACTGCAGCTTATCTGGACAGAAAATTGAGATGTGCTGAGAGCGGCCTAATGCATTTCATCGAGCCATTTGTCGGCGTATAATACGAGTATTAATGTTAATGATAATATTAGTATCGACTGTATGTATACACACATGTTCACTTTGTCCGAAGTGGGCCGATCACGCCCATAAATGTTAGGCACTTAGTACTGTGATTAGAAGTCTGTATGGTATACTATAGAGTGAGAGATTCTAGTCCACACCGATAAGTACTTTTTTCATCGTAATCTCGTAATAGGAACAAAATGTAAATTTGGTTGGGTCACGCCCATTTTTTGTGGCTAAATGTCCGCTAATTAGATTTCGTCCTCCTCCTTACTTCCATGCTGCTTCTTTTCGTGGCTTAAGTTAGTACAAGTTAAGTCCTGAGACATTTGGAACAAATCCTGGTTCCAGTTCATTGGATCAAATACGTGAACATCTTCTGCAAATATTCCTCTTCTCTTCAGCTTTAGAATCATCTTAACCTAATATAGAAAAGCCAGGAACTGCGCCGCTTTAATAAATAATATTTTTCATATATGATACATGCACCTACTGAACACGAGAATCGCTCTTATAAATTTTTGAATGGTAGGATTTTTTAAATTCCCGCAGGCAGCTTCACATTTTTTGGTATATGTCGAGTTTTGACCGACTCATCGTGACAAATGAGGTATCAGATTCAAGATAATTAAATAGTTAATAACTATTCGATATTTTACTCTACATTTTTTTATCGGTTTTGTAGTTTAGGCGTCGTTAGTAAAAATATATGTAAATAATATAGCAACTTTTACCTCTATTCAAGAGTTTAAAAATATTTTCTCAACAAATTTCAGTGGATTAAATTAAATTATGGGAACAATTGTATCCAGTAACCAAAAAGGAAGAACTCCTTTGATAATTTCTCTAGCAAAACTATTGCTTTAGTCTTTTATAGTCTTTTATTTAAGCTGTAGTTACAATTTTCGCGAATTATAAAGGAAGATCCTCCTTAAATTATGTACCTGTGCTGCGTTGTGACGAGGGTGAGATTCCTCGGTAGCGGATTTCGGTTTTTTGGGCAATTTTCATTGAAGGCATAGATTTTGAAATTAATGACACGTCCACTTCATCTGAACAAATCACAGGTACATTCGACCACTTGAGCAGCATTTCCGTGCATCTTTTAGCCCTTATGTTAATTTTGTAAAATGTCTTTGACTACCTGCACCAATTGTATTTAAAGTAGCCGAATTAGTAGAGAAGCAAAATAATTCCATAAAGCAATTCGACAAACTGGAAACTTTTGGAACAATACGCCAACACATTAATTCACAAAATACTCCAAGAAATGCTCGATGCTTCCAACAGATCCACAGTTCTTTGCAGATCCTGAGATAATTAAAAACTACCGACCACTGTTTTTCCTCCAAACAACTCTTATTGGCTGTTTTTCATGGCTGTTTGCAGTGGATTCATGTGAAGTTTTGTGTATCGAAACTTGATTTCCACAGAGAGACAGACGGGCGGGCGTGACCAACCCTTCGCAGGAGTTGACGCTGATCCAGAGCATATATACTTGCCACGCCTCCTTCTGTACGTTTCCAACTAAATGACGAACTTAATAGACAAGTGTAGGGCTAACAAAGGCTACAGAAATACGGAATAAAGATGTTCCATTATGATTCCATTCATAAGAAATCAAAAGATGTCATTAAAAGGTACTAAAATAAGAAAACGTATGTTCAATACTTAATAATACAAAATATACACATACTTTACTGCAACATGTGATATAGCAGAGTACATGGAAAATATATACTATACACATGCGCCCATAATTATGATATCGAGATATTTAAAAGTTTGAGTTTGAACAGATTGAAAAAAATCGATGTCTAATAGTTACTCTTGTAAAATAAGAACTTTATACGATCATGATTATGAGATGCTTATAAAGAAATGTGCGCGTAAAGCATAAAATTGCTTAGTCCACTCTTATAATTACGGGCTCATATGCATGTGCACTGAACTCCATGCACACCAGGCACGGCGCTCACTGATTGAGTATTTCTGTGTCCACAAGCCAAAACAGCCTATCAGCCTTTCTTGCTTTTCAGGGGAAGTATTTAAAGTTTCATTGTTGACCGCATTCTAGATTTTCTTTTATTGACCTACTTAAGTGTAATGCAAGGTTGTTTTTACAGAAAAACTTCTATAATAAACCTGCAAGAAATAGAAACGAATATTGAAAATTGTCTGATTTTAAAACTGATTTTCGTCCTAACTGGAGTTGAGCCGTATTGGCTTGTGGCCACAGATTTATACTTAGGTACAAGTAGTTACAACAAAAAAGGTATACATTTAATGTATGTATGTATGTATGTATGTATGCATGTATGTATATGTGAATGTATAGCGCAAGCATGTATATAGTTTGCGTGAACAGCCTGAAAGAGAGATCTCTCGAAACAGCTATGATCAGGATGGACAGGTAGGTGCCTTAATAAAGCAATAAGAAGTTCGTATGCGAGCATAAACTGAAGGAATTTTAAAGAATTAGGAATTAAGAAATGCGAGAGAAAATTAAACAGTAAATTACCTTTAGAAATCTGGGCTCAAAGCTACCGTTGCGAACTGTGTCCAAGTTCGTTGTTGTTTATACATTTCTTGGCGCTGATTACAACAACTGCAATTTCTTTGTGGCCACGCCCATTTTAGGAGTTATAGCCGCTTGAAATTCCAGCACTGCAATGTGCAAGAAAGTGCTTTGCATTTACGTTATTTTGAGTTTTAAAATGCTTTTTCTTCTAAAATCCTGCACCGATCCTGATGAAAAACACGTACTTGGATAGCTAAAGGACACTACTTTCTTAGTGTTGTGATAATTATGTCGGTTAATCATACATTTTACTTGGAATAAAAATGGAAAAAATATAATAGTACGAAAAAATCGTTGTTGCCGTTTTTCGATAAGATTCTGTTTAACATAAAAGAAAGATACTTAAAAAGCCTATGTTACTATACCAATACCAACGGGAAATCTTCTATAGTTATGGAGATACAAGCACTCAAATCTCTAGTTTCAGGGGGCTATAACTCCTAAAGTGGGCGAGTTCAGAAATACATTATGCTGTTGTCGTAATCAGCATCAAAAAGAACAAAAGCAACAACCAAAGTAAATCTGTTCCAAAATCTGAAAAAGTCATTATATGTAGTTTTCCGGTTCGCGCATTTGTCAAAGAATATAAGCGTGTAGGGGCATATTAGCTTCGTTGTGGCCGAAGTAGTTTTTGTTATTTTTTCTGCTTCTACTCTTTTGATGGCCGACGTAGTTGGAGGCGAAGAATCGTGCTTCAACAGACGCCGCGGAGCAAATGCTGCCTGGGCTATTGGACTTATAAATAATAATGTCTTCATCAGCAGCATTGAACGCAGACACACTTTTTGTTGTTATTTTTTTATAGGTTTTCCTTTGTGTTCTTACGATTCTGGTTATTGTTGTTCTGTTGTTGTTGTTGTTGTTGTTTTTGTTGTTGTTTTTGTTATTCAAAAGTTCGAGCAACGCAAGCAACTGCATAGAAACCGGATTTCTATCCAGTCGCTCCTATCAAAATGATTTTTTTGAACGCTCTCGAGACAGCGGCATGGTTTTATTTCGTTATTTCAACACGAAATCGCCTGTTATACTGCCAACGAATCTAAGAAATAACTTAATGCAGTCCCAGCAAAATATGGCATTTCTTTATTCCCGTTTCTCAGAATCGATTGTTTGTTAGTTGGTTTTGTTTGTTTCTGCAGCTAATACAGGGGCCATCATTTGGAGCAGCATTTTTAGTGGGTTTCCATTGAAACGTGTAATCAGGAACAACAGTAGTAGTCTAATGAACCACAGCGGAATGAGTATGAGAGTTCTGGCTCAAAGAAGGAGTGATAGCTATGATTGGGGGAGAGGGGGGGGGGCATGTAGGCACTCCTTCGAAATGCTTCCCGATCGTGCAAATCGCTGTATTAACTCTAATGGAGACCATTTATTTATTATTATTTATTATATTATATATTATAATTTACTGATGATTTTAATATACAATTTATAAAAATTCGGAAAACAACGATTTGAAAGTGAATGACTCCTGAGTATTATTTTTTAATTGCTACACTCTGGCATTGCGTCACTTGGATCTGCCTCGCCAGGACCGCCTTCTCTCGGTGATCATTTGCAACACTTACGCGAAAATCCAATTGCGATAACGGCTTTCCTTTTGCTTCTCTGGCTACCATGACTTGGCACAACTTCCCAGCAACTAATCATTATAATGGCGAGCAAATTGGTGAATAATGGAGGCCACCCCACAACATTCTCGATTGAATTGTGATACTGCAGTTAGCCAAATCATTGTCGAGCGAATCCATTCCGCCCATAAATTGAAATAAAAATGAGCGAATGAATAAGGAAATGACTAATATAATATAAAGTCAGGAAATTAATGTTGAAATATTCTGAAACATATTTTAGGCACATTCAACGTAGGTTTTTTAGTTTTTACAGAACCATTTCTATAATAACATTGCTACAACCAATTGTAAACCAATTTTCAAAGTGTCTCATATTTCACTCAAGTTGCAATTTCATGTGATTGCAATTGAAATGAGTGGAGTTCACAGTCCATAAGAACCCAAGCTATTTCGGGTTTGTTCTGATAGAGTTATCAAACTGGAAAATGTATGTCTTTCGCTATGGTTATATGAAACCAATAAACATAAATATTTTCAACAAATCTTGCTCTAACTACATGGATACCGAGTCCTTTATTTATTACATAAAAACTGATAATTAATGTGGCGACATTCGTGATTATATCGATTCTAAATTTGATACATCTGAATATCTTCTGGCAATTCTTTTCATATACTCCTTTAAAAGAACAAAGTATTCGGTATGATTAAAGTTGAAAGTAAAGGAAAGGTTATGAAAGCATTCATAGGCTTTCCTTCAGAAATGCATTCAATTGAAGCTGTTGATTGCAATGAAGTATAGGCTCAAGGAGTAAAAGCTTGCTTTGTAGACAAGTCAAGTTTAAGTGACTGTAGGAATGGTTTATTAAATAATAGATGGAGATATGTAATTTAATCTCCACCAATCATACACTCAATTAATTTCTTCAGGAGTTTAAGTTTTCTTCAGATTATCTATAGTAGATAATAAGAGAAGAGTATATGTATGTACATATATAATGGAAGATGACATTCATAAATATATTGTATACATACTTATGTTGTCTCATTACAAGATAAATGTATACTTAGAATTATAGAATTATGAAGAACTATTAAATATATATTATCTAAATATAAATAAAACTGTTAGTTCAATTTTCAACTAAAAAATACCAATCAAACTCTTTTATTTATGTATTTACGTAAGAAAGTTAAAATGTATTTACCTACTACATTACATCTACTTTTACATCAGCTACTCCGCAACGGTTGAATTTGTTAACCAATGGCATAAATTTATTCACTTTTCTGAAGGTAATCAAAATAAAGGGCGGTCTTTAATTTTGTGCTACTACATTCCCTACACCCTACATTCCATAAATGATTGCTTCCTTGATCAAGAGAAGGATTCAAATGACAATCCCAACTGCGAAATGATATTTCTAAAGGCCTTTCACTCCGAATGGCTTAAAAATTGTTCAGTTTTGTAAAATCTGTGTGGGATTTTCCATGTGATATTTGTTAGATGCAATTCTAGTGTTTCAGTTGTAACACTCAAGTGTAAAACATTTTCATCTGGCTTGAAACGTGTCAATATTAGTTCATGTTAAGAATTAACAAAATTTTAAAACGAATCAGAATTTTCAACGGCATACAGAAATAAAAATATTTGCATTGTAATGTTCTTTTGAAAGTGCTTCATAAAAAACCATCCGGCATTTTTCGACATCTTGCTTTCGAAAAGATGTGTTATTGGCCGATGTCAGGCTAGGACTCTTGAGGCCGGACTAACCCGCTATGTCGACCAATCAGCGTGAGTGAGTCCGGCCACAAGAGGCTTAGTCTGGCATCGGCCATCAAGTGTGGACTGGAATCTATAACATTCGTATATTGGAATCTACCTGTACCAGTATTTGAGTTTCAGTTTCAAATTTGTTATATGAGTTCGCATTATTCACAATTTGTTAATTGTATTTTCAATTATTTCTTGTAATGACGCTTCTGCGTTTTCCTCATTTCCCACATGCATCTATCTCGCTATCTCTAATCTAGCTCGCTCTATTCGTCATTGAAACTATACGAAATCAATGAAGGAGAAAATCAAGTGACATAGCAGCTTAAGTAAATTACCAATTATGGCGTGGTCCACCTACTTTTGCATAATAAATTCCATTCAAATGTTGAATAGCTACACACTATAAGGGGGGACTAATTTATGTATGTAATAGGAATGCTGGCATTTAAAATATTGATTGAGCTCTTTATAAATAGTTAACAGTTTTGAATTAGGTACATATTATAATACGAATTGTTGCGTTTCAGATCTTTCAAACGTTATCCGATCACGATGCTGAAAAAGGCTAAAAAATAAAAGCTGCCATCAATAAAACCACGCGTTAGCATGATTGTAACAAATTCGGAAATTAACGCCGTTCCCTTTCGGTCCAATCTTTCTGAAACAAGAGTGAAGAGACGCAGACAAGCTGAACAACGAAGCGGAGATGCAGGCTGAGGGTTCCGTATCTACACAAAGTAAATAGTATTGACGATTGCATGTAAGCTTCAATGCGTTTCCGAAGAAACAACTAATAATACTACTAAAATAATCATTAACATTCCCCTGTGTAAATATAATATATAATTCATAATTTTGCATTAATGCAACACTTAATTGCTACAAAATCAAAATTATAGAAAGAGACCAAGGTATTTTAATTAGCCAAGCTATTATCCTTCTCTGCTGAAATATTAAGAAAACAAAATCTCTTTTGGGAAAAAATAAGTTCGGCTGGCTCTACAGCTCTTTAACTCATAACATTATTGTACGAAACACTTAGTCACGCTTTGTCGATAAAAATATGTTCCAATCTAATCCTTTTTGTTTTATTTAGAAATTAAAAACAAACATTCTATAGAATTTTAAATTAACATGGAAGGAATATCTAAAGATAGAGGTATTAAAAAAATGGTCATAAAATTCGGTATATTATTTTTATCATTTCTTATGCATTAGTCCCTCTTTCATCAGGAATTGGTATTACCTTCTCCGCTTTCTTCCGATGCATTAAAATTTTTCATTCTTTCTTAGTTAGTTTTTAGTTTAGTTTAGTTTTTTCTTAGTCTCTGTTATTCACAATACTATTGTGGCAAAAAGTAGTTGTGTGTTTGTTTTTTATTTCGGCATGGTAGCCAAAACCAAACAGTGACACAGTCGATAAAGTGAGACTTTCGTATCAGAGCCGAAATCCTTCAAATTAGGACGATAGATCATCGATATCTAGGAAATCATGAAGCGATGGTATAAAGAACAAAATTCAAAGACGAAAACAACATACTTAGCTAAGCTTCGGATGGGATTATTGACGATGATAACTGCCTTTATTATTTCTTATGCAATCTATGGTTTTTTAAATTTACATACATATTTAAGAAATGCAAAAATTTCTTTACAATATTTAGTTCATCTTGTGTCAAAGATATAATATATTATAATATATTACTGTTAAATTAGGCAATTCTATTATAGAATAATCATGAGATTTTTTGTGTTGTCTTACTTAAAGAAAGATTTATTAATAAAACTACTACACTATATACTACATTCACTCAAAAAAGGTTTACCAATAACATAACGCAGCGGAAACCCTCCACAGCGGGGAAAAAACAACATGTCGGGCATTTCGAGTCTGATCAGTGTAGGTACATGAGTAGCTTCGGTGAGACCAAGTGAGTTTTCCTTGATAATGAACTGTCTCCCGGTAAAGTCTCCTTAATGCAAGTTGGTCCTTAGCGCTGTGAAGAAGATGATATAATGTTAAAACAACAATAGAACTCGTGTAGCGCTCCCTTGGATTTCCCCTCGCTTGACTTCGGCGCACAGTATGGTGAGCGGCGACGATCACATAGCGCACATGACTCAGAGTAACCTTCAGCGCTGTTGTATTTCTTCTTCTTCTTCTTCTGCTTCTTTTCTTATTCTGTGTTTTATTTTAAAGGCTGGTTTATCTTTCAAGAAAAATCACATTCATTCCTAAAGCAATAAAAAAGTATCCTGCTGCTTTCTATACTGGATATTTTCTTTAACAAGACATCTTACGATTTTTCTACTAACTTGCGTTGTGCATTTCTCGATACAATGAGGACACAAAAGATACAACTATTTTTCAGAGAATTAATTGAGCCATTGCAGAAAGAGGAAAGGCATTCGGAATAAGCGGTTGGTTGTAGTATACGATATTCTCTGAAACATGAACACCATGCATTAAAGTCTCCATCAAATAAGGCATCAATATATGTACGTGTGGAATGATACTCGTATAAAGTTGGACCTACTAATGCACCTGTTTAAAAATATTTCCGAAATCGCTAATTTCATAAATCAGGATACTCGCAATAACGCCAACTTAAGCAAATCAACAGAGTTCAGGTTGGCGAAAGTGCTCAGGTTCAAGTGAACTATTCAACTTTTATAACTTATATAAAATTCTTATATGAAATGAAATAGTGTATTTCAGCTATTACTTAAACCAATACTTTCAAGCATATTAGTTAATAGATGACTTTTAGCAGGTTTACCCGCACTTAGTTTAAACATGTTAACGAAAAGATTTATAACACTTGTAATAGAGTATAGAATTCAATCTAAAGCATAAACCGATTAAGTATCTACCGATATAATACAATATGTTGTAGTTACAGATATCAGAAACCTCCACTACAAATACGAGTAATTGAAATACATAGTAGGACAAATTCCTCCTTTTTAAGCAAAGGAGGAAAAGCAAAAACAAGACATCGAAATAGGACGCTCGAATCTAAGGTAGAACTTTATCAGTATTATTACTATAATTATTATATTAGTATAATAATTATTACTATTATTATTAGGAAGATTATTATTATTATTACTTATATTATTTATATTAATATTTTTTATTAATATAATTAATTACGATTATTATTAAAATGAATATTACTTTAATAATAGAATTACTATATTATTATAATAGTTGCAAAACTGTTACATAAGTGTAAACACCTGGCTATTGATTCATTACTGGTATCATTTGTGCTATGGACAATTTCAACGAACAAGCGATTAGCAAGCAAGCATGCGAATGACATGAAAATGCGCTCTGAAAAATTAAGTCTGGGAAAAAGTTCGCGGCGTTATTTTAGTAAAATTCAACTGGTTTTTTTAGTCTGAAACTTTTACTAATTTAAATTACATATGTATATAAATTTAAACTACAATATATTTAATTTAAACTATTTATTAAAACTTGAACTATTTACTATAAGTTGAAAATATGTACATGTATAAATAATTTTAAGACATATAGTAGAGCAAATTGATTTTTGACATTTTACATAACAGTGACGAATAGATCGCTTACTTTGATTTTCTCTATAGCGAAATATAATTCTCGGCGAATTATAAATTTTATAAAGTGGGCCTTGGCGATCCGGTGAGCTAACCTCAGCTCTAAAGTATGCGACATACAATTAAAGGCCTTTTGGTATTATGTATAAGCAACATGCATTGGTCATCATCAATCGACACTGCTTTTGGCAGTAGGTATGTAATCCCTTGAGCTAAAAACGATGGGGAAGTCTGTGGATGTTGTATGTCATCATTTGTAAGTCGTAGTATTCGTTACATTACATTATAATTCCGTAGCCGGCACTTAAAAGAGCAACGACATAAACAAAATATTACAACAGCAACATAAACTACCATAACAACACCATAAACTACCATAACAACATCTGCCGCATCCTTTGTCACTGCCTATCTATCTCTTTCACACCAACAGCAGCCTACATACGAATATATATCTATCTCTTTTTAAAATATTCTAGACTTAGCACACGGCTGCCACGATTTCCTGTGTTCCAGAACCGGCCTATTTATACTACTCCCGTATTATCGCGGTTCAACTGTATATTATTATATGTATGGTTATTATTATTATTGTATACTATCAAAAGAATTTGTTGACCACTGATTTAATGTGCTTTATTTAATTTTCTAAGGACTAATAACTAAAAAATTACAGAGTTGTTTTTCTGCATCGCAATAGTAACCATATCGCTGTCGTTCTTGTTGTCATCGCTTTCATCGGCATCTCTTTGCCAGAGCAGTGTCCTCTTGTCGCTCTCCTCATGATGCTTTGCTGAGGCTTGTTTGCTTAGCATTCGTGGCTTCATTTTCCAGGCAGAATTGTTTCCATCCACATTTGATTTGACATTGCATGACGTTGCTTCATACTGTCGTGTGACCAGAGGTCCTGTGGTGCTACTGGTTCTGACGAACATGGCTAACAACCTGCCATGAAGTCGCCAACATGCCGTGCCTATCGATACTACGATGACAAGCAGGACAAATAGTAGTTTCAACATTTTGGCGCATTGTTGTTTGTGTCTGTTCGCTATGTTCGTCGCTTGTGGCACTGCTTTAATTAACTTCCTCGTAATATGCCAAGTTGCGACTTGTTGATCCATCAGTTCATCCTTTTTCATGGAGGTTTGTTTGGCAGTTGGTTTCGGTACTGAAGCTGTCACTGGAATTGTTGTAGTAGATTCTATTTTGTCCATATTTGTTCCTTTTGGTGATGCGTATTCTTGTGTCGTATTGGGAGTGAATACAGTACTCATAGTGGGCGTTGTAGTTTTTGGCCTTAATTTTGTGGAATTATTAGTTACTGCTTGTTTTAGGGTTTCAGTAGTTGTCGTTATTGTTTGATTGCTCAAAACTGCGGTTGGTTTTGAAGTGGATGTTGGCTCTTTGATTGTTATAGAAGCAGTGGCTGAAATGACACTCACCACATCTAATTCAGTTGGTGCATATGAAAATATTCTCTCCGTGGTTCCTTCATTGTTGTTATTGTCAGGATTTTCGCTGAACATTTCTACGGAATAATACAGCAGTGAAGAATTACTTTGTTATTTACTAATATTCCTTAACTCTATGAAATGTATTGTGAATTTTTTTACGTCATTTAATAATGTGTACGAAAATATTGCAATTTTACAAACTACTTGCTTACCCTCCAAGCACACCAGACGGTAGTCCGGACAGCAGCTATCCGTGTTCTCACATTCGGCGTGGCAGTTACACAGACCATAAAGTTTTCCGTCACGGCGAACGTATCCGAGGCCCGAGGACTGTCCACAACGGAACACGCACGATTGCGTGTCGTAAACAGCGAGCTCTATTTTGTAAAAAGTACATCAATTGTAATTTGGTTTTGTAGCATTTACTTTCTCAAATCCTACCCGTCGTCTCAGTTCCAGCGAACTCGTCAGATAGCTCCAAATCGCCAATTTTCTCATTAGTCCTGCAATCACTGCCTGTCATCAGTTTGACGTCATCTATAGCAATGTCGCTCAAGTGAGTTCGTCCACCAGTTGCCATGAAAATGATCTGAAAATCTTCGGGTATTTTTTCAATGTCAAACCGAGCTTCGTTCCATAAGTTATTTTGACTCCCGGATTTTGTGTACTTCATGTAGCTGCAAGCAAAACCAACACATCATTATATTGAAAAGAGTCAAAATATTAGCAAAAACCCGGATTATAAACTACTTTATAAACTATTTATTTTTCAAACTATTTCTAAAGCAATATCCGATACGTACAGCTTTTTATCTGTTAACATTTGATCCAGTGTGATCGAGACTGGTCTCAGATATACGCTGAGCGTGCCCACACTGGCGCCGTACATGAAGTAGTAAAACCGAAAGCAGCACGTGGTGCGCAGACAGAGTTTGCGCTCATAAATGGGCGACATGAGGGCAACCGGAGCAATGGCGGCCGTAGAGCTCCCCGATCTGCTGCCGAGACTCTCCATCAGCATGTAATGGCCGCCGCTAGACGTGTGCTGGACGGTGTGGTCATGTCGGGGCCCAGTGTGGAAGGACGTGAATACGTTTGCGGCCATCACTCGTTTCCATTCGTAGTTTTCGGTCGACTCGAAAACCCAGCCGCAGATGTCCTCAGTCTCGAAATCGCACTCGGGCTGAATTGTAGTTTTCCGTTCTGAAAGCGAAAGCAGCAGAGGAGAAATATTGAAAATTAGTACAGATTAAGCAGATTCGTATTCATTCTAAATCGTGGTAATGGTTGTTAATGTGTTATTATTGTCACAAACCAGATTACAGAGGACAGAGAAGGTTTATTACTGGACAAAATGAAAATATTTGAGATTCTTACCGCGACAGCTGCCAATGTGTCGATCCCAGTACGTCCCATTGCAGTATGCGAATCGATTGCCCACCAAATTGTAGTTTTCAGCGCAAAATAATATCGCTTTATACTCGTTTTCGATTTGAACCTGGGCATTATCCGGAGTGTTCGGCTTCTGCGGGCAACCCTTTTCTGGAGATCGGATGAGCGAATCGAGGAGGAGAAAAAGAAAGAAGAAATAAAATACTTGGCATCAACCAGAACAGCACGTAAAACACGTAAATCCACTTCAGCGGCACATGTTGGTCAATTATCATAATTTAACTAATATATTGATAGTGTGTTGGTGTGAATAATTCACATTTTAAAGGAAGTCAAACGGAAAATAACACCTACTCGCACAAACGGGCTTCTCGCCGTACCACTTGCCGTGCACACAATCGATGACTCTGGGCCCGAGCAGGACAAAACCATGTCTACAACTCACGCGCATAATCATGGAGTTGCGCCTCAGAACGTAGCTTCCGTTCGGCACCTCTTCAGGTGCACTGCAACGCACCCGCCCAGTCACACGCCCATGAGTGCTGTGCGCCATCGTAGCACAGACCAGCAGTAGTACCAACTGTGAGCACTTGTAGCCCCACGCTCGGTTCGGTTTCGGCGAATAGAGATGCATAACAGTATATATAAAACAATTACTTTACTATTGTTAGAAAAATCTGTACTGAATACTCGTATATCGAAAAACTATATACCCAGAAGAGTTCTGAAGAGTGTGTTCTTCTCGGAACTGAAGTTTCTGACTAACGCTGCTTTAGTTACAGTTTAGCGACGGGACCCAGACTTTGTTTTTGTGCGATAAGCCATACATCAACATTCGGTCGAGCAGATGACATCTCCTAGCAATGCGACTTATCTTGAAATATGCGATCAATCCGCCTGCTCTTGCAGATTACGACGCAGCTCGCCCGGCGACTTGCGGTTACCCGAGTACATGTGTTGCTCGAAGCTAAAGGAGAAATCTGGATAAAACTATATATTTCGTTATTGCGATTAGAGTCGCTTCGGTCTCGCTTGAATTGTTCTTCGTGCTTAACTTTATTTATATACTTGTTATTACCCTTCCGATTCGAAGGGGTAAACATAACGGCCATAAAAGCGGATATACTCTCCACACACCCTCATAATCTCTGCTAAAATAGAGTCTTCAGAAAGGTTTAAGTACATATTTATTTATAAAGCGAATTAATTGTTTATGAGACATGTTTATGTATATAAAAAATGAGTTATTTATTAGTTAATTTATAAAAAAATTTTATATACCCGAATTTCAAATACTCTACATCTCAATATGTTGTGAGCATTTGCGATCGTTTCTATAAACTGTAATGTAATTCTAATTAAAATAAAATTTAACAGATATTCATTTCTAATCCATCGTATGAATTACAATATAATCTTACATAAAATATTAAATGTACACTATGTGTATTTTGAATGTCAGACTTCTATGATTGATGTGGATGCATTTTCTTCTCCATTTCGACTTCAACACGAGCTTCATCAATGGTAGCCACAGTGGGTAATCCTCCCGGCCAATCCAAAAGCTCCGATTCATGCTTCATAATCATATCCGCTTCAGCTAATTGCCATGCCAGAGAAAATATTTAAAATATGTAGCTTAATTTGATTTTTCAATTCAATTGTATTCTTTAATTTAAGAGCCGACGTTGTGTATAATTGTTAATATATGTACAGTTATTGTTTAAAATAAAATGAAATTGAAATAGTCTTAAAGTTTACCTCGTATCCTGTGAATTTTGCTGCCATATGCCAGGTCACCAAAATACCCCGTTACGAAGGTAAGTGGAACCAATGGCACCAGCACCACAGAATGTCTTATGCGCTGGTAATAAGATAGGCAAACACACAGCGACGAGAAGTAGAAGCCACTGAGCCAGTAGAAGAGTTCACGGTTACGAGCCAACTTTACGGCATTTTCGCGCTCCGATATCTGGTAATGCATTTGGATCCAACGCTCCATCTGGAAAATATACAAAAAAGCAATGAGAATAAACAGCTGACGTAAAACTTTGGCTTTAGGATTACTTCAGACTTACTTTAATTTGGTGATACTTCCTATAAGAAGATCCATCGGCTGTGTTACTGCCACAACAGTTATTTCTACACTTTTCATTGCTGCTCGATATTGAGGAACCCATCCTTCAGTTTTGTTTAATTACTAGCCCACAGTATTTTTTACGACATTATTTATTTTTGTTAATTATTTGTAATTAAAATTTATATGTTACTTAAATTTAAATATTTAAATCCTATTTTAACTCTTTCATCTATCATTTACTAAACAGTGTATAGCCAGCAAAAGCTGATCTATTCGATAATTTTTACAGTTTCCCCACTTAATAAATTCCTTTTTTATCTATCTATGAAGGCTCCTATAAAACAACCCTTAAGAACGCATTGTTTATTCGTGGGAACTCTCAACTTATTTTCAGATTTGCAAAATTGGACACATTGAAAATTTGTTATTACGGTTTTTGAAAAAACTGCAAAGGCAAATTTCTTGATGTAAGAATTGAGGATCTAGACGAAATTACTGTATGACTTGTTTTCGACTGAAACTAATTTAAAGCTTTCGAAAAGCGGTTAAATAAGTAGTGCACATCGTGCTGAGATGCATAAGGATCCATTAGGGATTTCCACGCTGTCACTCTCTGATCTCAGTTGAAGTAGCTGGTACTCATGAAGTTTTATCATGAAATTCCCCAAATCAGTCGGCCACCAAGTTTTACCAAGTTACACCGAAGGCATTTACGGTATTTATTCAATCCATTTCAATATTTAACACTACCTTCCTATCTTCTGTCGCAATCGGTTCTAATAATTTCGCATTATTTGCGCGCCATTTTGGCAATCAAAGACCACATTTATTTAAAACTAGCATTGCGCGGGAAATAAAATATTATTTTATAATACGACATTGTATTTTTAATTTGGTATGTTTTTATGTTTTTGTTGTGTTTATTTTAATTTTACAATTTTTTATTGTACAATATTAGAAATGTCTTGTATCATCTTCTTGCTGTTTAGTTTTAATTAAAGTACCTCTTTATACACTCAATTAGAGGTTTTGCCATCAGTTGCTAGCACAACCAAGACTGGCGAAAGTCTCCAGCTAATGGTACAGTGAATCCACCCATCATATCATCGTTCACTGTAATATTTTCAGAGTTTTGTTCAGTGCTTCGAAACTGCTTTTATGTGCCATTGTGCTTTCATCCCAAACTATTAATTTACAATTTCTCGTCACTTGAGCCATATTACTCTGTTTTGAATATTGTAATAATATATTGTAATACATTCTTCGACACATGACAAAAATTCATAACATGAAAAATTCATAACATGGTTTGTTTTATTTTATTATGTCATTGGGTGTTTTTTACCAAGCGATGTCCTTTTTTGGACCTTTAGAGGATGAATTTTGAAAAGTGCTGAAAATGGTTTTGAGGCATTTATACGCGGGATGTTTTTGTGGAAAAAGAAAATCCATATTCGATGGCTAACAAAAGAGTTATGTGTTTGTCCTTTTTGAAGTCCTTAGAAGTAATATTTCGAAAAACACTTTCTTATTCATCGTATACATCATAAGAGAAACCAATGTGTAAAATTTCATCTTTCTAGGTCCAAGGGTTTAGCCTGTGCGTTGATGGGATGTGAGTGAGTCAGACCTTTCATTTTTATATATGTATATAGATAATATATTCTCTAGGGTTTCTACTTCTTGCAAACTGTCTCCTTCTATCATTTAGCCATACAAAGGATATTTTGGATTGAAGATCGAAAAAATCGGACCAGCAATAATAATTTAACGACTAACGCTGGTCCGTTAAATTATTGGAATTACTTAACGGCGCACCTTATGGCTATTATTTACTATAATAATACTTAGAATTTAGTCCGCTTGTAAGGTGATAAAAATGGAATCAAAGAATGAAATTTATAGCAGCGAAGATGAGTTTGATTTGGTGATAAATGTATGTGGTATGTACATAAATATATGTACATGTGCAACGAAATCAAATATTTATACAATATATAAAATTCTTATGTTTGATTTTTTACAATTTTTAATTAAAACTACTGTCTGGTAATTGATAATCCATACTAAAAACATGTTCGGGTTAAAGTGCAAAGTGTTAGAAGTGATAACTACAAGCGATGTGTAGGCACCTTGAAGAAACTGTCTGACGTGACGCAGATCCAAATGAAAAAAGGTAACGGACCTGCGCAATGCGTAATTGTGTTTTCCATCATTTATAACGGCTTACTAGTGGAAGTTGCTTGTGCAGAGTTTGTCTTGTTCGGGATTGCAGTTAAAAGAGCATTTGTTGTCATCATATTAAAAAACAAAGGTTTTAAAAAACAAACACTCTGGTGCGTTGATACTAAGTTTTACTTTTGCAGTCGCTTGCTACAAATTTGAATGGAGAATTCGTTTTAAAATTAAAAGTCTTTGTTTACATACAATCGCTATCTACACAACTTAAATACAAATCATGAGTACCTCAAAATACGAATTTATCATTAAACAACGAAAAAATCAATACTACTCCACGCACCGACGTAAGTGTGCATGTTCCTGTAAATGCTTTAAGTTAGTTTATTTAATTCGATATAATATAGCATAGCATAGTTTCAAAACATGTAAAACATAGTAAATATGAAAATAAATCCTTGTCAGCAGCTACAGTAGTCACACAATTTATCTACTTCCAAGTATATGCTGCTGAAACTTAGCATAATATTAACATAATAAAACAATTGTTTATAAAATAGCAAAGCATAACATTTCTATTTTATATTTCGAAAGTAAATACCGTTAAATTCATTGTAGGTATAATAGATATAAAGAGAACAACAAAAGAAAGCACAATTTTAGGCAAAAATATTATTCGTACACTAGCAATTGAAAGATGTTTAAAGAATGAAAAGATTGTTAAAAAGTTATACATACCCTTTAATGTTATTTTATGCTTTCTGATTCTTCGTTCTAATGACTCCCAGATATGCTCAATGGGGTTTCTGGTAAATAAGCCATCCTTGCACCAGATACGACGTGTGCTTGGGGTCATTGTCCTTTGGAAATGCGAATAAATTGTGTGACCACTGTATATCTATTCGGAGCGACTACGCTGACTATAAAAGTTATTGTCTCACTAAATGTTTGTTGCATAGAAAAGCTTTCAACATCATTGATATATTTAAGAAAGTGTTTTTTGAATATAAAACGAATTTTCGCCTAAAATCCTGCACCGATTTTGATGATATATGCACATACATACATATATCGAAAAGTGATAAAGTGACAGAAAACTGAACATTGATCATTGAGTGCTCCGTCCATGAATGCAGCTGTGTTTTCTTCTAAGATCTCATCAATAAGAGATAAACCACAGTCGTGCATAATCCGCAATATAGGATATGATCCGACTCATATTGCATAAAGGGAAAGATTCATTGGGAAAGATTATAAACCGTTCAAAAAGTGAGTAGCACGCAGAAAGCCATTTATTAGAGAGGCTAATCGAAGAAAATGTCTTCAGTATGTGAATTCTTTTAAGAAATAAGAGAATCCTTACTCTTTGTTTGCGCCAAACCATTTGTCGGTCATCCGATCCGAAAACATGGAGATTACTTTTCAAATCTCCAATAGTTTATCCAGGTTTATCCAATGGTTTTGGCCAGCACCAAATCATCGTGACCGAATTTTTGTTCTGCATTCCGCGTCTCTATATTATTTGTCTATAATTAGGGAAACAACTTGTAAATGTTTAATTATGTACGCTTTTTAACTCCGTACTCTGCTTGGTTGTTGCATCTACCGAATGACAATTTTTATAATAATAACTATCGAACCCCCTGCACACTTCGTAGTGCAAAAAAGAAATCAATTCGAATTCATTTAAATCAGTGATGAATTGCTTTTATTGTAATGCTCTGTGGTAAACAACATTTGTTGTTTTTCCATTTTCGGTGTAAATATATGCATATATATGTAAATATATGTATATATATGCTCGAATCACAATTGCATATTCATCAGATGGCATTTGATCGAGAGCAGTTTGAAAAAGTCGCACTAATTCATTTTCAGCATGCAACATATTCTGCAAACGCTCGATAATATCCCACCGCAAATTTTATGAAAAATCACAACGACGATCGGTTTCCACATTTGATTTACCCACAAAATATATTTGCAAAAATTGATAGCTTTGATCAGGAAAGGGTACCAAAGAACCAAGTCGATGGTAAACTTGGCCTTGAATCTATTGAAGATTGAAATTTTCACAATAGTAAGTTTCACGATCATCTAAATAAACATTAAAACAACCAAAAATACCTTGAACGTTGGCATAAAGTTGTCCCAAATCATCATTTGTCGCTCCGAATGAAGTCATTTGAAATCCGGAGTTATACGCTTGTATGTTTGCCAGAAAATGCTTTGAAATTGGTGTGCCATCAGTTATCAAATTATGCAAGGGCTCCGGTGGTGGATTCAATTCTTGTAATTTAACTTGTCCGTTTGAACAACACAATCCAGATACCTCATGTTTAAACTTAAATGCCTTGCAATGACTGCAAACAGTAGTCATTGGTCCAATTGAAACTTTGCCATGAGAAACGTAATCAAAGTTTGCATCATAATTGAATGCAGCACGCTCCAAAGTACGTCGCACTTACGGACGTGGCGCTGGATTTCGCAGAGCCTTACCACGTGCCATGGCATTTCGAGCAGCCAAAGTATTATTTGCACGCTGTTCGTCACTTTGAGATGCTCTAAATGCCGCGACATTTCTAGCATTACGTGATTGACGCCCCAAATTGCTGCGCGTACGTACCATTTTGTATTAAAAAATGTGGCTACACCAATTAAATATGAAGTAATTGAAATTTTATTTATTCGCGAAATTCAAAAATTGAGATACATATTTTAGTTGAATAATGCAATTATTAAGAATATAAATACGTTTATACGTTTATTCTTTAATTTTTTTCAGACAATGAATGATCAAAACCAGTGTAATAATTGAGCGGCGTTCCATCTAACTACGAGAGCCTTGCAGCCATGCGTATTTGCCAGTGACAGTAGTTGCAGCAAGCAGCACATTTGGCATGATATCGTCTATCAGCGGCATGCATGTGCAAACAATGACGGCAGCGATGTCTACAACGACTGGCACGTGCTCCAATAACAGCGGTGGCGCTGCCCAAATCAGTATTCTCCATGGCTGCAACATAAGTGGTGGAAACAATAGCAGCTACAGTAATAATAGCAATAATAATAACAATTATAATAACAATATTAATATTAATACTAATAATAATAATATGAATAACAATAATAATATTAATAACAATAATATTAATACTAATAATAATATTAATAACAATAATAATACTGTTAATAATAATAACATGAATAATAATAATTATAATAGTTATAATAACAACAATAATAATAATAACAATATTAATAACCATGATAATAATAGTAATACTAATAATGCACCAAACAACAGCAGCAACAACGCAAACGTGCTCGTAACTGGCGCCAGTATCAACAACGCTGGTGAGCTCGGTGGAGCGAATTTCGGGGTCCCAGCTGGCGGAGTGACGATGGGAATTTGCGGTGGCATCAGCAGTACAATGGGACCAAGCAGCGCCGCAATTACAGGTGTCCCACCGCTGGGACTGGGAATCGCAACCGGTATAGGCAACAAAATGCTAGGCCGCAAACAGAGCCTTAAGGGTGGCGAGCCCTTTCTAGCGGATTATGGGCCAGAGGAGTCGCTTAACGAAAGTGCAGATATTGAATGGGTGAACAAACTGTGGGTAAGGCGACTAATGCGCTTATGTGCTTTAGTATCCTTGACCTCAGTCTCATTGAATACTCCGAAAACTTTCGAACGACATCAACCCCTTCAGTACATTACATTTGTATCGGACACCGCTGTTACCCTACTTTTCACCGCCGAAATGATTGCTAAAATGCACATACGCGGTGTGTTACACGTGAGTATAGTATATACGCGATTTTTCAGGTTCCTTCACTAGCAAAAACTAATTGGCAACACCTGATTTTGTTTAAGGAATTCCTTCTTGATGCGTGTTCAAACATAAATCTATACTTTTAAGATAAGCAACGATGTCCTCCTCCGACGTCACTGCTTCTTAGGAGTGACCAAGCACCCCCTCTTTCCCAGGTCCTTTTTTTTTGCTCCCACTATGGGCGCACCCATCTTTTCCACACTAATTGTTACACCACCCACTTCGCCACGCCCATTTGACCACCGCCCACTAGCTCCACATTCTGCTCCACAGTTTTTTCTATGTACATACTCTCGTTAGTACTCATTAGTAATAATAAATGTAATATTTACACGGTTCATATATCACATAGTCTTGAATAATTTTATCCTATAAGTTTATTGGCCACAAAGCAATTTCGTTGATAAATCTTTGATTTTTATGTTCCCCTGTCTCTGGGCTGCTTTGGGCTGTTTTTTTAGAAGTAATTTCCTCTACATCACTAGATATTCATCAGTCCCAGTGTCGGTGATCTTTTCAGCTAAAATAATATGGTAATATGGTAATATTATACAAGTATTTTTGTATGGCGTTATCCTTACGTGACAAATCCTTTATGCAGTTTTGAATATATTATAATTTTCTTTGCTTTAATTTAGTCTTTCTGATTCCAATTTTATCACTAAGAAAATCTCGGAATTTTCATATTAACTTTCATTTTATACATACAGGGAGATGTACCATATCTTAAAGACCACTGGTGTCAATTCGATGCATCGATGGTGTTCTTCCTGTGGATATCGATTATACTGCAAATCTTTGAAGTACTTGAATTTGTGCCGAAGTAATTGAACTTGTACTGAATTAAAAAGTCACTGACTCAAACATCATATTTTCAG
The DNA here is from genome assembly GCA_943737955.2 of Myopa tessellatipennis. NCBI lineage: Eukaryota > Metazoa > Arthropoda > Insecta > Diptera > Conopidae > Myopa > Myopa tessellatipennis. The sequence continues at coordinate 1,822,111 of OX031317.1, read as the reverse complement.
ATTTTCATATCTTTCAATTATGCGGGCACCACGCCCATTAATTATGATAAGATTCCTGCGAGTATTCCTGAAGTTTTCGATGCCAAAAAGTCGAATAAACCAAATTTTCAAGTAAGCACAATTTTAATTTAAGCAAAGATTCATTGCAATCATAAGTTACTACAGTACATTGTAACCAGGCTAATATTTCTATCGTTTAACTTGCAGGCGTTCCAGTCAGCAAATATACAATGTTACCCTGTTCTTTATATTCTTCATGTCTTTATACGGCCTGCTGGGAGTGCAATTTTTTGGTGAACTAAAGAATCACTGCGTTATGAACACCAGCGAAACTGAAGACGGCAGACCGTATGTTTTACTGTACTTTTTAAATATTAGAATATAATTAAATAGACCTTCAAATGCAATGGAAACCATCTCCGTCGTCCCTCTTCAGATTTGGTTTGAAATAATTGATACATTTTAATGCCAAGAGCATTGGGGTGGCTACAGGAGTCGCTACCATCGCTTGACTGGCTTCAGTTGCGTCGTATTCGCGAGGGAGCGAAAATTTATAGAAACAACACGTGGATATTTTTTTTAACAGCTACTTTGTTCTAAGTTTCCTATCTATGTAATCTATGATCTATGTCCATTACTCATGAGATCGACGGCGGAAATACGTTCCCAAAACATCATCAACTTCAGATCTTCATGAAAAATAATACATTTTACATTCTTTGAATCTATTTTAATAAAATCCACAGAAAATTGACAATCAATTCGCTTGCTATACCGGACACATTCTGCTCCATGGACCCGGATTCGGGCTATCAGTGTTCTCCCGGAATGAAGTGTATGAAAATGGATTTCCTCAGCAGTTATGTGATAGGTTTTAATGGCTTCGAGGATATAGCCACTAGCATATTCACAGTATATCAGGCTGCCTCCCAGGAGGGCTGGGTATTCATCATGTACCGTGCCATTGACTCACTACCCGCATGGCGGGCGGCCTTCTACTTCAGGTAAGTAACTTAATGCGATTCGAAGTGGATTAGGAGAATTTCCAGCTGGCTGTTTGCAGTACAATGATCTTCTTTCTGGCGTGGCTAGTGAAAAATGTTTTCATTGCGGTGATTACCGAAACATTCAATGAGATCCGGGTGCAGTTCCAGCAGATGTGGGGCGCACGCGGTCACATACAGAAATGTGCAGCTTCGCAAATAATCAGCGGCAACGACGCTGGCTGGGATTTGGTTACCATTGATGGTAATAAATACGGCGGCGTAGCTCCAGAGACATGCCACGCCATATTACGTTCCCCGTATTTCCGCATGGTTGTAATGACGATTATATTGGCCAATGGCGTGGTCACGGCGACGATGACTTTCAAACACGACGGCCGGCCTCGCCATATTTTCTATGAGAACTACTACTACATTGAGGTGCTGTTCACATTATTTTTTGACTTGGAGACGCTGTTCAAGATGTACTGTCTGGGTTGGAGAGGTTACTATAAGCATTCGATACACAAGTTCGAGCTGTTGCTGGCAGTAGGGACAACATTGCATATTGTGCCCTTATTTTATTTATCGGGCCTAACGTATTTTCAGGTAACACTTAATGATATCTAACATAAATTTGTAGCTTTTGAATAACATGACAGGTCAAATTTATTTGTATATTTATATAGATATTAAAATATACCCTATACCCGGAGGGATGGTGAATATACCCGCCCTGTTTGTAACGCAATTGTAATGCATCGGAGCAAATCGGCCCACAAAAAATAGACCCACTAAATTCAACTATAAATTTATCCTACGGGTGTAGGGTATTCGATTTTGATTTAATTTTTGATCTAATCGTTTTGGATTTATTTGTTATTCATTCATTGCACTTAAAATGGAATTCAACTCGATATTATAACAAGACCAATAAACTTCTATTACTTGTTCTCTTGCAGGTGCTTCGTGTTGTTCGCCTTATAAAGGCTTCACCAATGCTCGAAGGCTTCGTATATAAGATTTTCGGGCCTGGGAAGAAACTAGGTTCTCTAATTATATTCACAATGTGTCTACTTATTATCAGTTCCAGTATTTCGATGCAACTGTTTTGTTTTCTGTGTGACTTCACGAAGTTTGAATCCTTTTCGGAGGCATTCATGTCCATGTTTCAGATTCTGACGCAGGAAGCTTGGGTCGAGGTCATGGATGAGACAATGATACGGACTAGTAAAACACTAACGCCACTCGTGGCCGTATATTTCATACTGTATCATTTGTTTGTTACATTAATTGTTCTCAGCTTGTTCGTTGCTGTCATTTTGGACAATCTGGAACTGGATGAAGATATAAAAAAACTGAAGCAATTGAAATTTCGCGAGCAAAGCGCGGAAATCAAAGAGACGTTACCATTTCGCCTGCGTATATTCGAAAAGTTTCCCCACTCGCCCCAGATGACTATTCTACATAAAATTCCAAACGATTTCACACTTCCGAAGGTGCGAGAATCCTTCATGAAGCAATTCGTTGTCGAGTTGGAATCGGATGGTTCCTCGGTCATGGAGACTTGCAAGAGACCAATATCGGAGTGCTGGGAATCAAGCGTAGTATTTCGCAAGCAAAAGCCGGTTCGAATTATGAACAAAACCGCCAAAGTACGATCTGCTGGCAGCAGTCTACGAAAGTTGGCAATAACACATATTATAAAGTATGTTTAAGATAACAAATCAGTTAGTTTAGTCATATCATCGAGTTTTCCAATTTATTTCGTATAGCGATTCTAATAACCAGCGACTTATGTTGGGCGACTCGGCCATATTGCCTGTTGTCGGTGCGAAGACCACCCTCAAGAGCCAAGGCACCATTACGCACTCTAAGCCATGGCGTGTTGATCAGAAGAAGTATAAATAGATCATCAATCCATCAATCATAGATCATTCAATATTCCTTGCAGGTACGGGTCTCGGTCCATACGTCGCAGCGTTCGTTCGGGGTCAATCAAACTCAAGCAGACTTATGAACATTTAATGGAGAACGGCGACATTGGGGCTGCATCACGTGTGACATCCTCTCGTGCACGTCCACATGACCTCGATATAAAGCTGTTGCAAGCGAAGCGTCAACAGGCGGAGATGCGCCGCAATCAGCATGAGGAAGATCTGCGCGAGAATCATCCATTCTTCGACACGCCGCTTTTCCTTGTACCCAGAGAAAGCCGTTTCCGTAAAATTTGCCAAAAAATTGTGCATGGCCGTTATGATGCGCGCTTGAAAGATCCGTTAACTGGCAAAGAACGCAAAGTTCAATACAAAAGTTTACAGTAGGTTCTTCATAATTTAGTTCCTTCTTCATTTGTGTCCCTATATTTCATTGCTTCTTCGGAACTGTTTTAATTTTAGCAACTTTCTGGGTCTAGTCACATGCCTCGATTGGGTGATGATCTTCGTGACGACGCTTTCTTGCATATCGATGATGTTCGAAACCCCTAGTTACCGCGTCATGGAGCACCCATCATTGCAAATAGCCGAGTACGCCTTCGTAGTCTTCATGAGCTTGGAACTGGCACTGAAAATACTAGCGGATGGTCTATTCTTCACACCAAAGGCATATATAAAAGACGTTGCCTCCGCCCTGGATGTGTTTATATACATCGTTTCGACTTCATTTCTCTCCTGGATGCCAACACAAATACCCACAAATTCAGGAGCTCAACTGCTGATGATCCTACGCTGCGTGCGTCCATTGCGTATATTTACTCTTGTACCTCACATGCGCAAGGTTGTCTATGAGTTGTGTCGCGGCTTCAAAGAGATTCTCCTTGTGTCTACTCTGCTTATTCTGCTGATGTTTATTTTCGCCAGCTACGGCGTGCAACTGTATGGAGGTCGCCTGGCTCGCTGTAACGATCCAGCGATAGTTAAACGCGAGGACTGTGTCGGTGTATTTATGCGACGTGTTTTTGTGACTAAAATGAAGCTCATGCCGAGGGCGAACGAATCGTATCCGTCCATGTTGGTACCACGTGTCTGGGCGAATCCTAGACGCTTCAATTTCGATAATATTGGCGACGCACTATTGACACTCTTCGAAGTTTTGTCGTTCAAAGGATGGCTGGACGTGCGTGATGTCCTGATCAAAGCAGTCGGCTCGGTTAGTCAAACAAAGTCACGCAGTTTGTACACTGCAATTGTATATTTTTACTTTCTTCCTTCTGCACAAAGATACACGCTGTATATATTCATATCTACATATTCTTGGGCTGCATGATTGGATTGACGCTATTCGTGGGCGTAGTTATTGCGAATTATTCGGAAAACAAGGGCACCGCTCTACTTACAGTGGACCAGAGACGTTGGTGTGACTTAAAGAAACGCCTGAAAATCGCCCAACCGTTGCATTTGCCTCCGCGCCCGGATGGCCGTAAGATACGCGCCTTCACTTACGACATCACACAACACATTGTTTTCAAGCGATGCATTGCTGTTGTGGTACTCATTAACAGTATGTTGCTATCGATTACGGTAGGGTTACTTCGGGCGAAGTCACAAATTATGTAGATTTACATGAGTTCCCTTAAACATTGCAGTGGATCAAGGGTGAGGTTCACACTGAGCGTTTGGTCATAGTGAGCACAGTCCTTACATTTGTCTTCGTCATCGAGGTCGTTATGAAGAACATCGCCTTCACACCACGCGGTTACTGGCAGTCGCGTCGCAACCGCTACGATTTGCTAGTAACGGTAGCTGGCGTAGTGTGGATCTTTCTACAGACTATTTTGCAGGTACGGTGGCATTAGAACTGCTTCTCTGTCTATTTTGCCCTATAACTGTTTTCCACCTAGAATGATCTGTCCTACTTTTTCGGCTTTATGGTGGTCATTTTACGATTCTTTACAATTACCGGCAAGCACACCACACTGAAAATGCTGATGCTGACTGTCGGCGTGTCCGTGTGCAAGTCGTTCTTCATCATCTTCGGCATGTTCCTGCTAGTCTTCTTCTATGCACTGGCAGGGACCATACTCTTCGGTACAGTTAAATACGGCGAGGGTATTGGGAGGCGAGCCAACTTCGGCTCGCCCGTCACTGGTGTCGCCATGCTGTTTCGCATCGTAACGGGTGAGGATTGGAACAAGATTATGCACGATTGTATGGGACAGCCGCCCTACTGTACGCAGGGTAAAAATTATTGGGAAACGGATTGCGGTATGTACACATGTTAAAAGGCATTGAAGCATGTTCCTAAACTACATATATCCTCCTGTAGGTAACTTTACCGCTAGTCTGGTTTATTTCTGCACCTTCTACGTGATTATTACATACATTGTACTGAATTTACTTGTTGGTAGGAGCGCCAGAATTTCCCTTTTCACTGCTCTTATGTTGTATTTTTCAATTCAATTTAGCTATAATTATGGAGAACTTTTCACTGTTTTATTCCAATGAAGAAGATGCCTTGCTATCGTACGCCGATATCCGGAATTTCCAGAATACTTGGAATGTTGTGGACATCCATCAACGGGGTGTGATTCCAGTGCGTCGTGTGAAGTTTATACTACGCTTGTTGAAGGGACGCTTGGAGTGCGATCCGCAGAAAGATCGTTTATTGTTTAAGTACATGTGCTATGAGCTGGACAAACTTCACAACGGCGAAGACGTGACGTTTCATGACGTCATAAAGTAATGCTATTGCGTCAAAGCGAAACGTCTTGAAATAATTTTGTTTGTTTCTATTATTTGAAGCATGCTTTCGTATCGATCGGTGGACATACGCAAGGCCTTACAATTGGAAGAGCTGTTGGCACGGGAGGAGTTCGAATATATAATAGAGGAAGAGGTGGCTAAGCAAACTATACGCACCTGGCTGGAGGGATGTTTGAAGAAAATTCGGGGCCAGAATGCATTGGTAAGATTTATTTTCCCCCGCTCCAAAATAATTCTATTGTATGCTGTTCTGTAATAATAATTGTATTCTGTTTCAGAAGCAACAAAGTTCGCTTATTGCCGGACTGCGAGCAACTAATGAAATGATTGTGCCACGCAATAGTTTGCAGGATAAGAAGTCAGCCGATCCCGTAGTGGAAGCTGGCAGTAACAATACAGCAGATGTAGAAGCAGTATCTACCTCTGTAGTAGTTACTGACAAGTCAACGATAACCAAAGTAAGCGGTGTCGTCTCTGCGAGCAGTAGCACGAACATCAGTCCAGCAGTCGTGGCTGTAATCACAAGCAGTGGTGCATTTTCACCGACACTGAGTATAACTGAAAACGAGGAAAAGGACGGGAGCAGTAGTGGAGGCGGTGTTGTTATTACGAGCACGAGTAACTCACCCGCAGCTTCGTGTAGCGATAAACCTTATGGTTTACCCACTGGAATGGGATCCCATTCAAGTGCGATGTGCTTCCATCATCTAGCAGGTGCAGTTCCAGCAAGTTGCACATCTGGCAATGTATTGTCCACCCTTGGAGCAGGAAAGAGAGCTCATATTTTTAATCGTTCTGACTCCGCGGGAAGCCCAACCGGGAGAAAGTTCCTGGCTCCCTCCTGTACAACAGAAAACTACTTCCACCACAGCGATAAGGATGGACAACAATACTTGCATAAACAAAGCAAAACGAATTGCATGGTTACAACTGTCACATCCGTCACTGAAGCAGAAGTGACGTCATCAAGTAGCACAGCCGCTAGCAATGGTGCTTCTATTTACACTCCAGCAGCAACAAACAAACATGACGCAAATGAAATTAATAAAGGAGCCAATGTGTGTGCAACGTTTAACAACGAGATTGATCCATATCAGATACAAATCTATGGAGAAAACCAAGCTGTGGCTGCAGGCAGTCCATTCACAATACCGCTGCCACTTTCTCTGCATCAAATTATGGGAGCTGGAGTCAGTAACAAGCAGCTTCAGTTCAATGTACAAGTCAGCGTAGTATACGAAGTGTACGAGTGGTGGCAGGAACAAGCCATGTGCATGCAGAGCAGCGATGACGAAAGCTAAACTTCTTCAGCAGAAGAGCGAACCAATTTTGATCATATTTATAAATAAAAAATTTTAATTCAAATTCTTCTTGCAATTCGTTCACAATGTTTGCTCGATGGGAAGGTGCGTTGTCATCTTGTAGAATCACGAATCTCGAATAATTGTTGTTTCATTGCTGAATTTCTTTGACTGCTCCAGTGAGTGCATCTCAAAACTTGGCACATGCGCATGCAGGTTGTCAAGCATCGCGAGGCTTATTTCATTTGTTGCCTCTACTGCATTACGCTCTCACAGATTTCAGGGTTAACTTAAATCTAATGATAATAATGCTAAAAATTGCAATACAAACAAAAGAAAGAAAATGAGATCATTTGTATAATTCTTTTAGAGCTTTCAACTGGCCTATCTGGTCGTAGATCTGATTGATACATCCGGATATAGGCTAGATGTATAGGCTAGGATATAGAATAGAATAATGATGCGTGCATCATGATTCTACCTGTGGGACCGGCCATATATAATACTTAAAAATATTGAACAATCAGCTTCAAATATAAAAATGGAATTTCTTCATGCAAATCATATAGGAGAATAATGGCGCCTTCCTTCCATTTTAATATTAATTATTTGATTAGGAACGATATCATTATTTATTTAATTACAAAAATGTCTATATCCTTGACTATATCGAATAAGAGTTCGTTGTCAACACCAGTTTGGCACTTTACAAAATTGTAAAGAAAAGAGCTTTAATTTTACAAGTAAAATACGAATATTTATACTTTGTCAAAAGGCAGCGTTATCAACTAAAAGTTGACAACGGGAATAGTACTGTAAGCTGTTGAAGTGTTTGTGAGCGCTTTCATTTCACGAGTTGTTGCTACCTTTTCGAAACATCCTTTTTTTACAGGCATTTCCAAGTTGTAAAAATAAACATGCTGAAAGGCACAGAAAGCGAGCAAGAGATACCAATTTATGGCGAACATCAAGCTATGGCTGCAGTCCATTCACGATTCCGCTGCCACTTTCTCTACATCAAATTATGGGAGCTGGAGTCAGGAACAAACAGCTTCAATTCAATATACAAACGATACACGATATTTTTATATAAACGATATCGTTTTTATGGAAAAAGATCTCTTTGCGAATGATTCTAAATGATTCTAAATATTAATCAGATATTCGCTATGGATTTAATAACGCTTCCTTCTTGACTGAAAACCACAGAGAAATCTGATTGTTTTTCTTCTATTTTATGTGGTACATTGGGCTCTGTGTTAACTATACTATACTATACGATATACTACTATAAATTCGGTATGTTCATATTTTGGAAAAAAAATTAATAACTCCTCTTACTTTTTTATTAGGTGCCCAAAGAAGAATTTTCGTTGAGCAGATCGAAGTAATCTACTAGAACCAAATTTAATATCTGTGCATTTATCATTAAGTTTATTCATCCTGCCAAGAAGTTGGCATCTCTTTGCATTGTGTGTTGGCTCCCTCTGTCACGTATTCAACCTTTTCGTATCGTGTTGTTTCGTTCCACTTTGCATCTCTTACATAACAGTGAATTGTACTGTGTGAGGCATTAACGGTGCTCTGAATTAAAAACGTTTTACTTCGTTGCATTACGTTGTCCGGGTGTGAACCACAAAACGAAGGGTCGTTCCTTACGTAAATATCCTCAACATCTTTTTTCTTGGTGCACAATCTAAATCAATTTTAAGGCCGAAAAGCAAAGCAAAATTATCGATATCTACATTTATATCATCATATAAATAAATGATGATATAAAGGCAATATACTCACTGCTATCGAAGGTGGCAAATTTGTACATAGAAATCAAATTAATGCATTGCCAAACTCTGGCTTCATGATATTCTGAATGTGTGTTCTTGAAAAATATAAGAATTGTATTTTTGTAATTGTAATCGCAATCCTTCAGTTGCGATGACTTAGAGAGCTTAATGGCCGCCATTTAAAAGGTGATTTTTCAAATTATAAAAACCAATTGTTACATAATTTCACATTTTCCACACGGTGGTGGTTGGTGGGTGTTCTTGATAGTTACAATAACAATATTCCCAACACTCGTTCGTGGTGGGTCAGGTTGCGTCTTAAAGTCTTCTAATGAACGGAGATATAATATAATGGCACAAATGTGACAGCTACTTAAAATGAAAATATACAAACTTATAGTTACGAAATTATTTCCCGAAACATTTCTGAAATCGTCTTACAAGAAATCATTGTAAAACAAATCAAAGTCAGTTAACATTTAACTACAATATCTATTTTGGTTCCCAGTCCTATAAAAGAAGAAAGCGATTATGTTTGAGCTTCACAAAAGAACATTGAAATGATCCCATTTCATGACCGCAATAAAGTCCGATTTATCTCTCCGGTCAGGTCGATTTTCGTTAAAACTTATCAACATGGTGCATTACGTAACGTGCACCTCATTTTTCATGCCAACCGACTGCTGCAGTCACATGGCTTCAAATGTTTGATGTTAATTCATTTAGTTGATGTTATTCAGCGCTTTAGTAAAAGAAAGCACGGAGGTCAAGTTATTTGTTTGGTTCCATATATTATATTGTTGTTCTCTCATCACAGCAGCTAGAATCGCGTCATCCATCGTCCGATTACTTGTCCGATTACCTGTCAATTATAAGTAGTGTGTGTTGCTCCTGCAAATCGGTTTTCTGCAAACCAAAAGAAAAATTATAAAAGGTTACATCGAAAGGATTGCTGAAAGTAACTGATTGAAAATAATGGCGTCATCGGTTGAATGGGCAGCAGTTATGGTAACTGTACTGTTCTGTGTCAATGGTAAGTTATTTATTGAATTATTAATCATTTTTATTTATTTCATCATTAAAACCAAATTCAGCTAAACTATTCCTCCATCAATTCATAAACGATTTCATCATCGCTTCATAAACTATTTCATCATGTTTTGAATCTACATACATTCAGCCGGAAAGAAAGGAATTTCTTTGTTTGCTATTGCATACATTCGTATTATGTCATACATCATAATGAGACTTTCATTTCATATTATGAAGGAGTCTCTAGAAACGTATGTGTATGAATTTGTAACCTAATGGCAACTTATTGTTGAGCGATTACGTTTTTATTTTTACTTGGGTTGTTCTACTTTTTTTGTTCAAACATTTTCAATTTTGTAATTAATATCATTTGTTAATATCTTAAGGCATTTCTTTTGTATGGTTTTATAGCTACAACTGCCTTGATTTGTTATGACTGCAATAGCGAATACGATCCACGTTGTGGTGATCCTTTCCAGCCGTATTCGATAGGCGAAGTCAACTGCAGTAAACAAGATCCTTTGGAGCATTTGAAGGACAAATACAAGCCGACTCTCTGCCGCAAGACAATTCAAAAAAGTAAGTAACAATATAATTTTGTTTTAAAGCCGAATTTTTTGTTAACTTGTTTAAACAAAAAGTTTATTTCAAGTTTATTGACTTGAGTTTAAATAACTTGGCGTTTCTGTAGCTAATGTAGTTCCGTAAAAAAAGGAAATCAAAAGAGTTTTACAAGGAGAAACTATTAAACACGTATTCCGATCAAAGCAACTCCTTGAGTTGTCAGTTGTATTACCGAATAAACTTTTCGATTTTGTAGTCTAATCTAAGCTAACCGAACCTATAATTTATTTACGTGTCCACAAAACCACAGCCTATGGAAAAGTACGCATCGTACGGGGCTGCGGCTACATCCCGAACAAACAGGAGGACCCTGAGTGCATCAAGCGCTCGGGCACCCACGATGTGCAAGCCACCTACTGTGCATGCACAACAGACCTGTGCAATGGAGCCCCATCAGTAGTGCTCAGGAGCAAGGACTTCATATTGCGCACATTTCTCTACACGTTCACAATCCAAGTCACACTCTGGCTCACATGCAACTTCAACAACATTCAATATTTATAAATGGACGTGGGATGTCCATTAATTACAGGATGGTGCTTCTAAGAAGCGTTCGACCTAAGAAAATCTATATCGTTGCAGAACTAGTTTCAACCGAGAGGAGTAGGATGAGTAGTAAAACTAAATGAGAAATATTTATGCATATGTATGTGTTCTAAACAAAATATATATATATGAATTTATATATAGTATATAAATACATATATAATTATGAATGCCAGTCACATACCATTCATTATTCTATATACATAGACGTATATATATAGCAAATACTAATGTATAATATAAATATTAATAATACAGAGACTGTAATGTAGATTTCATTTATATACCCTGCTCCCGAAGGAATCGGGTTCACTACATTCTACATTCACTTTGTTCCTCCGTTTGTAACGCATTAAAGGAGGCGTGGCAGCTATATAACAGTATTGATCAGCATATATTCTTGATCAGCGTCAACTGCTGAGTCCTGTCCGTCCGTCTCTCCCTCTGGCTGTCTGTGAATATCACGATTACAGGAGAGCAAGCAATCGTGTAAAATAATTCTCCTCCTTGATTTCGAAAATGGGAAAACGGATCACTGCCACGCCTGCTTTTCAAGTTACATATATCAATGCATTCGATTTGAGAGCTGACTTTTTAGTTAGTAGTTCGGATCTAAAGCTGAAATGTTATTCCCGGATTTAATAGAGCAAATTGGCACATGTATATTTATTTTACTTGTATAAATCTGCCAATTCAGATTTTTCAATTCAGTTGATCTCCGTATATAGAAAAAATTAGTTATAAAAGAGTCAAAACATATTGAAGCTTAAAGCGACTGTATAATACATCATTGTTCTGGAATCACCTTGACACACGATGGTGACGAATGATGGGGTAAAAATACCTTTTCTTGGCTTGTCTTATTAAAACTATACACAAAATGGGAAATAATAGTAATATTTAAAAACTGTAATCAGTTTTTTATGTAAATTTTTGGAAGAAAATCTATCATAACGATCTCCACAAATGCTTAAAAATAAATCAGATTTAATCCAAGCGCTCCTTCCTTTCAGTTACTTGCTTGGGTAACTACATATGTAAATGCTACTTAAGAATGAATTTTGTCTTTTATGTTCTATTTTCTTAATTTGTCGCGTACGTAAAAGCTTTGCCGAAACTGATTGTATCAACCATAAAATATAGATTAGGTTAGGAGGGCGTGTGATCCTGTGGGGATCTCGTGCCCTCGAAATAAAGGTGTGAGACAATGCATTATCTGTCACTTGCCGATCTGTCACTTGCCGCTCCATCGTTGGGCTTTGCAGGTAGGGGACGGGCCACATGAAGGCTAATCTGCCGCTCAGAATCAAGTTCAGGAGATTTAATAACTGAAGCTCTGTCAAGTCCGAACTCCGATCACCTGTGATCACCCCTACAACAAACCTCAGCTGCTCCCTCGATAAGGAGAGATTTAAAATTGTTCTTGCTAAGCTCTCGTCATAATGAATGGACAGTGACACAATCAAATCTGTTCTTCCACATCTGCTTGGATTTGTCCGTCACTGTGGTATAGTGTGCATTAGGGTTCTCTGCGTTGAAATCGGCGTGAGTACCGAAGTGTCTGCTTCCTTCAGATCACGTCTCTCAGCGTATATCTACACTTCAGACCCACACTAGATTGCACCTCAACCAATACAATGCTAAGCCCTTGACTCGCTCCAAAGTACTTGATAATCCAGTGACATAGTTTGCTGCCTACTAAAGTTGAACAACAGTTTAATCACATGAATTGCTGTGGTAACTAATAGCAGTTGAAGAACAACAAATGTTTGTAACTTGTTAAGGGTATGGAATTCGATTCGAAAAAGGATGAGGTCTTTGATATAAAGAATATTGTCACAACCCTATTTTGCATAACATATTTTTTCACTCCATTATCGTTTATTTTGTTCAGTAATTTGTATCGAGCAATTTACTTTTACAGAGCAATAATCGAATGCAATACTACAAAGCTACAATGTAACATAGCGGGCACGAGGAATATCTGCTCTTCATTTTGCCTTTTAGCTTCTAGCATTGTATAGTATTCGATTTTTCGATAGAAGTTAAGCCCAGCTAACGGATTTATTGTAAAATTGAAACATAGACATGGTTTAACAAGAAGTAGTTGGTTTGTTAAGTAATTGGTTAGCCAGCACTGTGAAACTGGGCCTTAGATTTATAGTGTTTGATTCTTAACTCCACAACTATTTTCGATTTGTGCTAAAATTTTAATTTTCCGTCTCTGCACAAAACAGATAATGTGAAGAAATATGTTTTTATTTGTCTCACAAAAGTCGTATTTCAGTCATGACATTTAAAAGTTATTCCTTTATATGGCGAATAAACAAAGTTGTTTAAATATTTGACTACATTAAGCATTAGCGACAAGACAGAGTATATAGACATATGTATGTATGTATGGTATATTCATTCCTTCAACGTAGGTTTTCCATTTTCCGATTTCCTTTAAGTATACATGTGCTTTCATGAAGACAGTCGTAGAAAAGAGACCTTTAGCAATATATGGTATATGTTTTAAATAATGATAATTCTAATAATGATAACAGCATAACTTGTACACATGCAATAATTACACTTTAATTAGTTTATAAAAATTTATATTTTCTAAAGAATTACATTAATTTAGAGTAATAAGTCCCAAAAGTTACAGTTTCCCCATGTTTAAATAAACATACACATAGACGTATATAAAAATTAAATAAAAAAGGCTTAAAGTATAAAGACATTAATAATTTAGAAATCAAAAATAAATAAAGCTAAATTCACTGCATTTTAAAAGTGCGAATCGATTTAAAATCCATTAAAAGCAACTATTATTGGTTATTTAATATATCGTATGTATTGACCTAATTTTATTTATTTGAATTTATATTTATTTGAAATAGCAATACTGATAATTGAAAATAAAAAATTTTAAAATAATGTTAGAAAAATATAAAGAAATTTCAACTTGATTAAATAAATTTATATTTATAAAGAGTAGATAACGACTATCTAAAAAAATAAGAAACCTTAAAATAAATACGAAAGTGTACGAAATTCGAAATAATTTAATGAATAAAGAAATAATAAAAAAATTACAAATACTAACGTATTATGTTAACCGTTCAAGCGCTAATAGTTTGATAACTGAAATATCAGTCCTATTAAGTCCTATGTTATTACAGTGAAGCTCTTTGTTATTACTTGATCGCATTGGTCGAAAATAACTTCATCGCGTTGGTGTCTGAACGGCTCATATTTGTTTATTGTTTTATGAATATATTTATTACATTATATGCGTGATGTAAATACATACACCACCCATATTTTTCCGGCTTCAGCGTTTTTCACTTGCATTGTTATTGTTTTACTTATGCACATTTAAAAATATATATAAAAGGAAGTATGGTGGCGCAAAATAAGGTTCCTGGTATCCGCTCTATAAAATTTAAAAGAAACACAATAAATAAACCATCTATACAATAACAGAAAGTTTTATTATACCAATGTTCTTACCAATGTTCTCCTGCTTGCATAGCACATTACATTCTATGATCAAACAGGGCACAGTTTCTAACGATTCTCATCACAGGACATCACTCGGGTAGGTCCACATTAAGAAAGACACTGGTTGAACACAAAAATGGTGACTAGTTATCGATTTCCGAAAGAAAAATGAGAAACTGTCGTCATCAACCCCAGAAAGGAAAATGAATTCTGCTGCGCTACTGAATAAAAAATCATAATCCGTTCTGGCAGGCGGACTGTACGGAGTTATGTAGTTCAGGACATGTATCGTTCCCGGACATGTCTCCGCACTCGTACATGTTTCCAATTGTTCTGATTGAAATAGTTAAACATATCCTATTTCACAACATCCAATTGAACACATATATACACATATATGTATATAGACAACACATATGTATATAGACATATAGCGAAAAATACTAACAGGTGGAAGGAGCAGTCCATTAGCAGCGGACCCTACATCCGGTAAATGAATGATATAAAGAATTAATAGATGAAAACAGAAAACGATAATAAAATTACTTAAAATTGTTTGTTTTCATATTACTCGTAACCAGGATTATTTGTTTACTTTGATTTTTATACCCTACACACGAAGTGAATAGGGTATATTCACTTACTGCTTCCGTTTGTAACGCATTAAAGGAGGCGTGACAGGTATAGAAAAGTATATATATTCTTGATCAGCGTGACCTCCTGAGTCGATTTAGCCATGTCCGTCCGTCTGTCTGTACGTCTGTCTGTCTGTCTGTCTGTGAAAATCACAATTACAAGAGAACGAATAGAGATATCTTCATCAAACTTGGTACGAATATTGTCTATCATTAGAATAGATGATCAGAACACTCTTTCTGGTTTTTATTTTTTTACTAGCAGAAATATTTTAATCTAATTTAAAAAGCGGTTGTTTGTTCATTTGTAGAATAAATTATGCTAAAAGCTTAGAAGAGCTTAAAAAGGTGGTGTAATACATGAAGGACGTAGTTAAAATTTTAATTTGATTTAAGGACTCATTCAATAAGTGATTCATTTAGTTATGAAGATTTAAAAGTAAGGAAGTTGAAGAGAAAGAGACACAGATCCGATAACACCATATTCAATCCTGCTGGCGGCGGGCTCTTAACTGCTGCTGTAACGCCTCTAGAAACACATCTCTGTACTTTATGCAGAACACAAAAGTTTTATTAGTCCTCGGCGTAGGCAATTGCTCCCCAATTGAACCCCACTTCGTGGAGGAATGCACTCTCATGGCATTCTTCCGGAGAGTGCAGGCACACAGAGTCGACTGGATGATTATACTTTTCAGCATTTCAGCAGAACTTCAGTTATTGCCTCCAGTTTTACATTATTTAATATCTACCGCACATAACGCATACTCCTTGTTTTCTGAAGATTTCTCAATTGTGGCGACCACGCTTTGCAGTGCGACCGACTCTCAACCGACTTACCCTTCATGTAGAAATGCTGAGACCGGAACAAGGGGTTTGTGATCTTACTCCTTATATTATGATCAACCAGTTTCTTAAGTATATTTAAAAAGAATGATGATGAAAGCGAGGTGGGTCTATAGTGCTTAATGGGTGGAGTTGGTCTATCTGTCTTCGGAATAAATATGACCCTGGCGTTTCTCCACCCCTGGGAATCTACCTTTTAATGGTAGTGTTGTATTAAGGGACTTTTGTAACACAGCCGGAATAATATCGTCCGATCCTAAGGATTTAAAGGATTGGAAGGAACCAACCGCCCAAGGTACCTTGTCCTCAGTCGCAATATCACTCACGGCTTCATGTGGAATGTTTTCGGTTAAAAGTGTAGCTGTGGGAGGCACCTCAGCTTCGTCTTCGTTGTCTTTACGCCTCGTTAACTTCACAGATAGACTCGTAATAACTCCCTGTTCCCCTTGACTATGCTCTATGTAAGACCGGCTTCATATAGGCCAAAATCTACTTCGCTATCTGTCAATTTTGCTTTCTTAAAGAGCCTCCTTGTTAGATTTTAGCGCCAGCAGCTACGCGGTCCACCAAGCCAGATTGGCAGTCTAGCGAGGGTTGGCGTTTGGACAGAAGCTCATAAAGGTGATGCGAAATCCATCCAGTAGAAAACGACCATTACTTCGGGCTTCCCAACATAGTTTTTCTAATGTCCTTAGACAGACAGGAGACATCCAGCGAGCAATATTGACGAAAAAAGGAATTAAATAATACTTTTATTAACCAGTATATAGGTTCTTACTTCCTTCGTTTGCTTGGTTCGAAGAGGCGGTACAGACGTGACTGCAATCCCGCAACTCTACCACCCATCAAGCAGGCTTCATGAACTAGAGCCACGTTGATACCTTTTCTCGTCATGACGACAAGTATGTCGTCTGATACCGCCTTAGGATGATGGAATTAATTTGCACCATTTCCATTAAGCTTCATCACACCAGCGCCGTCTTAAAATCCGTCAACTGGTAGACGGAGCATAAGTGATTCCAAATCGATAATGGCGGACAGGAAGACAAAGGACAACCTGTTGCGACAGCCAACACCTTGCCATCTTTCCCATTCTGCAACCTCACAAACCACTTCTTCCTTCATCATCTTCGCCTGCCACTTTGCTTCCATAAGCAGCCGATTCGGCGGTGAGATCTTACCATTCAGGTCCGATCTATCGACGACGGCCACCTGTAAGTCCGCCTCAGCGTTAAAGCTAGCTGAATGCTTCATCTTCTGGTAGTCCATAGTTTGGCTTTCCGCAAATGACCTGTTCCGCTTTGATGCTCTATGTTGAGGAGACGGCGCCTTCTTCACTATTCGTGACACCACCAGATCATATTCGGTAGGTGTTATTCGTTCGTGTTCGTTTAGTGTCGTCTACAGTCCAAGAGTCAATAGAAGCAGCGGGCAGTGATAGAGATAGACGAGGGGTTGGTAGGATATTACGCCCCCCTTCGGTCGCCAGAGTCTTGTCAATAATAAACAGGTGGCAATAAATAAAAGGTGAGGATGACAATCTGGAAACTATGAGGACATTTGAAATTTGCATGCTGATTGCTTTTACACTGTACAGGTGCACTAGGAACGGAGTTGAAAACATCTGAGTCGAAACGGACGTGGCAAGGTTCCAAATAGCCATAATCGGAACAGTTTGGCCAGTAGATCTTGAAAAATCCATTGATTTTGCTTCTATAATCAGTCCTCGAATTCACAGTTCCTAGGGCAGTTAAAATAATGTTGTTGAAATTATGTAACCATCAGCGATTGAATCCACTGTACTGTGAGCGGAAAGTTAAACATGGACGAAGAAGTGCAATGATTTGGGCAAGCTTTCCTGCTTTTGGCATTTGTCCACATGCCACTGAAATGGCAATTTCTACACGACAGCTAACCAAAACATACCGCAAATTATGTTAAGGACTCCTGTAATTAAAAAGAGGACGGCTCAGTCAACCGATCTAAATCCGATCGGAAACCTATTTTCAATACTACAACGTTTCTTAGGTACTAGCCGTTTGAAAAATATAAAGGATTTGGACACTGCAGTAAAGGAAGAAGGGGGAAACATCCCAAACAGCAGCATTACAAAGCTAATTGAGTTAATACCTCGAATTTGTTTAGCTGTATAAAAAATAATGGCTATTATACTAAATATTAGATAAAGTTGCTTAGGTTTTGCACATGATACTTTTAGTTATTTTTGGTTTTCCTTTCATGTTTACCGTTGTTGGAAAGAACACTTGTTGTTGTTTTGGATATATAATAAATACATATTAAGAAGTAAATAAATGTAATTTTCTTATGTTAGTAATGTTATGGGACTTTTTTCACTGTCAGAGGAAATGTTGCTTATGTTATGCACAATACTGTAGATTAATATATTATACTATCACTATTTTAGGGTTCTAAAAAACAGGTTGTAATCTTTTTTAAAGATTTTTCAAAATATGATATTAAAGAAGTTTTTTATGTGGCCGACACCATTTTAAAAATATTCGTATTCATCGTAATTTATGTATTATTAAATTTATTAAATTATTATGGCTGTGTGTAATTGGCAATATTATATAAGCACACTTCTTTAGTTAAACAGGACTACTGGGATACGTGATCTAATGTTCATATCTTTATTTAATATATTTTGTCCATTTTGCTTATTAAATTCAAGAATATTGAAAAGAATCAGAAAATTCTGATAAAAGTTTCTGATTCTTTACGAATGCTCGTTAATAAACGTATACTCTTTGCTTCGTATGCAAACCAGAAATCAAATTACAAAAATGTGTGGAAATAATAAAAATTTTAGAATCCATTCAGTTTAGCTTGATGTGGCCTTGACTCAGGCTTTTAAACGATTTAAAAATGAGTGGCATGCTGCACGAATATGATCTTGAGGTATTTTGGACCATTCCCGTACAATGGCTTTCTTCAGCGCATCCATTCTGGAATAGTTTTTAGTCCTCACCTTGCTCTCCAAAATGACGCAGATGGAAGTCCATCGGATTTGCATCTGGCGAATGCGAAAGGCATTGTGTGTACGAAATGAAGTGTGGAACATGGTTTTTAACCATTCTTGATTCACAGGAGTTTTATGAGACGGTGCCGAGTCTTGTTGAAATGTCCATGGTGTACGACCGAAATATTTGCATGCTCACGGCTTTAAATCAGCTTCTAAAACATTTTCCCCATAATAAGTCGCATTGACTTAAACACCAGGCTTGGTGAAAACGATTGGACAGCGTCCATCGGGGGTCACAGCTGCTGCTCATTATTACTTGAGATGAAAAAAAAAGTGCGCTCAGTTAAGTAAACACGATCATTTTGAGATTTTATGAAGTGCTCAATAGGGATATCTTTCTCGTCAGAGAACACAATATTTGGAAATTCGTACAAGTGAAACAAATCTTTTGCTATTTCGAGTCTACCTTTTTTTTTCTTTGGTATAAGACCATGTGCCTTGTGGAACTTGCAAGTTCGCTGGGATATTTTGAACTCTTTGGCCATTTGATTATCACTACGGCGTGGATTTCGTTCAAGTCGAGCCTTCACTTTCCGAACCAAAACAAAAACAAAATACATGTAATTTTGACAGTTCGGGAATGAATTTTGACAATTGAATTTGTTTACAAAATATTTTGAGAGAGGAATGCAACTCTTGTTCTTCTTCATAGCAATAAGCCAGAAATATGATTTTTCAAATATGTAAAACAGACCAAGGAGATAGTTTTAAAACGAAAGTATGCTTTTAGAAATGTACATGCAACTTTTTTTAAGTGTTATAGTTGCACAATATTAATTATTTTGCAAGTAAAACGAGGTTAAAATTCATAAAAATTGATCATTTCACAAATTTAGTACCTGTTTTTAACCTACCACACGTATTTTTAGCCGAAAGAGATGCCAACGTATTCAACCTGTTTTGTCGAATATTGATCCGTGATTTAGTTTCATATTTACTTATTGTAATTTTAGTTCTTTTAGTCTTTAATTTAAATGAATTTTAATTTAAATGCATGAATTGTGAATTAATTTCTATCTAATATCTAATTTTAATTTAAATAAATGAATTGTAAATTTATTTTTGTTACCTCATTTTAAATAAAAGAAAAATTAAAAAAACAAGTAAGATTCCATTACTTTTTAATATTTCCAAACCGCTAAGTCGTCAAAACCACGATAACTCTTAAATGCACAGTAAATTTTCTATTAATGTTTAGTTAAAAGCCAAACAAATAATAATTAATAAAGTGGTGTGGTTGGTATCCCTGTCACTAACTCGCCCCATCATTTTGTGACGGGGACGATAATTTCACCATAAAATTCACATACACTCTATGTGAACACGCGGACGGACATTTTTTTGAGCTCTTTCACGAAATAAGAGGAGTTTCCAGTCTTGTAGTCTTTGGTATACACAAACATGCGATACACAAAATGTACAAAAATACAAAATGTTTGTGCGATACACAAACATCAAAGACTACAAGACTGGAAACTCTTTTTTCGCTTTGAATGTGTTGGTGAAAACTGGCTTGGGTGTTGTAGATTACAAAAACAAAACGCATGTAGTTTTGACAGTTCGGGAACGACTTTTGACAGTCCGGAAATTTGTTTACAAAATATTTTAAGAGAATGCAACTCTTGTTCTTCTTCACAGCAATAAGCCAGAAATATGATTTTTCAAATACGTAAAAAAGACCAAGGAGCCATTTTTAAAAGCAACGCACGCTTCTAGAAATGTACATGAAACCTTTTTTAAGTCTTATAGTTGCACAATATTGAATATTTTGCAAGTAAAACGAAGTTAAAACTCATAAAAATTACTCATTTCACAAATTTAGTCAGCTGTTTTTAACCTACCACGCGTATTTTTAGCCGAAAGAGATGCCAACGTATTCAACATGTTTTGTTGAATATTGATCTGTGATTTAGTTTAATATTTACTGAATTGTGATTATAGTTCTTTTGGTCTTTAATTTACACGAATTTAATTTTAAATGCATGAATCGAGAATTTGTTTATGTTTAATTAATTTTAATTTAAATAAATGAATTGTAAATTTATTTGTGTTAACACATTTTAATTTAAATAAAAGAGAAATGAAAAATTACAAAAATAAATAAGTTTACATTACTTTTTAATATTTCCAAACAGCTTAGAAATCGTCAAAACCTCGAGAACTTATATATGGAAAGTAGTTTTTCTATTAATGTTTACTTAAAAACCAAAAAAATAATTAGTAATAAAGTTGTGTCATTGGTATCCCTGCCACTAACTCACCCCATCATTTTGTGGCGGTGTGGTAACAAAGCAAAACGGTTTACCTTTTCAGATATCATGCTTTGTGATAGCCTGTTTTAGCTTGCAACAAGTCGACAATTTCACCATAAAATTCACATACACTGTATGTGCTATCTTACATTGCAATTTTTTGATTGTTTCAATTTGTTCTTTGTTTTTGTTTTCTGTAGAAAACTGTCAATGCCGCGTTCATCCGTGAGAGAAAGAGAGCCGATGAACTACGGAGCCCGCAATCAAATAATTTGTCGTCGACGACTCCAAATTTCAAAACGGTGTTGTTGTGTGGCGTAATAAAAAAGTGTGCACATTTTGGAGTAAAAAAGATCCACTTTTACCAGAAAAAGTAATGTTGGGTGAAAATAATTGCGCAAAGCAACTCTTTATTTTTGCAACAAATTCTATCCAAGTAAAAATTTACTTCGTTGGCTGCGATTGCTTTTTATTTTTCGTGCTTTGAACAAAATGTTTAGCGTTTGTTAATAATTTAAGTAGAATTTCCTCTAATTCTTAAATTGTTTGCATTGTTTATCACTTTTGATATTTGTAATGCCTACAAAAATCGCAAATCGGTATGAAATAGTTCTAATACTATTTTTGACAGATTGCTGGCAAACTGATTGCAATGTAACATACCAGCAAATACAAAATTGTTGAGAGAGTAAAATATTCCAATTTGCAGCAATCAAAGAATTGCAATGTAACATGGCACTATGTGAACACACGGACGGACATTTTTTTGAGCTCTCTCACGAATTAAGAGGAGTTTCCAGTCTTGTAGTCTTTGACAAACATTTTATCCACTATGTGCCATGTTACATTGCAATTTTTTGATTGCTGCAAATTGGAATATTTTAGTCTCTCAACAATTTTTTATTTGCTGGTATGTTACATTGCAATCAGTTTGCCAGCAATCTCTCAAAAATAGTATTGGAACTTTGCGTAGTATTTCATACCTATTTGCGATTTTCGCAGGCATCAAAAGTGATAAACAATGCAAACAATTAAAGAATTAGAGGAAATTCTACTTAAATTATTAACAAACGCTAAACATTTTGTTCAAAGCACGAAAAATAATAAGCAATCGCAGCCAACGAAGTAAATTTTTACTTGGATGGAATTGGTTGCAGAAATAAAGAGTTGCTTTGAGCAATTATTTTCACCCAAAATTACTTTTTTTGATAAAAGTGGATCTTTTTTACTCCAAAATGTGCTTACTTTTTTATTACGCCACACAAGAACACCGTTTTGATTGAAATTTGGAGTCGTCGACGGCAAATTTTTTGATTGCGGGTTCCGTAGTTCATCGGCTCTCTTTCTCTCACGGATGAACTCGGCATTGACAGTTTTGTACAGAAAACAAAAACACAGAACAAATTGAAACAATCAACAATTGCAATGTAACATGGCACTATGAGATGTCTGAGCTCACGCTATAACGTTTGAATTCCATTTCGAATAACTTTTGTTTTATATAAAACTTAGACGCACAAGTTGTAAACAATATAAACAGTTGTCATTGGTATGAATTTGACACAGTGGCCAATATCGCGTTGCCAGATATACCGGTGTGAAGTTGGTAACACTTCAATCGCCTAACCCTGTAAAATAATGTTAAATATAAAGAAATTAAATATGAAGAAAAATATGAAAATTCTTTTTTCTTCTGCGTGAATTTTCATTTTTTTATCGTTTGTGTTGTTTTCAACTCTTTTCGTATTCACCAATTACCAAATACAGAAAACAATTTTTACAAATCAACATTTTACAAATGCATGAAAATTTTTACTTTTATTTTTTTTTCTAATTGACATAAAATAAGTAAGTTTCTTTTTATTCATTTTCTAATCCGTTATGTAAAACAGCACCTTTCAACATCACTGGAATATTTAAGAAGTATTTGTATACTTACTTGCAAGAACTGCAATTTTCAAGGAAGTGTTTCATTGCCTTATTTTGACATTTCAAATGCTTCTTCTTCTAAAATCCTGCACCGATCCTGATAAAAAAAAATATGCTTAGAAAGTCATAAAACTTTACTTTCTTAATATTGGGGGAATATTGTGGTTTAATTATACATTTTATTTAGAACAAAGTTAACTAATGAAAAGAAATAATAATAAAAATTTATAATTTTGTGTTTCTCCAAAAGTGAACGGTTTTCAATGAAATTTAATTTATATAAATGAAAGCTACTCTTAATACCTTTCCAATGGTACCAATATTATCTTCTATAGTTTAGGAGATGCAGGCCGATACGATTAGGAGATACCTTGAACCCAAATGAGTCCCAATTATTGTTCTTGTCGGGGTCAGCGCCAATGCCTACGAGAACAGCAACAACAAAGTCACATGCTTCATGTAAACATGTTCCCTTTTTTATTATTATAATTTTTTATTATACCCTACACCTTAAGGTAAGGGTATATTCACTTTGTAACGAAATGTGTAACGCATAGAAATAGAGACGAAAGGTATAGAAAAGTATATATATTCTTGATCAGCGTGACCTCCTGAGTCGATTTAGCCATGTCCGTCCGTCTGTCTGTCTGTCTGTTGAAATCACGATCACAGGAGAACCGGTGAAGATATCGTGATGAAATTTTACATAAACATTGTTCCTTGTGGGCAGGTTGGTATTGAAAATGGGCAAAATCGGTCCACGACCACGCCTATTTTTTATTAAAAATGTGATATCAGCGTTCGTTTTTGAACTATTACAACAAAATTTTATTCCTGAGTATAGAGTAGCATTATCCGTTAATATGCCAAATATGGGCGTGATCCGCCCACTTTTAGGTTACATAGGCAAAATATGGTTATATTGTTAAATATATAAACTTCCTGAATAAAACTTTAGATAACATCTTGTTTTACAAAAAAACATTATTACATCAAAACTGGGTGCGGTCCGCCCACTTTTACACTATTTATACGGTATAGCAGTATGAAAACAAATTTGTTACCACGTAAATAAAGTTTAAATTTGAACACAATAATAAAACAACTAAGATAGTTATTTTGTTTTGAAAAAGGTAATGACCACGCCTACTATTTATACAGAGGCGTAGCTAGATCTCATGGAGCTCGGGACGGTTAATCAACTGTTGCCCCAAAAATGCCTAGAATTCAATAAGTCGCTACTTGATTTCCACAACTGCCGCCCCGACATTGTCCCGCCCAGAGTGGACCGCCACCCCCGCCCCACTCTAGCTTCGGCACTTTTTTCAAAACTTTTAGGTGTAGGGTATCTAAGATTCGGCTAGGCCGAATATAGGTTTCTTACTGGTTAACATTAACATTTAATGTGGTACCTAAATTAGTATGTTATAGCTTATAGCTATAGCTTAGCGTTGATCATGCCTTTATAACAATGCGATATCATACCTTTGGGATAAGAGAATATTTATTACTTTCATGGGCAATTAGTTTTCTGTTCTGCTGTTTTCAATTTCATTAAAAAGTTCTCCCGTGTTCAAATTCACTTAAAAATTCCAAAAAAAAATCTATTATAAATTTCATATCCATTCATATCATTCCATTTCAAACATGAAATAATATTACCTCACCAACTTCATGTTAACAATGGAAATTCGAAGCTCTAACCCGCAGTGCGTTAATTATTTCAGTAACTTCCATAAGTCTGCGTGTCCAAATTAAAAATTTCATAATTGTGTTGCGGCTGCTGGCGCTGGCGGTTTTCATCTTTCATTTTTTTCTCGTTTCCCATAATAAGCTGTGTTATTTGACATCCCTTACCGTCTTCGACTTTTTGTGTATATGGCATTGTATGAGCAATAGTTAGTCGAGTATGCTCAACTTCGTTGAAAAAACCTTGAATTGTGGCCTCAGTCTAGGAGAAAATCATTTTGATATTCTCTCGTTTTGCGTATGCATTCTGTGTAGGCCACCACAATGTCGTCACGAGCCGTTCACAAATTACGTCACGTTACGTTTTCACTAAATGAAGCCTGTTGTAGTTTGAGTTAGGCCGTGGTTATGCTATCGAGTTTTGCTAGGCAAGTTTGACTTTTTTTTGTTTTGTTTTGTGTGTTTACGAGAATTAAGAGAGCATTGTTTACACACAAAACAACAAAAAAAAAGTCCTACATGCCAAGCAAAACTCGATAGCATAACCACGGCCTTACCAGTTGTGAAACCGGTTGGTCTAATAAATAAACGGCAGAGTGGTAACGAGCTGCCGCCGATTCTTTAATGAAACCGCCGTAATATAGAATTTTCGGCCCCAGACTGCGAAAATATAATATGGTTGTTTGCGACTTGAGTTCGTAGCAAGGGTATTAAATGTATTCATTCAAGTTGATATCGTTGAACTGTTAAAAGCATATGAAAAAGTTAATAATAGAATATATTCTTTTTTTAAATAAAATCATACCTACATATACTATATATATTTTTTATACTCTGCATTATATAATAAGAGGGAAACTGCGAAAAAGAGGAAGAGTAAAGCCAATCCAAATGCGCATTTATCGAAAATTAAACCAATTTTAATGTCTTCAGTTTAGCATTTTCCAATGCCATAAAAGCTAACATGGAATTTACGACGGCACCAACCGCGTTGGACTATTGCTCCGTCATATATGTATATATATCTAGATGTTTATGTATATATGTATATGTATGTTTTTATATATATCTACATATGTTTATATATATATATACACGCATGTAGATATACTTATATCTGCATATGTTTGTATATACATATCTACATATGTTTATATATATATATATATATACTATTTATCTACATGTTTATAAATATCTAGGAATATATATATATATATATATGTGCACAGTATATATAAAGTTATGCAGGTTTTTAGGATATCTGTTAAACAAAGTTTGTACTAAGAAATCACAGTTGACGTTGACTGCGGACCGCTGAATTTGTGTTGAAATAATTGTGGTGGGATGAATTTTTGGAAAAAACTTCAATTGTTTGTTTCTATTCACACCTGCCCCTCCCCCTCCCATGAAACGAATGGTTCATAAAATCAATGTATCGGTGTTGCCATACGTGTTGTAGTCGATTTCATTGAACTAATTTGTTTATGTCATACATGATTTCACTGTAAGAATGCATGTGCCAGCACGTCGCTTTGTTTTTCAATTTCGTTCTAGCGTCTGTAGGAACCATAATCGGGAAGATAAAGCAATATTTATCAAACAAATTTACAACGAGTATTGCAGAACGAGTAAGACTGACTACACAAAACAAACGCGAGAACTCAAGATGGCCGTCTTTTTGTCTTGTTACAAGATAATAGACCATTCCTAAAAAATTAAACTACACTGGAGAAGATAACATTTCAATCAAATGCTTGTGAATTTGTATGTGTTACGAAAATAGTTTGTTTATCTGTACCGCGGCTATGTAGCCGGTGATCATAACCTCAAACAAATACGTCACTATTTAGTGCTGATATAGTATAAATATTGCAGTCGTATATTGCCATTTAAGTTTCTAAAAATATGTACATATTTCTTTATATTACAAACAATTTATATTTACGTATATCTTAGAATCGATTTAAAGATTTTATTACCTTTGAACAAACTCCTAATCCTTTTTGTATTTGTTCATTACGAATATACATATGTGAATATGATACTGTTAAGAAATTGAAAAATTAAATTCTAAAAAATTGAAGCATCCCACAAACTGACTAAATATTGAGGACAATGAGGCGACTAAGTAACTAAATTTCTTTTATAGTTTTTGAACTAACCGATCTGAATTAAAAAAATATAGATAATATGCTATATCATGCTATGTATTTTCCAGGTTGCTGATTTGATGCCCTTTCGCAGTATAATTATGACCTGAACGTTGGTATAGACAGATGAGTCTCGTATTTCCGTCATCTTGTGCTTTACCAAAACTTGTTTTATATTCTTATGACTGAATTTTTTAGCAGTGATTTCTATTAATATGTATACCTAAATATTGCTTAAAATACGTATTTAACATTTACATGATCTTTTTTTACGATAATAATTTTCATTTTAATATATAAATATACAATATATATTATATATTATACATAAATGTGCAGTATAATATATTATAGTATAGTATAATATAGTATATATAGTATATATATATAATATAATATAGTATAATATAATATAGTATAGTATAGTATAGTATAATATAGTATAATATATTATAATATAGTATAGTGTAGTGTATAGTATAGTTTAGTGTATTGTATAGTATAGTACAGTATATTATAGTTATAGTATATGTGTTACATATTTTATATACAATATTAGCTATATGTATACATATGTCTTTACTGTTGTAATCGTCCTTAATTACCGCTATGATAAATATCGTCCTTAAATAAGTTTCCGTTTCTCGATTTGGAAAGTTAGTGGGACAAAATTATATTTCTTCTTTACTATGAAGGTTTAGTATTTTCACATTCGTTTGATTTGATTTCTAATTAATCGCCTCTAGTTTGCTAAAGATTAATATTAAGCATACCACACCCGAGATTGAAATTGATATTTCAATTTTATAAAATAGTCATGAATATAATGTATAAAAATATTTATTATTTGTATGTGAAAAAGCTTTAATCGAATTTATTTAATCTGTTACTCTAATACTTTGAATCAAAAGGTGTATCATATTATTCCATAAAGTAATCCCACATTGGCATATATCTATATTTGATCTCCATTAAGTGAAGAAATTTTTATTTTTTTAGAGAAATTTTTGAAATGTCTGAGCCACCAATAGAAGACATTGATTCGTCTCCCAAGCTAGCAGCCGGTGCCAATGAAGATCCGGATCTAGAGGATGGTGAAATTGATGACGACGATGATGAAGCAGATGTTCTCATTGTTGATAATAATGGAAGCATTGCAAAAGATAAGCAACAGGAACCAACCTCGGCATATTCGTTGAATAAACCGACAAAAGTAGCTCCAGTGGTAGCTATTGATTTGGTCAATGAACCAGATATATTGCCTTCGTCTACAAAGTCTAAAAAGCAACATATTGAAGGTATGCATGTCACCAATTTAATTATTTTTCACTTATAAGACGATGACTTTTAGATGATCATGCGAGCAGCATTGAAAATGCCATTGCTAGTGCCCTGAAGAAAAAAGGCATCGAACCGCCGATGCCAAAATTACTGGAAACACGGAGCGACCCTGACAGTGTAGAAGTATCTGCGTATGGACAAAGTCGAAGTAGTCGTCGCCGCAAGCGTAAGAGACAACGAGATGAGTTGGAAAAGGAACGGAAAGACAAAGTGAAGAAGAATATTGTCCGTTTATAATTTTTTATATAAATAATGGTTATTTGGTATGCAGAAAAGAATGAATATGGATTCGCCCGAATTTGCCATACAAACATCTATTATCGCAAATACAGCTCCAGCAGCTGATGAAGATGACATGGATGATTACGAAATGCTAAATGTGCGCGGTGGTAGTCCACCATCTGCTAGCAATACATTAATACCAACGCTGTTAGCACCACAAAAGTATGATTCTCAAGATGAAGATTCTTGCAACTCATATGACAGCTACATGTCCCAGCATCGTTACGAAGGTCGCCGTGGTAACAAATCCAAAGAATCCCGAAAAGCACGCCGGGAACGTGCACGTGGGCGGGAAGATCGCGATGAACGTAATGGGCGCAACAGCGATAAAAAGAATCGCCGTGATTCGCAAAGCGTAAGTTAACTGTATAAAATACTCTTGTATGTGGATATTCCTAATATAGGAGATACTTTTCAGATTGACATTGTATAAAAAAATACAGTTTATGAGGAGGATTCTCCGAATTAGTTTCAGTTTTTTAGAAGTAGCCCTTTCCTAATTTTTCATATGCGTTGCAATTTAAAAATTTTTTTTTTAAATTTTTGTATATATGTATATGTATGTACAATATTTCAAGACATACTACTAAAATCGATTTATGTGAAGTAATACCCTCATGAACATTGTTGAAAGATACACGGTAAGTATCGATTTCATCTTGTCATTAAAAGAAACATATGGAAATATGTTGGTGGGAAACACCCTTTTGATATTGTACTTGCTTGATTGGTACTGATATTAGTCCTACAAATATATTGTACTCCGATTACTTTCGATTGTGATAAATACAAGGGTCGGAAAAAATAATTTACTAACTGCTTGAGAATTAAGGGCCTTATCATGAATACTTGAATACTCACACGAATGACCCGAACGTTTTAACGCTGATTCTGTTTTCTGGTTTTCTTCGGCATTGTTATGTTGTAAAATCTTTGTTTTTGTAGACGACGAAAAGCACAAAACACAACCAGCGTTAAAAACGTTCGATTCATTCGTGTGCGTATTAATGATTAGGCCCGAAGTCGTCCCTAAGCATAATAGCCATTTCAAATAAATATTGGAAAGGTTTTTGGACATAAGAGGTGGGGTCTGTTAATCGATTATGCCTTTTTGTAATGCGAAATAGTGCTATATTGCTAAGAGTTTTTTGCCAGATTTTATTGCAATGGTTGGTCCGGAAATCACCTTTTCACTTTCCGGTGTAGGGTATAATAAGTTCTAAACATTTACTTTGGCATTTTACTTTACAATGCTTTAGATATAAGCAATTGTGAAGATTTTGTTTTTAGCATTCTCATTGTCTTAGTAATTTTTAAACGAATTGAATGTGTTAAAAATGTGTTCTGTTGTCAATGCGTAGGAAGATAGTAAACATAGACAAGAACCGCGCAAATTGGAGCTCTGCAAGTTTTATTTGATGGAGTGTTGCGCAAAGAAGGAAAAATGCTCGTACATGCACTCGGACTTCCCCTGCAAATATTATTACCTTGGAATGGATTGCGTATACGGCGATCTGTGCAAATTTTCCCATGGAAGACCGCTGACAGAACAGTTACGCAATATACTGCTTAAACACTTAGAGACAGCCCCGAAAGAGATACTTGGTGCATTTAAACGGATTTGTCGAGACACAGCAGTCGCTCAAATGGCGACGCGGCATGTAGAGCTATGTAAAACATTTGGTGTGGAAAATAATCTTATATCGCTGACAACCCAAAATGTCAGCAGTGGCAGAAGTGGTAGCAGTGGCGAACATCATCATCAGCAGCACGTGCAGCAACAACATGTACAACACCAACCGCAAATTCCATCATTGCTTGATATTATTATAAAACCACCAACTCCTATCGAAAATATTCAACTGCAAAAAGATAAACAGCGAAAATCGCGATGGTGTGATAATAACAGCCAAAACGACATCAGTAGCATCACAAGTATGAATGAGCAATCATTAAGCCCGCCCATGGAATTAAAAACAATGACTGGGCTTGTAAATGCAGCTATAATCGAAAAGCTATCACAAGTTGGCGTAGTTAACTTGGAGCAGGTGAATCAGTTACGATTCGGCCAGTTAGCGAAAATTGGTTTAACTATAGGTGACATAAGCGAACTTCAAATGAATGCACACAAAGTGGGAAAACTGGCAGAGGTAATTGGTGATAGGCAAGATGTTGCAACGGATAAGTCAGGAGAAAATAAAATGTGAGTAAGAAATTTTACAGTTGATGCCGTTTATTTTATCCAATATTCTCATAGGTCCGCAAAAGGAGATGTGGATATGCGGCTCATCCCTAGTGTCTCAAATTCATGCATTCCGTCATCAAGTAGCTATACAACAAATCCCCCTGATATTGATGGTACCGAGTGTTCGAATTCAAATAGTAATAGCAGCACTGGTGGGGTGGTTCTTGTCGACTATTCTCAATATTTAAAAGACTCAAATTTGTCTTTTGATCGTGGTGATTTATGTAAATGCATGTGATATTTGCTAAGTTTAACTATGTTGAAAGATTTCTTTATATTTTTTAGTTGATGATGAGAAAGACGAGGAGCAGCTGGTCATTGACGATGAATTGGATGCCGCTGAGGAGACTGCAATTGTGACAGATAAGGTAATTGCAATTCTGTACAAAACCTTCAGTTCACAATTGATTTCATAATTATTTATTTATTGCAGACTGAAATAGAAGATACTTCTGTACAGGATATCACTAACACTGTAGATCTGCAAATGAAGTTTAAAAATAATGAAAGGAATACTTCTCCCATTCCTAACAAAAATTTAATAAATACTTTGTACAATCAGACTGACGACGTGAAAGAGCAACGTGATCCTCGAAGCAAGACTGCCTCAGCCGCATCTGCATCTTTTATTGAAAAGTTTAAATCTTTTGGTAGTACTTATAATACGAAGACCTCGCCAGGTTCACCAGATGTGCCCGTTTATGAGCGGCCATCTATGTACGACTACAATCCTAAATATGCTGATGAAGACAAGAAATCAAAGGCTGATAAGGATATGCGCCTCAATAGTATGTAATTTAAATATGAAATCTTATGTTAGGCTTGAAATGTTTTTTTGAAATGC
Source organism: Myopa tessellatipennis (assembly GCA_943737955.2). NCBI lineage: Eukaryota > Metazoa > Arthropoda > Insecta > Diptera > Conopidae > Myopa > Myopa tessellatipennis. The sequence goes on along the minus strand of OX031317.1, from coordinate 1,790,390 downwards.
AGGCTTCAGCTTCCCATTCCAACCAGCACCTGCAACTGAGATTGATGCCTCAATAAATTCTCATCTTCCTATTCAGTGGAAGTTATATGAAGTCGATGTACCTCGTTATAGCTATGGTGCACAAAGCTTCACGTCGAATCAAACAATAGATCCACGCGTAAGACGCATACTTCAACTTCCTGAACTTCCAAAAACGAATACAGCAGCTGCATTAAGCCATGGTCGCGTGTTAAATGCCTTTACAGCTTCGCCCGAAAATGCTGAAAGCCCTTCTCCTTCCTACTACACACCGCAAAGTAATTCAGGAGTAGGAATTTCATTCACTACCCCAGTTAGTAGCATATACTCTACGCAAATAGTAGAAGAAGTTGAGCAGCCAAAAAGTAAGACAACAAATACGTCTGGATCACGTCTGGATCCACGTCGGGGTGCTGCAAGTGGATTGAGTTACATTACGAAAACGTCCTCATCATCAGTAGCGCAAAAGCAAAACGTAGAAATTCGAAATCTGCTTCAAAAGTCTGATTGGTATAAAAATCTAAGTTCCACGTCCAAAATTATGGTAAATCAGCAGATAGCTTTAGTATCAACAGAACTAAAAAAGTTCCATCAAGATTCATCACCTGATAAAGTCTTCAGTTCTCATATTATTATGAGTAATCCAACTTTGCAACAAATTTTGACAAGTTTAGGCATCTATATTGATTATAATGGCGAGGTGAAGTATTTGGATATTGATAATGCAAAGCAAATTCAATGCATTGGTGGCAATATTTTAACCAATCTAAACCAAATGCCGCCTAACATACATCAAGAGCCTTATATACAGCAACAACAAAAACAATTGCAGTGCACCAGTGGCAGCAACATAATAGCAAACATGAACCAAATGCCCCCCGTTCCTTTTATGCAACAACAACTAGAATTTTTGCGTGGTCCACCCCCTGCCATTCCGCCACAATTAAGTGCAATGCAATATATGCCTACCACAGCGCAGCAGATTAAAGTCATTACCCCATTTGCTGTTGGACCTCCGCCCCCTGATATTTCGCGACCTAGTCTACTTGGTATGCCACCATTAATTGCTCCTGTCGGTAATCCGTTCAATCAACCATTTTCAAATATTCTTTCCTGTCCGCGTCTACCTATGATGGGCTCTGCAGAATTTGGAAACATAAGGGGAATGCAACAACAAAATATGCAGCGTAATTTTGGCAATCAACGTCACAACCGTAATTCACGCCAAAATAACCATTAATAGGATTATTATACATAATTTTTATCAGATTATTTATATTGGGTTCTTCTTCATAGTTTTTTAAAAAATTTTATAAGATTCGACACTTCAAATTTTCGATATCGATTAAAAGATCGCTTTCGTAGTATCAAGTAGATTCCTTCTGGAATCCTGTTTTGTAAATATTTTTCAAACAATAAAAATTTTAATAGTGTTTCTAATTTTAAATTTTTCTAAAACAACGACAATTTATGATTGTAATGTATATATTTTATGAAGATAACTTTTCATATCAATAGATTTTAAAATTCCTGAAATAAGTTAAGAAACGAAATTTAAAATCAAACGAAATCTCGAAAAAACAGTTGAAAATCTACACGTAAAATGGTTCGCCATGACCTCAGAATTGTTTAATAAAAATGTACTGCAAAATTTTTGAGTGTATAGTTACTAGTAACAGATTTGTACAATTCTCTGTATAGTTGTGCAATACAAATTCATTTAAGCAGTTGTAAGTTACTAAATATTTCGAGATAATTTCATTGACAGAATATAATAATTTGTGAGAGTAATATACACTTTGTATTATAATAATATTGCATTTTTACATTACGTTATACAGGAAAATGGTTTTAAAACTTTCCAACTTTTTGAAGACATTGAAAACATTGGCCTTGGCTATACGAATCTGCTTTTGAAAAAGTTTCACTCAGTTTGCTGGAAAGAGGTAAGAAAGAAAGGCAGAAGTCTACACTCTGGTTTCAAGTGTAGAGAATGCTTGAAGCACAAATCGAGACTGCATCTCAGTTTCTTTTCACGCGCACAAGTAAGCGGTTGTCAAACGGACGAAGTGTGCCTATATTTTCTCTCACTCTAGTCAACATTCTGATATTCAGTTTAGTTCAATCCTGATCATTGGAACCGAGGACTTAAAGTCGTGTAGCAAGAAGGCATTGAAGGAATCCAGTGCCAAATTAAGGCATTATCCTCCTGGCGTTATCCTGAATTTTCTTTTATAGCTACGGTTCCACACAGATATTTGTATTACAGAAGAACGCCAGCCCGCTTCTCTCACAGAGGGAACTGTTTCACGACTACCGAACACCTTGTATTATGGGCAGACCTTTGGAACAGGAAACCAAAGTCCCAACGATCGTTAAAAAAGACTAACAGATATATGTATATATGTACATTGATAGAAATATATTGGGTCTGGGAAAAAGTTCGTGGCGTTTTTAGTAAAATTCCAATTGTTTTCTTGTAGTCTGAAAATTAATTTATTTAAACCAAATATGCTCCATTATTATCTACAATGCTTCATCTGGGGTAGAGTCATGATGCCATCGGCGAAGAACTTCTGACGATCAGAACCTGAGTCATATTTCACATTAAAATAAGCAGAACGGAAGAGAGCGAACCATTTCCGCGCAGCAGTTTTTGATAAAGCATCACCTCAACGTAGACAGCACAAACTTTTCACAAGCCTGCGCAGCGTTTTTTAGCTCAATTCTTCTTTATTTTTCTCCATTTTCAAACGTAAACAACTTTCCAACCGCTGCACCAATTGTTGTTTACACGCTGACAATTACGGTCGAAGTGTCACCTTTCCAATAAGCGTTCAGTGGTATCGCTGCGATTAGTGTTGCCAGGATGGGGCTGAGGTGGCGGTCCGTCCCAGGCTGCACCATGTCGGGGGCGGCAATTTTAGAAATGACGTATTGAATTATTGAATTCTAGGAATTTTTGGGGCTGCAAGTTCATTAACCGTCCCGTACTCCATGAGTCCTATCTACGACACTAGATAGGCACTTCTCAGGAAGTTTGTGGTGGGTGGTAGGCAAATTCCTAGCAGCTCACCGCAAAAAATACTGGAGATAAGGAAGTGGAAGCCAGCACTGCAAAGGTTACAGCGGATAGCAACGACGTGGCTGAAGCAACAAGAAAACCTCTCTCACCCATAGGGAAACCGGGGGCCTGGATGACCCTCTGCGGAAGGGGCTGAGTGGTGCGGGTGTAAAGTGGTATCTGCCATACCTCCTTTGTGGACTCGCACCACAAGAGGCCCAGAGGAAGGTTGGGGAGCTCAAGAAACCAGCGGCGACTACCTCCCCAGATTCTTCCTCACTGTTCTGGAGGAATCCCTGATCAGCGAGCTAAGGGCTGGACTTCTGAGCTAGTCTTCGATGGAGTCAACTTCAAACCAGGGTATCTCCTGGTTCACTGCAGAAATGACCAGACAGCGATCTGGCTGCAGTAGAAGGCATCAAAGATGGATGAATGGTAAAGTGTGCAGTTGATGACTCGTCATGAAGACGAGGTATCCAAGTTGCATAACGTTACCATCTTCCTACCTAGGAGCGTTGGGCAAGACCAGAATAAACTCCTAGCCCTCATCTAAGCCCAAAACTCTGGAAAGCACTGGACGCCTGATGACTGCATCCATCGACGACGCTTCTCTATAAGCAATTAAGTCGCGTGGATAAATCATCAGCTTCAGGTTCGGGCAGGTCAAGGTGAGTACCATCAAAAGTAGATCGGAGCCCGGGCCTGTAAAAGAAGCAGGCAAATCTGCGACTGCGACGGAAGCAGGGTCGGATGAGCCGACGGAACCACTGATCCCAGCTTAAAGACTGAGGAGAAAGGTCGGGAAACACCCGACTCCCAGGAACTGCTGGAGGGCATAGAACTCGCTAGTCTTGCGGTGGACAGCACAGCGACGAAGAAGACGCCTCAATAATGGAGGTGAACGCACCCTCCAATGAGGGGCAACCGTCATCATAGTGACGGGCAGAGGAGGTGAGGCCATGTTTAGGATAGGGCAGGCAACCTCCATCACGCAAAAAGCGGCATCTGCTGTTATTGCGTAATGGAGGTTCGCCGAGTCAACCCTTAGCATGTCATTAGTACAAGAGTCCTGGGTGTGCAGATTCGAGGTCTGCATAGCAAGGAGACAATAGTAATATATGACTCTAGATACGAGAAACCTTGTGCATGCATCGTTTTAGGTAAAAATATTAACCATATTTGTATTTAAGAATTTCTAAGCCGAAACCTATTGGCGGTTGAGACCAGGATAGAGCTGGATGGCACGCCTCGGCTAGTAGGAGTAATAATAATAAGATAGCGGATAGAGCTATGCTGTGCTTTGCGAAAAAAGGGGTCTGCTATGTACATATATTCCCGATAGCGGGAATATGAATAGACAATACAGCTTTCAGAAATTTTTTGAGGTAATACTCACCAATAAAAAGCAATGGAGCTAAGATTACTTCAGGTACCACATAGGGGCGCACACCAAAAAATGGCAGAGGTGCTCGCCATAAATATATGTGTGGAACTGAACCTGAGTCGCAAAGTCAAAGGCCAGAGTATTGTCATAATGTCAGACACCCAAGCAGCTATTAAGGCACTAGCATCCTATGAAATAACATGAAAACTAGTGTGGGAAAACTAAATAGTCTGTCTAATTGGAGGATGTAATCCGAAACGGGCAAAGATCTGCCTTGAGCTTGCAAAAAATAACTTAAGAATACTGACGGGGTTTCTCACCGGTCATTGTAGACTTAAAGAACACCTCAAGAAATTGGGCATTGAGACAGTAGACGACTGCCGCTTCTGTGAAAACGGCAGTGAGACGCCAGAGTATGTGCTCAGCGAATGCGAAGCTGTCACTCAGAGAAGGTTTGAGCATTTGGGCTCTCATTGGCCTAGGAGGCAGGAGCTCAGTGACCTGAACCCTCTTGGTCTATTGAGCTTCCTCAACCTAAGGTTGGAAAAAAACACTGTAATACACAGGACTTATGAAGGGGCACAATAGACCATTTGGTCGCGGTGCACTATACCCCACGAATAATAATAACGGTGTTCAGGGTGCTATACAATATTGGCAATTATAAACTCGATCGTTTGGATACTGTAAATCACCTCGGCGTATTACTCGATCATAAGCTGCGTTTTCATACACATTGACCATACAAGTAATAGTGCCAGCAGTATATTGGGTTTCATTAGCCTTGGGCCAAAGAGTTCAACGATCCAGAAGTAGTTCTAGCTTTTCTGTCTACGGAATCTTTGCTGGGATCCAGCTCTACGTTTGCCGTCATACGAGTCTCGGCTTAGGCTGATAAGTTTATCCGCACTGGTTAATCGCAGGTCAAAGAAAGGAAGAAACACTCTTTATATATCCTATATTTATGCATGTATGTATGCCTTGTATGTATCTAGTAAAACGTTCGGAATAAACTGTGATGGCCAATATGCGTATGGGTTCGCTTTGATATAAAAACGAGTTGGTGTAAGTTTTTCTTGTGTAAATTTATATTATATTTCTGTTCACTTTAGTGGTTTTCTTTTTACATGTGTTATCACTTACAACAAAGAAAACTTGGTTTTTATTGCAACTGGTTATGGTGTAGTTCCTAAATACGAGGATTACTAAAAGCTAGATAGTCGGAAACATTACCAAATTACTTGATCGCATCTCAAACAACAGAATGTCTTGACAGTATTTAAACATACGTACATAGCTTTTCATGAAATGACGATGTTCTTGAAGCCTTTCATCCTGGAGATTTCTTCCATTTTTCCTTTTCACTCCGAAAAATTGTTCCGCAATATGTATACGGACGGTACTAGAACTCTCTTAGCCATAGAAATATTTGAATTTAATCGATTAAATCGAAAGGCGAAAATGACTGATACTTTTTCAATTCATGCAAAAATTGAGACTATCTTAACTTTTAGAAAAACGGCTCCATTTTTTATTTAGAAGACTCCTTATTTATTAATTCGTTCCAGAGAATTAATCGAATTCAAATATCGGAAAATATGAACAAAATTGAATTTTTCACTTTCATTCTGTCAGATTAATTAAATTATATACTTATATGTCATAAGTGTAAGCTTAATTATAAAGCTTAATTGATAAGCTTAATTAAAAAGTAATACTCTAAAAAGTAATTCTTGTACAGAAACGCAGTCTAAATAAGCTAAACTCTAGAAACAATATACAATATTTAAATACTTTATCTACAGGCAAAATTATAATAAATGGTTTAGTAAACCTTCGAAGTCTTAAAAATAAGTCTTCGCGAGCGTTTGAGAGAAAACTTAATCAGTTTTTTTACAATATAAAGCATAGTAGTTTTTAGGATGTTTTCTCATTTAACCAGGACTTGAAACTTATATAAAGACAACTTTTAGTATATAAAAAATCAGGGAAATAAAAGCTATCACGAGACTTTCAACGTTAAAAATAGCTTTCAAAAGTAATTTAAAAAATTAAAAATAAAAATAAAGCCAATTCTAAAAATTATTCAGAACATTTATTTTTTAACTTAACTTAAAATAGTTTCTGAAGACTTTTGATGTTAAAAGGCATTTTAAAATGTTCAAACTTTTATTTTTAAGAGCAATTAAATGTAATTATAATAAATTTTCTTTCTTGTTATGTCTTTTTAATTTTTAACATCGTAAAAAAGGTAACAAAAATTATTTTATGTGTGTTTTCGCTGGATTTGTATGTTGAATCTGAAACACTTTGACAAGGTATTTATGCGTCCATTCCGTTGGTGTTTTCAGCATGTATTTACATATACATATGTACATAGGAATTCAAACTTGTTACAGTTTCGAAGTGTCCTCCATCCACTTCATTGCTACTTCATTGCTTGCTAAAATCTTCGAACCACCTCAGACCACGTACGTATCTGCCTCCGAGTAGGGCAGATACTGCCACTATCACCCCGTTGGACCATCCTTAGTCCCTGCCCTCCGTACACACACTTTTTGCCAAACTCCCCTCTTTTGACCCCTTGCCATGTACCTTGTAGCCATGTACTAGGGCATCTACTCATTGAGAAATTGACTTTTAAAAAGACTTCACTGATGAAAGAGTCCTGAATTCCTTCGGAATATTTTAAATATTATTTTTAAACAGATTTAAAAACAAACTCTATAAAAACTTTTCAAAACGACTTTAGAAACAGAAACATTTCGAAACTTTTTCAACAGATTTCTAAAAATAAAAATCTTCAGAAACCCTTTTGAATTAAGGGTTTGAATTAAGGATTTTCAAAATTAAAACTAACCTGAGACCTTTAAAAGCAAAATATTTTTTAGTTTTAAATAATAGAAGTTAAAAATAACTTTTGATTTCAGAAATAAGAGTTAAAAGATGCATTTTACCTTAAACTTCATTTAGGTAAGAGTTATTTTCAGGCTGCGTCAACATAATTTTATAATTTTCTACATATAATTTCTTATATTAGTCTAAGATCTTAATCTTGAACCTAAGCTGCTTTACAAATTTTGTGTTGATATAAACTATGAGTGTATGTATGTATATATGCTTGTGTATACACACGTTTATGAAATATATACACATTGTTTTCATATATGTATGTATACACTAAAGAAACTAAATGCAATCATACTTTAACACTGCCCTTAGCTACTAGCACTTTCGTCAAGACTCATTGTCACCAACAATGATCCCTTTATGTTGTCAATGACGTCACTCAGTGTTGTTTATATTACAGTTCATCATAATGTATTTCGTTTCGTTATATTGTAATTTCCTAGGCTGTATTTCAATGTATTTTGGGTTCTTGTGCTTGTGCTCGTCTTTATTCTTTAGCGCTTGTTTCTTAATTCTTGTTATTCGTACTTTTCAATTATTTGTACCTTTTTTCCTTATAAACTTCCTCGATCTCAATCGGGCGTGGATAGGTATAGAATTCTGTCCTCATTGTAGCATACATTTCAGGACTTTTTCGAATTTAATTATTTTGTCTTATGATTTCTGCAGTTTTATTTTCATATGGTGTGAAAAGTATGTGAAAGTTGGGAATTTTTAAGATTTTCGTAATGTGAAATTCGATTGTTAAGGAGACTTTAAGTCAAAAAGAATTACCATGCGGCGTTTAGAGAATAGTAAACTATTGCTGAACGTAGTCAGATGACTAAATTTGGCTGACTGAACCTTTGTTTATGAATTCTTTCAGTTGGAACTGTAGTCTATGTGACGCTTTCCAACTAACTCTGTCTGAACTAACTCTGTCTGTTTGAAGTTTGTTCTCTTGATTGACATTAATGACTCTATTGGATCTCGTTTGTTCTTCGGCTAACCTTTTTTTCAATTGCCCCAATATCTTATTTTCCAACACCGGCACCGTTAATGTTGTTAGTTGCGTAAGAAGCCCATTTCTCATGAGTTGTGCATTGGTGGCTGATGTTGGTGCAACGAAATCTCCTCTTGCTGCTGCTGATGTTGGTGCTGTTGTGTTGCCGCCAGAGCCGCCGCGTTGTTGCTGACTGCTGCCGATGTTAGGAAATTAAGTGCCCGGACATCGTTGTGTAGCCGCAATGCTTGCTCCAGACGGTGGTCCTGGAGACGCATCACGTCGTTGATGGCAGGCTGTTGTTGCTGTACCGGTACGTGATGGTGAGGATGGTGCTGTTGTTGTTGGAGTGTTACTGATGGCACATTTATATGTTGTTGGTGTTGCTGTTGTTGCTGTTGCATATGTTGTGTCTGCTGTTGGTGGTGATTTGGTGCAGTCACCGATTCATTGTGCTGCTGTTGTGGGTGAGTTTCGCTGTCAGCTCCGTCGCTGCTACTTTGTTGGGCATGCGCATCCACGCTCGTTGCGTTGCTGGCGTTGCTAGCGCTGCTGTTGTCCGTATGTTGCTGCTGGTGATTGTAGGAATGTTTTCCGTTGAGTTCGTTGACTGTCGCTGAAGCAGAGGCTCCGCCATTGGAAACCGCCACTGTGGCAGCTAATCGAAACGCCGCCTCGGTGTGCGATCTGAGAATCGCTTCGGCTTGTTGCTGCATGCGTAATGCAGCCTCTGGAGAATGTTGCTCTTGTGTTTGGTGGTGGTGATGAGTACTTCCGTGATGAGGGTGAGCCAGGTGCGTCAGTTGAGAGTGAGGATTTAGTGGCTGTTGCGAAGCGACGGATGCTACGAGTGGATCAACGGCACTCACGCCCATCGTCGAGTGCCGCATCATGGTGTCTCTCATGGCGTTCATTGCAACGACTGCGTTGACCGTATTGTGTTCGCTTTTCAGCACTGCTGTCAGCGAGGGCGAAGTCCCACTTCTGGACGCATTGATACTGATTGCGTTCGACTGCGGTGCTGCGTTGCGGCCGCTGATGCCAGTATTATTCATCAGCTGACTGCTGGTATCTCCGCTAGTGGCCGCAGATGTCACTGCTGCGACACTGTTGGTCACCTGATTCATACGCATGGCTGTCGCGAGATTGACCACCGCTGCTTGTACCGCAGCGGAGCTGGAAGGCGCCGTTGCGTCGACACATGGCGATGTCATATCGGCACCTGCTACGGCGCCTGAGGCTGAAGCCGCCACTGCTGCTGCTGCGGCTGCTGCGGAGGCGGCCATTAAAGACATTCGGTTGGCGTGGAGGTCGCCATCCACGCCATACTGCGTGCCAGCTGCCACCATGTTCGAGTTGTTGCTGGCGCGCAACATTTCATTTATCTTGTTGCTGCTGCAGTTATTGTTATTGTTATTGTTGCTGATTATATGAATGCCGCTGCCCTGGTCGGAGCAACCGGACGACGACAGGCGTCCATTCGACGAGCACTCCGAGTTGGGCGAAGGCGAGGGACACATGGAGCTCGAGCCACCGTTGCCACCGATTGGCAACATGCCTCCACATGAGCCAGCAGCGGAAACAGCCATGGTGGCGGCCACAATGGAATCTTGCTCGCGACGCTCGGCAGCGGCTCGCGAAAGCACGTACTGGGCGGCGAACTGATGTTTGGGATCCATGCGCATGTGCTCCATGTGCGTCAAGAGACCTGCGGCGGAAGTTAAAAAGGGGGAACGCTCATTAGAGGGGGTTGCGCTAAATAAAGTAGTAGAAAGCAGTGTTTCGCTTTATGGTCGCATCGGAAAAACTCACCGTTCTCATGCGTGAAGACGGCCTGGCACACGGAGCAGGGCCACATGCGCAGGTTGTTGGCCAGCTGCGAGGTCTTCGGATGACAGGCTAAGTGCTTACGGAGCGAGCCCTCATTGACGTAGTGCTTGCCGCACACCGGACAGGGATGGTTGGCCGAACGGCGCTTCGCTAAGCACGGATCGTTGGACGATTGCAGGCATGTGGATCCGAAGTTTTCCGAGTAGGGATATGTTCCACAAACACACACAAAGCGTAGGAAATTCGGAAAAAGAGGAGGGAGAGAACAGAAGTTTTTTTGGTTAATGCATAAATTGATAACAGTCTATAGCTTTATAAGATCATATGCCCCACCATCAAGTCGCTCTTGAATCTTTGAATTCTGCATCCATACTTACTGGGGGGATTCGGAGGTGCGTTCGTAGTGCTCGGCTCCTTGTGCGATAGCTTCATGTGTTCCATTAAAGCGTCGGCTCCCAGGAACAGCTTATGGCATATCGGACAAGACGTGGCGTTGGGGCCGCCAATCAGCGCCGCATGCTGCTGCAAGACGCCCAGGTGCAATTGTAGCTCCTGTTTCCGTATCCATCATATTCACGGTGGGGTTTTATAGATTTCGGCCGGTGTTGGGGCGTGTTGGATTTAATAATTCGATTTTAGTACAATTTATTTCAATATGCTTATAATGTATGTGACTATTATTAATGAAACTATTTAACATAGGAACCTAATTAGAAAAAGACGATGAGGGGCACATATTTGGCTGTCAAATTAAGTACTTAGTTATGATCCAGGTGTCACCGTTATTTTTTAATATTTTTTCGGGTTTTTAGAAAATGGTCCCAGCCGAAATGATCTCCGGTGGCGCGATTATGGATCCCAAATGTAGCAAATGCCAGGCACACTGTGCGAGGCAGTTCCATTACCAAGGACCGCGGAGAGTCTCTCTTTAAATTGTTCATGTGATTACCAATCTTATCATTAGTAGGGGTAACACTCACACTTTCAATTTTACGCGTCCGGAGAATTTTGACGGATGGGAGGAAATTCTAGACATTACTCTTGCGTCTGACAGCGAACACTTATCGGTCTCCATCTGGACGGTGTCAGAGCAGTTGTCGTTCTCAGATCGTAGAATGATTCTCTTCGACATTCTCTTCGTTCAGCCCAAAGTGCATATATTTAGAAACTCCAGAAGGAAGGAAGGAACTTGGTTCATGTCTGTGCTATCCTCCAAGCTAAAACACCCCCAAGAAGTGCTAAGCACCACAGAAATAGGGGCTGCATTAGATAAGTTTGAGAAAGGGATGAAACTTGCTTTTAATCTCTTCTGCCCGATGTCCAGAGTATCCACCCTGGTGGAAAGCATTTAGGGACTTAGGGAAGAATTTATAATAATTATAAATTAATTATATAAATTAAAATCGAATGGTTCGGTATTTTCACTTTCGGCTTTATTGCTATTAAATATATTATAATACATCTTTTTTTTTATTTCCAAGTTTAATAATTTTTTGTTTAGTTATAGAGTTTAATTTAATTACAAGTTTCTAAAATTTTAAATTTTATTTATAATTTAACCACTATAGTAAATATTACGATAACGAATTAAGTTAACAGTAACAAGGTATATCCTTGTTATATTAAAAAAAGGTTAGTAGGTAAGGGTAAAGGTAAGTAAGTATATTTTTATTTTTAACTAATAATCCTTATTTTTCTCTCCTTTTTTTTGTTTAGGCGACACTCACCAGCTGCAGGATCTACGATGACGGCGCCACCATGGAGCTCCTTTCACCCGTAACACTGTATAATACTGTATTTATGTGTTTCGTTTACGTTCTCTTTAATATTTTTTTTTGTAGTTTTTGTTTGATTACACTATGTGACACGATATCGGTAGCTCTGAAACAGATGGCTATAATAGATTACCTGCTATTAGTTATAGTATTTAGGTGATACATATTTTGTTTCTATCAAGTCTTGTTTTTGAGGTACCTTTCTAAATGTTTGCTGGTGTTTGAAGCGAATGCTTGATTTCGTTTTCTTCCAGGTTATCGTTTACTTATGGACCAAAATGTTGCACCATGTGAGACTCAAATATCGCCAATGGGCTCAATGAAATGATGGGCAACACTGCTTAGCGCAAAGCCAGCGTCACTAACATGATGGCTCACTCCCACAAACAAACACAGCATTTGCAACACTGAGCGGCTGCCCATTTCAGCTGCGGTCGCTTGCGGAAAAGCCCATTCCGAGAGGTTTAACACTATATTTTGACAAAAACTCTTTAAACATGGCAGACAAAAGTTGTTTACCATTATCTGAATGGACAAACTCTGGGACACCAAACACATGAAATACATTCTTTTCAAAAACCTAACTACATTACATTAACCCAACTACTATATCATCGAAAAGTCATCCAGACATACGAAGATGAAGGAATCTTGGTCATCGGATAATGCCCAAAGGCATTTAATTGCACGAAATAGTTTTATTTATTTAGATTTTTCATTGTAGAACAATAACTTTATACACTATAAAGCCACTATATATAACTTTAAAAGTGGTCGTTACCTGTTTTCAAGACAAAATAACTAGCTTAGTAGTTTTATTATTGTGTTTAAATTTAAACTTTATTTCCGTGGTAATAAATTGGTTTTCATGAGCTATACTGTATTAAAGTAGTGTAAAAGTGGGCGGACCGCGCCCAGTTTTAGTGTTATAATGTTTTATTGGAAAATAAGTTGTTATGTAAAGCTTTATTCAGGAAGTTAATATATTTAACAATATAACCATCTTTTGCCTGTGTAACCTAAAAGTGTGCGGATCACGCCCATATTTGGCACATTCACGGATAATGCTACTCTATACCCAGGAACTTTGTTGTCATAATTCAAAACCGAACGCTGATATCACATTTCTAATAAAAAATAGGCGTGGTCGTTGACCAACTTTGTCCATTTTCAACAGACAGACGGACAGACATGGCGAAATCGACTCAGGAGGTGACGCTGATCAAGAATATATATACCCTTCTATTTTCCCTATTTGTATGGGTGAAAAAGGTAATATACCCTTAACCTTCAGGTGTAGGGTATAAAAATAGCAATTAAACAAAAAGTACAGAAAAGAATATTAAAAAGAATGTAAATGAAACACATAAATACAGTGTTACGGGTGAAAGGAGCTCCATGGTGGCGCCGTCATCGTAGATCCTGCAGCTGGTGAGTGTCGCCTAAACAAAAAAAAGGAGTAAAATTAAAGATTATAAGTTAAAAACAAAAATAAAGGTATATAAACTTACCTTTACCCCTACCTAGTTAACTTTTTTGAATATAACTAGGATATACACTTGTTACTGTTAACTTAATTCGTTATCGTAATATTTACTATAGTGGTTAAATTAGAAATAAAATTTAAAATTTTAGAAACTTGTAATTAAATTAAATTCTATAAATAAACAAAAAAAAAATTGTTAAATATTTAATAGCAATAAAGCCGAAAGTGAAAATACCGAACCATTCGTTTTTAATTATTAATTTATAATTATTATAATTTATATATTTATTTATAAGATATTTTATTAAACATGAGTTGCTAAACGCAAACATTTAGGCTGATGTGCTGGTACACCTAAACGGAGGTTCCAGCAGTCGTGGGCGTGGCAGGCGGAAAGACATGACGTAAACAGAAGGACTGCCGATCACAGGGACAGAGTTCAAACCAGGGAACTGCAAGAGGCTTTAAGCCGAGTGCTGATCACAGCGATAACTTGAGGTATAGAGGGGGCGGTTCTTAAGGGACGATGACTTAGCTGGTGACAGCGTGTACGTGTGAAACGTGACTCCTAGTGGGTTTCTTGAGAGAACTCGAGCATAAGTGCTCATGTAGGCGATACTGGCATGTAGTTCGAATGAATGGCGCAGTTAGATCCATGTGAGTCTGAGAGGGTATGATAGAATAGATCTTGTTGCTTCCACTTCCTTCTATTCTTTACCTTTAATTTTCTTAATTTCAAGAGGAGGGATTGATATACAGTAGACGCGCGTTAGTGTGAACTGTTCACGATAAAAGCCCCGTTTTTCGTTCTTTACTTCATTTTCGCTTAACAAAACACATCATACAGAGAAGAACGTGTTTACATTCCACGACGGAAAATTTGAATCCCACAAACACATGTAACCATGTAACCATTCGTACCCAACAACGACAAACGGACTCTGATTATATTTACGTACTACATTTCTGTTCACACTATTGAAAGTGTACATTGTTCACACTACAGAGTCGTCAATACAGAAATTTTACTGTTCACGTTAACAAGTAGTTTACATTTGCGAGTGTTCACACTAACGCGCGTCTACTGTATTTCTTCTCATTTCCGCAGCTACCAAAAACTAGATCGTGCTCAATGCAATACGCCTAAGTCTGTTTTCCCGGGAGTTATTTTAACGCGAATTTGAGGAGAATAGAACTATTTTATAGACATCGTTGCAATTTGGTTGTTACATTAAAAATGAATTTTTTTGTATGTTTTGTTTAAAGAAAATAATTATGTTTTATATATGTATGCAATTTTTTATGTATTTACTCGTATACTCGTATACTACTTACATACTCGTATTATGAATTTTTAATTTTTTATTTATGAATTGTTGTAATTTTGTATTGAAGAACTGAATTTTGCAATAACTACGCAATCGAGTATAAACCATATTCTAAAGAAACGTAAATAACGGTTGTGCACTAACCTTGGATGTGTGTGTGCGCAGACTGGATTCCGTGGCGAAGCCTTTGCCACAAATGTTGCAGTGAAATGGACGATTCTTGGCGCGTTCCACCTGAGCGTCATGGTTCCGCAGGTGTTGTTGTAAGTTGGACAGCTGTATGAAAGCACGTCCACAGTCGGGAAGGTGGCATTTGTAGGGACGTTCGCCTGTGTCAGGAATTTTCAATAAATGACAAGAAATAAGAGAACAATAAGAATCGATTAGTACATCTGCGTTCCTGTGTATCAATGTATTATCAATGTTTCGATTTATTAACGTATAAACATATACACAACATCATTTTTAAAAGAAGCAAATCCTAGATCCTTCCTAAAATGAGATACCAAAACTACACAGATCTGAGGTGAAATCCTCAAACTGACTGACTTTGAGAGAACTACACTTTTTCGGATTGTAATTCAGAAAGCATCAAATGCAAATCAGAGAGCAATAAATATAATTCAGGGCTATTAATATTATTACTAATGAGGCATTAAATAATAGTACAAGGTATTTTAAAGTGGTAAATTA
Source organism: Myopa tessellatipennis (assembly GCA_943737955.2). NCBI lineage: Eukaryota > Metazoa > Arthropoda > Insecta > Diptera > Conopidae > Myopa > Myopa tessellatipennis. The sequence goes on along the minus strand of OX031317.1, from coordinate 1,774,920 downwards.
AATAGAATTTAAAATACATATATTTCGATAATACGAAGCTAGTATGTAAAAAGTAGAAGTAAGTACGTAACTAAGAACTTTTTCCCAGATATATTTTCGTTGTTTTTTTTTTCTATATGGTTAATTTGTCCTTGAAATGTGATATGAATTTTTCCATACCTATATAATTTCTATATAATTTATTGCTATTATCAATGGTAAACAGACGTATTCCAGTTTTTTACATTTTATACATTATTGAAATTGCAAGAATTTTAAACCCAAGACAGAAACTAAGACAGATCCTAAATGTTTTTGGAATTTCATTAAATCCAAACCAATAAATGATGTTTTTGATGTTTTTCATAAATTGACTATCAAATTTTTCGTAAAGAGTTGCAATGTTGCAACAGGGCTTACTTGTTCTACGCAGCCAACTAGCATTATCTACAGACTACCTCGACAACTACCACAACCTACATTCTTAGAAAAGACAACAACCACCGCCCCAATCGACATCCACAATCCACATAGCTATCTCTATCTCTATCTCTATCTCTATCTCTATCTCTATCTCTATCTCTATCTCTTTCCCACCAAGGCAACTCTGGACTATACCCATTACACGGCAGCATTCGTCGTTTTTTCACACCGACATTAGCGATCCTTCTCTATAGGTTTCTCTGGTTCTGTCGTTTTCATAGCTCACCACCGCTTGTGTCTGTCGGAGATACCAACTAACAGCAGGGAAATAAGATACCAAGAGTATTTAAACATTGTACATATTTTTATTTTTAAGATGAAATAAAACTGCAACAAAGTTAATTTGCCGTAATTTATTTATGCTTAAATTATATGTTTGCAACCATATTTATACAAATTAAAACAGAATATAGCATATTTAACTAGTGGATATGCCGACGAAAATAGATCCGAGCCTTAGGCAAATTCTTTAGCAACACGCTACACTCGCAAAGTTAGAGCTGTACAAGGCTTGGACATCATGAAGAAGAAAACTAGTTCAAAACTATCAAAAACTCAACTCGACGCATAAATACATATACATAAGCACACACGCATACACAACAATGCGAAACAGTTCAACACATACAAACAAATTGTGAAAGATTGTATGTATATAAACCGTATATATGTATAATGCATGAATGTGCCCATAAGAATAACAATATCATATTCGACACTGATTTTTCTAATGCCAAAAATCGAACGCTACCAAATCAACTTGTGCAAAAGAGAACGAACGAGCTGAACGTCGGTCGATGAAACAGCTTTTATAAAGCTTTATGCAAGGTAAGAGCAAAGACAATATAATACAAAGATGTCTCACTCCATACAAAAGAACCGAGCAGCTAAAATTCAATTGGGATTTTCGGAAAATCCCATCTGAAGCTTTGGGAGAGTAAAATGAACATATTGTGAGAGCGAGAGATCAAGTTGTGAGAGTAATAGATCAAGTTGTGAGAGTAGCACAAAAGAGAGCGCGTTTGCTACAAATGAGTGTAAAGAATCAAAGCAGTTGCCATCAGAATGTAGAACATCTTATTTTAATTATAACAACAAAGGGTGGTGGCATAACAAACTTTTAGAGGCCCTATATCAGTAAAAACAACAATAAAAAATGAAATCTTCAAATATTAAATGACATTTATTTATGATTCAGTATTTGAAGATTTGATTTTTTTTTGATTGTTTGTTTTTAAAATATGACCAAGAACGATGCTTACGGCGTATTATGGTTATCAAACGATCTAAAACACTAAACCTGTGAGAATAACATTTATTATTTTCCTCAAACCGATGCGCATTTGGACTTTGTTTTGTACAATGTATACATTGTTGTATAATATATTATTAATTAATTATTATTAATTACAAATTACCGATTATAATATAAATAATAAATAAATTGCCAAATTATCCAAATAAAAAACCAAAATCACTATTAAAATAGTAGCCAAAGTAAAAATCAATCAAGTCACAAAAATGAGCTAAAACATCAGTAAAAATAAAAACACAAAAAATCTCGTTTCTGGTTCGGTAAAGAACGCTGTTGTCGTCATTCATATACTTGTTGTTGTCGAGCGAGCGGTATTCTTGCACATTCGTACAAACTCTAAAAATTTATTTTACAAAAACAAACATTCGCTTCTCTCTCGTTTGTGTACACTGTGTTTTGAGCGCGAATTATATTTTTATGTACCCATGCAAAAGGCGAGAGAGAATGTGCGTCGCATCTCAACAAAATTGAAAGCTCTTTCTCAAAAGCACAAAAGCTATCAGATCAGCACAAAATTTTTTTGAAATTTTTCAATGTACTGAGTGAGACATCTTTGTATTATATTGTCTTTGGTAAGAGTCTTGACTGAATAAACAGCTTTTAGCCAGCGGCTGTCCAGCGCGAAATCATCGTGTCAGATTGCATCGTGTTCTGCATTCGGCGTCTGTGTATTAATTCTGTGGTCGCAAACTAAAACCGCTTAACTCGATTTAGGACGAAATCGAGTTATTGGCTGCTCGTCTATGATTAGCAACAACACTTCCTCTTCTTACTCAATCAACCAAATCGTCTCCATATTCACACAAGAAATCTCAGCAACAAAATTTTCCGTTTAGATGCTTTTCTCTGCTTAGCAACATATGTTGATAAACAATGTTTATGTACTGAGACGTAATACGGGATATCTTTTAATGCAGATAAAATTTCGTCTTCATTCTTTTTGTGCAGTAGAGAAGAAAAATAGCTACAAATCGATTTACTTGTATGTTCCATTAAAATTGAATAAAGGAACAAGGGATGGAACCCTTTTCGTGTGGCCTATTTACTCGTATATATAGATTTCAATATTTTTTTATACTTGTAGCATTTTTTTATATGTTGAATTTACATAAACATGATTTGAGACTTTTGTCGCGTATAGATTTCTTCAGTGGTTTTAAATAGAGAATAGACAACTTTACATCAGGTACCATTTAATCACTCATTCCTAATCTGCGGTCAAACTGAAGAACACTCTCTTATTTATTATATAAAGACTAAAACTCACAGAAGGAGCTGGCAGGAAAAAATGTTGCAATTTGAAAGCGTTTTTGTTGGGTTGCTTAATTATTGTCTAATATTATGTAAAAGTGGTGTTTTGTTAAAAAATTGGATATAATTTCATTGGATTTCATCAACACAGCATGATTACATCCCCAGCAACTGAGTTGACGTCCAACAAGTTTCTTCGCGTACCCGCTGGAATTTCCCAGGGCGCTATAGCCAGCAGCTGGGGCCGTGGTGCTCGACTTGCTGGCGAAATACACAAACCACTAAACCGACGTTTATACCGGGCACATACTGGTGCCGACTAAATCCACTGGCTCTCACATCCTTGGCTATTAATTGAATTTCATCACACAGACTACAGCGACTGACCCGAAGGAGTATCGGAATGGAGCGAGCACCGCCGTTTACATGTGTACCGCTTTCGATGATCGCTGCTGCTTGGTTGCTTGATGTGTACACGATGGATTTGCTTGTGGTGGCGATTACCTATATTTGGTGCGTTTCGAATGAGGGTGTGATTGCGAATTTTTGGTTCAGAAGTAATTTCAAAGCCATGCACTTGACTTGCTTGTCGGCGGAGAAGGAGTTGATGTCATTATAACATCCTTATTGTTCTTCATATTGGTCAGATCTGTAGCAACTGTGCTATTGAAGCTATTGTAGGACATTGCTGCTATTATAGACTATTTGTGGCAGCACAAACAATTATGCTTTTGATAGAACGGATCTGTTCCCAAATTATGCTTAGCTAGAGTGTCACCTTTGAGTTGGAAGAACCGAGGCAGGCCAATGAGTTTTTACACTATTTGCGATTGCAATTTATGTTCTATGAATGGCTTTAAGTTGTCTTATTATATATAAACTTCGCCAATCCATTCAAATCAGCAAGCAGACTTTTAGCATGTAGTTAGAATATGCTTCATTATTGACATGAAGAGCTGATTTGAGAAAATTTCGCCATCTTACGGAAGATTTTTCTGTCCATAAGGACAATCTGCGTAAGGAACCATTAAGGAAATTTAGTTATTATTTATTTACAACGTTTAAAAACGCAGTTTTCTTCGGGGAGTTCATCTGTAGTAATGGCACGATTAGATTTATGAATCTCTCCCCTCGTGTCATCCTTCCCGTCCCTGTCGCGGCGTGCCGAAAGGGACGGATGGAAATTTTTCCGGACGGATAGCAATCCCTATGTTCTGGCGACGTGTTGTGTGTGGGAAAGAGTTGTGGTCACGTGGTCAACTGCGAAAGGGTTCGAATGGGAGCGCATTTTGCGGCGAAGTAGATGGAAAAAAGATAAATCCAAACAAATCGCTCAAATTAAGTGCGATGTGATGTGGGTTTTCTGCAGCAACAAGAACAACGAAACAAGAACAGACGCTAATTACGTAAATAAATTCTGTGCTGTGAGCGAGCGTGCAAACGAGGCCAGTGATGAGTCGAATCGCAAGTACCTCAACTTGTGTTAACAGCACAATTACACGAATTTTTTTGCTGAAATTTCTGATAATTTTTTCCTCGAGTCTTCTCAAGCGTTGCACCTGGCAGCGTTGCGACCATCTGTGCTACGAACCCTCTGAGGTCGCATTAAACGAGGCTGGCGGACAGACTGACCCCTGTAGACGTGGCTGTGAGCCGTGTTGTCATGGCCATTATTATTATTACGGTTGATACTGATATTCCTGTTACTTTGCTGCGTCCAGTATGCGAAGTGACCACTTACAAGTGCGTTTAACGTCGTTTAACATACTGCGATCGAAGCATTCATACACGTGGACTGCAGCACAACGGAATTAAGCAATGAGTACTAACAGTAGAGAGTACGATGAGGTCCATCTTGAGTTCTTGCGAAGGAAATAACACAAAACTGCTAGTTTTTCATAATGCAGCCAATTTAACCTGCACCAAATTAAGATTATATTTACATTTAGACCTGTATAATGCTACCGAATTTTCATGTCAAGAGGAAATCGCGAAATGATGTCAAGATTAATTAAGCGACGGGAAAAATTCAGTAACATTACACCAGAGGGGCGTCCGGAGGGATGTGGCGCTACTCATCTCGATGAAACAGTATCCTGGCTCTCCTTAAAGCTTTAATACTGGAGTCAGTGCGTACAGTTTAACTGGCCAGCAAGGAAACTGCTCTACGTTGCTGCTCTGCTTTGGAGGAGGACGGCATTCCAAACGCAGTTAGCACACGGACAAGCTGCGAGGTAATGATAAAAAATTGCTTTATAGAGCGAAGCCTTTCAAGTTGGAAAGGTGTTGATTGTTCGCGCCTGACACTGGGCGTGAACGTGTTCTGCAGTTTAAGCTGTTTATCATTAACAGCGTAATAGATTTACTTTTGCTGTTCTGGCGAGCACAAAATGGTCCCTCGTGCTCGTGATAGCACTCTCTCCAGCTTCATCTATGATTTTAAGGCTCTGCAGCACTTTACTTTACTGTTGTAAGCAAAATTGCAGCATTTCGGGGAAAGGCTTGTAACTGAATTGAGTTTAAGATCTGACATCCAGGATTGTCACAGGATTCCATTGGATAGCGATGCTCAACGATTTACAGAGCTTCAAGTGCAATTCTCCGTTTATTCATAATAAATGCTACTGACTGACTCTAAACAGGACTCGAGTTTAAGTTGGCATGCATTTGTTGGCAAAAAATAAGGCCCTTTAACTTGCCCTTTGATTTAATTATCCTTTTAGGCAGCCTGAAGCACTTTCACTTCTATCCAACGCCATTTAGCACTGCAGCTGAATTCAAGTTCGGCCATGAAGATACCGTAAGCTGTCCGAATATACCGTTGTTGTGTTATCCGGTGTAAACTTGCTTTTCGCAATTTCGAGCTGTGCAAATATCCGTGTTCGTTTCAAATTTCTATTCTAGACCCATTTCTACAGGAAACCCAGAAAGGGTGCTGTTCCTGGCCGCAGCTGAAATACTCTACACCCTCATGACTTCTATTGCTTATTGCAAAGTGGGCAATATAATAGTGATCCCAAGTTCCATTCTTACCTCAACGAAAATCGCCAAACCAAGGAGAACCAAGGTACCAGCGACTGTGGTGACTGATAAGTCAGTGCATAATGTAACGCATAGGAATATCATGAAAAACTTGATGAAAAACTGAAATGCAAAATCTTACAGCAGAAATGATAAAATGAAGGGACCGAAGCACTGACAGCACACTCATTTAGCTGTCGATTGCGATGTTAGTCTCCTCGCCTCCGCATCTGGCACAACCCTACCGTCTCCGTGCTGATGTTAGCCCTCACTTGGCCTGGTCGCAGTTGTTCACATTCGGGCTGCTTCACTGTAATAATTAAAACTGCGCAGCAATAATACTATAATAATTCTGTGACTTTTTCTTTAACAAGTTTCTTTGACTCTGCCACTTTCATTAATTTTAGATTAATTTTTGTGCATTCCTCGAAATAAAATTATTCGTGGCACAGCTTAGCGAAAATAGAAATAATTGCAAGCATAAGGAATGGAAGGACAGCTGAATTCGAGATTCGTTAAGGAAAAGGAAAGGGAAGAAATTTATTTTGCTCTCTCATTATCGTTATAGGAATAACAACATTCATTATATGTATGATTGTATGTGATTTAATGAATATTGCGACCATAAGAACTCGAAGAAAACTGCAAATAATATTCACACCTGACTTGAGTTCTATGCAAACAGCAGAAAACCAGTTGAACTGAACTTAAGAAAACTTTAAAATTCAACCGGAGAAACCTTTTAAAATATTAAATTGTAAAGTCTCGTTCTTGTTATTTCAGGATTTAAAAGTATGCCATGCGACCACAATGCGAGCTACAAACAGTTGAACGCATTTAATTAATACAGCCGTCCCTCGAATAGCAGGGTACTCGATAGCACAGACATATGCACATATACATACATGTATATCGTCGTCTTACAAAGGCAAATGTATTAATAACGCAATAAATGTTTTTTTTATCTATGGCTTTCATATATTTAAAGCCTGCATTGACACAGTTTCGAATAACTCGGAACCAATTCACCGTGCTTTCGAGGGACGCCTGTATATGTATGGATGTATGAATGTATGTATGAAAAAACTCTAAATTTCATTCGGATCTCTATTTGTTTTCTTTCAGTCTTGATTTCCACAGACAGACAGACAGATGGACGAACTTGCAGGACATTTAAATCGGCTAAGCAGCTGACGCTGGTCAAGAATATACTTATATAATTTCCTAAGCCTGCCACGCCTCCTTTCGTGCGTTACAAGCGGAAGGACAAACTTAATATACCCATTCACTTTCGTGTAGGGTATAAACATCGGCAGAAACTCGCAATCCAGTTTTCTCAACAATATCCAAAAGCTGCTTTTTGCTCGAAATATTTAACCGACTGAGTGCGAGGAGTGATTTTAAATGCCTGCAATTAAGCTGGTGATGAATTCGGTGGTTGCTGGCATTCTGTTTGTTGTCACTCGGTCACTCTCAGTATGGTTATTTCTCGAGCTAACCGCCGGTCTCCATCGAAAGGTCAACCGTTCCAACGACAGCAGCAGCAGCAACAGCATCGTCATCAGCCATTAACGCATTATTATTTACAAAAACCGGCGCCTGCTAAGTCAATAAATGGAATCCCAAAGGATTTAGCAACGGTGTCGGGCGAACTGTGAACCGCTTGTTGCGCCACGAAGTACGCTGTAATTTTTTCTACACATTGCTGTTGTCTTTCCCATCTGAAAGTAACAGTTAACCTTTTCACATGATGCACGCAAAAAACGGCAGCAACAGGATTGTTCTATTGATTTGCCAACGCGCTGTACACGGAGCAATAAGGAGCTGCCTCCGCCGATATAATTTAATTTTTTCATCATCAATTAGATTCGGTTGACCAGAGAGTCTGGTCACCATTCCGAAGTTTAATTCAACGATAAAACGGAAGAGCGACGATAAAAAAGCAAAAAAAGGAGAACCAGAAAAAATTAGCCGGCATCATGGTTGGGTTGGGGTACGTGAGTGAGACATGGCTGTGGACAAGCGTTACGTGCGAATTGTGTTGACTGTGAACTGTTTTTTAAGGATACACTTCGCAAGAGTGTTATTTATGTAGAAAATTGAAGCCAATTAAATGACTTTTGTTACAGCTTGGCTACGCAATTCGGGAGGCTTTTTCACTTTGCTTCTAACACCGCATCATCTGGTTAGTCCCTTTATTCACTCTGACAGTTATGTTTTATATATTCAACTAGAAGGAATTCCTGCATATGCTAATGATGGTCAGCTATGGTGTTCTACTTGAGGATGATATCTGTTGATTGTGCCAGGTAAGGGCAGGAGGATTCTCTATGGAAGGTCAATTCAATTATAATTGTTTATTACACGGTGGCCGGGGGACTTAAGGCTCAACAGCCTGCTTGCATTGACGCCGACTTCTTTGGACTACCACCATAATCGGGGACGCGGAGGGACGAAAAGGAACCTACTTGCTCTTGCCTACTTCGATTATCGCCGACAGGGAAGTGGGTCCCATACTACTAGTTAGCTCTGCGTCCAACAGGCCGGCCATGGCCACTATCTTTAATAACAAAAATGCTGTTCATTTTGTATTCGTATTCTTTTGGAACACGAAGTACGAGTATAAGTGTAGAATCGGGCAGCGTGGCGCCCTACTCACCTGTATGCAGCCGTGTGTGTTGTTGCACGTGTGACAGTTGCTTAAATCTACGATCACAGTATGAACATTTGTAGGGTTTCTCCCCGGTGTGGACCCGTATGTGTTGGACTAGTTGATGATTGCTGGAGAAGCTCTTCAAACATTGTTGACACTGGTGCGGCTTGGGTTCAGCACCGATGCTGCCGGGACCACCGGGACCGCCGCCCAGCGTAACTCGAGGTATTTGTTGTATTTGCTGCATAGCGCTCTTGTGCATGAACAACTAAAATGCACCGAGACAAAAACAAAATTGATGGATGATGCAAGAATAAAATATGGAAATTAAGATCGATCAGAATTTGAACAAAAGTGGGAAACTAAAATCGAGATCAGTGAATTGATTTCCATCTAATACTGTGCTAAGAGCGGTCAAAAGTGTAATTATGATTATTGGTTGGCAATGCGAGTGAAAGAACTTAAATTGAGCATTTGAGATTTAATTATCAGACTATGAGAATCATAAGGATTTGTCAAAGTCGAGCGTGATTCTTCACTGATATTTTGAGCTCTGTTTTTTTATATACATACATTTATTGTGTTTATCTATGCATTAAGTTTGTTTTTAAGATAATTGAAATTATAGCGGCTTTATTGGCACCACGTGTAAGTAAACACATGGATGTTTCATCATGGATCATCAGATTAATAATAATAATGGGAAAAAAACGGAACTGAAGGAAAACCATCAAGGCAAGTAAATCCAGACAACATATGATAGAGTCAAACAAAACGAATATTAATGCCATGCGATGCTATTACAAAGCAACACAAATGGAAGCAATTACTGCAGGATATAGAAAAGCGTTTCTGAAATTATTTCTAGATATATACCCTGAGCTTATAGAGAAGATCACTGCACACAGCCTAATGGATCAAAAGCGTACAGTAATAAAAAACAATAGACTAACAGCTAGAGACAAGGAATAGCAGAAAAGCAAAATGCTCGAAATCGCAACCAAACAGACACAACGCAAGCACTAACGCAAGCATCTCAAGCCAATAATGAACTGCAACAGGCAAGTGAAGCTCACTCCAGACGGAATAGTGTCTCAAATAAACACAGACAAAGGACTACACCAAGTGGAGGACACAGAAATTGAAGAGAGCATAAGCGACTGTATAAGTCGGTGGAAAGAAATACAACCCAAGGACAGACTGCCCATTCCCAGCTCATTTATAACGCAGAAGCACGTAGGTCAATAGAAAACATAAAGAACGCACTCCGCAAATATATGAGTCAACCACGAAGTTTAGAGGAGACGAATGCACTTATATTGCTATGCTACAGTATACGCTGTACAGTGAATAGACAGGAAACTCGCAATGGACAAGACAACCGATAGAACCAGCAAGATGCCTGCAAGAAAGAAGGATCTAAACCAAAATGGCAGATTAGATTGGAGAATAAAATCAACATCTTGAGAGGACAAATAGGTCAAATGATAGAGTATAATAATGGAAATACCTCGCATAAATTATTAAAAGCAAAATCTTCATCCTTAGAACCATGATCAACTGGGCAAGGAAGACCGAATTTCAAAAGTAAGACCTCTCTTTAAAATGATAAAGGAAAAAAGTATGCCACTTGGCATTTATTTTGTTTATTTCATTTGTTTATTTGTTTATTAAAAGTAATAATACACTAAGATAATAAATCTTTTAAAGTAACATTAACAATTTTAAGTAATAAGAAGGTAATAGTAATTACAAAAATTAAATAACTAAACTGATAACTTACATAATTAAATTAAAAACAGGACTGTGGAGGAGATGATAGAAATGAGTACAAGTAGAAGAACAAAGGAGTAAAAAAGGTGGCAGCAAAGGAGTAGGGATTTGACTTACTGCATCGCAAGGAAACGGACTGGAATTTGCCTAAATGTATCCACCCCAGGTGTCTCCCTTACACATCGTGGCAACGCAATCCATAGCCTAATGGCAGCAAGGAAAAATAGCAGTTTTCCACAGACTGGGAAATGTTAATAACATTTTATAAATCTAATACAACGACCATCTTCGCCAACGGCATTAGACGTGATATCTCTGACACTATTACCAACATCAACCTCAGTGACCGGAAGAAATCTAAAAGTACGCTCAAAACACAACGCAGAAATTGAGGTACGGCCAGGATTTGTTGGAGTAATACCAAAGAAATGAGAAGTTAACTCTTCAGGCCCTAAACGGCATTCCATGTCACATTTACTGCGAACTCTAGTTTTCGTATATTGGCCCACAAAATTTTCTTAGGAAGAGAAGTGTTAAGCTTTGAGGAAAAAGAATTCGCTTTAGATGACCTGCATACTTGAACAGCTTTATTTCGAGCCCTTTTAAAGTTGTCCCAATTCAGAGATGTAGGACTTCTACCCCATTTTGCATGCAACCGGTTTTTTAATTTTAATGGCATCAAGGACAACAGGATTAATCCAAGGTCTAGTTGCACTTACACTCTTAACAGTTTTTAGAGGGACGTACATGTTAAAGAGGTGCGTAATACGAGCAGAAAGGGAATTTATTTTATCATCTACCGAATTCAGCAGCATCCAGTCATCAAATAACCATACGCATACTCGGTTTGCATTTCGCTCTCATTTTTGTGATCGGAGTACGCGCTTAAAATACGGTTACGCTTTAGTGCTCGACCCACGGTTGCTGTTTTCAAATATTTTTTTCACCTTCAAATGAGAAAAGAAATTATTAGGGTTAACTGGCGCAACTTGCGTCATTTGCTGTTTCTTTTTGTTCTGTTCTTGCTTTTCGTCGATTTGATAGTTGTTATTAGAAACTATTAAAAACCTGACCTGCATATTAGACACCACTATGGCGTACTTTCTGCGAGATTATAACAAAATCGCGCACTGAATCTTTACATTATTAAAAATTATTCAAACAAAATTTACAGTACTTTATATATGTATGTATTGTATAATATTGATTACATTGTGGAGTATAGAAATAAAAGTATTAAATACATATGTTGCAGGAAATTGATTATAATGTAGAAAATGGAATATAGAATAAAGCACATAGAATGTAGAATATACAATATTGAAAAAAGCAAGCAATAAAGTAAAGAATAAAAAAATATATAATATGAAATATAAAATATACATAAATATTTCATTTCTTACATACATTTCTTATTTAGAATAAAGTAGAATATACAAAATATAGTATATAGAATATATTGTATAATACAATGTAGAATATATTGCAGAATACAGAAAATAAAATACATATGTATATAGGATATAGTATGTGGAATATATGTACCTAGAATATAAAATATAGAACAAGCAATAAAGAATTAGGTTAATTAAATATATTGCAGAATATGGAACCTAAAATTTAGAATATACATAGAATTCAAGGTATAGAATTTTTGTTATAATGTAATATAGAATAGAGAATGTAGATTATAAAATATAGTGTATACAGTAATATAGTTATATAGAATATACAATCTATTATATTATATTATTAAAATATATTATAGAATTAGGATTATAGAATTTAGAATATAATGTATGTAGAATATAGAATTAAGAATACAGAACACCAAATATCAAGTATAGAAAATAGAATAAATTATATATGTACTTGCAACCTATAGCTTAAAATGTAAGAGGTACATCTTCACCACTGCATTAGAAAAATATAGTGGATAACTCTTTTCATTCCAAATCTTCGGCTACGCCGCACTTTAAGAGAATCGAAAATTTTAAATTGAAACTGAATATTGAATATCCATTCAATTTTAAGGAGACGATCATAGAATACTCTTGGCCGAAGTCGCTATCTTTAGCATAAGTATTATATAAATTCTCATCGGCTGCAGAGAATAGAGATCCAAGGTTCCTACAACTGTACTTCGTGGGAGATATAAACCAACAATCTGTGTTTCGCAGCAATCACTTCAAACAAAATAAGACGAATACCACTATGCAATTTCAGGAGATGATTCACACTACAAACCGCTACATTCAGTTTGTCTTTCTACGGAAAATTGCTCTGTAACAGGCATTGTCTCCAAACTTTGCAAAACTTTTGCTTTAATCACAGATGGGTATAAATACAGTGGCGTAGCTAGGGTGGAGCGGGGGTAGCGGTCTTAACCTTAAATCTTTTTCTTTATGCATCATACTTTCGCCATTAATCTGTGTTTACTCAATGTTGTATTTTACGGGTAAGAATCCTTCAAATGGATTGGATAATCAATAGAATTCCTTCAAAGGGCTTTAAAAAAAAATATATATACCCCTATGTCATGTAAAAATGTCAACAAATTGTTTACATATGTAATATCAACTACTATCAAATATTCCATTTGCAAAAAAATTACTAAACTAATGTCGCAAGTGATTAGTGGATTTTTTCCTTGCGGAAGGGGGATGTTTTAAGTCATGAGTCACCCTCTGCTGTCCCATTACTCCACCACACTCCGCTATTTACAATAGCATACTTTTAGGCATTGCTATAAAAACGAAATCAAAATTCTGAGAGAGCATATCCCATAGAAATTGAACTTCGGCCAGTCATGACCTAATATAGGAATTAATATATCAATACTTTAATATAATTATACAATGTAGATCATATTTTTACAATTACAATATTACAATTTAAAAATACAGAAAATAGAATATACAATGTGTATTATATAACATCTGTTAGAACATATTATACAAAATTAACAATGCAGAATATACAAAATTTAATACGGCATATATCATCTAGAATATAGTATAGGGAATATGAAATGTAGAATATAAAGTGTAGGATATAGGATGTAGAATATAGTATACAATAACGGTACAATCAAGAATATACATAATCGTTATAGAATATAAAACGAAGAATAAGAATTTAGAATATTATAATATAGATTATGGAATGTACAGTATAGTCGAATTTTCAAAAAATAATAAATATATTATGGAATAAAGAATATATTATAGAATATGGAAATTAGAATATACCGCAGAAGATAGAATTAAGTATAGAATATAAAATATGATGTAGAATACAGAATTAAGAATAAATTGTAGAATATAGACCTTAGAATATTGTATAGAATTAAGAATATAGAATTCAAAATACAATGTATAATAGAATTTAAAATAAAGAATGTAGAATATTGGATGAGAATATAGTATAGAGAATACAAATTATAAAATATGGAATATATAGAATAGGATATACAGTATAGAATTTTAAACAAAGGATATACAATACAGAATATAAAATGTAAAACATAGAATATAGATATATGTATATTATGGAATAAAGAATATAGTATATATTGTAGAATATATAATATAATATGTATATAAAATAATATCGAATCTGTCCGGCTTTTAGAAATTTTTATTGTGACTTAATAAATACTATAATTAAATAAAACTATTAAACCTTTAACTATAACTATAAAATTAAAACTATAAAAATAATCAAAGGAATTTCTTACCACAACCGATCAGATTATCGACGTTGACTGACTCTCTGTGCACAATATTCGAACACGCATCACATAATAGAAAAATCAAGCTTAATATATGATGTATAACAATGAATTCAGTAATAACAAAATCTGAAGCAGAGGGAGTACTATTTCGGCCTGGCCGAATCTTAACTTGTCCATTTCAGAGAAAAACATCTCTATTTCACGAGCATTTATATTTACATAAAAATAAAATCACGTATAACTTTTCAACTGTTCGGGTGAAAATACCCTTAACCTTAAGGTGTAGGGTATATAAATACCTTATCTCAAAGATTTTTATTTTATTAAGCTTTTATTCAAGGTTGATTTTTTTATTAGCATATTGGTTATATTAAGTATATTTATTGTAAACTAAATTTATACGACTATATGGATTAAATAAAATTATTCTGCTTTTCTGCTGATAACACAGTGCCACAATCAGTGTATTAGTGCAAAAGTACTGACTGTGCCACAAAAATCATACCAGACCACAAATCCATACAAAAGTTCCAACTAAACAATGGAAAATGTATGTTTAATTAATACAGAGGCTCAATAACTAAAATTTAAACTTAAAAACCTTAGAAACTACAAATTAAGAATTTACCAAAACAGAAAACATACTGACAATAGCAAAATTAAAAATATATAAATAATTTTAGCCACGATCCAGTCCAAATCGAGCGTCTAGTTAGCACACTATGTCGAAGTTCTGGAGCAGATAATATAAATATGTTCGGACCACGCCAATTTTAGATTCAGTGTGTGATTATTTTTGATTAAATTCTCTATTGAATTTCGTCGGGATTTCAACGGAATAACAGATGGACGGACGAGCCAAATCAGAGCAAAGGAATTCTTATATATTTTTCTATGTGTTGATAGGGTAGGCCACGTTTAGTAAATGCTTTCACTTGTGTGTGTGGGTGTGAAATCTAACCGTGTGTCTGTATGAACACTTAAACTGCTCTTTATTCACCTTTTCAAGGTTTTTTCTTCGAAGTATTAACTTCCATAATTATCCAAAATGATTAACCTTAATAAAACAAAAGGAGTGTGTACATTATATTTGATATAAGTATGTATTTATATATTTGTATTATTGACATGTATTTGTTTCTTTTATTTATGAAGGGAATACAACACAACACATAATAACTGTAAACAAACGAATTTAAATAAGCACTACTTTCTAAAATTAACTGCAATAAAATAAAGCGTACATTAAAAATTAAATAAACAAATTATTGAAATATTAAAAAATTATTGAAAATATTTTGTAACATTCTTAGAACATAACATTCTTAATTCAAACATTCTTAATTTTAGTGAAATGAAAATATTTCTAAAGTTACACTGGACTGAAGTGAACAGAAGTTCTGATATCCTCTGCAGGCTCCTTCGCACTACAACAACAGTGCCAAAAAACGAAAAAAAATTATTACTATTATAGTGCAAAATATTTCTAATAGCAGCAACAAAAGTTCTACAACGAATGGTAATGTCCATTTCTAATAGACGATTATTAATAAAACGACAAAACGACGACAAAATAATTCTTATTATAAGGTTATTTTAACCTGTACTGAAGTGTGAGTGGAGTGAGTATGGAATAAAATGTGAACTACTAAAATTCTCGCTACACATACTCGTACATTGTAATTTATGTATGTACATATATAATGCTAAAAATTCTCTCTATACACTATAATTTTTAGGATATCTGAAAAGAGAAGTCCTGCGAGAGAAATGGTGGGAGTTCTGCTGTGCGCTCCCCAACTACTCGTATGTATGCTCATGCAATTAATTGTTTCCATTCTTTCTCCGATATTTTTTGTGTACTATACACACGGAAGAACTTAACTAATAATTTTGCTTTCATTTCAGTGTTTCGCCCACGCATATTGCACTAATAATTAAAGAAATTGGCAAAAATTACAATAGGAACTGAAAAAAGGAGAACGAAAGGACGACAACATGAAAAACGGCAGATCCTATGAAATGCAGGAATAACAACTAAACACCTAAGGCAGCCAGTGGCGGTCTGTATGTCCGTCCGTCCAGCAGCGCGTCCAGTCGTTCGTTGTTCGCTGTTGCGTTCGTCGGTACTTCGTTTGTGTAATTGCTACTCGTTTAGTGGCGGGTCCGGTGCCAAAGGACTCTGGTTGGCTGGTTGCGACGAAGGCACGCTAGTGGAGACTCGTAGCACGGAGATTTTACGAAGGTTGTCCAAAGGCAGCCAACAGCATTTTTGCAAACGGCAGCATAAACAAAGCAAAAATGCAGAAAAGAAAACTAAAATTATAATTTGGGGATGGAGTTAGTGGAGCGCTATTCTAAGATGTGCTGGAACTGTGGAAATAAAAAGCGCACTTACGTATATATGTATATAAAGGACGAAGCACAGAAAAACAAATCACTTATATTTATGTTGTACATAAAGTCGCTGCAGGAGGAATCGCCGACTAACGCAGAGGATTGGCGAAATGCATTAGAAGCGCACACAGTGGAAATCTACAGGTACCGCTTGGATGCAACAGAGAAATAATTACTATTCCGGTACATACTTTATACATTAGTTCCCTGTCATGAGTATATACCATAGACGATTAAGAATAATAATGGATGAAAGTAAAAACAAGCAAGTCTTGATGACAAATAAACGTTATGAATTAAAGTACAAGTATTATTTCTTAAAACCGATGAAATATTCTATTTTTTATGCAAAATCCAGTTACTACAAAAATAAACTATATTAGTATAGAAATAATAGTAAAAAAGTTTAGGAAACTATTAATGAAATAATTCGGAAGAAAACGCAAAACTTAAAAGTTTTAATAAACAATTTTAAAACTCAGAACATGGAATGCTGAGCGAATTCAGAACATTTCCAAACGTTCGAAAAGAATGTTACAAGAACGAAACATGAATGCTCCATAAAAATTCTATAATAATATTAATGTTGGATCAGGTCGAAATTCGATCTTCATGAGTGAGGACCATAGAAGAAGTAGCAAACATTCTAAAATCACTAAATGCAGGAAACGGCCCTGGACGCGACAGGATTCGGCCGAAAGATATGAAAAATAATGCCTGCCTTTTAGCTCCAATATTAAGAAAATCCGTAAACATGAGACTCTGAGATGGGAAAATTGTGAGACCAATTTCAGTAGCTAGAAGTCCTGAAACAAGCTTAGTTAGCCCTGTGTGCATAAAGCCCCCGGCCCCCGGAATATTGGCCCCCGGTCCATTGCAGACGTCTTCGAAGCCGGCAAAAGTACATTTTAAAAATATTAGCCAAATCTCGAAGGAATGCACCAAACCTACATCAAACCGATAAAAACTTATGAAACATCAGCAGGATTTCAAATGTTGTTTGCTAACAGAATTCTATGATGACAGACAGTTTAGAATCCATTGAGGTCATCCATTTGAGACTCGACGTAGAGCTACAAGGTACAAGGTCACACAATAGGTCAATGGAAAACAAAAATTATACGTGTCCCCATTTCCCCATTTCGCCCCATTTCCTTTATAGCGAAATAAGGATAAAATATCACAACATAGACCGTCAAATATTCTCATACACAGCACGATAACTGAGTTTTATCAAGATGACTGCTTTAGACAAGCTACTGTTCATCCATATAAAACCAGAACATATGAAGGAAAATAGTAAGTTGATCAATTTCGCCATAATTACGGAAAGAATGCGCTCAAAATAACAATTCCGCAATTATTGAATGAATTACCATTGGGTTCTGTGTAAGAGAAAGAAATTATAAAGAAACATTTAATTCATGAAAATGATTGAACCAATGTACACATCGGTTAAAGGATTTGTCCTATTATTATATGTCAACACATCTAAACTTTTACTTACATTGTATCTCTGTCTTTTACTAATTTATTTGATATGGAAGTAAATAAATAAATTGTTATTACTTAATTATTTATTTATTATTTATTATTTTTATTTTATTATATAATAATAATTAATTTAATAATTTTATTATATAATAAAATAATTATTATATTATAATTATTTATTTATTACTAGTGTAATTCGCAAAAGAAGGAACAAAAGACTAACAAAAGAGGGTGTGTAGGTTGAGGCGAAAATAAAAAAAATGTGCATGGGAGAGGCGTAAATTTATTCCGAGTAAGCGGGGGGGTTATTTTCTAAAAACCCGACTTAAAATTTTAAAAAATACAAAAAGTAACCGAAGGAATAACGAAATAATTGATATTTTTTTCGATTTTAGGTTGGTTTTTTAGAAAATAGTTTATTATTTCTTATATATACACACCCTTTTTTTTCCTTTGACCATTATGCGAATCACCCTGTATATTATTATTATTTATTATGTATTTGTTATTATTAATTATTTATTACTACTATTTTTTTATTTTTATTACATATTTATAATTGCGTTTATTATTATTACTATTTAATTATATTATTTATTCTAATTATTTATTATTGTTATATATTATTATTACTTATTATTATGGTTTGTGTTAGTGATATTATTTTATTAGTGATGAACTAAAAGATGACAAAATAAAATGAAATGAAATTAAAATTAAATTAAAAATTATTTTCATTATTTGCTATTATTAATTATTATTACTTATTGCTATTTATTATTAGTATAATTAATTATTCTTTATTAATTATTATTAATTACTTTTTATTATTATTATATATATATATTATATATATATTTTATTTTATTATATGTGAAATAAAGAAGAATAAAGAAATAAAAATAAATAATTTATTATTTGTTATAATCATTTATTATTCATTATCACTATTTATTATACAGTAATCAAAATATACAATTGCTGCATAAATTAAATGTACCAACCAAAAAACGAATGAACTAGAAAAGGACACTGAAGATTGCTCTCAAATGCACAGACACACAATAAAAGAACTAAAAACTTGCAATTCAAAATGTTCCAAGCTCACAAACAATTGAAATCGTCAACAAATCAGTGTCCTGAAAGAAGTCCTTAAAAGTAAAAAAAACTTAAAAAATGTATTAATAAGTTAATCTTAAGAGATGTTATTAATATTTATTATACGATGTTTTTTGATGGTTATTAATTACTATTTTTATTTATTAACAGTTCTTTTTGTTCATTATCATTTAATATTTATTATTATTATTTTGTATTTATAATTTAGTGTTATTATTATATATATTATTATGATTTACATGCATACATTATTTACTATACTATAACCTGTTATCTATTCTTTGTGATATATTATTGTTAATTATTATTATTTGGTTTTATTATTATTTAATTATTATTATCATTTACTTATTATTTTTTATTATTTTTATTAAATTTTCCCTCACTCTAAACCTAGAATTCTCGATAATGTTTCGGCGTGTGTAGGATTTTAGAGTATTTATGCTTGTTCTCCAACAACTGCTGAAATATTTGAATATGAGACTGATTTTTGGGTATACGCGTGTGCTAGTGTGTGTGTACTATCTGAAAATGTGCCGATGCGTTTTATATAGCTAAGTTTAGCCCTTATCGTGGAAGAGTACTATACACAACGGAAGAGATGCCAACTCACTCGTTGCAGGGTTGACCAGCATTCTTCTAGGGTGCGTTCACTGATCGCCGCTGCGCTATTCGAACGGGACAACTGTAGCTGCACGGATGCACGGATCACACATACCGAGAAAGAGAGAACAGAGATAAGTATTTGATTAGATTTTCAGTGGTTGGCTTACATTTTCATAGTCAGAGAGAGATTATTATTAATAATGGTTAAATATTAATTATTAATTGATAATTGTTAATTCCTAAAAGACTAAAACGAAATCAAAAGTTGAAATTACATGAAGCACTACTAAATAATATTAATACAGGTCTTAGTTTGTCCAGAGATGAGCCGGTTCCGTTTATTTCTTGCACTTTTTACAATTTTTCATTATTTAATAACTCCATAAGCTTATTTCCTTCCAAGATTTTCTTGCGCTCTACAACTCAAACTACAACTGGATTAATTTGTTAATTTATTTTGCTTGTACTTGAATACTGCCATAAAAGTTTACACCGAGGAACGCAGTACAAGTGCTCATTGCATTGTTTCGATACTTGTACCTAGCGCGTGTATTACACTACAAGCAACACCGCTGTATAGCTTTCGGACAGAACATTTGCAGTTTCAAAATGGTGGAGAGTATCGATCGATGGTGGCGATTTACCGTCGGTAGATCCCATAGAATCTCAAGTCGCACAGATGAAAATACGATTGCATTATACGAGTGTGTGTAATCAAAGAAATGTAAAAAACTAATTCAATCTACTCTTAAAATGAAATTATCAGAAACTACAGGAACTGTTGAGGCACTTTTTTGTTTTTATTTTCTGTTTTAATTAATTTTTTAATTAATTTTGGAAATAACAATCTTGGTTCCAAATAGTAGAAAAAAATAGTTGTTCAGTTGTAAAGGATTGCATTTTGAGTAATAATCTAGCTAAGGAACACAAATAATTGAACGGAAATAATTAAATGGAAGACAAAATTTGCTACACTACACTTTTTAAAAG
Organism: Myopa tessellatipennis; assembly: GCA_943737955.2. Classification (NCBI taxonomy): domain Eukaryota; kingdom Metazoa; phylum Arthropoda; class Insecta; order Diptera; family Conopidae; genus Myopa; species Myopa tessellatipennis. Next base: position 1,754,103 of record OX031317.1, on the reverse strand, counting down.
CACTTTCTTCTTTTAATAATTCCGAATTCAGGACGAAAATAAAAGAATCGTTAAATTTAAATCGAGAACCCAAAACAAATCGCTAGTTTAAGCAAAGATATAAAGCAAAATCGAACCACAACAACGAAAATCTAATTTAAAAGTAAATTTACATCATTTTCCTCTTCGCACTCAAGTGTCATTTTATGTGCTCTTTCACTTTCGAATATCTTCGTTAAAGTTTTGCGTTCGCTTGCAGTTTGTTTAGTTTTCGAAGGTTTCGTGTTGTTGCATGAGGCACAAAATATGAAAATGTCTATAAACTATGTTTGGTTTTCACTGCGCTCGGTTTTTGTTAATTTTTATTAATTCTTTCGAAAATTCGTTGGTAAAAAACACTGCGGACTATAAGACAATATTCTTTAGCAACCGTTTAGTTGACAGAGTTCCACAGGAATACATGTTAAATATTAAGCACTAATGATTTGAAATTTACTAGTTAATTACGACAAGATTAGTCCTCGTTCTCTCCTTTATTTGCATCGTGATCTGAACGCGTCCTGCATCTCGAAGCGGTGCCTGCATGAGTACTGTTGCATGTGCTTCCAATCGCTGCACCGTACACAAACATGCGTCTTCAATTCCAAAACAAGAACTCAACGTATCAATCAATGCGATTATCATCAGTTAATAAATTATACATAATTAAAGCTGAAGTCCTGATGTTGAATAACTAAAATATTCTTAAAGCGCCATGATTGAACCGGTTTGTTTTGAATCGGTTTCCAAACGCGTGAGCTTATTTTTAGCCTTTCAAATCCGACATTTTTCAAAATTAACTTCGGACATGGTGAAGAAGTCGGCAGAGAGCACCGTTTTCGGTTGTTTGATTAACTTGCTGACAAGTTTTTGTACTACAATATATTATAATTAAGTGAAAATAAGAGTCGGCCTCGCGTTCGTTTTGTACATTTGTTGTAATCTTGTATTTTGTCGTTGGTTAGTTGGTTAGACTTTGAAACTGTGGAGAATTTTTAATAGTTGGTAATTTTTCTGGTAATTATCTGCGTGTTCGACGTGATATATTCAAGTTATACGCGCACGAATTCAGAGTTCGCCTGCCAGTCGTTGCCGAAGACGTTGGTAACTTGCCGAACTCGCGTCCGTTAGCTGTGAGCGCTGTAGTCCGTTTGAAGCACGTTGTACTTTCTTCGGCGACAACGGAACTTCTTGTGCTTCTTCTTGCGGCACTGTTATCTTGGCTCCGTCTTCGTCTTGCTGCTATCTGCTGTGCGGGCGAGTGAGCGAGTGCGGGAGAGAGCGACAGCTAGGACAAGAGAACAAGAAAGCGTCTATGTAGCTTTCTAATAGCCAACACAACCACGCAGCGCGATGTTTTTTGAACTTCTGCTGAACGCCGACACGGCGAAGAATCCACGAACGGGACATCGCACAGACGCATGCACTGCCAGCACCATCAGTGAGCCATTACGCGCAACAAGAATAAATTAAAAAGCGGCAACGGAAAAAATCCAAGCACAAATAGCAAAGATATTGCAAGCTCCTTGCAAGATGTGGAAAAGAAGGAGCGCAAGCAGCGCATTATACAGCCATCCTTCCACTATATGTACACTATGTACGCAGCCAGCACAAGCTGCACAGTTCATTTATTTCTTTGGTGGAATAGTGCTTCGTAAATACTGCTTAGAGCAGCACTCGGTCAAAATCACAAAAATATATTTCTTTACAAACCACCTAAAGAACACACACACACAGACACACAGACTCACACACACACACACACAATGGGAGACACCCCACGTCCACGTCCAGTCATCATTCATTCATTCATCCCTCTCTGAGGGCGACTGCAAGCAGCAGCAACGACAACGACCAGCAATCATTCCTCCCCTAAATACAAAAAAGTTGCGGAAAAAACTACATAATTTAAAAGTGGAGAACTTGAAGAAAATAGTATTTTATTCTTTGTGGATGTGACGGAGAGTGTGTGTGTGTGTGTTTGTATGTGTGCCGATGTTTAGGTGTATGGAGGTAAACCTTTTTTATTCGATTATAAGTTAGCAATGAGAATTCCTCATTCAGCGCGCTTATGTACAACAACAAACAACAACTGTAACAGAAAAGAAAATAACGGCATACGGACAGGAGGGTCAGCTGTATTCCCCCTCCGAATGTCTTCAGCCAGTTACATAATCCGCGGCTATTTCACCTCCCGAGTTTTCTTCCCCACTCTAACATTTAGATAAACACCTACTCGGAACTTCAATGGAGTTTTTTGACAGTGCATCGCATTCTTTTAAAAAGTCCAAAGAAAAAAGAACCTCTGCTTCGGTTAATAACAGTGCTTGATAACAGTTACTAGTAATGCAGGATTTTTAGGACTTGCCCTCCTATTCTTCATACCCGTCCATGATTCGCCGAAGTACATATGTACGTTCGTATTATTTCGTAGATTTCCATGTAATTAGAAAATGCTTTCCGCTCACTTCTTTCTCTCTGAAATTTCCACGCTGCTCGAACACAAAAAATTCTGCTTTGTTGGGATTCTCTTGAAATTTCCCCTCAATTGTCTTTGTCGCATGTTTACCACTTTTACCAGTTTTTCCTTCGAGTTGCCAACTTTCGGTTTCGTTAATTTAAGAATTGATATTTGGCATGAAATAAATAAAAGTGCGAAATTAATAAACCGAAAACCGTAGAAAACCCAGTAACAGCTCCATACTGCCTGAAGCCCAAATACCCTGCACCTCATGCTCTTTGATACTAGAGGTAAAGGGTATCAAGTAACAATACTCTTTGATACTAGTTGTAAGTCTATTGAATTTGTCAAAAATAAGGTAAGAGATTTTATAAGGCTTGTTGTAGGCAAATAAGTGGATCACAACTCTCGGATTTATTTATTTACTTATCTTTGTAATACTAACGGAGCAGATAGTAAGTTCTTTTCTTTGCATCTCACTCCGATCTGGTCAACTGAAATCCTCTTTTGGGCATATAATCCAGGATATAATCACAGACCCAAGCTTCACTGGTACTTAATGCTGATGATAGTGGTATAGTATACATCTTATGTTTTATTACTCCTGTTTTATTGCACCTTTAATGGGACAGATGATGCAGAATTGAGCGAATTACTCTGATTTCTTCGGGATGGTTACTCTTGAGCCTGAATTGGCCCAGGAAGGGGCTCTGTTCAAGAATATGCACACTTTCCTATATCTATCGTTCCCATATCTGCACCTATAATTAAGCCACATATTTTTCTAATAACGGTATATGCCTTTAACTGGGTCAGATTAGGTTATGTTATGTGACAGCGGATTGTATCACTGGGGGTACACAAGGCAAGCCAGATGGGGTGAGAAGCGGCTGCACCGCCCACCTCCCACCTCCCTGATCCCTGCTGCATTAACACCGTGACAGTGGCGCAAAATCAATGCTTTGTCAGCAACTGCAGGATGGCTGACTGAGAAACATGAACCCAGTTCTTGGAGCCTGGCTCTCGAAATCACTCTGGACGAAGACAAGATAGAAAGTAATGGATTCGGGTGGCGCATGTATGCTGAATCTGAACGCACAAACTTAAAGTTATACGCAGCTCAACTTTCTTCAGGCATTTAAATTCCATGTGATAATAACAAAGTTGTTATTCATCTCTCACAACCAAAGCAACTACCAAGAATATTCATTCTTCAAACTGCTCTTCATTTCTCAAGTGGCAGAGCGATTTGATTCTGTTTGAGGATTAACCTGTATCAAACCATTTTGCTGTTCACTTACTGCAACTAAACTAAGAATTGGCAGTGACACGATTTCGTATTTACAATTCAAGTCGAAATTCTTCATGATTGATTTCTGTTTTCGTGCATGGAGCTCAGTTTCAGGAAGTGAGAATACGGAGAGAGAGAAGTACTTTCTTTCACACTGCCGATTATTTTATAATAGTAAATAATTGTAGTTTGTAACTATACAATAACTTTTCCGGTTAATCCGAAAAAATGTTGTATTTAGTGGATTATACATATATGTAGTAGCTGAAAATTATAGTGTTCCCATGCAAATCGTACCTGAATTTCGTTGACCAATTTGTCGCTGTTGTACTTGATGTCTGGGCTGGAGCTGCCTCCAGAAGGCGTGAGCGTGCGTGGTGGGTGGACGAGGGCGTTCAGATGCGTCGGACTCTCGGAGCCCTGTGCCAACTGTTGTTGTTGGATGTGTTGTTGCTGTAATGAGGCGCCGCCATGATTGAGATGGTGTTGCAGCTGCTGTTGCAACGTTTCGTTGGCTGCCGCCGCGGCTGCCGTCAACTGATTCGGAGTCAAATGGTGCCCGTCTGGAAGCGGCGTGGTCGCCTGTTCCTGGTCGGCGAGAGCGTTCTCGTCGTCGGCCACCACTCTGGCCGACTCCGTTAGGTGCATGTGCTGATGCAGCTGATGTTGCAACTGATTGTGCAACGTCTCCGGGGACTCCGGGCTGCGCACGTTCGGATGCTGCTGTTGCTGCTGTTGCTGGTGTTGCTGGCTGTGGTGCTGCTGATGCGAGTGCGTCGTGTGTTGGCTCTGCACGCTCTGCAGCTGCTCGTGCTTGGCAATGACACCACCGTGATCTCTGATCATGTGTTTATCCGCGACAGAATTGATGTCTCTGCTGTTGTCTTCCGCAGACATTTGCAGGACTTCTTTGCTGTTGTTGTTATTATTGTTTCTGTTGATTACTCCGATGTTCTCGTTGGACTTCACCACGCCGCTGAGGTGAGCCGCCGCTGCTGCCGCGTTGAACAGCAGATGCTGTTGCTGGTGCTGCTGAGCCTGGTGCTGGCGATGCAAATGATTCTGCGGTGGTGGGATGTGGTACTGTTCCGGCGTCCGCAAGAGTCGTTGGTGGTTGTGATGCTGATGAGGTTGTGTTTGTTGCTGCTGCTGCTGCTGATTGCTGTTCCGAGCAGTGATTGCCGAGTGCAGGGCGCCGTGCGATCCATGCGTCTGCTGCCAAAAGTCGGGATCCATCTGGAACATGGGCCAAGATTGCGTGCTCGATGGATGCAAGTGCTGGTAAACGTCCGTGGACATCGGGGTGTGCTGAGGTCCGGCTGCCAGCGGCGACAGCGGCGGGATTGGTGATTCGAAGTCCCGCCTCGCCGCCTCGACACTCGCTGCTGCCGTATTCGACGCCGACGGACCCCAACGCAAGTTGACGCTGGCTTCGTTCGCGATTTAAAGCGGTGCTGGATTCACTCAAGCCGCTGATGTTGCTTCCGGCACAGCGTGGCGGTGCGCGATGACAGTGAGCGAGGACAGTAAACCGAAGAAACTCAATAAAGCTGATGATGGAAAGCAGATCATTCCGAATCCTGTTATTTTGGTTATTTTCGAGCTGTTGCTGTTGCGGCAGACGATTGCACAGACACGTGAACGCAGTTGTAAATGATGGCCAAGTCTAGCAGAGAGAAGGAAGAAATGGGTTAGCTTTCAGTTTTCAAAATGTACATATACGAGTATATAAACAAACTACACGCATCTCGAACAACATTCGATTGAAGTTCGGAGTTTTCGAGTCGTGTGGAATCCCAATACTCGGGGTGACTTGCCTAAGATGTGATATGGGGCTCGGACGTGTAGGTTGGGTCAAGACAACAACACAATCTAATGGCAGGAGGGGACGATTTCCTTTATTTCAGGCGGGAGAGGGAATTTAGGAAAAAACCACTTAAAATCGGAAAAAATCTCAAAAAATAACAGGAGTTCCTTCGGGTCTCTTCTGCTTAGTGTTTTCGAAAGCCAAACATCCGCTTCTTAATCCTCTTTTCCTGACTTCACGTTTCTGTGTCAAACACTTTTTGAGAAAATGAATGCATACAATTTCAATATATTGCATTCGTTTTCGCTAAAAATACAACCAATTATGAGGATTTCCTGGGCAAACTTTCGTTTAGTCCTGCCATGAAAACTCAATTGACTCTCAACGAAACAGGAATGTCCCTAAAATAGGAAAACAAGGAACACTTTCTCTAAAGTGAGTATTCTATGACTGGATTGGACGCTGGATTCGTGTTACCTGTCGATTGGTGTCGAATGATATGTCACGAGAATCCGGCATACGATTCTGCAGTGTTATTCGCTTGCCGAGCCATCGTGTGCAAGTGCGACATGTGCAGATGAACGTATGTAAACAAGTTCCGCAAACAGCAGAATTTTCAATTCTATTACTCTGTGTTTTCAAACTAAGCAGATTCGAATATATTCACAATATTATTATAGTAGTGATGTTTATTAGTTTGTCGATTTGTGGGTTCTTTTTTGAAATTAACGAAATACTAACGATTCGAAGTGCGAGTCAGTTTTTATCATGCAGCCGCGTTACTTGCTACCTTTTTCAATATATTTAAACTTCTCGAAACTACTAGAATCCTGCGGATGCCGGTTTCGTGGTCGTCTTACGATTGCGTCTGATTTCGAGAAATAGGAATATAATATTCCCGCAGCTTCGTAGATTCTTCAATAAATCACAACTGTTTTGGCGGCAAGACGCATGTGATTCCGTGCCGATTTGGGAACACTTTATTTCGGCAACGGAATCCATTCGGAACTGATTTTTTTCACTCGAAAAACGTATGCGGTCAGTTCGACCTACTCACACACGCACACAAGTACACACGCGCCCGTTCTAATATCGTCGCATGGAAACTAATCAATCGCGCTGCGTTGCTCGGCCGCTCATTCTGCTGAGAAGTCTTCGCGATGCGAGCTGGTGTGTAGAAGCGTGTGTAGAAGGCGCTGCCAGTCAAGTGCTTGCTGCTGCCTCGCCGAATGCTCTCGACCAACTAAGACAGCGTCGTCGTCTGGCCCAAGTTTAAATATTGCTTCTTAGCTGCGACTTCGTTTGTTGACGCGGCATTCCTCGAAGGAGCTCCGCAAGACGTTCGCAACGCGGTTGCTTCTTCAGCATTCGCCGCCTAAAATCGCGCCAAGCAGATGGCTGGGATGGGGTAGAGTGGCAGCGAACACGGCAAGCTGTGTAACAAACACGCACATGTTTCGGCTAGAATCCGTGACATCCGTTCGCATTTCGTTTTTCGCGCAAAGCAAAGCATGCACTTCAGGATTACCCTTCGCTTGTCTGGACTCGCGAGCTCCTTACATGCTCTCCTTCCTCGCCACTTGCATACCCACTGCTTGCGCCTCGACTGGCGCTCACGGCTGCCCAAGCAGTTGAGACAACGAACCAAGGCACAGAATCGGTCGCAGCTTCGAGAGCAACTCCGACGTCTTGCGGGTTAGTGCATTAGATTTGCTGCAATCAAGTTAGCAATCTTGAACGCGCCGAAGAGAATCCATCAGAAGAGAGAGAGATGTAAAGTAAGAGTCGCTACAGATGCAATGAGAGTAACACGGGAATTTAGATGGAAAATTGAAGCTCTTCCGCGGTGTCTGAAGAACAGGGAAATCATATTCCCTGTAAGTGGCTCAAGTTACCAGTATTAATGATTTATCAGTGCAATATGATATTTTATGATGTATTTTAGTATATGAAAAATACATCAATTTATGTATAAATACTATAATAGGGTGATTCGCATAATATACCGCTATACCCAGACGAATGCAGTGTGTTCCAAGCTATTGAACGGGCAGCAAACTATGTCCTGGAAGGAAGGACATCCAATAACGATATCTACCTCTTCGTGGACAGTCAAGCTACTATGGAGGTGAAATAAGAGACTGTTTCTGACTGAAGTACAGAGGAAAGCTGAGGGACCTGATGAAGTCACACGAGATCAGACTTGGCTAGATTCCCGGCCACTCGATCATCGGAGGCAGATCTCTTGGCTAGAACGGATTCTTCATTAGGCGCCGAACAGGCAGAATCCATGGGTACACCTATTCTAACCAGGAAACTGTGATTGAGTGACTTAGTGACGAAGAACGGATCGGACTGTATTACCAACCGCTCTCTCTCTCTCTCTCTCGATGGAGATGAACTGGAGAAACTCGAAGACACTTTTCTCCCTTTCAAAGGATCAATTAAGTTTAGGGTGGGAACGATCACAGGGAATTGCCCCATTGGGAGCATGGATGAAGAAGAGACTATAGTTGTTCGATGCTTTTTCGCTTCTTATGAGAATCACGCAATAAATTAATTATCATTACTGCATTGATTACTACATACAAGTTTATTTTTGTTTGTTCAATTTAGTCATTTGTAATTTCAATTTATAAACATGCGTCTTCACCCCGAGCTCGTTAACTCGTTTATCGGTAATTGTTAAGTTGTCACATGTTCAGCGTTTCGTTATTGTGATTTGAACGTCTTGCCGACTTAACGAATAACAAATCGCCACGCTTCCAACCCTGTGTTATCTCTGGAATTTCTATTTCTGAAGTGTGAAGTTTTTTCTAACATTCTGTATTATTTCTTAAAATCATTGCAGGTTTTGTTTTGTTTATCATTGCAAGTTTTATCTTATACAACTAATAATAAAAAAATGCATTCAACGCTTTCAGTTACAAACGACTTATTACAATATTAAATGCTTTACTACTGTTGATTTCACAACTTTGCGGAGAATTTTTAGTTGCTTGCCTTAGTTTATAATTTTTCAATTGCAAACATAAAAAATCAACTGTTTCAGAACATCACTTTACCACGCGTTCGCAGTTGGAAAGTTTAACGAATTACTGAATAACGAATTACCATAGTAACCAACTCGGTGTGAAGACCCCGGATTGTAAAATTCGAATATAACAACAAACAAATTGTCTGGGTCAGGAGTCAAAATCCGAAATAAACACGTAAACACGATTTGCAACACCCATAGTTATGATTCATTGTTAAATCTTGCAACTTTATATAATTAATTTCTTAAATTTAAATCAAACAAGAATACGAATAATAATTAATGTATTCGCAAAGAAGACGAAACAGCGACGCAAATCGCGAGAAATCGGCTAACAACCCAAACAAAATCAAATTTGGTGCATATTCGTTGTTGTGTAGCGCTTTTGTTGTGATTGAAAACGGGAGAAATCGGTTAACAAGCACTCCCACTACATTTAATACAAAGTATAAAGCGGCTAATACAACCACTTTTTAAATCTTGTATTAGGACATGGAAGACATCATTTAATTCCTGAACATCCAACATCAGTAGCAACTATTGCACCACAAATTATTCATGTATTATTAAGAATCTGGCATGAAATAATTGCTAGCCAGTGTATACTAGAATGATACGAATATATATCTATTGTTAATGTTAATAATTATCAATAAGAATTTTGTACTATAAAAGAAATATATTTCTTATTGTACAGCCGTTTTTGAAAAATAAATGAAATGATATGAAATGAAATGATAAGTGTATTAACCACTAATTAAGGGCGTGGTCCATCTACTTTTGTGTCGTATAATAATTTCCAAAAAATGTACGTTAATAGATTACAGTGAGGCACAAATAAAAAGATGTCAGATGTGAACTGTGTATTTAAGATTAGTATCATCCAACATGATTGATTTGTCATTTGTTTGGTATGTTTTCAATGGTATACAACACCTATACAGCACCTGAACAAATCAATCGGGATATCCTAGAATTTCCTGCTTCGGTTTTGTCTAAAAGATTGCGGACAATCGAACCGTCCAACATTATATATGTATATTTGGCCGATGGATTTCCATTTCGAACCACTGTGCGTCAGGAGATACCGAAAATATTTGCAATTTAATTTAATTTCAGTTTATATTGTAATTATAATCGGATGTATAAAACAGGGGTATTTATAAGAAAAATAGCTTTCCAGTGGATGGCAACATAAATCGTTGCATACCGACGGGCCCCAGAAAAGGGCAAACATGAGGTCCACGCATGTAAGTCCATCTGCAGTCCCCCTACACACACACACACACGCACACAAACACACACGCACACACGCACACAAACACACACGCACACAAACACACAAATAAATGCATATGTATACACTGTCCTGTAGTGCATTTATAATTTTTTATTTATTTCTATATACTAAACAGCACACACCTAAACACAACGCAATCTCGTATAATTATTCGTAAGCATGTATTTCCACACACACACACTATAGTATACGAAATGCTATACATGTCCGTGCGTGTGTGTTAATATCTATATCTATATCTATATATAATAAGCACAAATGTATGTATATATAAAAATAATTATGTGTATTGTATTTATGTGTGGAATGTACTCGTGCTTGTGTAGCTTTCGCTGCTTCCCAAAAGTGCATACGTGCTTCATGCTTGAGTGCTGCTGTTTGCGTCAACGCGTGATTTTAGCAGCTTTGACCAGGCGTCAGAAATTTGAGTTGCAATCGGTAAATAATGTGCTAGAATGTCAATGTGTGCAAATGTGTAAATATATACGCATGACTTCGTTGTGTGCTGCCGGTTGACTGTACTGCCAGCAACTGCAACTGCAACTGGAGCAACAACCACAAAAACAACACGATGTGTGAATGCAAAAAATTCACCCACTAGAAAAGCAGTTCCGCAGGCCTAAAAGACTGCCGGCGCCTTCCTTTACTAGAAGCACCGTCAAAATCACAGCAACGCTAACGCATCACTCAGATTTGGTGGCCGCGCCTTGCATCCGCCTGTGATGCATCTGATTGCGAGTCTTGCTGCGTCTTGAAGTAATGGAGTGTGCAGTAATTTAATTACGTGGATACATACACATAATATTCATATATACATATATTATTTGCATAGTTCAATCCGAAATGTATACAAGTTTCTACCCTGCACCCGCTGAAATGGCGTAGTGGTGGCAGCTACAGAAAGGATACTATATGGCAGCGTCACATCCCCGACTTAGCCCTGTGCATCCGTTTGTCCTTCTGTCTGCCTATCTACCTATCTGTCCAACACTCCTTCTCGACACTATACACTGTTTCGATCTTGTTGGGAGTCTGTTGAAATCATGGTTGAGCGAGAAACTTTAATAACCGATCATGCTGTATCACGGTTAACTACTCCTGACTACGTCCAGTAGTCCCTTTCTTCTATTATATCGTGATCTGTCCACTGTTTTGATATTTGAAAAATCCGCCCACTTTTCTATCAAAAAAGCTGCCTCAGAAAAGATTGACCTGTATAATATAATGTTGAAAAATAACTAATGCTTTAGATACACTAAGTTTTCAATACTTTTAATAGTTTGGAGCTATGTAAGTACATATGTATATCAGTGAATATATGTATGTATAAACTAGGCTGTGGAAAATATTACAATAAAATATCATTATGTTGTATGTGCAAACTTCAATACGTTGTGCAAATAACGTAGTTGGTTAATGACTTTGGTTCGTTACAGTCGGGGTATCCAAATAAAAACGTCCAGACAAAGTATTCAACTTGCTCCCGATGCTGCCACGCCAATCTTTCTACGAAATGCAACCAAATGCTTGCATTTGGGCCCCCACATAAGCTTGCAGCGATATTCGAATGCATTCGGTGTTTGGTGCTGCATTAACATTTGTTATCTGTGGGGCAGCATTCAATCCCCAGACGGCTAGAATACGGCACTCCTGCCACCGGTTCGCTAGATGTTATGTACGCATATTTAATGTATGCATATGTACTGCGTGTGTATTATAAGCGTATATACTGTGTAATGTAGTGTTCTTTTCCTTACCTTGTGTTTTCCATCCTACGCATGCTGGGTCAGACTCGTCGTTCCATGTTGCGAGGTGCTTTCCAGTACTGTCAATCCATGGCAATTTATTTCTGGCAGAAGTACTTGCAATACTAGAGTAATATAATAGTATGTACACATAATAGAAGTACATGTAATACTTCCACTCAAAACACTATTCGTTTCTGAACTATTCGTGACTGTGTGATAATATTGGTTTAGTGGCTTAGTTCAGCTCTACACAAAACTTCACGCGAGATTGTGCACACAAATGCCTTGAGTTTTCTTTTATTTTCTCATTGATAGGTTTTCTGACTTGAGTTATGCTTTATTTTCTCATTAATAAGTTTTCTCATCTGTTATCGTAAATACGCTGCACTAACGAACGGGCACTTGACTGACTTTATAATTGATTGATTGGTATTCGTAATTGTAATCACTTCTGGTATGATCGACGCTACTCTTAATCTCGAATTTCTTCACTCCTAAAACTATTTCAGATTTCTTTTTTTCAAAATCTTTTTCTCTTTAGTTTCTTGCATTCCTTGTTTTGACATTTCGCAAAATTTCACTAGAGGTTTGTTTGACATAAATCCAAGCATGTCCAACTTATCTCTCTTCTTATTGAATTGAACAGAATCGAAGGAGTATTTTAATTATATTGTATCGCTTCCGAATTCGCACTTCCGGGAGGTGCCTCGCTTTTCGGCAGTTTATTGGCATCTTTTGATAACGTGTGACCTCCAGGAAACCGTTTATCATCGAATTTTTTAGGTTTTATCTTTTACAACTTTTTGGCTCTTCTAAGGTTTTGGATAAGTTAATTTTTCGACAGTACTTTTAAGGCCAGGGTAAGGCACGCGTTTCAGAATTCCGTTTTATTTATATTTATTTTACTATACTTTTGTTTGCAGTTAAATAATTAATCTATTTCTTTAAACTTTGTACAATTTTTATGGTAGCATCATGTTTGTCTATATTTTTTATTCTTTTAAGTTTATATAAAATATACTTCTCGCTTTTGTGTTTTTTCTCAGTATGTTTTACGCCTAATTATCGATCACATTTTTGCCAAGAATGTATTTCATTTTTATATTAGTATCACTTTTCAGAAATGTGCTTTTGTTGACGATCTCCTAATTTCTGTTGTTGTTTGCTTTTTGCTTGTTTTTGTAGCCCATATATTTACCGGTTTTATCGACGATTTGTTACGTTTTGCCTTTTATTTTTTATATATTGTTCTTGTTTATGTTGCCAAATAATTACAAAAAAATGCAAAACAAAAAAGCAACCAAAATAAACCGCGAATCGTACAACTTAAAATGCTCTTTGTATATTTGTATATTGAACTTCTGTAGTTGCTAACTCTACCTTGGGACTTATTCCTTACAATTTATATGCAAACTCTTAATTTAAGTATTCTTAGTTTTAAGATCAAAGACAATGTAACAAGCTAATTCTTTGCTTAATTTTAGTTGCCTATTTTTTTTTACTGGTTTTCATTTATTCAGTTATGATTTCCACTTCCATTTACATCATTTCCAGCTTCTACTTAAGTCTCTATTATAGGTTCTTCACACCTAGTAATCTATTCCTAGTATAATCTTGTGCTATATTCTGTTAGTCTGTCGCTGCGGCAAATCCGATTGTTACCATTCGTTTCCTTTTACGCTTTTCCTCATGTTTCGATTCAGATATTAGTTTAATTTGACTGAAAGAGGATTTCTTTTGACTTGTAATTGATTTCTTAGACTTATTGTGGTTGCTGCGTTTATTATAACGCATTTGCTCTCGCAGGTGCTTTCGTTGACTTAAGTACGAGTATTTGTAACGACGCAGAAATTGTTTTCTTTTTCTCTGCGAATTGCAAATGATTTCCTTGTGGATATTTTTAAAATGATTACAATAAAACTGTTTGGTATATGAACCTATGGGAATGGCTATCGGGTAGCTATGGTTGGTGTGGCAATGCTTATAAGTATGGATATAGTTATGACGGTTAAGATAGCGCTTACTCTTATAATACTTAGACTTCTTGCTTATGACGCCGGAGTGCTGATCGCTGATTGCAGCGATGATGCATAGGAAACGGATAGCGATCTCTTTCGTTAGGATTGCAAGAGTTTGTAGAATTGTTAAGTGTTTACTGTTGCTGAGTGGTTGTTGTTGTTGGTGGTGGTGGTGGTGGTGGTGGTGATAGTGTCTGTGTTGTTGTTGGTGTAGCAAATGCTAGCTGTATGGCAAATGGTATTGAAAGCTTTCTGTTCCGGTGTCAGTGTTGATTTTCTTCTTTACGTTCGGCTGTATCTTGAAACCTCCACGCGTTATGATGCGAATACTTCCCTGCGGCGTCTACTTTGCCTGGTTGCGGTGCTTAGAAAGTGCAGTTATATACGGATATCGTCTGCAATACTGCGGCTGCATCTCCAACCGAACGTAAGGATTGAAGGTTTTGATTTATTTTTGGTATGAGTTTGTGTGTGTGTGTATGTGTGCTTCTAAACTCTTCTCAATTGAATATAATCTATTATGAACCTAACCCTAGTTTCGCCATAAAATGTTTTCCAAAAATTGTATTGGCTGTCTGTGTGTATCGTCTTAACTTAATACATTTCTCGTTTTATCCACTAAGATCTAAGAATTTTCAAACGAAAACATACATTTAAAGTAATTTCCTTTTTCAGTAATTTGGTTTTTTATGTTTATCATATATATTTATGTATTTCGTTAACAAATAAATCCTATGCAGCTTTAACTCTTCTGTGGTTCTGTGGTTCTGTGTTTTGGGCTTTCTTCGTATTGAAACTCCTCTCTTGCAGTCCCGAATCTGTTGGTTTGAAGTTGTTAATGCTTTTTGGTATCTGTATTGAATCCAAATTTACACTTGATAACGTGTTCGAATACTCTGTGCCACGTTTCACGTACAATATTACTTTGTACATTCTTTTTCGCGTAAAGTTTGACTTTTTTTGTCTTTTTAGGTTTCTCGCTGTTTCGACATCCTTTTTCGGTTATTGTATTTTTAATATTCTTTACAAAAGTCTCTTTAGGTTCACGTTTCCCGATTTTACGTGTGTTGGTTTGTCTTATTTATTCTTTTTTATATTTTTGAGTATTTTATTTTATTTTCCCGCACTTTGTTGGTGTCACTTAATAAGTCTATAGTACTTTTTTATAGTGCATGAGTTCGATAATTTTATATTCTTTTTTAAATAGCATCTAAATAAACATAAATTGAAGTTTCTGCAAAGTTTGTTGGCTTGTGGTTTCCTGCTTTATGTGTTTCTAACTGTGGGCTTTATTCTTAGCATGTTTTGTACTTTTGTTCCGAACGTTTTTAGTCTAATGATTTACAATATCAATTTAGTTTCCTATTTGAAATTTATGTTTTAGCCTTGTCGTTGAGATGCGGGATTCCGTTTATTCGACGGTCAACAGAAATGCGTAAGTTTGAATCAGTTTCTATTGGAAATCAACTGAAAATGGCTGAATATTTCACGTCTATTGTTTCGAATTTTAAATGTTGGTAAAAAGTCCGTTCTATTGCGTTTTCTTTAATAATGATGAGCTGCAAGTACAAATACATTTCATTACTTCGTGGCATGGCCTAAAATATGTTGTTCACACTTTTTTGGAATAACTTTCAGAATTCGTTGATTTTCTTTCGTATAATTTCTGTATCTATTTTTGGAAATATAATCGAATTCGAAATTATCGACTTTATCTCTCACTGGTGAACTATTTGCATGAAAAAACCGCTTAATATTTGTATTAATTATAAAATCGTATTATTTTCCAAAATGTTTCAGATTCGCACTTGTTTTTAGCTGACTTTTATTTGTCACCAAAAACTTGTGAACAACAAATTTTATTCGTAATTCTTTTTTAATGCTGTTATTTTATTTTTTTCAATTATTTTTTAATTATTATGTTAGATATTAGTTGTTAATGTACAAATTGAAGTTTGAAAGAGAATTCTTGCTCTGCTGCTGCTAGTTTCGCGCGTCTAACGAATTTTTTTGCTTCGCGTTGTACGCTTTGTGCAAAATCAATCTTTCGGCGTTGCTAGAGTTTTTCTCTGTTGTTGGTTTTTAAACTATTTCGGTTTTCGTTGAGTTGAATGAAATAATGAAAATTATTTTGCCGGAAAAAATATGTTGTGTGTGTTGAAGACCCCAGCAATAGGCTTGATATGGGGCCGAAATGCTCGGCGTGCGATCGAAAACGTTTCGAACGGTTCGCTGCGGCTGCTGCAGCGTCGACGGCGACGTCGGTGCAGCATGAAAGCGTCGCCAACGCCTGCATCCCGCCGCAGCAGGGGGCGAAACATAAGCGAGGCACTGCCGGACTTATTGACATGGTCGCCAAGCAGCAATCGACGCCGCAAATTCATTAACGTCGGCGTCGGCGGTGGCGTCGGCGTCGGCGTCGACACAAAGGACGCATTGCAATTTTCACTGCTTGTATGTACAACCAACAACCAGCGGCCAGCAGCTGCTGCATCTCGAAATGCATGGCATTAAATACAAATGCAACGCAGTGCATCTCCACGCTCCAGCCTCTGCGGCGCCTGGCGTCAGTAGGCCTCGACTATGCGATGGCCGAAATCACCTGCCATGTAATCGTGTGTCTCGGTTTGGGTTGCGAAATGCGTATTCGATCGAAGAATCCATCGCAGTGTCCACTCACCCCCAGCGGGTGTGTAAATAACCCCGGACCACATCCCGTTCGTCGGCCCCCCTTCGCTGGCGGCAGTACTTCACTGTTCTCCGTACTCCGGATGCAGTTCGGCAGTGTGTGTGTTGGAAATGGAGCCAAACACATCCGAACGCATAGACGTGAGTTCTCGCTCTCACGTCTGGAAATCGTACGGCTTCTACTTGCACTGTACGAGTGTATCGGGCGTCGTTGGTATTGTTGTTGCTTTTATTGTGGCCATACGTCTCGCTTTTCGCTGCATTTCAGCCTACTTCCATACTTGCTCGTATGTGTTGCCGTCGAATGCATCGTGCACTGTGGAAGATTCGAGCGAATCTTGAGCAAAATGCATTCCCAGTCACGGTATGAGGGACATTGCATTGCGAAGTACATGCAAGTAATTGGGCAAAGTAATGAAAAACTGCCCAAATGCAAGTCTGTTAAAGTGCTGGTTTTATGATCGATATCATAGTCATAGTAACTTGAGTATATTTCATCACATTGCATCGAGCATTTCGAGCTCACGGAATGCGTTGCCATCTACTGTGCTGCACTTTCCACCGCCGCAAGAATCGCATTCTGAGCTGCGCATCGCATGTGTTGGTGCATGTGTTGGCGGTGAGTGTCTGCCCATGTGTGTGTAGTGGCTGGATTTTATCGGAAATCCATGCACAACCTGTAATTGTTGTTGGCTGAAATCTTGTATGTGGCAGAGTGTAAATCCTTTTTGCTAAAATTGCTACTTTCACAGCAGAAGGAACGCTTTTTCTTTTAATGTGCACAAATCATTTGTATTTCAGTTAATATTACTTTTCTAATGCATGTGAAACTTTGCAAAATACAATCTTCTATTAATTAGATGATTTCTAGGCTTCTATTCTCCCTGAATTCGCTGTTTGCAAAATATTTAGAGAAATCAATGCGGAATTGCGTCCCTGCGAAACATTTGATCTACTTATTTGGGCGTTTGATATGAGAAAAGGACTCGATATCGCATCGGGGCAATAGTGTGTGTTTGATGGACTAGATTCTAGGTTTTGATAGGGATTTTTTGTGCCTAAGACGGCACGAAGCCTTGCTATCCTTGTGAGTCGGCAGCGCGTTCCTGCCGGGACGAATGCTTGCGTTGATTGCACCGGGAGCTGCAGTGTAGTCTACGCTGTTGCAGTTGACGGTTGGCGCTGCGTTTCTGCTCGATGCATTTCCGAATATCCACGAATGCAGCACAGCAACGCGCACACGCACAATGCGAGAAGTCGTTCAGTTGGCTGCGTGTGTGTGTGAACGCGCGCGTGTGTTGAGTGCGTGTGAGTGCGTGCGTGTGCCTGCAGCGTGCAGGAGTGCCGGGTCACTTTCGGCCGACGCATTGGGGAAATTTTTCCTTCAAATTTAAAAAGCGTTCATTTATTTACAACACATACAATTTTGTCCAAAAATATTTCTGCGTTCAGATGTGTGCGTACGCGAATCGGTGGGAGTTTGGATGGTTTTTCTGGACACAGCGTTTTTTACACCTCGCTGAAGTACTTGAACGCTAGCGAACGGTACACGGGGGATCCTTCAGCTTCCCACGTAAGTAATGCGTAAAGTAAGGTCCTGGTTCGCTCACTTTTCCAAGTTAAAAGCGTTATTATACTATACTAAACACACGTACATTAGAATAACATGAACATCTCTAAACAATTAAATGCGGAAAAGCGAAGTTCGCTTTTATTTAGATTTTCTATGCCGTCATTTTGCAGCGATTCTCGGGAGATGCGAAGGGTGTCTGTTTAATCAATCGTAATAAAGGACTTTAAGGAGAACAGCAGCGGCAGAGGACTCGGCTCGGATGGTGCGGTTCAGCGACGAACAGCGCACACACGCAATTAAACAGCAAAAAACGCAAGACGAGCGCTATTTTCGGCCAGGGCGAAGCTTAAATACCCTACTCGCACTCATGATACCTCTGACTGGTTGCACAGGGCTTTGTAAAAGGGTCTAAATTATTAATAAAGTAAAGTTTCAAAACAAATATTTACATTGTATTGTATTTAAGTTGGATTGTATTTAAATTGTATTGTATTTAAATTGTATTGTACTTAAATTGTATTGTGTAAATTATATTTTTAAGATAGTTATAAAAGCTAAGCTCCAGAGACTTCACAAGTGGAAAAAGACAACCCTAGGCTTGACCTACTACACAACATCGTAGCAACACCGACAGAAAGGGTCGAGGACGCACACTGCCGCCCTTTCCGAGGAACAGCAACGAACAGCAACGAACTTGTGTCGTATTTCCCGGTGCTCAACCGCAAGACTCTTTCAAGAAGCGACAGCAACCCAGCAAACACAACACGCTGCGAGATGTGCTTCTACTCGGCTCGTATTTCACGCGACGAACCGATCGTCATCCACAGTCTTCGGCGCGAACAGCGAACTCGAGATCGCCAGCGCAAATCGAGTGTTGCAACATTTCATGAATCTCTTAAAGTATGTACAATAGTAAGCAGAAGTAGCTACAAAGCTAGGAAGATAGAAAGGGAAGGAAGAGAAGCATCGGGCGGTAGAATAGCTTTCCATGGGATTGTGCAGGTTAGCTGATGCCACCCCGGCCCCCACCTGGCTACGCGCATGTACATACTCGTATATAGCAATGCGTTGTGCTCCCTCCATAGACACACATGAGCCTCAAAATATATTCACAAGCTCAATTATGGACATGCTACTATATACTGGAATATATTCGCTATGCTAGAATATCTCGATAACTGTTTTTCCGCGAGTCCCAACTTCGATTCTCGGCCTGAGCCATGAGTTGCGTTGCAGCAAATATAATCGATTCACACTCACTCATCGAGTGCGAGTGGGAGTGCTGGTTAACACCCTTAGCGAAAAATACGACTACTATTCACTCCTGCAGATCGCTAATGCACCATTCCGGCTTCTGGTGAGGGTATAGCAAGCCTTCCGGAAGTAAAAGAAAGCTCAGAATCTAAGAATAATAAATAAATCGAATACTTTGTAACACGAGTCGAAGCGAACAACAGAGTGGAACTACAATAAACAGCAGCGGCAGAAAAATGCGAAATTCTTATGCGATATAGTTACTATATGCTTCCGGCTGGCGAACGTGGTGGCGAAAGCGAAACAGAAATAGAAATAGAAATATTAAAATAATATAAATTCGAAAAGACACGACGTAAATATGAAGCAGGATGTCAGCAACGCGCACAAGTTATAATATGCGTGAAAATATACACCACGAGAAGGTTATACACACACACATATGCACGCGAAAGTGTGTATGTACACACTTGCGAAGTCTACGAGTATATCAGGGGTCTTGCCCTCAGATTTCAAGCGGAAGCTTTCGGGAGGATAGCGCATAGATTGACTGAAGGACGGAGCGGCATAGCGGCCAGCCGGTCTAACCTGATTGGTAACAGGATCAGCCGCACGGGGTGAAAGGGGTGTCCTAGTCCACTGAGCAGCTACAATAACATCACGAAAACTAAGAATGTGCAGCGAAAAAATGATTAGTTTCTAAACGTAATCACGGGCAAATCCATGAGACGCACGGTATAGAAGGGAAGTCCCAAAAGCACCGCGTCCTGGAGTATATGCGGCAGTTGTTGTTTGCAAAAACACTCTCGGCGAAGGAAGCATATCTGCTCAAGTTTGACGTTTGACACGCTACGTTGTTTAGTATTTGTTTGACAGCCATCAATAGTAAACGCTTTCGGTGAAAATTGGCCATCGCTACGTTGTCCAATATTGCCCAAGGGTACAGGAGTTCAACGCAGAGAAACTTTTCAATTTATAAACATTCAATATTGACTCTAAGCGATAATTAGCAATGTGAGTTCCTAATCACGAATACGGCTGAGAAAACTGCTTCGCTACGCGAGGAATTCAATAAAAAATTGCAAGATCCTGAGAGTAGTTGAATTGCCTAAATGAAAGCTGTGTGAGCTGAATAGTGTTCACGACACTGTCTCTCTTAATGAAGAATTAGATGGAGTGAATTTTCGAATTTCTGCACCTGACCAAAACGAAGTGGAAAGTGCTGCCGGGTCGGGAAAGTGCCGCCTGTGCTAAAGAGCATCCTTCGCTTCAATCTCAGCACGTATGGAAGAGACATCAACACTAACGCTACACCTTCTCTGATCATCTTCGGGTTTGGCAGTTCTTTCGAGGGAAACACGGCTCTACTTCAGGCACTCGCATATCTCAAAAGCTCTGGGAGAGATCTTATTCTAGGTGATCTCTGTCTGGAGATGAGGACAGAAGAGGACGTGTTTTTGTTAATCCAACTGAGAATTATGGGCATATTGTGGTTAGCAGTAAATGTGAGCTCATGTGACGACTGCGTTAGAGTAACCAGAGTATACATGAATATACATACATATATTACAACTACGAGTGTGTTTACTTTACAATGTAACCTCTTCTCCTTTATTAAGTTGTTTCTGTTGCTTTTGCGCTTGGGTCTTCTTTTGCGCTTTGGTTGTGCATCTGCTATTGCGTTGCCATACGTCTGAGCTCTATAACGCTATAATAGTCAGTGTAACAGGGTTTCGACATTCCGAAGGCAGGCTGGCTTAAAGTTATTGCAGTTGAATGCAAGATGATTCAATTCCATCAAACTAGACTATATTCCTTGTTTCTGATTCGTAAATTCGCCTGCATCCACACATTCGCCTATATTGTATAGGAAGATACGATTTATTTTATTTCTGTATGAGGAATTCATTTCCTGTATTTATTCCTGCATAAGAAAGTTTATAATGTTTTCCTCTCTTCAGCTTTGTTATTTCGTTTATTAGTTTCTGTCTACTCTCCATTTCTATGATCTCATAATGTGATTCTAAAATATTTTGTTATATTTTCTTAATATAATCGGTCATTTCGGACATTTCAAACGGACATTTATGCTCTGTACTATAGAATAAAGAATTAATTCGATCTGAAAGGACTATGAGGAGATATAAAGACAAGAAGGAGCCTGTGCCACGCCTCCTCCTCCTCCTGCGTTACAAACGGAAGAACCAATTTAATATATAATAGCATTTCACCTTCGGGTGCAGGTACCAGAAAAAGGACGCTATAAATCGGGACAGATTAGTTTGAAGCGCTGTCTGTTCGGTGACAGGAATAATTAAATTTGCTTGAGAGCGCATCTCGGTTGAGGATGAGTCCTGGTCCGCTGATAAACGACAGCGAGCTTCTTTCCCGCTTCTGCATAATTAAGGAGTTATTACCTGGGCCGGCGGCACACAGATGCAACTGTTTCGCTATTTAGCGTGCGAATAGGGGCTGCAGTCCAAATGTTCCTGGTCGTCTGCGAACGGGTTGACATGACATGGGTTCTGGCTGTGCAAATGTTGTTTCCGACCGACGAGCGGGTCACCGGCGCTGTCCGCGCCATGGCCGTTTTTGCTGCGGCACGACCAATGTCCTCCAGACTTCGACGGCGCACATGCGCAACCCTTGCGCTCAGCATATCATTTAACATACAACGCTGGCGCAGTTACGTGTGTGCGTTGTGTGTTTTTGTCTGTTTCAATTGCAGCACCGGCAAAAAACGGAACAATTCAGCAAATGATTTAGATTGAAGCGGCTGCTGCCCGACCCCTGTGCCTCCGCCGGCTTCCTGACCATCCACCAATCTTATTTTTTCCTGTCCAGGATGTTGTTACAACGTTTTTCATCTGTGGCAATTCGCGGTCAAAGTAGGACAGCTGCTGTTCGCTGCGATGCGGTTTCTGATCTGGCGTCCGTATGTAACACAGCATAAAATAATTTATAATATAATTACCTCGTACAACGCCAAAGGGGTCTTTTGTACACAGAATGGTTTTTGTGACTTTTCAATGTGAGGGATTTAAAAACTTGCTGGTGCTCCAAACGAGGAGCTTTCCACCGATCGTCGTTTATACTTTGTCTCTTAATGCTATGTTATGTTCAGAAATTGACACACTAAGTTTGGAATATGTTCTAACTTCCTCTTGCTTGCTCACATTTGAGCTTTTAGTCGACCACGAATTCCCTAAATTGGCTTTTTCGCTATAAATAGATTCTGAAAAAAGGAATATTTTTAATTCATAATCATTCTTTTATCACATAAATTATTTAGAAAAGATCTACAGTAATAATAAGACGAAGCTGCAGATCTCCAGTAACGATGCTTTGGTTTCGTCTTGCTTGCAATATTAAGAAGTTCACAAGGACGAAGCTGAAGACTGTAAACGACCCTCATCCAGGCCTCATGCAACCCTTTTCTACATTTTCCCTTTGTTTGCTTCATAGAAAATTAAATTATCATCAAAATTTTATCTGCTGCGTACGTTCCATCCAAATTTAAATATTCGCTTCAAGTCAATTTACTGAGCAGCATTTTTTGGCTCGGGCGAGTGATGTACTATCACTTAGATCTGGCCAGGTTTCCTAGTAACAGTGGGTAGTGGATACTGCAAGTAGATATGGGATCTGTTAGGAATTAAGTATCGTGCCAGATTTCAGGTGATTGAAGGCGGCACAACGTTTTTCGAAATCCTTAAAGTTCTGTCAAAGCTTCCGTATTTTCTGCAGAAATGTGGAATGAGAGTATCGCTCCAACCTATGAAAAAATGACAAGATACTCGTAGATGCCATTATGAGAGCCCAGTGTCAAAGGTTCACTCTGACCGGAATAACAATGATAAGTAAAATTGGAATGATAATAGTGAACTCAGTATTGGTACAGTGGTAGACATTCACGAATTCAAGGCAAACAAAGAGACATGCATACAAACAGAAGGGTGGAAAGGGCTAAATCGCCTCTGAAGTCCTAAAAAGCTACAGAAGTAAGTAACTTTAATTTGTCCCCTCTTCTGTTGCTGTGCGCTTTTGACAGCTGGGGCGTGCTGAAGGGCGAAATGCGCTCATGTTCGCGGAGGGAGCACATCCTTTCGGCTGGTTTGCTGCGAACCAAACTTAGCACACGTATTCTTTGTTCTGTAGAGCAGATTGCTGTAGCAAATGTGGAAAATCGTTCACTATCCATGCCCATTTTTGACAAAGATTTGAAACCTTTTAACATCGTTGAAGTGTTCTGATGACTTTCTAAACACTATCACTGGAATCAACTATGATGACGAAGTTAATTCACGTACATCCTGTCCTATTTCACTCTTTATATAAACTACGGTCGGCAGTAGTCCAAATTTCGTCCAGTAATTCGTCCCATAAATAATACATTTCGTCCCAAAATAGATGTCTCACATAGACAGGTCCTTTATGTTGCTAGCATGATATCTCGTTGAGTCGTCATTCATCAGTTTGTCAACATTTTCTCTTCACTCAGCTTATTGTCCAAAATTACTCCCACTTACCGGGGTGCCCCCTCTCTCCCCTTACTCTAGGCCTTTGTTGTCTCAGCATTGGAGGGAACCAGACTGGGTTCTCGAATCTCCTTGTAAAGACAATGAGTTTCGTCTTTTCCGGATTAACTCTGAGGTTTACCTGGTTTGAGTACGCTTTATGTTCTCCAGGACCAGGACACCTGGAGCACATCCCAGCCTGTGACAATCTTCATAAGCATAATCCTTGTTGCTTGTTGCTTGTTGCTTATTGTACTCCATTTTGCAATAGCGCAAGATATACTGAGAGTGTTACAGTTGAGAGTGTTACATACAAAATTAATTTACAGGAGTGTTTTTGCAGAGTAGTTGAATTCCTAAAAATAAACCATATATGTACTCAGATTTCTACAAAAGTGTGTTCGCAGGAATGAGTAGAAAAGGTTACTTCGTCCTCGATCCTATTTTGAGTACCGCGCTGCGAGTACAAAATGTGTAATCGAAAATCCGACACTTTGGCAGATCGTAGTAGGTCAATGATCAGGAATCTAGAATTTTATTAACATTTTGGCTTCTGTACAAACATATCTTAAATTTTTTATTATCTTTAGAATAATTTCTCTGAATGATATTTATAAATTAATATTATCTCAGAATAACATTTCATATCATTATATTGACTATTCATTAGTATAAATTACAATGAATTAATTAATAAAACTCATTTTCGGCAAACGCTAGCCATTTACATAATTCATTGTATTTAATAGTTGTTTTTTAATTATGTAATAGTATTTTTTCCCATCCAAAAACCATGAACAACTTTGAACAAAATTGAATCTGGACACAAAACAAAAACAAGATTTGCACAGAAACGAACATTAAGCTAACACTCGATGTTCATTTGCAAAATCTTTTAAAATTTCTGGAATTAATTGATTTTGAAATGCATTGCAAATTGAATTAATTGCAGAATTATTGAATTTAAATCGTTCATCGCGTGTTGGTTAGAAATCAGTAAAAGTACAACTGTTAAAACAAAAGAATTGACCACAAAGAACTATTGAGTTTATTTTATTTTCCCCATAAACTTGTTAGTTCAGAAGAAAAATCCGAATAAGTTCCGAAACGCTTTATGTTCTTATTTCGGTTCTCTGATAATAATTCGTAGTAATTCCAATTTTGATTCTATTTCTTCGTGTTAGCGGTAAAGTCGGGAGTGTGTACAATAGAAAAATTAAATTGGGGGCTGAAAAAACTCGTGCATTATGCATACATACGAGTACAAAGCTCAGCACTTACTTTCAAGAAAGAACTCACGATACTTTCCCTTTCCATGCTTGGCTGAGAGCATTCAGTTGCAGTAACAGGTTCCGAATCCCACCGAGGAAACTACGCCAGGGGTAGAAAATCCAACAACAGTAACAGGCAAAAAACTTATCGAAAAAAATAGTCTCTGTGTGTGTGTGCGTGCCGCAAAATGAATACGGTAAAAGAGGAGGGCACGCAGAGAACGTCTACCCTAGCCAACCAGTAAACAGCGTGTAGCCACAGAGGGACCGAGTCCTTCATCACTGCCTTCACTGCTTACGTGCACTCAGGGCAGGGTGCGTGGAGTGAAAGAAAGAGATTTTTAAAAAATGGAGGAAGTGAAATTATCGGCTAAAAGAAGGTAAAAATTAAACTATTTTGTACATATGTGAATCGGAAAGTATAGTTTGGTTTAGTATATTATACGTATCAATGTTTCCAATGGGGACAATGGATATATGACCAGAACTCCTCTTTGACAATCCTCAGTAATCAGCATGAATTTTCGACTCCGGAGAAATCATTTTCAGTATGAAGTCCTTGCTGTTTAGCGTCTATTTCAAGATGAACCTCTACTTAAACAGCACTGAGTGACTTCTTTTGACTCTATTAGCTTCACATGGATCTGCCATATACTTCACTTTTCCCACTTGTAAATCAGAAAGCGTCACTTATAATTCATTACTAACATAAACGCCGAGATGAAAATGCGCCCCATCTGAGAAGATGATTTTTTTAAAATCGATATCAACATGTGTTAATCTCACGGTTTTTCTTCACAAACCTCGGTACAGCAGGAGCGTTTGGTATATTATTTCGGCCGAAAGTTCATTTAAAAATGCGCAAAAAAAAATTCATAAGGAAACCAGCCCATGGTCCACCCTTTAAAAATTAAAATAAACAAAGTTGAAAAATAAAAATTAATGAAGTCCAAATATAAAAGATAAACTTTTGGCACGAAACTTTCGCCGAAGAGAAGCCGTTTCTTCTGTTTCCAGTCTAGCTTCGTCATGCAATCAGTATGAACAAATAAAGTAAGGATCTA
Organism: Myopa tessellatipennis; assembly: GCA_943737955.2. Taxonomy (NCBI): domain Eukaryota; kingdom Metazoa; phylum Arthropoda; class Insecta; order Diptera; family Conopidae; genus Myopa; species Myopa tessellatipennis. Next base: position 1,728,056 of record OX031317.1, on the reverse strand, counting down.
TCTAAGGATAGATCTTGTCCTTGTTTCTTTGCTGTTGTCTTTTGTTTCTTGTGTTGTTTGGCTAAGCTCGAAGTTTAAGTTTAAGTTTAGCCATATACTAAAAGACGATAAAGATTATTAGAGGAATTTTACACCCATGTCACCGTATCAACCTCTTTATAAACGATTTATTAGGATGTTTGTACGTTATGTTACAATAAGTTGGAAATAACCGGAAATTCCAGTCATATTTGGAGTTATTATTTTCAAAAATTTAAGCTAAAGTATCAAATAAAAAACCGAAGATCGATGTTTGTGATTAGAGAACGTTTAAAATACAAATTATACAATAATAAGAAATAATTTTAGCTGAAAACAGAAAGTGCTCTTGGATCGGTTGGTTATCAGTGAAATATTTAACAAAGCATCTTTGATTTTTGGATCCTATGATTCTCAAAGCCCTACTTTCATACATACATATGTATATATTATATGTTCCGATTAATTCCAAAGTCGCTAACAGTATATCCCTTTCCTATATTGACATCTATGATAGCGTAAACATATTTATTTATATCTCTCAAATAGTTCTCGTATGAGAAATCATACTACTTTTTTGGTATCTTTGGTATTTTCTTAAAACAAATCACAGCGTTTTATTGAATTTCTAAGTTTTTTGACACAATATCGTATAAAAAATGTTGTTTTGTATTGAAATACAGTCCTTTGTTGTGTTTGATTGGTTTTTGTTTTATTCTGAATATTTCTGTGAAAAGTAGGCAATACTGTCTAAATATGAGAGAAACAAAGAGAGCAAAGAGAGTAAGCATGGCGAGAAGATGGATCTATCGCCGAGGCTAGCCGGCGAATAGCTCGCTAATGTTCAAATATGGCGCGAATATTCTCCATCATGAAAAACTCATTGGGATTGAAAATAGAAAAAATCGGACCAGCGATAATAATTTAATGGAACACGCTGGACTGTTAAATTCTTAGAAATCAACTATAAATTTATCCTATATTATTTGAACTTCGGCCAGGTCGAAGTTAACTCTCTTTCTGGTTATTGTTGCTCTCTTCGTTGCAAGTCAGCTCTCCCTTTTCTTATTTTGCATGCATCAAATGCGAGATTACAATACAGCGACATCTCTTAGCAGCTAGCTAAACAAATTGAGATGGTAAAAAAAGTTAGGGGGAATTTTTTCTGTAACATTAGCAGCAAATAAAAAAGTAGAGAATATATATAGGGAAATCCTTAACTTGAGAATATGAAACAAGTTTTGTGTACTTCGTCAACAAAAAAGTCCTTTTTTATTTTAAGATTTGCGTGTCTTACGCATCTTTAAATTTTACGCTATTTTGTTCGTTGTTTTACTGCAACTTTGGTTTAAGAATCACAAAATTTGCTATTTTCGACCGGACCGAAGCTGAAACACAAAATATCCCTTGTATGAGATCCTTTAGAATGAGATACATCAGGATCATGTGGCTTTAAATCATGTTGGCTTGTTGAACGCTGTCATAGAGCCTCTGGAAGTTTTTATGCCAACACCCTTTGCTTTTATAAATAACATTCTAACGGCAACTGCATCTTTTCTTCACACTGATTTGTACAAACCGCGCTCTCTTTTGTGACCATTCTCTGACGAGTTTGCACCTCATTTTAAAATGTTGATCTTTTGAAAGCTCACATCGGTTGAAGTTTTCACTAAATGCAGCCCGCATTGGCTTATGTACCGACTATATAACGATTTTTTATCCGAGCGCCGCAGAAAGTCAGCGCCAAATTATCGTGAAAGTTGTTTTGTTCTGCATTCGGTCGGTATCTGTATGTCTGTGGTTCAGCAGTAGCTTCTACCAAAGACAATATAAAATAAGCGTCTAATAATAACCGTGTATAGCCATTATTATCTATAGAGATCATTAAAACAACGACATGGGAAATTTCCTTTAGCTCGAACACGCACCCAACATTTTATTTGTCATATTTTTTGACATTTATGAATGCGTGAAAACAAGTGGGAAATTTGCAAAATTCCCTATAATCTGTATAGAAATCTTTATGAAACCTGGGTAAGTGTCAGTTGCATGGCGAAGATCTGTTTAAATCATAGATCAAAATAGGGAATAAGATCATTAAAAAACACGGCTATTAATATAAAATAATTCTGGTTCTATAATCTAATTTCTCTTTAATCTAATTTTCCATAATTAAGATCTCTTTTCCATAATTAAGAAGTTGTTATTGCTTATTTAATATATATTAGCATTTAATTTGTAATTAATGGTTTATTATTATTTAATAAATAAATAAATAAGGAGAGTGTAAAAGTAACATCTTGTGAGAGCGAGAGAGAGATCATTGTGAGAGTAAGAGGTGCAACTGGCCAGAGAATGAGCGCGTTTTGTACAAAAGCACTTTCTGCTTTATTTGTGCGTTTATTAATGCAACGAGCTTTCCTTTTTTACAGGGACGACAATACTTGGTAGTTGATGATGACGGGTTTTTCCAATAGTTCTCCAATATTTGTATATAACACACTTGCCCAGGATGTGTAATGTTTGTCAGTGCCGACTATTGTGGATGCTATTCTAGCGTTCCTAATCAGCTTATCAACTAGAATCAAGGACTTTATTCACGGTACTTTAAAGTTTCGAAAACAAAAACTCCACAACTAGCATTTGTTAGCGCCGAGACTTATCACAGTTCAAATTTATACAAGTAATGACGTTTTTCCAAAAATTTAACGAAGAATATTTATACCCAAACCACAAGGAGTTTCTCTTATTATTCTTATAGAAAATGTCCAAAACTTTCAGGCAAAATTTATTTCATTTGATAATTTAATTTAAAGTAGAATGTTGATAGAATGGCCACGAATGCTCTTGTAGATGCGCAACCGATGAACCAGAGCACTATTTCCACAGCAGTTAGAGAGAGACGACGAGGAAGAGGAAACCGTTACGGGGCAAGTTCCCCTCTTCACCATAGACGAACTGATTTCAATGGACGACTCCTTCAAAAACAAGAAGGCGTCAGGGCCGGATGGAGTACCAGCAGAGGCTCTGAAAGCGGCGATCAAATCTCCCCAAAATTAATGCTAAGCATGTATAACACATATGATAACATGTATGATCAGCCAGGGGAAAACAGGGGAGAGTCTGGCATCTTCCTACAGACCACTTTGCACGTTAGACGCTGCGTGTAAAGTTATGGAGAAGCTTCTGCAGACACGAATACTTGCTGCGGTCCAGGACACTGGCGACCTCTCAGACTACTAACACTGTTTCAGAGAAGGCCATTCCACAATTCACGCAATAAAAACCAAATGGAATATTAAAAAACATACAAAATTGAAATGCTATAACATACAGTTAGGGACATTACTATTCGTACAACCCATTTATTTCGAAAATCTCCAAAATTTTGTAAAATATTTAAAAATGTTGAATGCAGTTTCATTTTAAATAAACTTTAATTTCATTCATTTATAAAAAAAAGTAATAATATTCAACACATTGTTTAAAAAGTACAAAATAAGCAAAATTCATTGGGACAAAAGTATTCGTCCAACTTGTATATATGTACATATGAGCTGTTATTTTTGAAAGTGGAAAATGGAAAGTGGAATAAGTCCATTTTTTCATGTATCGAGATATTTAAAGGTTTGCGTTTGAATCAATTTAAAAATATTGGCAACCATTAATCAATCCGAGTGATGTTTTTAACACTACACACCTATTAAATTTTATTATGAAATAATAATTATTGAAAATATTTCAAAAAATAGGGGATTTTTTAAGCTCCAAATGGACTTATACCACTTTCAAAAATAACTTTTTTGCGATAAGATTTGTGTTGTTATATTTGAAAGTGGAATAAGTCCATTTTTTCATGTATTAGAATATTTAAGGGTTTTCATTTCAAAAGCTAATCAATTTGAATGATTTTTTTAAAACTTTTTAATTTTGTTATGATGTAATAATAATTAAAATTATCTAATAAATAAACGATATTTTTATCTCCGAATGGACTTGTACCACATTCAAAAAGAATCAATTGAATATATGGATAGAATATGGATAGAATGTGTCTATATCTTATTAAAATTACCCTTAACTCATTTTTTTTAAAAAATGGACTTATTCCACTTTCAAAAATAACAGCTCATATAACTTTTTATATTTTTCTGATAATCTATACTTTGTGGGTCCTCCATTCGCATCAATCACAGCCTGCAGTCTTCTGGGCATCGATCGAACTAAATTTTTTGTACTATCCAGGAAGATATTTCCTTCCAGGCTTCCTCCAAAGCAGCTTTAAGATCATCCTTGCCCGGACTCCGGTTTGTACCAACTTTACGCTTCAGAACTTCACAACAGTGTTCGATGAGGTTCAGATTAGTCGATGGAGGAGTGAGGAGGTGAATTGATTTGTCTTGGTGCATAATAAAGCAACCCCTCCTTGACTGAACGCGCAGTATGTTTCGGGTCGTTGTCCTATTGGAATATCCAACGTTGGCCAAGACCCAAACCATCTACGGAAGCCTTCAAATTGCCTTTCAATATTCGTTTATATTGATGATGATCCATTATACCATTTCATTTTATATTGCATTATACCAGCGCCATTTTTCCGCTGCTATCATTTCCAAAAAGATTTGCTTTGGTATCATCCGTAAATAATACCTTTTCCCAAAATTCCTCATCCTTATCTACAAGTACGTAAAACTTGGTGAATTCTAAACGAAATTGACGGTTTTTTTGGCTGATGAGAGGTTTCTTTCGAGGTACATCGCATATCCCCCGGAATATAGAATTCTCCCCATTGGTTTTTGGATGAACAGTTCTTCTTGTTGTATTAGCAAGGTGTTCTGCTAACTCCGCCCGGGGAACTCTTGGATGATTTTTTTGGACTTCTTTTAAAACCATACGCACAACCTGTCTAGAAACTTATTTTGGTCGTTCTGTCCTAGGCGCATTTTCAACGGAAACATTGTTTTTATATTTGTTAACAATATCTTGAATCGTGGAATGTTTAAATTCACTAATACATGGGAGCAATTTCCTTTTTTATGTTGTTTAATTATTAAATATTTGATATCCAAACTTATTTCCTGACGCTAGCCCATTGTTAGCTTCCTTATTGCTCGAAACTTTGAAACCAACTAAGTATTTTGTCGAAAAAATAGCTTTACAACGGATATATAACGGTATTTTACATAAAATTGTATACAAGCAAAATAGCAACGCATAATTAATTGTACGAAGTACTAATATTAGGAGCTGTACGAATACTTTTGTCCCAATGGATTTTTCTTATTTTGTACTTTTTTAAGAAATGTGTTGTACAATATTATCTTGTTTATAAATTAATCAAATAAAAGTATATTTAAAATAAAACTGCATTTAACATTTTTAAATATTTTACAAAATTGTGAAGATTTTCGAAATAAATGGGTTGTACGAATAGTTATGTCCCTGACTGTATAATAAATCCTTTTCGAAAATTAGTTATTATATTATACGTTATATTCTTCACGTATCCGAATATATGTTTTTATTGTTGTGTTTCCTTACTTGTTTAGTTTCTTTACTTGTTAAATGAAAAACTTAACAGTTTACTTTACTGACTAAAGTTTTCCGTGTGTAGCTAATTATTATTATTACTACTATTACTATTAGAGTTTTTAAACTAATTCTTAGCCGGGAGGCCGGAAAGCACCTATTCCGGACTTTTCAAGGAATTAGGCTTTGTTGGGGCTTCTAAAATAATCTCTCAGCTTCATTATTTGAGAGAAATGTAGATTCAGAATGTCTAGGAAGCCTTTTCCCCGTCGTCAAAAGCTAAGGTGACTATTTCGACTGCGCTTGTTGAAACATGGGTAGATTAATAGTTGCACTACTTTCGGATGCCCCATCAAAAAAGCTGCTATTTTCTATCGGCACTTCAATTGATTGAACCTCAACTTGGTCGTCAGGAAACGCCCAAGGAAATCCCCAATCCAGGAAATTGGGTTTGCTGCTTGCTCTTGTAAAGAAAGCAAGTTATTTCTGATAAAGCCGTAAGTATCCACAAGAATTCTATTTGCTTCAGCTGCAGATTTCTGTTGGATATAATAATGCAATAAAATTACCCGCAAAAACGCTTTTCCTGGTACGAAATCCGAAACAAAACTGCAAATATATTTGGACATCTGAAAGACAAGTTATTGCAAAAAGGATAAAATCAGCATCTGATAAAGCTAACTTACACAGATTATTAGTAATTAATAAAAACGATGATGATGTAAACAAACACTTTTTCAACTCGTGTAACTTATCAATAATTTATTTAAATATTCGCTCTCTTAGAAAGCGAGCAATAGAATTAATTGAGTTTTTAGAATTAAATCTTAATATTCACTTTGTCACGAAATGTGTAATGTATAGAAATAGAGAAGATAAATAAGAAAAAATAGAAACAAGTAAATATTTTCTTCACCTCGTGAGTCGATTTAGCCATGTCCGTCCATCTGTCTGTCTGTCTATCTCGGGCGCAGTCCGCCCACTTTTACACTACTTTAATACAGTATAGCTCATGAAAACAAATTTATTACCACGGAAATAAAGTTTAAATTTGAACACAATAATAAAAGAACTAAGCTAGTTCTTTTGTTTTGAAAACAAGAACGACCACGCCTACTATTTATACAGTGGCGTAGTTAGGACTCATGGAGCCCGGGGAGCATTTTTTTCTGTCTCTCGCTGGAACGTATCTACAGTGTAAAATAGAGTTTAGTGTATTTTCATTAAAAAATATTCAGTACTACCCCTAAAACGGCGGAACACATTTATATTGAAATTAAAGAAGATAATAGTAATTTGAAAATTTCCCCTTAAATGCGGCATCAACAACCAAATTTAGGAGGGTAAGAAAAAAAAACTCAACTAATTTTTGACACCTACATATAGCTAAGCAACACCCTACTGAACAAGCAACATGCAATAGTACTTTAATATATGAGTTCTATGAAGAAAGTAAATTTAGAAATGCAACTGATCACGGTACTAAAAGTAGAGTAACCGCAAGGTATAAAATACCACATACTATAAAAAATACTATAAAAAATAGTTCCCTGAATTATAGTTGCAATACAATACTCAAAAAAATCAGTAACTATAAAACAAAATCTGTGTCCAATAAAGAATAATCTGTGTTCGCCTATAGCAAAATATTACAATACTTAATTATAACTAAAATAACAGCACAAAAATAAATAAACCTAAAAACACAACCACAAAACTCATCACCACATCTAAGCACAAAATCGATAACCGAATGATTAATTATTTCTATTATGTACGTAAAATAATTTCAATTCTTATAACAATTTTTCCCAAAGCAATTGTGTCATTTTTGAATATTTGAATATTTTTTGAATATTGTCCGGCCGACAAGCTAAGGCAGGATAATATAAGAAAGTAGTATATTGTATGTGAAGATGTACTTGAATGATGTGAGAGTTAGGGTCTGGCAGCAGGATTGTACATATAGAATCCGAAATTAATTCGAAAACAAAGTTAATGCACATCAGCCACAACCACATGTTATAGAGCAAGAACATTCCTGAAACTGCACTTACTTACGGAGTAGGGTCTAAGTCTCGGGGACCTTTAGGAATAAATGGAATCCTCGGCCCAACTGAGTAAGGAGAAGATTGGACAAATGAAGTGCAAAACAAATAAACTTGCACGAAATTTCAGATTCATTTCAATTTAGCTTGAAATTTCAGATTCATTTCAATTTAGCATGGAATTTCAGAATTAATAAAGTACTTAAAAAATTGATTCTAATAAATAATATATTGTATACGCCATATGAATTTCAATAAATTGACCGATTTTCCAACCAAAAACAAGAAATTTAAGAATGCGAGATAGAAAATGCAAAATACATACTGTATTGTAAACATAAAAACTCATTTCACCAAATAAAAGTGATTCATTTGCTCAGAAAAGTATAGCTTAAGAATTGAAACTATGGGTTAAGATAAGAGATACCGATGTTCTATGTATATCCAAAGATGGGTGTGGTATGTCATTGAGAGTAAAAGGCTGTAGGGTATTAAGACCACTCTATCTGGCTCAATATTGCATTAGTACTTATATTAAATTAGTTCTTTACTTATAGCTTTTTGGCTTCTATATATATTTATGTATATTTAAATTTATTTGGAGCTTATTTCCAAATTATGGAATATTGGGAATACAATTTTTGGTCGAAAGCCCCCAATAGGGCATTTAATATAAGTGTGGATGGTCTTCAAGCAGTATCTAAGATTTGTAGTATATGCTCTGTCTTCATAAATTACATTCAAACCCTACTAAAAGGGTTTATTAACTTTCTTTATGAGAACTGAGCTCGTGTTAACCGAATCTACGCATTTGCAATCGCGTAGAACATTCCGAGGGTACAAAAATAAAATCCCATCTCTTTTTATTATTATTTTCTTCTCTTACAGAAAAAGTTTTCTGTATTTGGTTTTTTTGTATGTACTCGTAATTCTCGAAAGAAATGCCCCGCTGTTAAGTTTATGTGTTCTGGAGGTGAAGTTTTCTTCGGTGTGGAGGGGGAGGGGGGGTGGAGGAGGAGGGGGTGGGTGCTTGTGAAATTCTGAAACTCAAATCCACTCCGCAGTCGCCCCTCCACACAAGCGAGCATGCAACTAAAAATTCGGTGGTGTATTTTTTACTAAAGGCACCTCACACATTTGAAAGACAGAAGATTTCATAGTAATAACGAAGTAGGAAAAATCCGGCAAAAAAGAAGCCGCTTTCATCATCCAACCAGCAACGCTGCAGCCCTCAAAGCAGCCAGTCAGAACCACAGAGCGATGTGGAGCGCGCCAACCGTCGCAGCGCATAAAAGTGTGGTAAGTTAAGAAAATTTGTAAACTTATTTTTTCGTCCTTGTTGCTCTTTCTGCGATCCTTACTTTCCCCTGTTTTCTTCGTTCTTTCTTTTCGTTTTGCAGCTCTACTTCCGACTATTTCGCTTCTCTACCCCTTTAAATTTTTATTGTTTCATGTTCTGCATGCAGAAAGATGTTTCTTTATTAATGCAGCTTATCTCGGCTGTATTAAGGATTTTGTTCATTTTTCTCAGCAACTCTTTTACCCTTTTTAGTTACATTACCAGTACATACCGTTATACAATGAAAGTATACATTGACTTCAAGAGAAAAGAAGTGGAAGAATCTTTATTAATATTAAAAAAACACCTTGATTCATTCGGACTACAAAATTAGATTTCACCGAATATTTAGCAAAGGCAAACAATACTTACATCGTATACTATACAGCATTGAAATCTACTGCATGGAGATCTGAAGAAGAGAATCGCCTTACATTAAAGTAGACGGTAAATTTTGAGCTCAGTTCCAATTTTATTAGATTATGCGTCTATATTTTTTTCAAATTTTTCATTCCACTCTATTTCTGTGGACGACCCTCCAGTTCAGCTGGTAAAGCTTCCGTTCATTCGTGCTTTCATCAAAGAAACCTAACTTCGTCTTTGACTTGACTTCGTCTTTGTCTCTCGAGTTTTTTGGGGAGAGGAGGCGGTGGCGGCATTCAAGGGCTGCATTATCTTGCTGCTTGCTAAATTATTTTTTTACAACTTACGACTTTTAACAACATACACACATATGTGCGTATGCATGTACATATGTATTCCTTCATTCCATTTCCAAGGAAAGTTCCTGCTCATTCTCAGTCTTCTAAGCAAGTTGAGGATAGAGAGAAATAGAGAGAGCGTGGGAGGGACCTGCTAGGAACGAGAAGAATTAAGATGGCACAAGTTCCAATCGGTGTGTACCACAGTAACTGAAGACTAGAAGGAGTATGCTGCCGTTTTCAGTAACGAGCAGGGACTGTACAGCCCCATAACCATAACCGACCCCTAAGCAGGGACAGTATGCCCCCTATATTACCTGATTATCTTTGTACAAATAGAGATTATTTTAAGATTTTAAAAATTATTTATTTTTTCAATATTTTGCCTTGTTTCAACAATGACAGAAAAGGAGCAAAGGGACAGATGTTGCCAGCAGCGGTAACCGGAGGACAATATGCAAATTCGAACTATTTTCTGTTAGCTCGACACAAGCTGTCCGGCTGTGATGTACATATAACAGTATTAAAACTAGAAATGATGCCGAATTGTCCTCGAAAATGGAAATCCACAGCAAATTGGGGTAGAAAAGGTCCGGTTCGAATGTGCGAAAAAAGCGTAGAAATCAAGTCCTTTTTCGGACATTTGCAGCAACAACAAACAGCGAAACTGGATATTTATTTTTTATGTTTTCGGGAGATTTTACTTCAAATGCAAATCCGGTTTTTGTGTAATTGATTTTATGTAGTGCAGCGGACAGCAGTCCGATTTTTTGGCGCAAAAAACGGGTTTCATGTCCAGCACAGCAACAACTTGGAATCAGCAAAGGAGTTGAAGTGACACAGCGACCATCAAAGGCACGCAGGGTATCATGAAGTGACCAAAGGTGACCAACATAAAACTCGAATAAACAGTAAACAGCAATCATGCGTTTTCCCTCGCTGGACATCGGAACTTGTTTTCTTTCTTTCTTTCTTTCTCGGCTGGCGAACGGCCGAAGCACACTCTTTGGACAGTTGAGAAATTTACACACTCTCAACGAGAAAACGAATGTGAAGCAACTATAAAGAAAATTTCCTTCTTGACCACTGGCCAAGGATTTCGAACGCAGGTACACCGAATACTCTCGGCACCCTGCTGGCAAAAAGTTGTTACAAAGTATGTTAATCGCATGTGCGAGTTACAGAAACCGAGTTCCTTGTGTTCGCACTACGCAGCACTCTATAGGAAAATATTAAGCGTTGAGGTACAGTTTCTAATACATATTAAATGAATAAGAAAATATTTTGAATTAGCTTTGAATTATCGTAAATAACATAACATATAAAAATTCCAACAGCAAAATTTACGTCTTCTGTGAGATAACATTTCAAGATTGATTCAGTATTCGACCAGATTTCACATTGTCTGGTACATGTGCCAATTAATGTCGAATTTCAGGCCTATATCTCGTAAACTGTACAAGATACAAGACATGTTATTGCTATCGTTGGAGGAGTGTTCAAAATAACTTTCATTTGGTAAATTACGGTTTTCAATATTCTAGGAAACTACAAAATATAGATCCTTCCTGTTTGATATAGGAACCTAAGTCAAAAAGGAGGTTGAGTAGCACATATTTGGCTTTCCAATTCGGTATATAGGAATGATCTACGTATAACCGTTACTTTTCAACATTTTTTTTCGATTTTAAATCGGGTTTTTAGAAAATGGTCCATCCCGCCTAGACGGGGGGAAAGTGACCCCCTCCCCGCGATTTTCTTCTTGTCTCGACTCAAGCTACGCCTTAAAGAAAACCCTTGTATGAGGTTGGAGTCGTTTCCCAACTTTTTCGGCGAGAGTGAAAATATTCTAGAAAGGAATCTCATCCAGAATTGTTTTAAAAATCTGCCAGAAATATTTACCAGTTCGTTGGCCGTGTTTCGTCCTTCCGCGGCTGTGTTGAATGGAAAAGATGAATATTATTTATTTCCCTCCATGTTACTTGCACACACTCAATAATAATTCCGAGTATCTGTCGATCCCTCCAGGCGCCGTCTTTGTTCAGCCCTTTTGATTTTTCTTGTGTTTTTCATCATTTGGCAATGAAAACTTATAGAAGGTGAAATTAGCGCGCAAGTAAAGAAAAACCTAGGATTGGCATATGGCGCATGTGCTCACGGGGCATAAAAGCGGGTGCATGTGCTCCTTCGTAAAAGAAAATTCCGCAAAAAATACGAGAACATTAAATAAGGAATTTGCGATGAGGCAACGTAAGATACATTAACAAAAGAAACGGCAGTCATCTCGAAATCGCACAATCTTGGGTACCATGTACAAAACCTGTTTATCCATGGGGAGGGGGGGGGGGGCACATTCGTCGTCTACACACACATGCATACACTCCCGCCAGGGGAGATGATTCTGCAAGGATTCCATACAATTTCCCCAAAAAGTTTTTCGTTTTAGCTTAGCTAATTTTAGAAACGCTATGCTGAAGACGGCAGCAGAGGAAGCGCAGGAGGGAGGGCGCTGTTGGCAGCAGAGTACAACAAAATGTCCATTGTTCACTACGCCCAGAGATAGAAATCGTATATGTACATAGGAATGAAAAACAAGCTCGCACCTTCTTCCATTAAGGTACAACATTTCATTTTTCCATAAAGAATATCCTTTTGAAAGCATGCTTTTGGTCCTGAGCCGCCAACTTGTATATTTAAGAAATCAATAAAATTGGCACTACAGTAAAATGTGAAAAGAGCAAAAAATAATAATATTTTAATGCAAACTGCGTACCGATGGAAACGCTGATAAAAACACCGCCACCCAAAATTTGTTTTTGGGGAGTTTTATTATTTTTATACGTTTACAGATTTCATCATTGTTGTTCATACACAAAGAAATAATTAAATAAATTTATCATAAAGAAAGGACTTTTCTTTGGTGAGGAAAGTCACCAAATTTAAGTATACTGCATTGATTAGATAGGAAAGAGAAGAAAGATAAGATAGGAAAAATTAAATATAAAGAAATGCAAATTAAATAAAAGAGTGAAAATGGAAATTAAATAAAAGACTTGAAACGGGAATTACAAAATCATAGTTCTTGAGCGTCCACTTACGATTTTTATGAAGTTTGTGTCTCTTTCATCTCCATTCACAATATGAAATACCGGAATTTCGTGCACAAATATTAAAATGAATATTAATATGTTTACCGAAGAAATTTAATTATGTATTAAAAAATGAATGTTTAGTGTTACTCCGCAGTGTAAATTATACACTTCTGTCTATACACCACCTCAACAGTTAACTCGTTAACTCTCCGGCATATTTCTCAACCAGAATGGATGCTGCAGTTAATTGAAAACGGTAGAGAAGGTCATGAGTGTCGGAATCAGCAGATAATTGATGACATGATATGTTGCTGAAGAGAGCTGCGATCTTCCATTTGTTCTAACTGTCGGCGGTTTGATGTTGATGACATTGTCCACGTAGCAAAAATTCGTGCTCAACAGAATGCGTTGCACCTCAGAGGAAAAGGAAATGCGGAAAAAACGTGAAAGACTGACACTGACTTCCCTTGGGTCTGCCTTTTTAGCTCGTTAACAAGTTTTTTTACCGACATGGTGTTTTTTGTTCGTGGATAAAATATTGAAACCATAAACCAAGCTTATTGAATTCCTTAACATCCTGCAATTTTCACTGCGTCTGACTTTTACATTTTTTAAACAAAATTAGTCAGCATTACGTGGTTAGCAGCAACAGTTTGGAATATTACTCACATTGCTAAACCTAAAGCGACCGGAAATTAACGTAATAAATAATTTACAGAACAAGAGCTGCGATTCGCAAAGAAATACAAGAAGACTTTCAATAGTACAATTTAAATTCACGACCAGTTTTTGTAGATTAATTCGTATTGATAATAGAACATTTGGCACATGTGACTATAAATTCGTCATGGAATCCGAAATGTCAATTCTAGTATTTCAAGTATGATAATAATTCTAGTATGACCCGCTTAGACGACCGCAGAAATTCAAGCCCAAATCACTGAAGAAAGCTGCAGAGGCAACGTCTTTCTTGAACACTCAAACATTATCATCTTATCTCGAACAGCAGCAATATTGTCAGCTCGAAGTGTCAGCAATATTGAAGAAATGCAATGTTCTTAGGGGACACCACACGGTAGAAAACCCACCAACAGCAGAAAGCGTAGAGTCCTTTTGGAAGAATAAGGACTGGGAAGATTCAGGGAAATCACTCTTCGCCTGCAAAATAGTACAGGTCTATAGCCGGTCCCTATCCGGGACACAGGTACAGGTGGTACAGGAGATAGCCTCAGCTCGCTGTGGTTCTGCATGGCCTTAAATCAGTGATCAGTCCAAACGCACACTATCGAATTTTGAGTGTGTATTGGGCATATTTTCTCTCAGCACTAAGAAAAATGGATGCGCTAAAATATGGAGTATTTGACTCTTTTCTTCGCGTCATATCAATCGATTATTTTTTGGGTGTAGTAAAAAAAACTTACTGCACTCATTCGAAACTAGCTGCTACAAAGTCTACTTGGATCGAAGAATATTAACGGACCATATAGTTGGAAACAACAGACCTGACACAATATTGGTAAAGAGAATTGTGAGCGTATCACGCCCATTTTATGTGGGCCGATTTGCTCCATAGAATTTCAACTTTAGCAACTACTAGCAAATTCATACTAGAAATTCAGAAAAAAAGAAATACTAGAAGAAGGCCTTTAGTAGCATGAGACCGTTTTTCTCTATTTTCGATATCAAAGAGCACTACAGGCAGAATATTCGTGCCGCATTTCATGACGATTTCACTTTCCTGTTATCTTTGTGGGGATTCACTAGTATTGGGATTGTTTTGCTTATTTTTTTGGTTTCTTCATAAACTCTTTCTTCATTTGCAGTGACGAGAACATGCACGAAGAGACGAGAATCTGAACGATATGCAACGAAATCATTCCATACATCAGTACGATGGCCAAGCGTTGCATGCAATCGTAATCTATTAAAACAACTGTAGTGTCACAAAACAATTCCAAGTGCAAAAGTTCCACAAATAAAGTTCAAATCAAAGGATCAAAGAACAAATCGCCGTGTACGTTTTTTGAATACTTAAGAAATCATTTAACGTCGAATAAAGGATGTTAAAAACTTAAAAGGGATATAAATACCTTATAAACCTCGATAAAACCCAACCAGTTCAGAGGGGGCCCTCAATTTGTTCGCACCAGGGCATTTGTATACCTAGCTACGCCACTGCTTCAACCCCTTAAATATGTGAATGGAACAAAGATTCATAAGAGGGTAGAATGGGAGAAATGGCCAATGGACCTAACAGCCAAATTGGTGGAATCAATGCCGAGGCGGCTGTTCCGAAATCAAAAATAAAACAGACAGAGTATAGATTCATTGCACCAGCACACAAAAATAAAGGGCTTTAGAAAGTACGTGAGTTAATAAATGGAAAAAAGCTAATTTATAAAATCCTATAGAAAGGCTTCTTATTATTAATCGTTTGTTCTTTATAATTGTCTTAAAGTGGAGAAAGGAGGAACTGTTTTTCCGGCGCCTAAAATATCAAATATTGCTTTTTATTGTCTTATAACAAAAATGTTCTTTGTTTTTGATTTCGACCTCGTCAAGATTTCTTGTAAGGAAATTCTTTTTCGTGTTATTATATTATTTTGGGAATATAGCTTCCTGTGGCTTTCATCGCAATTGAGTATAGTTATTGACGATGATTATGATTTTTCTGCATTACCGAACTGCTCACTACACTGTGAAACACACTTAATAATATGTGTGTCAAATTTCAACAAATAAATAGACGGGAGGAGGGAGGGGAGATAAAAATGAAGAAGGGAGGTGACGCCGATGAAGAATATATTTCGGAACGTGGTATATGGTTAGAAAAGTACAACATTAACCTTTATAGCTAAGAGTGTAAGTTATATAACTACACAAAATGGCTTGTGAGGCGCGAAGCGGCGCTCAATAACACGGCGTGTCTCACCCTCAGACCACAACGCAAAAAATAAGGGCTGAATTAAGAATGGGCGGAGCTTGTTGCTGCCGAGCAACCAGTATGTGGTGTAGTGAAGGCAAGTAAAATAATTGCAGAGCCAACAAATGGAAGGAGGTCGGGACGTGCTCTCCCTTCGGTCTTCCATTGCTTCTTAAGTTATTTATTATGTGCTGGCTGAATAAAGAAATTTATTTATGTAGTTAGAATGGAGCTGCTGCACTAATTTTAAATTTTTACTTCAATTCAGATTTCGACTTACAGAACTCCTTCCAACGCAAAATTCGCTTTTTTCTGCACACACCATTGCGTCCATAGAGTTGCATTAATCTTCAAAATTGTTATTGCAAATAGTAAATAGGTAAAGAGTGTAGGTAGTAATATACAATACATATGTATAATACATGAATGTTTACTTCAAAATAGTAACTTAATAAAGTTAATATTGAAACAAGGAATTGAAGTTAACTGAAGGAGAAATCGAGAATCTTGGATTCGAAACGTTTTGGATTTATATAGCAAATCTTGCCCACCCCAGCCTCTACCTACGCTCATGCCGATCGATGTAACATTTACTCATCTTCTGGTTTAAGGATGTAAGTATTAAAGAACCGGGATTAGTTCAGCTATTCACGTATAAAATATACAAATTTTTGTTGCTTTCATAGAATCTGGAAATAGTTTTTTAATCTCAAGTATCTTTGTGATGATTTGGAATCGCAATTGACTGATATATAATAATTACGTTAAGATGATGTAACTTCATAACTTCTATGATATGTAATAAATATATACACATTTATAACATGATACGTAATAATCACATACAAATTATAAAAATCGTAAAAGCATAAGAGTTATATAAGTATGTATGTGTGTATGGTGATTTTTTGTGGTCTATCCATCAGGGAATATTTTACGGTATGTTACTCATTAAATTCAAAACCTTACCGCTTGTACGATTCACATTAAAGGCAAGTTGTAGCAAAAAAAGGATGTACGATTTGATACAATTAAATTCTTAAAATGCAAAGGAATTACAAACAAAGTACAGAAAACGTGGCAAAAGAATTACGATTCGATAGTGTAGAACTAACTGTCTACATCAGGTACATCATCCTAAGTTCTATAATATAAATAATGAAAGACCTGTTCCAATAACAGTATGAAAAAGGAATATGAATCTCTTATCCTTTACAAAACCTGTTTATTAAAGGATTTAAAAGGAGAGGTAAATGAATAGTGAATTCCTTTGGGGTTTTTTTTTAAACTTAAAAAAGATAAAGAAGGTCGTATAAAGAGATTTCAGCCTCGATTGGTTGTGGATAACAATTAGATATTAATTATAAACCCTAAATAATCTCTAAATGGTAATCATGGTCTTGAATGGCAAAAAAGATTGCACATCATAATAAGTAGTTATTAGAGCTTCAATGTATTCGTCTTTAGATAATAATTGTAAAGAATTAATATATAATAATAATATATATAATATATATTTAATTGCGGTAGCCGCAAAAGCAGCTCCTGCTGCAAAAGCGGTTCCTGCTGCGGCAAGGGTTGTTAAGCCAACGAAGCCCCAGGCACCGAAAGCCAAGGTGCCTCCTGTTACTTACTCCTTGGTAGTAAGGAGCAGTAACGCGGCTGAAACATCTACGGATGTTATGGCCAAGGTTCTTGACAAGGTAGCACCTTCACTCCAGGTGAAGATGAGTGAAGTTAAACCACTGCGGGATGGTGGAGTAGTTATCCGCACTCCTTCTGAGGAGGAGATGTGGAAAATAGTTAGGAACAAAAAGTTTATAGACGTTGGCTTTAGCTAATCGTCCAGCTAGTCTATGTACATTCAGTATGGAAGTGTACATAATGAAGTACAACGCGTCATATTGAACATTTAAAAGGCGAAAAACGTATTTCCTGATTATTCTTATTATTAATAGCCGATAGCCTAGCTGCTAGTGCTTTATAAATCTATATTATAATTTTAATTACAATAAATAAATAATACTACATACTCTTATTATTATGTGAGTCCGATATCATCATATTATATATATTCGAGGTGTAAGAAACAAGCAAATAGAAAATAATTTATATATAGGGCTTTCCAATAAGAGGTGTAATTTTGAATAGCCCGCTATTTCGGTAGCTGTCACTTTTGAAGCTGTTATTTTTACATTTGACAAGTAGAAACTACGCCATTACCTAACATGGAACGATACACGCTGCAACAACGCATTGAAATTTCAACATATATAACACATACGTGGAATGCACTACACACATGTGCTGCCCATTCCACCATGTGCTACGTAGTATGCTGCCTCATAGAGGCAACAATAAAATTAAGATAATAAATAGGGTTTTCCAATAAGAGGTGTAATTTTGATATATATTGAAATATTTGAATATTTGATATTTTGTAACTTTGATGATAATGATCAAAGGAAAATGCCATTTTTTTAGATAAATTATCGCATGTGCATTTCGTAATAAAGAGGAAGGTATGCCGTTAATAATGAAAAACAACATCAGCCAAATGGCCACCAAACTTTTCCCGTAAAAGATCAATCGTTTCGTTGCTTGTGTCGCACGTAGCGTCGTCTTGTTGAAATTTCAATGCGTTGTTGCAGCATGTATCGTTCCATTTAGTAGTTGGCATAAGTAATGGCGTAGTTTCTACTTGTCAAATGTCAAAAATAACAGCTTCAAAAGTGACAGCTACCGAGTGACAGCGGGCTATTCAAAATTACATCTCTTATTGGAGAACCCTATAGTATTTCAACAACAATGGTACGTTTGTCGTAAATGCAATATATGTAACATTATTAATGTAATGTAATGTAAATATACGGGGCTGGTCCCAGAAATACCAAGCAATACCAATATTTTTCGTTCTAAATAATGAATGAAATGAGAAAAGTTCTAATTGTGGAATAAAAAACAATATCTATATATACTTTTAATTTTCCAAATACACCTATACTCCTAATACAATATAATAGATTTGTAATATCTCGAAGTCTAATAACAGCATTAATAACTGACAAACATGGGATTGGTTTATATGCAAAGGATTGTAATATCGGGAAACGTCCCCTTTTACTCGTAAATTATACGCCCAATAAACCATTTTCCATGAGTATCGATGTTAGCAACGCAAACACGATTGAATATCAAAAACTTTATTTTATTAAATTTTTATATTCGGGAGTGTTTCTTTGCAATATTTGCTGCAATGAGCAGGTTGAAAAATGGTATCGAGTTGAGCGTTTCTCCAGAGGCAGCAGCTTGTAAACTGTAAACTACTGCAAAACTATTTGCCGAGTCATTTACCGAGAAAGAGATAGATATTGTGGCTGTTTTCGGTGCATTAGAAAGAGATAGTTAGAGAACAACAATATTTGGTTGTTGTTTGAGTAAACGGTAGATGGCGCTTTAACATCGGTGGTTGTCTAGACTTTAGAGAGCCGGTAGATGCCGCTTGCTGTGTGCCTAGAAAAAATATGCTAGTAGATGGCGCTAGTTCTGTGTGTGTGTGTTGTCTTTATTCGATCTAGATGCAAAGAAACAGATGTACGAAGCAAAAGAGTCCTTGCAAAGAGGTGAGCAGAGACAGACGAACACGAAGTACAGGCAGATGCAAATAGCAGGGTAGTATTTTTGGTATGTTGTTGTTATTGCAGTTCTTCTATGTGTTGTTGCTCTTATTCTTCTTCATGCGATGTGGTACTAACGAATTAAAGTGTGAGCAATCAATATAAACAAACGTAAAGTACCCTTTTGTGTGGTCAGGCACATACCAATGTTTACGAGTGGATTTTAAACATACACAAATTATATTCTTTATAATTTCCCATAATTTTTTTCAAAAATGTAAGATTTTGTTTTTGTAAATTTTTTGTAATGTATCAAAATATATAAATAGTATTGGCTTATATCACCTAATCAGCGAATTGTGTAAATTGTTCCAAAGTTGTTCGACTCCTTATCCATCCTCTTTGTCTAAGAATCTTTCACTGTAATATCTTAACATAATAATATCTTACATCTTAATATCTTAACTATAATATCTGTAACATCTCATCCATTGTTGTTGTTCCGATATGATACAACATACCGAATGAAAAATAAAGAAATTGTCGCAAAATTTTGTGATTGCGAAATTAAGATATATTTTTTATTCAAATTATAATCATTATCAATTAACAATTGTGGCCATGTGAGTGTTTACGACCACTCAAACTGATTCCAAAGAGACCATCCAACGATCCACCAACCTCCACGTGGTTCCCGCCGGTAACAGTATCCTGGCTAATGGTGGAAGGCTAATTGACCTTGGGGGCTACCAACCCCCTCGGTCGTATGTCAGTTGGTACAGAAAACAATACAAGCCTCGGATTAATTCTAAATATAATCTCCGGTGGGTCCTCAGACTCCACCGGAACAACTGACACCGAGCATAGGGATGACTGTCCCATCCGAACCATAACACGCAGCCGCCCGAAAATACCATCAAGCAAGGAGCGTAGGAGCAATCAGCCATGCCTCAACGAGGATGGTGATTGCCAAGACCGGGGAAATTGAGCAATTGGTAATGGGCCTCATTGCCGAAAATGCTAACCTAAGGGGTAGGGTTGAGATTCTCAAATCTGGTGAATTCCGCAGTCCGGCCAAGACAAGTCCGTCCGTCCTTCCGTCTGTTCCCAAGGCTTCCGTTGGTGACCGACTGAGTTTCGCGGCTGTAGCCGCAAAGGCAGCTTCCGCTGTAAAAGCGGTTCCAGCCGCGAAGATGGTTGGGAAGCCAACGAAACCTCAGGTTAAGGCGCCTCCCGTTACATACTCCTTAGTGGTGAGGAGCAGTAACGCGGCTGAGACCTCAAAAGAAGTCATGGCCAAAGTTCTTGGGCAAGTTGCGCCTTCACTTCAGGTGAAGGTCAGCGAAGTTAAGCCACTGCGTGACGGGGGGGTAGTGATCCGCACTCCATCTGAGGAGGAGATGTGGAAGATCGTCCGCAATAAGAAGTTTCAAGATGTAGGTCTGTCCGCTGTCAAGAATGTTAAGCCACTCCCGAGGGTAGTTGTTCAAGGTGTCTCGAAGAAAAATTCCTCCACAGATTTCATGCAGAGCCTTTTCGCTCTGAACTTGAGCGATTTGATTAGTCCAGAAGTTTTCCAAAAAGAAGTTAGTTTAGTTGGGAAGTCATGGGAAGCCAATTCGGAGGGAAGACAAAATGTTGTGCTGCAAGGCAACGACATTGTTGTTAACGCCCTACTAAACGCGGGGAAAATTTTCGCATGCTGGGAAGCATGCAGAGTCGTAAAATTCAAGCCAACCTATGGTTGCCATCGTTGTTTTGACCTTAACCACTTGTTGTCCGATTGTCCGCGCACGGAAATGACCTGCCGCTGTTGTGGCGAGGAAGGTCACCTCGCCAAATCTTGCAGCAAGCCGGAGCACTGCAAAATCTGCAGCAGCAAAGGCAAACCTGCCTCCCACCGCACGTTGGGTGCACTTTGTCCAGTTTACTGTTCAATCGTAGCTAGGGTAACTTCTCGCCATTAATGAAGTTTAAGATTTTCCAATTAAACTGTCAGGGTTCGATAGCAGTTATGGGAAGCGTAGTCAAAGAAATTAGGGACTCTGGCTTTAACTTCGCTTTAATTCAAGAACCGTACCGCACGAACGCCCTTAAAGTTGCTGGTTTGCCCGCAGGTATGCGGGTTTATTCCAGCACTAGGGCGACTGCGGCCGTCGTGGTTGACGACGTCAATGCGGAATGCATTCTGATGGATGCAAGCCAGTGGGGGGTATGTGTCAGTGTAGAGGGAAGCTTCGGTAGGATCGTTTTAGCTAGTATATACTGTAAATATAGTGAAGAATTAGAGCCGTATATTAGATATATGGAAAAAGTAGTTAGCTTGGCAGGTAGTAGTCCGCTTCTAATCGGCAGGGACGCGAACGCATCATCGCAGTACTGGAATAGTAAGCGATCTTGCGCGCGTGCTCGGTCTCGAGGATGGGATCGAGGAGCGGTCCTTGCCGACTGGATGTCGAATAGGGATATCTTCCCCTTGAACAGACACATTGAGAATGTATATACTTTTTGCTCAAGCAATGGTAGGAGTGATATTGATGTCACTTTTACCAATGCGGCGGCTCGAGATATGTATGAGTTTGTGTGGAACGTTCGAGGCGACAAATGCGTTAGTGACCACAATCCAATTGAGATTGTGGTCACTCACGACGTTGTCGATGTGAAGCTTTAAGAGGATAGACGATGGAAAACCAGAGATGCCGATTGGCAGCTGTATGGTTTAAACATCAGAGATAGAGTTAGGGCGCTTCCACTTAATGATTTTTCCGCTTTAGATGTCGATAGTCAGATTGCATTTCTAAATGAATCTGTTGAGGAGATCAACGACTTGCTCTTCCAGACGTGCCGCAAGATTAACCAACGGAAAGTAAAGTGGTGGACACAGGAACTCACTGTCAAGCGCAGGCAAGTACGGAAACTTCGAAGGAAGTTCCAGAAAGCTTTGCCGTCGAATTCCGACACTTGTATTCAGCTGAAACTGCCTACAGGCGGGCGTCGGCTGAATACAAAGCTATGATAGTGAGGGTAAAGGAGAGCGACTGGCGAAACTTCACAAGTAGCCACCTCAATGATCCTTGGGGCGATTTGTACAAGTTCTTTCGTAAGAAGAAAGACTTGGAGATGAGCAGCATCCAAGTTGGCGACAATTTGTTGACAACTTGGAGAGAGTGTGCAGAAGCGCTCCTGTGCGGCTTCGTTCCGCCTGCAGAGCAAGGGGTGGAGCCACGCACCCGTGTGGCGCCTCAGATTGTAGCGTTGTCTGATAGGGAACTAGATTTTGCTATTTCAACAACTAGATGTAGAAAATCTCCTGGGTTGGATAGAGTGACTGGAGAGATGGTTAAAACCATCTGGAATGTCATTCCTGAATACCTAAGAGAAATATACTCTAATTGCGTTAGTCAGGGCTATTTTCCAGGTGAATGGAAAATAGCAAGAGTGATTTTTCTGCTAAAGTCGCCAAGTAAGGACAGATCTGACACTCAGTCTTATCGTGGCATCAGCCTGCTTCCAGTACTTGGTAAAGTACTGGAAAGAATTATGGTTGAACGTCTCGAAGATAGCTTAGTTCAGGGCATTTGTTTCAGGCAGTATGGTTTTAGGAAAGGCAGGTGCGTTGATGACGCTTGGATGTATTTGAAAACGTGCGTCCAACAGTCATCACCCAAGTATGTGTTAGGAATCTTTGTTGATTTCAAGGGCGCCTTCGACTATCTCAGTTGGAGCGCGATCATTAAGAAGATAGAAAGCTTAGGATGCCGTGAGGCTGCTCTACTTCTCCAGAAGAAAAGCATGCTCAATAGGCAAGCGCGATTTCGCATGGCGTGGGGTTACTCGCGGCTGCCAGCAGGGTTCCATCTGTGGTCCATTCATTTGGAACCTTATGATGGATTCTCTGTTGCGGCGGCTTGAGGACATGACCAAGTGTTGTGCTTATGCTGACGACCTTCTACTTATAGTGGAGGGCCGTTCGCGGGCGCAGCTTGCAACTGTCGGCAATAACCGAGTCGCATTTGTTGCTCGAAGTGAACGGTTGTGTCGCTCCGTACTTGAATTCGATTTTTCTGCTGTCGTTTTGTGAATTTTTAACCAAATTCCCGAAAATTTTACCATCGGTAGTCGCGAATTTTAATTAATTCCAAGAATTCTTCGAACCGTGTGTCGTGTAGTGCACTTATCAGTGCGCCGTGCCTCAGATCGGTTTTTATTGCCCTGTGTGTTGTTGTTCGCTTTGTTCGATACACACTCTGACCCTCGCGCTCAATTTTCGGTTCACGCGTTTTATTACGGTCGGTGAGCCCTAAAGCTGAACTCGAACAGACTTTTATTACACCTTCAGTGTAGTGAAGTGTTTTACCTGCACAGTGCCGTGAGTTTCGTCTCGTGTCCCAACCCTTTCTTTGCTCGCTACAGTGCCCTTCGCGGTAGAATTCATAAAATTTTATCGCTATCTGTGCCGTGCCTAGTTTCCGCGTAATTTCTTTTGATTTTTCAGGTAAAATGGAAGGAATGAGAAGTAAGTCCAAAGGCAAGAAAGAGGACATTGCGGACACTTCAGCATCGGAAGGATTAGCCTCGGACTTCGAGGCAGCTGCCAGCGATCCGGGTAAAACCCCAGATGCCACCGACGCCAGTAACATTATACCTACGAGTGATTACGAAGGAAGGAAAGAAGAAAAAGAAAAGGATTCGCAGACCGACGCTGGACCTCTTATCGAGCTTGGACGAAGAAGGCGCGCGAAAGAAAAATAAGAACAACAAAGAAAGTGTGCCCGCGGAAATGGACGCCGCTGCAGGCACAAAAAAGGTAGGTGACAACAAGGTCACGTTAAATAATATAATGTATAATTGTCCGTCTGCTTCTGAGGAAACTTTGAAGATAAGCAGTGATGCTTCTGGCCTGCCGGCCAAGGGCATAATTAAGAAAATGAAGTCTATCTCATTAGACATTATTAATGAATTTTTAAATGTAGGAGCTTTTAGCCAGGCATCGACAAAAAATGTCATTGCCAAAACAGGAGAAATTGAATCCTTAATAATTAGCCTCATTGCCGAAAATGAAAATTTAAAGGGTAGGATTGAAGTTTTGAAGTCCGTCGATTTCCGCGGTCCGTCCAAAAATAGTTCGTCCGTCAGTTTGTCCGTCCCCAAGGCGTCCGTTGGGAATCGATTGAGCTTCGCGGCTGTAGCCGCTAAGGCTGCCCCCGCTGCGAAAGCGGTTCCCGTCGCGAAGCCCATGAAGCCTCAAATCAAGGCGCTGCCTGCTACATACTCGCTAGTGGTTAGGAGCAGTAACGCGGCCGAAACGTCGAAAGACGTTATGGCCAAAGTTCTTGGGCCTTCACTTCTAGTGAAGATTAGCGAAGTTAAGCCACTGCGCGACGGGGGGGTAGTAATCCGCACTCCATCTGAGGAGGAGATGTGGAAGATTGTGAGAAACAAGAAGTTCGCTGATGTAGGTCTGTCCGCCGTCAAGAATGTGAAACCGCTCCCTAGGGTAGTTATTCAGGGGGTCTCGAGGAAGAACTCATGTGCAGACTTCATGAAGAGCCTGTATGCTTTGAATTTGAGTGACGTGCTCTCCCCTGAAGACTTTCAGAAAGGGGTTAGGTTAGTAGGGAAGCCATGGGAGGTCAATTCGGAGGGTAGGCAAAACGTTGTGATAGAAGGCAACGACACTGTCGTTAACGCTCTACAAAATGCGGGTAAAATCTTTGCACGCTGGGAAGCATGCAAAGTTTTAAAGTTCAGGGCAACCTATGGTTGCCACCGTTGCCTTGAGCTTAACCACTTGGTGGCTGAGTGTAAGCGCACTGAAATGTGCTGCCGCCGTTGTGGTGAGGAGGGCCATATTGCCAAAACTTGTACCAGGCCGGAGCACTGCAAGATCTGCAGCAGCAAAGGTAAACCTGCCTCCCATCACACGCTGGGTGCGCTCTGCCCAGTTTATTGTTCGATCGTAGCTAGGGTATCTTCTCGCCAGTAATGAGGTTTTAAAATTTTTCAATTGAATTGTCAGGGCTCAGCTGCAGTTATGGGAAGTGTAGTTAAAGAGATTAGGGACTCTGGTTTCAATTTCGCATTATTGCAAGAGCCGTACCACACGAACGCCCTTAAAGTTGCTGGTTTGCCCGCAGATATGCGGGTTTATTCCAGCACTAGGGCGACTGCAGCCGTCGTGGTTGACGACGTTAATGCGGAATGCATTCTCATGAATGCGAGCCATTGGGGGGTATGCGTTAGCGTAGAGGGAAGTTTCGGTAGGTTAGTTTTAGCCAGTGTATATTGTAAGCATAGTGAGGAGTTGGAACCATATATTCAATATATGGAATCCATAGTTAGGCTTGCAAATGGTAGTCCACTTCTGATCGGCATGGACGCGAACGCATCATCGCGATACTGGAACAGTAAGCGATCTTGCTCGCGGGTCCGTTCTCGAGGATGGGATCGTGGAGCGATCCTTGCCGATTGGATGTCGAATAGGGATATCTTCCCCTTAAACAGACGCATTGAGAATGTATATACTTTCTGCTCAAGCAATGGCAGGAGTGATATTGATATCACTATTGTCAATGCGGCGGCTCAAGGTATGTACAGTTTTACGTGGAACGTTCGAGGCGACAAATGCATTAGTGATCACAATCCAATTGAGATTGTGGTCACTCATTACGTTGTCGATGTGGAGATGTCAGAGGATAGGAGATGGAAAACTAGGGATGCCGACTGGCAGCTGTATGGTTTAAGTATCGGAGATAGAGTTAGGGCGCTCCCATTTAGTGATTTTTCCGCTCTAGGTGTCGATAGCCAGATTGCATTTTTGAATGAATCTGTTGAACAGGTCAATGACTTACTCTTCAAGAGGTGCCGGAAGGTTAACCGAAAGAAAGTAAGGTGGTGGACACAAGAACTCACTATCAAGCGCAGGCAAGTACGGAAACTTCGAAAGAAGTTCCAGAAAGCCTTGCCGTCGAATTCCGACAATTGTATTCAGCTGAAACTGCCTACAGGCGGGCGTCGGCTGAATATAAAGCTATGATAGTGAGGATAAAGGAGAGCGATTGGCGAAACTTCACAGTTAGCCACCGCAATGATCCTTGGGGCGAGTTATACAAGTTCTTCCGTAAAAAGAAATGAGCAGCATCCAAGTTGGCGACAATTTGTTGACAACATGGAGAAAGTGTGCAGAAGCGCTCCTGTGCGGCTTCTTTCCGCCTGCAGAGTCAGAGGTGGAGCCACGCACTCGTGTGGCGCCCCAGATTGTAACTTTGCCCGATAGGGAATTAGTGTATGCAATTTCAACAATTAGATGTAGAAAATCTCCTGGGTTGGATGGGATAACTGGAGAGATGGTTAAAACCATTTGGAAGGTTATTCCTGAATACCTAAGAGAGATATACTCTAATTGTGTTAGTCAGGGCTATTTTCCAGATGAATGGAAAATAGCAAGAGTTATTTTTCTATTAAAATCGCCAGATAAGGATAGGACTGATCCTCGTGCTTATCGTGGCATCAGCCTGCTTCCAGTACTTGGTAAAGTACTGGAAAGAATTATGGTTGAACGCCTTGAGGATAGTTTAGTACAGGGCATTTCTTTTAGGCAATATGGGTTTAGGAAAGGCAGGTGCGTTGATGACGCCTGGATGTACGTGAAAACGTGCGTCCAAGAGTCATCAGCCAAATATGTTTTAGGGATTTTTGTCGATTTTAAGGGCGCCTTCGATTATCTTAGTTGGAGCGCAATTGTTAGGAAAATAGAGAGTTTAGGTTGCCGTGAGGCTGCTCTCTGGAGAAGTTATTTCTCCAGAAGAAAAGCATGCTCAATAGGCAAGCGTGATTTCGCATGGCGTGGGGTTACTCGCGGCTGCCCGCAGGGTTCCATCTGTGGTCCATTCATTTGGAACCTTATGATGGATTCTCTGTTGCGGCGGCTTGGTGACATGACCAAGTGTTATGCTTATGCTGACGACCTTCTACTTATAGTGGAGGGCCGTTCGCGGGCGCAGCTTGAAACTGTCGGCAATAACCTCATGACCATTGTCAGTCAATGGGGCTCTGAAGTGGGTGTCTCCATCTCTTCAGACAAGACTGTGCAGATGCTTCTGAAAGGCAGACTGAATGGTCATTATCCGAACATTCAGGCTGACTGCAGAGCCATCAGATACGAAAAGTGTGTTAAATACTTGGGGGTTACCATCGGCGAGAGAATGTGCTTCTCGCAATATGTTGTTGCGTTGCGCGACAAGCTTACCATGTTGGTGAGCTTGGTGCGCCGCATACTCAAAGTCGATTGGGGCCTCGGTAAACGGGCAATGCGTGTCATTTACCGAGGAATGTTTGTTGCCTGTGCCACATATAGTGCACCGGCTTGGTGCGATGCTCTCAGTAGCACATGCTTGGCCAGGAAGCTTCTCAGCTGTCAGAGAATTTTTCTCTTAGGTTCACTGCAAGTTTGCCGATCAGTCTCGACTGAGGCCTTGCAGGTGCTCTTGGGTGCGCCCCCTCTTGATCTTATGGTCAGGAAGGTGGGTCTCGCATACAAGATTAAGAAGAAGATTAGTCTAGGTGTAGGTGATTGGGTTACCAATGAAGAGATAGTAGGTTTGAATCCATCAGCCGTTAAAGTTTTGCTCAATGAGCATCTGATGGCTAAGTAGCAAAACAGGTGGGATGAAAGTGAGATGGGTAGAGCCACGTATGCGTTCATCCCATCTGTTTCATACGCTGTCGTTAGGAAGGATTTCGGCTTCGGCCTTTACTTAGGGTTTTTGTTGACCGGTCACGGCTCACTAAATGAGTTTTTGTTCAGGAGGCACCTTAGTGATACTCCTGAATGTGACTGTGGTGCTGCATATGAGGACTGGAAACACGTTTTGTGCGAATGTCCTCTCTATGCAGACATTAGGAATCTAGAATCGCTAGGAATTAGATCCGCAGATGTAGGTTTTGATTTTATTAAGGTACTTGATAGGGACGATACTAGTGAAATTGACCATTTTGCTAGAATTGTCTTTATCAGAAGAAAAATTAGAATGATAGTGGCAGCAGCAGCGCCAGCGAATGCTGAGCCTGCCGTTGAGTAGTCTTTTAGAATTATTTGATTTTATTTTAATTTATTTTATACTTTATAACTTATCAATTTAATTTTGAAGTTTACTAATATGTTATTTAGTAGTTTCTTTTCAGGTTGAAGCACCGGAGTTTTTTTTTTTTTCTTTTTCTGGCCATTATGGATTGCCAACCCAGTGGGTGCCTTGACTTCGGTCTTGGCAGCTGATTTGGCTTCGGCCTCAGCCCTTTCGTTTTGGCTTCGGCCGCGATTCCACTGGCCTCAACTTGGCGCAAACCATGGCCATGACCAGTGTAAACCGAGGATGCACTGTTCTTTTTCTCTTTCTTCGTCAAACAGTTAAGTTTTCTTAACTGATTGACAAACGGCAACCAGTCCGGGGTGTTAAGGAACCCAAACTGGTAGTAGCCTCGGCTACGAAGCCTCACCCGGCGGCTTTGTTTCCGGTACCACGGGGATCAGGAGCCCCAGTGTGTGTTAACGCACACACTGCCTGATCACGGCGTAGGCCCCCTATAGTGGGAGTATCGTGGTGGCTGTGGTTAGTGGGTTGCATTTTTCTTGCTTAGGCAAACTGGCAACGTCAGAGGTGAGATAGTCCTCGTCCCTCTATCGAAGGGTAGGACCTATGCCCTTAAGCATAACCTAAAATCGGTACTCGTTTCAACGAGGCGTCTGATCAACTTTAATGATCCTAGCATGATAGTCATGCCGTTGGGTAAGGTCTTGCTGACAGGTACCCACGTTCAAGAAAGTTGTTAATTGCCTTCGGCAATTGGCAAAGACACATTTGTCCCTATCTACTCAGTTGATTTTCGACTTTCTTTGGAAGCAGACGTCGTTTTGGATTGCTGTTACTAAGGTTGCATTGTAGAATTGCAATTGGCTTAAGCGAAAATTCTTTCTACGCATTTTGTCGAAAGAATTATCGAATTTGGTAGGGTTTTGCGGGAGTTAGAGCATTTTTTAATTTTGTCTTTCAGGCAAAATTTGATAGAAATTTTTCCAGTAGGAACTTTTGTTTGACGGAATTCAGTGCGTGTTTTTCCGTCAAGCTATCGATTTTTATTCCTCAGAATATTCTGAGGAATTAGTAGAAAAAAGCTTTCTAGGCGACTCGCACGTAGTTTAAGTGGTGGCACGTAGTTTAAGCATGAAGAAGAATAGATCCTCAATAGATGATGATACGACCACTGATGGTCAGACTGAGCCTGACCGAGACGTGTTTCAGGTGGTTCACTGAAAGAAGGTCAAAAAGATCTCTTCTTCACCGGTAGGTAGTTCAAGAGAAGCTGAAAAAGCGAAGGCGCCTGAGGTAGCTCAAAAGGTAGTAGAAGATATAGGATGTCCTTCTGATTCGGCGAAGAAAAGTGACAGCCTTCCGACCAGACTAGAAACCTTGATGGGATCGATGAAAAATATTTCATCGAAAATCATCAAGGAGGTTTTCGAGCTGAGTGTAGACCCGAAAATAGCTAGGAATGTTTTGAGATTGACTGGGGAGTATGAGGTTATCCTCATGGGGCTCGTTGCAGAGAACGAGAGGTTGAAAGGTAGCTTAGAAGCGCTGAAATCGGTAGGATTTCATGCAGCCAAGAATAGTGTCAGTCCGTCTGTTGTTGCGAGGCCCACGTTGGTTAAACCACTGCGGAATGGTGGAGTAGTTATCCGCCCTCCTTCTGAGGAGATGTGGAAAATAGTTAGGAACAAAAAGTTTATAGACGTTGGTCTGTCTGCTGTTCAAAATGTGAAACCACTCCCTAGGGTAGTAGTTCAGGGTGTCTCTAAAATGTATTCATGTATAGATTTCATGAAGAGCCTCTATGCTGTAAATTTGAGTGACTCCTGAAGATTTTCTTAAAGAGGTTAAAATGGTTGGCAAGCCATGGGTAGTTGGTTCAGAGGGCAGACAGAACGTTGTGGTTGAAGGCAGCGACCTTGTCGTTAATACCCTACTGAAGGCGGGTAGAATTTTTGCATGCTGGGAAGCATGCAAAGTTTTAAAGTTCAAGCCAAACTATGGTTGCCACCGTTGCCTGGTGGAAATGGCCATATCGCCAAATTATGTAATAAGCCTGAGCATTGCAAGGTCTGTGCCGGTAAAGGCAAGCCGGCTGCTCATCGCACACTTGGTGCTGTCTGTCCGGTGTACTGTGCGATTGTCGCAAGAATTAACTCAAGACTTTAAATGGAATTGAACATATTCCAATTAAATTGTCGTAGGGCCAATTCTGTGATGGGAAGTTTAGAGCAAGAAATTAGGACTTCTGGCTGTAGTTTTGCATTGCTGCAGCAGCCTTGCCACACGAACGCCTTTGTAGTTGTTGGCTTGCCTGCAGACATGCGGGTCTACTCCACAATGTGCTCCATAGAGTGCTGCCTCATAGAGGCGTCCATTTAAAGAATATTATACAACACTATTAATACTACAATATTATACAATAATTAATATACTTATTTATATTATTTTATATTTATCTATATATATAAAAATGAAATGGCCATGTATGTCCCGCCATCACTTGAAAACGGCTGGACCGATTTGACTGATTGTTATTTTGTTGTGTTCGTAATTGTCAGGACAAGGTTTGTATGAAAGAAAATTTTGCGAAACTCGATCGGTAAAGTCGAAAATTTGTATTTTTAATTTGTATGAAACTAAAACTTAAATTAAAAAAAATTTTAGAAAAAAACAGTTTACATCAGTTGTTTGCTGTCACATCAAAGTTTGCAAAAATAAAAATGAAAGAAAATATATGAGATTAAAAAATGACAATTTTTGATATGATATGCAATAATGATAGTAATCTATCTTTCTTGCATACATAGTATATTGAGAAAAGTTGATAATAATTATTATCAGTGATCAGTGCGTGATAATTTTGTGTTTTTGTTTACTGTGGTCATATAAGTTCGTGATAATTTAATATTTTGTTTTTTGGTTTGCGACTTAAAATGCCACCAGTTAGACGTTCGACATATGCGTAACTCAGCTCGAACAATTAACCATCGTGTGAATGAGAAAGGTGAAGAACGCAGACACTCTGGAAAAAAATCGTGTAAGAATTTCGCAAGGGCGATCGATTATGACTCCGGAACAACGTCTTTAATCAAGTTCGACTTACTCAGTACAAGGTAACTCTCGAAATAATTTTGAACGTCGACAAAAAAGACGGCCAACCGACACAACCATTAACGAACGTTTGGCGTTCAGGTACGATCCAACAGTCGATTACGCAGCAGATATGGCCAACTTTGGTACAATGAGCACTGTTTGTCAATATTGCAATGCTTTGAGGTTCCTACAAGAACCACCAGGAATATGTTGTGCGAGCGGAAAGGTAAAATTACCACAATTTACACCGCCACCAAAGCCATTGGCATCATTACTGTCTGGCGAAGATACTCGATCGAAGCATTTCTTGGACAACATACAAAAGTATAACAGTTCCTTCCAAATGACTTTATTTGGGGCGAATATTATCAAACCACGAGGCTTTACCCCTACTTTTATGGTAAATTCTTTTTCTAATGCAAATATGTATTACAGATTTACGAAAGAGAGAGAAATGAAGGAAAATATCATACAAACTCAAGAAATTGTGTTTGATTATCATGCAGGAGCATTGTTGCCCGCCGGGAATGCTGATCACAAATTTCTTCAAATTTATTTCCTTGGACACTCTGATGATGAAATTCGGCGTTGTGAGTTAAGATGCATTGTACTTAATTTAATAAAGTCATGATCGTATTAAAATTTTTCAATTCAGATATTATTATATTTGAGCGAGACGAAGTTCGTCGGGTCAGCTAGTATATATATATATTAATTATATATTTTTATAATTTTTAAATTTTAAAAAAAAAATTTTAAAAGCATAAGCGGAATAATATTATTGTAATATGAGTATGTACATATGTATGTATGGTGATTTTTTGTGGTCAAGGCATGGCCCAATTCGTCGGTCCGTCAACCTGTCCTTTGAAATCGGGAGTGAGCGAAGGCGAATAGTGATACCATAAGTAAATTTAGCACGTATATTCTCTGTTATTTGTCATTGTTATAGAGCAGTTTGCTATTGCAAATGGGCAAAATTCACTACGCACATTTCTAATACAAAGCTTAATTATAATAATATTTTCTTTAAATTTGTTTAACAGGATATCGAAGGTGTTATCACTCATTAAATTCAAAAGCTTACCGCTTGTACGATTCACATAAAAGATAAGTAGTAGCAAAAAAAGGATCTACGATTTGATAAAATTAAATTCTTAAAATACGGAGAATTACGATTCGATAGTGTAGAACTAACTGTTCCACTGGTGCTGTACAGAACGTAAAAAAGGCGGTAACATCGAAATGGAACGACAACAACTGCGAAAACACGATGGTACATCATCCGAAGTTATATAATATAAATAATGAAATACCTATTCCAATAACAGTATGAAAAAAGAATATGAATTTCTTATCCTTTACAAAACCTGCTTATTAAATGATTTACCGAGAGGTAAATGAATAGTGAATTCCTGGTGGGTTTTTTTAGACTAAAGAGATTTAAGCCACGATTGGTTGTGGACAACACAATTAGATATTAATTATAAACCTTAAATAATCCCTAAAAGTTAATCATGGTCTTGAATGGCAAAAAATAGATTGCACATCATAATAAGTAGTTATTGGAGCTTCAATGTATTCGTCTTTAGATAATAATTGTAAAGAATTAATATATAATAATAATATATATATAATTGTTGCTAGCAACATTGTGTCCAAATTTTTGGGTGTATGAGGTTATCCTCATGGGGCTCGTTGCAGAGAACGAGAGGTTGAAAGGTAGCTTAGAAGCGCTGAAATCGGTAGGATTTCATGCAGCCAAGAATAGTGTCGGTCCGTCTGTTGTTGCCAGGCCCACGTTGGGTGATCGGCTCAGCTTCGCTGCGGTAGACGCAAAAGCAACTCATGCTGCAAAAGCGGCTCCTGCTGCGGCAACGAAGCCCCAGGCACCGAAAGCCAAGGTGCCTCCTGTTACTTACTCCTTGGTAATAAGGAGCAGTAACGCGGCTGAAACATCTACGGATGTTATGGCCAAGGTTCTTTACAAGGTAGCACCTTCACTCCAGGTGAAGGTGAGTGAATTTAAACCACTGCGGGATGGCGGAGTAGTTATCCGCACTCCTTCTGAGGAGGAGATGTGTTATAGATGTGAATAGTTAGGAACAAAAAGTTTATAGACGTTGGTCTGTCTGCTGTTAAAAATGTGAAACCACTCCCTAGGGTAGTAGTTCAGGGTGTCTCTAAGATGTATTCTTGTGTAGATTTCTTGAAGAGCCTCTATGCTCTAAATTTGAGTGATTTGCTCACTCCTGAAGATTTTCTTAAAGAGTTTAAAATGGTTGGCAAGCCATGGGTGGTTGGTACAGAGGGCAGACAGAACGTCGTGCTTGAGGGCAGCGACCTTGTTGTTAATGCCCTACTGAAGGCGGGTAGAATTTTTGCATGCTGGGAAACATGCAAAGTTTTAAAGTTCAAGCCAACCTATAGTTGCCACCGTTGCCTGGAATTAGATCCTTTAATGGCTGAGTGCCCACGCACTGATATGTGCTGCCGCCGATGTGGTGAAAATGGCCATATCGCCAAATTATGCAATAAGCCTGAGCATTGCAAGGTCTATGCCGGCAAAGGCAAGCCGGCTGCTCATCGCACACTTGGTGCTGTCTGTCCGGTGTACCGTGCGATTGTCGCAAGAATTAACTCAAGACTTTAAATAGAATTGAACATATTCCAATTAAATTGTTGTAGGGTCAATTCTGTGATGGGAAGTTTAGGGCAAGAAATTAGGACTTCTGGCTGTAGTTTTGCATTGCTGCAGGAGCCTTGCCACACGAACGCCTTTGTAGTTGTTGGCTTGCCTGTAGACATGCGGGTTTACTCCAAGACTAGGGCGACGGCTGCTATTGTGGTAAACGACGTTACTGCAGAATGCATTTTAATGAATGCCAGCCAGTATGGGGTTTGTGTTAGTGTAGAGGGAAGTTTTGGCAGGTTAGTCTTAGCTAGTATTTATTGCAAATATAGCGAGGAAATTGAGCCATATATTCAGTATATGGAGTTAGTGCTTAGTTTAGCGCGTGGCGACCCTTTTTTGTGATTGGCATGGATGCAAACGCATCGTCCTCTAAGTGGTACAGCAAACGTTCCACCATGCGTGCCCGCTCTCGTGGCTGGAAGCGAGGTACGGTGCTTGCAGAATAGCTGACAAGTAGGGATATTTTTGTCTTGAATGAACCATCGGATTAGTACACCTTTTGCACCACTAATGGCAGGAGTGACATTGATGTTACCCTGACCTCTGCTGCTGCTGTTGAGATGTACAATTTTGAATGGGGAATTCAACCTCAGGCATGCATTAGCGACCACAATCTCATTGTAATTAAGGTTACGTATAATAGCGTCGATAGGGTACTATTAGAAGAAAAGAAATGGCGCACAAATGATGTGGACTGGGAATGGTATGGTCTTAATATCATTGAGGAATTCGCTTCGCGTCCACTCAGTGAATTCTCGGTTGTAGACATAGACAGTCAGGTATCATTTTTAAATGAATCTGTCGGTAGGGTAAATGACTTACTCTTTCAAAAGGTGCCAAAAGGTTACTAGAACGAAGGTTAAGTGGTGGACTCAGGAGCTCACTATTAAGCGCAGAGAGGTAAGAAGACTTCGTAAGAAGTTTCAGAAAGCCTATTCAGTTAATACTGACAGCGCTATTCAGATCAAGACTGCGTATAGGCGGGCCTTAGCTGAGTATAAAAATATGATAGTGGTAATAAAGGAGAGCGAGTGGCGTACTTTCACACTTAATAATCGCGATAAACCTTGGGGGGAATTATACAAGTTTTTTCGTAGAAGGATGGCGACAACTTGTTGACATCTTGGAGAGAATGTGCTGATGCTCTTCTGAGCGGCTTCTTTCCGCTGGCTGAGCAAACAGTTGAGTCACGCCCTTGGGTGTCTCCTGATGTTAGAGGTTTTTTTGATAGTGAAATAGAGTATGGGGTTTCAACAATTAGATGTAGGAAATCTCCTGGGTTGAATGGAATGACTGGAGAGATGGTCAAGGCTATCTAGAAGGCTGCTCCTGAATACATTCGAGTGATCCTCTCTAATTGTGTTAGTCAGGGCTATTTTTCAGACGACTGGAAAATAGCAAAAGTAATAATCCTCATTAAGTCACCAGATAAGGTTAGGACTAATCCGAGGTCTTATCGTGGTATCAGTCTGCTTCCAGTATTCGGGAAAATACTGGAAAGAATAATGGTAGAGCGTTTGGAGGATAGCTTAGTTGAGGGTCTTAGCGATAGGCAATTTGGGTTTAGAAAAGGCAGGAGTGTTGAGGATGCATGTGAAAACATGTGTAAGAGAGTCCTCATCTAAGTACGTTCTTGGTATTTTCATTGATTTCAAGGGGGCCTTTGACTATCTTAGTTGGAGTGTCATCCCTAAGAAAATAGAGGATTCAGGCTGCCGTGAGGCAGCACTATGGAAAAGCTACTTCTCCAGAAGAAGAGCATTCACAGTGGGGAAGTGCGAAGCTGTCTGGCGGGATGTTACTCGTGGCTGTCCGCAGGGCTACATCTGTGGACCATTCATTTGGAACTTTATGATGGATTCGCTCTTGCGGCGGCTAGGTAGCTTGACCGATTGTTGCGCATATGCGTATGACCTGCTACTTATTGTGGAGGGTCATTCGCGTGTGCAGCTTGAGTCGGTTGGCTGCAATCTCCTGTCCATTGTCAGTCAGTGGGGATCTGAAGTAGGTGTTAGCATCGCTTTGGACAAGACTGTACAGATGCTCCTTAAAGGCAAAATGAAGTATCGCTATCCGACTATTCGCCTTGGAGATTTAGGTATTAGATTTGAGAAGTCTGTCAAATACCTGGGGATTACCGTCTCCGAAGGAATGCGTTTCGCGGAACATGTAGTTGCACTGCGTGATAAGCTTACCACTTTGGTGAGCCTTGTCCGCCGTATTCTAAAGGTTGACTGGGGCCTCGGTAGGCGAGCAATGCGTATTGTTTACCGAGAAATGTTTGTTTCCTGTGCGACATCAGTTTGGTGTGAAGCTCTTCGTAGCACATGCGTCGTCAAGAAGCTGATTAGCTGTCAGAGAATTTTTCTCTTGGGTACACTGCAGGTTTGCCGTACAGTTTCGACTGAGGCTATGCAAGTACTTCTGGGTGCTTCTCCCCTTGACCTTGTCGTCAAGCGTCAAGGGGTAGCCTATAAAATTAGGAAAACAATCAGTCTTGATTCAGACGATTGGCTTACCACTGAAGAGATTGAAGGGTTAAGCTCGGTTTCTGTGAAACGCTTGTTAGATGAACAAGTCGTTTCTAGGTGGCAGGATAGGTGGAATGAAAGCGTGTTTGGCAGAACCACATACGCCTTCATTCCAACAGTTAGTTTTGCGCTAGTTAGGAAGGATTTTGGCTTCGGTCTCTTTTTAGGATTTCTACTGACCGGTCACGGCTCGCTAAATGAGTTTTTGTTCAGGAGACATCTTAGTGATACTCCCGAATGTGACTGCGGTTCTGCCTTTGAGGATTGGGCACACGTTTTATGTGAATGCCCATTCTATCAGGACATTAGGAACTTAGACTCCTTAGAAATTAGAACTAGGGAAGGAGGGTATAATTTTAGCGGAATGCTCTCTAGGGATGAGCTTAGTGAGGCAGAGACTTTTGCTTTGTTTTTATTAGAAGGAAGCAAAGATTAGCTGAAGCAATGCAGGAGGTAGTTTAGGTAGAATGGGAGTTTTATATTTAAATCCTAATTTATATTGAATTGTATTGTTTTAATAAATTATTAATATAATTTTTTGAAGTGTTTATTTTCAGGTCTTGGAAGGAGGATTATATTAGCTGGCCTTCTAGGTTCATGCCGATCTAGTGGATAAAATTACCTCGATTGCGGTCTCAGCTGTTTTGGCTCCGGCCCCAGCTTTTGTCATTTTCGTTTCGGCCACGACTGCCGCTAGATCAAGTAAATATCCTAGGCCTATATTAGTGCAGAGGATGCGCTAGTATTCAAATTGTTTTGTTTTCGTCAGCCAGCTTAACTGGCAGGCTTACGGCTACCAGTCCGGGGTGTTAAGGAACCCAAACGGAACCCGGCGGCTATATACCGGTACCACGGGGATCAGGTGCCCTTGAGTGCAATTATTGTGCTTATCCTGATCATAGGTTGGCCCTTCTTGGGAGCATCGTGGTGGCTGTGGTTGTGTTGCGATTTTCGATTCCATGTAATCTGCAACGTTTAGAGGTTGAGATAGTGCCTCGCCCCTCTACCGAAGGGTAAGAATTATTTCCTTAAGCATAACTTTAAATCGGTATTCGTTTTCTAACGAGGGGCCTGATTGGCTTAAATCATCCAGCATGTTAGACATACCGTGGGGTTAGGCTTTTCAGCAGGTACCCACGTACACCTTGGACACATTTGTCCCTATCTACTCAGTCGTGTTTGACGCTCGAAGCGATCAGTTGTGTTGCTCCGTGTTTTCGAATTGCGATTTTTAGCTCTGCTACGTTTTTTGTGAATTTTTAATAAATTCCCGAAATTTTCCATCGGTGTTCGCGTGAATTTTTCAGTAAATTCCAAGAATTTTTCGATCCGTGTGTCGTGAAGTGCACATTTCAGTGCGCCCTACCTGATATCGGTTTAATTGCCCTGTGTGTTTATAGTCGTTTTGTTCGATACACACCTTGCCCTTCGCGCTCAATTTTTCGGTTCACGCGTTTATTACGGTCGGTGAGCCTTAAAGCTGAACTCGAGCGCTTTTATTACACCTTCAGTTTACTTGAAGTTTTTTTGCAGTGTTTTTACCTGGCACAGTGCCGTGAGTTCGTCTCGTGGTTCCAACCCTTTTGCTCGCTACCCCCTCGCGGTAAAATTCCTGCAATTTAATTGCTAGCTGTGCCATGCATCGTTTCCGCGTAATTTCTGCTTGTATTTTTCAGAAAAATGGAAGAAAAGAAGATGAGGTCCAAAGGCAGAAATGCTGAGGACATTGCAGACAGCTCAGCATCTCAAGGCTTAGCCTCGGACTGCGGGGTACCTGCAAGTGACCTTGCCGGAACCTCGGATGCCACCGATGCCTTCAACATTGTGTTTACCAGCGATTACGAAGGAAGGAAGGAGGAAAGAAAAGGATATGTAGCCCTACGCTGGACCTAATGGCGAGTTCCGACGAAGAGGCTGTTCGTAAGAAGCACAAGGCCAAGGACATTGTGCCCATGGCAATGTACGCCATGGCAGGCATACAAAAGGTTAGTGAAAACAAGGTCACTTTAAATGAAGATATGTATGTTTGTCCATCTGGTTCTAACGAATTTTGAGGAAAAGCAGCGATGCTTCTGGCCTGCCGGCCAAGGGTATCATTGAGATGATGAAATCTATCTCGTTGAACATAATCAACGAATTTCTGAGCGTAGGAGCAATCAACCATGCCTCAACGAGGATGGTGATGGCTAAGACAGGTGAATTTGAACAATTGGTAATGGGCCTCATTGCCGAGAATGCAAATTTAAAGGGAAATTTTTAAGTCTGCTGAATTTCGCAGTCCGTCCAAGAGCAGTTCGTCCGTCCCCAAGGCTTCTGTTGGTGATCGACTAAGCTTCGCGGCTGTAGCCGCTAAAGCAGCTCCAGTTGCAAAAGCGGTTCCCGCCGCGAAGAGGGTCGTGAAGCCAACGAAGCCACAAGTTAAAGTGTTAGCGCCCTGCTGAACGCGGGTAAAATCTTTGCATGCTGGGAAGCACGAACGCCCTTAAAGTTGCTGGTTTGCCGGCTGATATGCGGGTTTATTCCAGCACTGGGTGACTGCGGCCGTTGTGGTTGACGACGTCAATGCGGAATGCATTTTGATGAATACAAGCCAGTGGGGGGTATGTGTTAGCGTAGAGGGAAGTTTTGGTAGGATCGGTTTAGCCAGTATATACTGTAAATATAGTGAGGAATCAGCAGCTAAAGCTGATCCTGCCGTTAAGTAGATTTTTAGAATTATTTTATCAATAATATTAAATTTATTATTATTATATAAAACTATTTTTAGTATGATTTATTATTCTATATTTTATAATTTATCAATTTAATTTTGACGTTTTATTAATATGTTTTATTTTAGTTTATTTTCAGATTGATTGCTGAACATTTGTGCTGCCCATCCCACAATGTGCTCCATAGAGTGCTGCCTCATAGAGGCGTCCATTTAATAAATATTATACAACACTATTAATACTACAATATTATACAATAATTAATATACTTATTTATATTTATATATATATATTAATTATATATTTTTATAATTTTTAAATTTAAAAAAAAAACTTTTTCATGGCCCAATTCGTCGGTCCGTCAACCTGTCCTTTGAAATCGAGAATGAGCGAAGACGAATAGAGATACCATAAGTAAATTTAGCACGTATATTCTCTGTTATTTGTCATTGTTATAGAGCAGTTTGCTATTGCAAATGGGCAAAATTCACAACGCACATTTCTAATACAAAGCTTAATTATAATGATATTTTCTTTAAATCTGTATAACAGGATATCAAAGGTGTTATCATACTCATTAAATTCAGCAGCTTACCGCTTGTACGATTCACATAAAAGATAAGTTGTAGCAAAAAAAGGATCTTCGATTTGATAAAATTAAATTCTTAAAATACGGAGAATTACGATTCGATAGTGTAGAACTAACTGTCCCACTGGTGCTGTACAGAACGTAAAAAAGGCGGTAACATTGTCGAAATGGAAGGACAACAACTGCGAAAACACGATGGTACATCATCCTAAGTTGTATAATATAAATAATGAAATACCTTTTCCAATAACAGTATGAAAAAGGAATATGAATTTCTTATCCTTTACAAAACCTGCTTATTAAATGATTTACCGAGAGGTAAATGAATAGTAATAGGTAAATAATAATAAATGAATAAATAAATAAATAAATAAATAAATGAAAAGAATAGCCACGATTGGTTGTGGACAACAATTAGAAATTAATTATAAACCTTAAATAATCCCTAAAAGTTAATTATGGTCTTGAATGGCAAAAAATAGATTGCACATCATAATAAGTAGTTATTGGAGCTTCAATGTATTCGTCTTTAGATAATAATTGTAAAGAATTAATATATATATAATATATAATTAATATACTATTATAATATATAGTATTTCAACATATTATAAGGTATTTTTGTCTTAAATGAAATATATGTAACATTATTAATGTAATGTAATGTAAATATACGGGGTTGGTATTTCTGGGACCCAGAAATCTGGGGTTGGTTTTCGTTCTATGGGTATGTGCCAATTGGTTACTTTTTTCTCGATATAGAAAATTTTGACATAAACCTGAAATTTTGACGTTCAACAACTCCTGCCCCATTTATTGAAGGAATACCAATGTTGGCTTTAACAGAACCCCAGAGGTATATATCGACCCAATCAAATGTATGTTACGTCCTCTTGCAGCTGGCAGTATTTGAACGGCTCTTGTGCCCGCTCGGGACCGACCACGGGTGCGACGACAAAAGAGGTTGAAATGTTTGCCATGCTGAATGAAAGTGGTTAATGCTCTAACCAAATCCGCCAGCTTCTGCTTGTTTTCTGTTGTGTTCATTGTGCATGGCTGCGTATGGACGTTTTTCACTGTAAACATTTTACCGTTCAAATAGTTTGCTATGGTCGAAATGGTTGGCTGCTTATGGAAGTTTTGTTGAATTTTTTCTTTAATGCTTCTTAAGGTTAAGTTCGGGTTCTCCTCATTCCACTGTATTATTGCATTTACTTCTTCCCCTGTTAAAATTTTTGCCTTAAAACCACCTCGTTTGAATGCTTCTAACCTGCCTGCATTCATCCAAGTGAAGGCAGTCTTGTAAACAATGTTCAGGTTAGAGGCTAATTGCACCCAGTCTTCACCTCTATTCGCCGCTTCAACTCTCCGGGACCGATCTTGAGCAGAATATTTCTGATATGTTGTCCTTTCCACATCTGCGCTATCTGTTATGAAATAACTATGTTCAAGACTTATTTAAAATAATACGAGAGTACCAATGATCTCTCCTGTGCAAATTGGACAAAAACCCGATAAAATTATTTGTTCGGAGCACTTGACGTGAATCAAATGCCGGCAAGGTAAAAGACGAGTAACTATACCTCGCTTCATACTAATATGACATATCACACAAGTATCTTGTACTTGCATATTTATTTAATTTTTTCGCGTTTGTTAATTATTTATAAATATATAAAAGAAAGTAAGATAAGTTTTAGATGTAGAAATAAAACACAAGTCCAATTTTAATTACGAATTTGTCACTATTAGAGATGACGAACGAATGAATAAAAGAGCTCTTCGTTTTTCTAAAGTAAACTACTATTACGTATCCTTTTAGAAACGGACATAGATAACATGCCACCGCTCGTCGCCTGTTATCTTCTTAGAAAAACAATGAAAGTATGTTTACTTTGACCTAACGGAATATCATATTTTCGATCAACGTATTTTTGCTTCATGTCACAGAATTTCATAAGAATGTGTTATTGCGTATTTCTTTAAAAGTGTTATTGCGTATTTCTTTATTTATTTAAAACTGAAATTCTTCAACAATAAGAAAACTAAATTAATGAATTGAGCAGACGTGTTGAATATTAAGTTAATTTTTTCGCGTCTGTACACAAAAATGTAACTCAATCGGTTACAAATTTTACTAAGCTAACTTGATAAAAAAAATTCCATTTATGAAACCAATTGATTGAGTTACATTTCTAAATTAATATGCAACACTTCTGCTCAATGAATTTATTAAGTTACTTAGTCATAATTTTATAATAATAATTTTAATATAAATAAATTATTAACAAATATTTATTTGGTCATTAGGTATAAAACGCTTGATTTTGAAGCTATTGTCATTTTAATGGAATCTGTTTTATGAGAGGTCAAAGAAATCCGCAAAGGTATTTTTCACAGCTTCTTGAGAATTGAAGGATTTTCTTTGTAAGACATGGTCCAATGCCTGTAATAAGTGAAAGTCCATAAGTGAATGTCCATAAGTGAAAGATGTGGTGAATACGCTGGATGATAGAGACTGAGTTATGTAATTCGAGTAGCATTGTTCGAGCGACATGTGGTCGTGCGTTGTTTTGTAAGAGGATTGAACGGTTTCTCTTGACCAATCTAGGCTGTTTAATGGCAAGGTCCCTCATCATCCCGTCCAAATGATTGCAGTAGTCATCTGCTGTTATGGATTGATCTGCCACGTCTCATAAAGTTGTAGTGGATAATTCCATTTTTAGGGTTAAACTCTCCAGAACGAAACTCATTAATTAGCTGCACCTTCCCCAAACACTTCATTGATGTTTCTGCATCGACCGCTGCACCGAAATTTCATACGAGATAACTTGAGCCCTGGAGATGGACATAAGGTATTTTATAAAAAGCCTACTTGTAAATGGTTTAAATTGGCGTGGCAATGATTTTAATCGACGTAATGAAGAAACTACACAGCCTAGGAAGTTTAAATATTGTTGATTAGTCTTACTATGCATAGATGTACTAAGACAAAACTAATAATTTTAGTCTGAATAGGAGCTTTTGATGAAAATTTATTCAAGAGCGATATCGTGATCGCTACGACTTAGACGCAAGGCGTCACGCATCTCTTAAACCGACAGACACGTTTGTAAATAATAAATAAAAGCGCATAATTGCTTTACTTTTTAATATATGTTTAAGCTATTTTAATATATAGCCTACCACACGCACGAAGGTGCGGGTAAGCAGCTAATGACCTAATAAATGGTACCAAAATAATTTGCTAAATATTTAGTACAGTACGTCTGAAACCTTAGCTTTGCTGAAGTCGAATTGAAATTTTATGAAGTCCATTTGAACATTTCTGAAGTCCATTTGAAATAATCTTAAGTAAAATTGAACATTTCTGAAGTCCATTTGTAAAAATCTGAAGTACAATTGACTATTCTGAAGTCCAATTGAACATCTCTGAAATTAAATTCGAAAATTCTGAAATATATTTTCTCTTTCCTGAAGTCCATGTCGTTATTCTGAAGTCCATTTGAAATTTTCTGAATTCAACCTGTAATAATCTGAAGTACTTGTGGAAAAGGTGTAGATGCAAAGAATCCGATGTACGAAGCAAAAGAGTCCTTGCAAAGGGGTGAGCACAGGCAGACGAACATGCAGAAAAGCTAGTTAAAGCTTTGGTTCGAGTCATCTCTGAAAGCTTTTCTCATCGACGCTACGAACAAGAATGAGAGAATTCACACACAGGCAAATAAAATCATCTCTTTTTTTAAACAATATTCTAAATCCTGGTTATGCGATTATTTACTCAAGCATTCCTCGAGACCTGTTGTGTTCACAATCTTTCACATATCTTGTGTATACGTGGAACTGTTTCATATGGTTGTGTGTGTAGTTATTTTCATGCAGCAATTTACTTCGTTTCTGGTTGTCGTCAAATTGTATACAACACATAAAAAGCGCCATCTCCAGTCCTACCACAGACAACTATAGCAATTCACATTCCACATTAGCATAGACAATAATCAACGCACCAAGCAACATCCACAATCCACACAGCAATATCAATATCTTTCGAACTAAAGCTTTAAACACAATGAAAGAAGCAACATGCAACTTCAAGTTAGAGCAGCAAGAAATGGTTAATGCCACGCCATTTCTTGCTGCTCTAACTTGAAGTTGACCAAATGGCATAGCAACATTTTCGGGCAGCAAAATATGATTAAAACATTCCATATTTTCATGTATCGACATATTAAAAGGTTTGCGTTTTTTTTTATATTATGCGTTTAATTATAATTAAAATTAAGATAATTAAACACATGAATCACCAAGTTTATTAAGGATTAATTCCAGCTATATTAAAAATATAAAAATGAAAATTACTTGGTTAAGATCTTTATATAAAAAAATGTTATTTTGAACTTATTTTTCTCTTACTGTTAGCATATTGAAGTATTTATGGTGAATAGGTGGTATATAAGCTAATAAACTTATCATATCGTTATATTTCTCTCTTGTTATGCTCCTTGAAGTTTTATAAAGTGGTAACATGTTCATTTTGCTGAGGTTTTTTTGTCTTCCTTTTTTTCCAAATAAATAATGTTTTAAATGCAGCATTTTCTTCCATACTAATTTTATAAAAAATTTTGTGAGGTTCATTCCTATTAAACCTCATCCAAGATATTTTAAGCCAGTTTACAATTGGCCTTGAGTTGTAACATTCTGAATGTGCTTCACACAGCAAGATGCTATTTGTTCCGCACCTCTAGATGCTACTTTCCTCCCATGCATACATATGAATTCTATTTTCATGGAAATTACGAAAACCTTCATTAAGCACATATGTACATATTTCGCTTATAGTATGCAATAGAATCTAATAACTGTGTAGTCTGCCTATAGATATATCCAATGTATCTGCAAACAACTTTTTACATACCGCAATGCTTTCCTTTTCAACAT
Source organism: Myopa tessellatipennis (assembly GCA_943737955.2). NCBI lineage: Eukaryota > Metazoa > Arthropoda > Insecta > Diptera > Conopidae > Myopa > Myopa tessellatipennis. The sequence continues at coordinate 1,683,143 of OX031317.1, read as the reverse complement.
TTAAAAAGTATTTATAACTACAATCTCTGGCTGATCCCTTAAAGTTTCTGCCTCGTCTTCTTTTTATTGGCATACGCTGAGTGGATAAACACAAGAATGAATTTTGCTTGTTAACATCCCCCATTTCCCAAAAGAAATTAAAAAGTGATATACGATCACTCTCTGTAATACGATTCTCGCACAATCAATCCTTATTTTCGAATTTCTTAGGAGGAATAATATTTCCAGTGTTTGTATAATATTTGTCGCCTTTATTCCTTTTTCTTTTCCGAACCTTGTGATCAGTATTTTCATAATGTGATCGAAAATTAGTAACATCGTCCTCGTCAGTCGTTGAATCACTTAATTCCAAAATTCGAATTCTCTTCTTAGTTTGTAGCAATCTTGAATTAATACTGCTCAAATCGCTTTCCTCATCCGATTCGTAAATTCGTCTTCTTTTTTTAATACTCATGGTTCTCATTTCTATGACAAATAAAATTCAATATTCCCGGCAAAAAATTTATTACTCTTACCAACATCAATATCAGACGAAATTGACATATTGTTGTACTCTTTATGAACTCATTGTAAGAACTAATATTATTTATCTAAACCTTTGGTTTTCTACTTTAATAACAATTATATTATATTTAAATATTACTCACGCTGCCATCTATTAGTATAAGAACCAAACAGTAGGACTTGCGAAGGAGAACTGGACAAAATCAGTTTCTACTTAGTTCTCATCATTTCATCAGAACAATAATACCGTTATCTTGTTAACAATGCGGCTTTTAATACACTAGCACTAGATAAGTAATATCTGCTAACGAGCAGCGTCCACTGAAGTAGCAATAATCACTAACAATGGCAATAAGATAGTTGTTTTAATTATAATTATTAGGAATGGACTTATTCCACTTTCAAAAATAACAGCTCATATATAATATTATACATATTCATAGAATTGCTCATATTCATATTCATACTACTGCTAATCGTTTTTGTTAGCTAATAATATTATATATATTTGTGTTTTTTTAATTTTTTGTATTGCGTACGAATAGACTTCAAATTTTACAAGTGCATGTATAAAATTATTGTACACGCACAAATTATATTCTGTATCATTTTCTATTATTTTTTTATGTATGGGAAAAAGAGGTTTACAAACCGTATAGGTTTAAATTATTTCTTTAATGGAAGTTAGAGTGCACTCCCATATTACTTAATTTTAGCGACAGTATAGAGTGACTAACTCTATCGAAAGCCTTCACAAAGTCGGTGGAAAATACATCGACTTGCCCGCCATTGTCCATCAAAGTTAAGCAATAGTTACAAAACATAGCTAAGTTTGAAGAATCTTTCTAGCGAAAAATCCATGCTGATGCAGAGTTCCATCAGGGTAGATTCCTCTTCATCGGTGAGTGTCACCGCAGACCGGTTTCTGTACTACAAAGTTGAACTGGGTTTAAATGGATCGAATAAACATATTTTGAAAAATGTTATTTCTTTCCAAACCTTTCTTCAACCGATTGACTTTTAGACCATGTAACAAATCTGCAACATCAGGTAAAAAAACCATTCCAAGAAATGCAATAATTAATTTTATTGCTTCCAAATAAAAGATTAATATGTTTTACAATTACCTCTTTCATAATTGGGAGCAATAGACTCCTTTCAAAGATTCGTCTCAATATCAACAAATACGAATACAAAGACCAAGCATGGGACAGCAGAAAGATTTCAGTAAAATAGGCCACAATTGGAAAAAAGCCTTAATTGCATCATTTTTACCCAATTATAAAAAAGAGCTAACAAAATAAAAAGAGTACGGTTTTCTTTGGTTTTCAAATTCATCTTTCGGGGATAATCGAAGCAAATCTTTGAATTAGGTCCCTTTTCATCCCCTGCTTTGCGGTCATCGCGGTTGGCCGAAAATCGCGGTTCTTCACCATCCTAGACACTGGGTCCCTTGATATCACCTTCTGTATTGTACACACGTCGGAGATATCCTTAGCGTTGGAGCAGAATTCCCTCCAAGAACGCCTTTTCTGGTGTCGGAGGATAGTATTAGTATTAAATAGTATAAAATAACGCATCAGGTAGTACAAAAAAGGTAAAAAAGACCGTGTATTAATCGTACTTAGCCTATATGTATAAAACAACAACGTAATGCCAACTCCTTAGCACATAAGATTTGGTTAAACCGTTGCAATATAGTATATATAGCAATATAGTATACCAGCGACTTAAAATAATACACAACTTCACCTAGAATAATTTACTCTGAACCTTGCCGTCCATGAACGCACACAATAGCCTATACTCCTAATTTCACATCCATCCCCCCCCATCCCCCCACCACCCCACATCCTAAAATTAAAAGGATTAGGCGATTGAAGTGTTACCAACTTCACACTTTGGCATATATTTGGCAACGCGGTATTGCCAACTATGCCAAATTCATACCAATGACAGCTGTTTATATTGTTTACAAGCTACCACAAGCATTTGCGTCTAAGTTTTATAGGACAAAAGTTATTCCAAATGGAATTCAAACGTAATAGTGTGATTGCGTTATATTGTGAGTGAGTGGAAAATCACAACCAGCTGTGTCAATGTGACTTGACTAAGAGTCAATGCGCTTAATATCGGGAAAATATTTTGAAATGGACATTCCAACAAGACCGCTTGGTTTTTATGCCCAAAGTGATCCTATTCTTTTCTTTATAAAAGAAAATACGACAATGATATTACATATATGCTTATTCCAATCTTACATATTATTATTCTTATACTTATTCTATGATTCTGATTTCAGACTACTAAAAGCGTACCATAATTCCCCCGTCTCAACGTTCAGAAAGAAGAATGCATTTGGACTTTTCGACAAGACGGCTTCCGTCCTCAGACCATCAGGACCTCAGAATTACGCTCAGGAAGCGACGGAAAGTAGCTATTGAGGTCACTAAGGCTAAGCACAACTGAGCATTCTTTGCTCGGAGTAGCGCCCAATCTCATAATGCGTTGCCCAAATCTCTGCTACTCGAAAACCCCTCCATGGTACCACTTCCGTATCTGAACTTAGTCTTCCCACTGGCGCCAGTAATTATTCCTGTACTTAGCATAAACCTTGCCAGGTCCACTCTATTAAAATCCCGAAACTTATAATTCTTCGGCGAACTACTACCACTAATGCAAGTGGAGGAAAATATGAACGCGTGCCTGGAGATAGTCAGCATCTAAAATTGGTCATATAGGCTAACAGTCTCCGCTCTACTCACCACAAGAATATGTAGAAATGACTGAGAACCGTGCGCTTCATTGCAGTGAGTAGGAAGCTCAGGGTTGCCCTTAATGCAATATTAAAGGACTCGCGACCGACGAATTTCACAGGTCCAGATTGAAGTCAACCATTATGTAGTATGTATGTGTTCATATTCAAGCACCACCTTAGGCAAGACCACCACCACCATTCAGACCCTGGAACTACACTGGTGATCTATTGTACCATACTCTAATAAACAAGTATGAAATCAGTTCGTGATCCTGAACTGAATCTGATCGGCCTTCAGATTGATGCCAAACACCTCAAAATTACTTATCACAGATTTCGTAGATGTGGTAACGGCACGGAAGGTACAATCTATATCTATTTATCTACACATACGAGTATATTTATCGACATATGTATTGTATATACCATTTACGAGTATTTGTACGTATATACATACATATGTATATATTACATATATACATTTCGTTTGCGTGTTTGGCCGTTAAAATCACGATTGAGCTAATAGAGTCTGAATAAAATTTTTCACACACTCGTACATTCCTTATTTTGTGGAGCAGTTTGATATTTAAAATGGGAAAAGTCGAACAAAATGACTGAAGAACATAACTATTTATTGGAGTCAATACGAAGAAAAGATCTAATTCCTGAATATGCTGATCAAGGTTAACTGCTACTGAAACAAGGGCGTGATCTTTTCTAATAAGAGTTTAACATGGAGGTCCTAATACCAGGGTACTGAAACTGAGATAATTCGTTGTAAATTTTAATATATAGTATTGATCAGAAGTATCGATGTAGTGTCAAGTATAAAAAACATTCACCCGCGCAAGAATAGTGGTGATCCGCCCATTTTCCCGCCCACATACTGGGCCTAGACTACATATACATAAGCCTATATAAATATATATTTATATATATTTGAACATTTGCGATTTTCCCTGTTTCGCCACTTTTTTTAAAGTGATTTCACTGTGTAAGACGATTAAACAATACCGAATAGTTATTATTTACTTAAATACATATACAATTTATAAACTTTAAACACGCTATTGCTTTATTGCTTTAAGACTGCTTTAATTTTGCTTCAGTGAAAGATTTCAATTCTTTATAATAGTTTTTCTTGCTGTGCCATCAGCAACTTGGTGGATTTTTTCATTATTCTAGCCATATATTGTACAGGAATGAGTGTGTATTTTGCTTTCGAGATTTTGAAACTTCTTCTTCGTCGTGGGAGAGAGAGAGAGAAGATTTCTTTGTTCTTGTTGTTATTCTTGTGTGAGCAGAAGTTGTCTGTGTGTGTGCAAAACAACCACCAAAACTTCATCCTGTCAGTGCAAATAATTTTTGTTGTAGTTCATCATACATAATGAGAGGTGAATGCTCCATTCCCAGGTTGAGGTAATTCCTTCGCCCGATACTCCCGACACCTTTAAAGTAGTCGCGCGTTTCGGGCGAATGGAGGATAAGCCACGCCCAGCGCGCTGCGTGCGATACCGGAAATAGTTGCGATGGCGCGCCGTGGAAAAAAACGCAAACAAATACAACTAAAGAAAAGGCACCGCCCCTTGACTTAAGAAAACACTACACTACACTCATAGTTGCTGTGCGAAGAAAAGAAACGTGCAAGACGCAAGGAACAAAATTAATTAAAGGACATCAACTAAGAAGTCAACTTGAGGCTGGAATTAGCATTAACACATTTTGCATATACGAGTATGTATACTCGAGTATGTACAATGTACATGTACATATTTCATAATATTTATACATAATTACGAGTATCGCCTAAAAAGTTTTGAAGCCAACATGAGAGGAGCAGCCCATTCTTCTTCTTCAAATGCAGATGTCCTTTTGAAATTTCTGCCTTCAGCTTATCAAGTAACAATGCATAATAATTTCCTGTCATTGTCTTACGTTTTCAAGATATTCGATGAAAACAATTCCAGAGTCTTCCAAAAAATAGCAGTCATCAACTTCCACTATTTTCATTGTTCTTTCGTATCAGGGATTTAGTGGTGGATCCTAGTTTCATCTACAGTTATGGATAGACGCCAAAAATCGGACTCTTTTCTGCCATAACTGAAAATCGAAATTAAGGAATAACCTTGGAAATGTTTATTGGAATGCGTTTTTGGTCAAAAGTGTCACTTGTCTCATTATTCAGTAAATGCGACAAACGCGTTCTTTCCATCTCGAAGCGTCGAACGGTCGAATTCGAAAAACTTATTGTATTTATGAGATCCACATCTTACACCAATTACATAAATACATGCCCATCATTTTCCGATTATGGGTCTTATCCGATTTAATAAAAAAAACTATGATGTTATTTATAAGAAATCCGTTATTCGGAATTAGGCATTCATTATCGTTCAGAACTGAATCGTGCTATACAGCGATATATATTTCGCACTCAATTCTGAAAAGTATATACAATGTATACACCTGTATACATTTTCAAAAATTCGTGATGCAAATTTCGGTTTCTCAAAGTACACGGACAGGGATAAATCGACACCGGAGCTCGCCTCCTTCTGTGCGTACAAACGGAAGGACCAAGTTAATTACATATTTTATATTTTTGGAAGTTTTTTTAAGAAATCATTTGGTGTCTTTGACTTTTTATACTTTTTCATAGAATCTACTATAGTCTATAGTCACGAAAATGACGACTCAGACTCATGAATACTAGTAATACACGGTTAAGCTCGTGGCGAACATATACAAACCCTTATTAGAATCTGGAATTGTATTTCTTATAATTATATATATATTTCTTGTCTTTTACACTGAAGAAGTTAATTGCTTTTTTCCATTTTTCGTTTCGATTTCGTTTAAATTAGGAAGAAACCTCTATTAAATTAACGATTAGGGAAATTTTCAAATTTTCTCACAAAAACGAGTTTTCTACTCAAAATATCTACAATACTATTGCGGAAACACAACCCTTTTTTATGTTCTCACTAGCAAGCACAATGAAAGGAGAAGCGGAGTGGACAAGATAAAGAGAAATTGCTTAAGTTACGCAGGACGATTGACCAGCACTGAAAGGAGACGAGTTGTTGTGTGCGCCTTCGCTGGCTTCGTTTGTGTGTTCGCTCAACAGGTTAGGGGTCAGTCTTCAGGTAGTTCGTGAGAATTCGTGAGAGTCTTCAATGGAACTCGTTTCGATTCTTAATTCGAAGAAACAATCACATTAGGGACTTTGGAAGAAAAACATGAGATAGTTCTCACGATTTAAAAAGTAACATTAGCAAAAAATATTTCAGTGTTTCCATACGTAAACTCAAGGAGATAATCAATAAAGGCATGTTCTCAGTTGTTGCATATAGAAAGCAGTAACTCGGAAATCTGTTCACAAACAAAAAGGTTTGAGTTGGAAAAGGATGAAACTAGAAAGTATAGAAATATTAGACCAGCACACATGTTCACCATCAGTAGGAAGGATCCAGGTATGGTTTCATAATAATTTTGATATTATATTCTGCGACGGCACCTTAACCCTTATGTTAGCACAAACACTTATTTTAGTACAAATGTACCTTGTATCCCAAAATATTTTTCGTAAATCGGCTCAATCGGGGTTCATGTACATAGCAGAGTATGAATGGTAACAGTATACAGACCCTGCTTCAGATATCGAAGACTCATTAGAGATACAACCAGATGAACGAAGCTGCAGCGAAGATGTCCTGAAGCAATCATCAAGTACATGGTTAGCTTACTTCGTAATTTTAAATTTTTCCAGAATCTACAAACAGAGACCCTCCCTGTTTGAATATATAAGACAAATTTGTGATCGGTCCCGAACTTTCATAAAGTTTCAATTTTGACATAGAAACCTAAGAAGTGATCTTAGTATTATTACCCTTATTTGTCGAGATGGTTTTCCCGATTTAACTCTTGTTTTTATAAAATACCCTCTACCGCCTAAACGGGGAAAATACCCCAATATACTCGTATGTATAGTATATAAAATTAAAATATTATATATGGTATATAAAACTAAATAATATAGTGTAATCCCTGCAGTTCCCTGCTCAACCTTTCAAGCCGGAATAATAATATAATTTTTACAATTCTTTGGCGAATATGGATCTGAAAATTTCGCTTTATGCAAGGAAACATTGCATATACACACTTTTAGACCGTGTCTCGCTTTGATGCATAGAGACACAGCATTTCAAATTAACTATGAAAAATCTGAAGGGAAGGGGCATATGACAACAGAAGAACAAGCACATCTAGATATCGTACTTGGGCCCCACTGATCCCGTCCTGGTTCCGCCCTCCGTAGCTCCGCAAACTTTGTTCTTGTACGCCCGCTACAAGTTTCCAGTGGTGAGGGAAAACTCTTGGCTGGGTTCCTTTTTTAGCTATCGAAAAGTAAAATAAAATGATGTGACTTAAAGGGGAGAAGAGTTGCCGTAGGTAGCTGGAAGATAAATCTGTACCTGAAGAAGGGGCATTTGAGGGCGGCGGCAGCGCTGGCGAAATTAGCGATTTTGAGCGAATAAGGACTTCGTCTTCGTTGTTGTTAGTTACTTCATATTTTGTCCCTTCTTTCGAATCCTGCGAAACACACGCAGCGTGCTTAAGATTGACTGCTTTGTTTGCAGAAAACGAAAAACCTTCAGAAGTATCGCTGTCTATTGGGCGCGCCGGCTCCGGAAAAGTGCACCCAAACAAGCGTCGTCTAGTAGAGACACGAGGAAGACGGTTGCTGAAGCACTGAAACTTCTGCGTTGGGTGTGTAACACGCAAACAAAAACCGCACTTTCGATGCCTGCGATTTTTTTAGAGCGTATCTTTTCTTAACCAATCGGGAAATTCTTTGAAGAAATGCGCTGCGCGTTCTTATTGGCTACGCCGGTTTTTACAATTTTATGGATCTGATTTTTACTTACAGCACTACTGGGTCCAAAACGCAGAAGAAGGAGCAAAGAAACGCAAGTCTTAGCTGACTGCTACACAGACTGGCTGCTATATAAGGACTACACTGCCAGCCGGCCATACATGCACAGAATACAATGTATGTAAATACTTGAGCATATATGCGAATACGTGTGTGTGTAGATGTGTGCATGTCTGCTATAAATTAGTTATAAGTAGCTTCGAAGACATGAGATTTCTTGCGTAGAAAACAGATAGCGAAAGATTCGTATTCGTATGTGTATTAATGCTACAATTACACATACAGACACCATTAAATATACTTATAATATCCGCTGTACATACATACTATTATATACACAATATATTGTGTATAATATATTAAATATGTACGATTATTCTCTGGCAGTATTTGCTATTAACTGTGGCATTAAAGAATAGAGTGGTATACTGTATCAACTACGATAGTTAATCATGTATTATATTGATGGCGATGGGGAGTGGCTGGTATAGATAAGTATATAAATACATTCTTGATCAGCGTCACTTTCTGAATCGATTTATTACCATGTACATATATTTTATATATATATTTTTGTGAAATTCTTTTTGTATAGCTCTTGTCTTCTATTAGATAGACCCAGACATTATAAAAAACATATAAATTGATTGATCCAATCAACTGGACTGAAAATTCTAAAATTTCTAACGAAGCAATAAACAGCGAACCTTGACAATTTCATTTAATTTATAGTAACTTACGCTTTACTATTCTATGTAAACTAAAAAGCCGAAAACTTAGTTAATATGGTTTATGGTATGTAACGTATTCGCTTAATAAATAAATCTTAGAAACTTCCGTTTAAAGAGCTGGTTCATCCGTCACGATGGGGCAAGAGGACCGGGCCGAAGGTGCCGCCATCTTCGGTTCGTGCTTCACCTCACATGCAATGAAATAAGATATCATGGCGTCCTTTTAATGTAATTTTGCGACGTTCACCCTCCACCATTCTGCGTCCCAAACCTACATGGGCCATAATCAGTAATAATAATAATGGCGTCCTTCGTCTTCCACCCACTGCGAGTGTGCACCATACTCACCCACACACTTTCGCTACAGAAGTTATGCGTTCGCTTCCTTTGGATGATGGCTGTTGTCACTGCCGCCTAGCAACCCTTACGTTCTGGATGCCAAGATGATGGATGCTGCTCTTGGTACTGTGCAGCGGGTGGCGTGTTCTCCTGCCTGGGGATGGCAGACACATGATGATATGTTGTTTGTTTCTTAAGTTGCCTTTAAAATAAAACCACATCCAAGTAAGAGCAATACGTATTGCTTATGAAGCCTCAAGCTGCTGAATACTTAACTGTCCGTCTTAAACTCAATACTATTATCTGCGTCAAGAAAAACTACGGCCGAAAATTAATAGCCTTATAATGGATAACCACAATTTTCGTTTTTCACTCGTTTTGTTTTGGGTTTTTCGTAGTTTTCGTACAACAAATCAATAAAGCAAATCATAAAACAAAACGCGTGAAAACGAAAATTGCGCTTATCCATTATTAAGGCTGTAAACGCTAAAGGATTATCCAAAAGTACCGTTAGGATGTTGAATGAGAGATGTTGAATATTTGTTTTTTGGCACTTGCATTTCCTTTTAACTTACGATGACAGACAACACATTGTATATGATTGCAGAGCGTATTAAAACTTATTTTCAAAATTAGTGTTCAATAAGAAATACCTATCGTAAATGACGTAATTTTTTCGGCATACATCGTACAATCGTCCATCACAGCAAGCAATTCAAAGTTTGTTTAAAAACTCGCACAGTGGCTCATAAACGAAATCCATCGGCCAAAAATCTGCAACGTTTGAACGGATGCATATTTTTGAAAGCGGTTTTCTGTAGTCCACAGAGAAATGTTGAGATGTGGGGTCAAAATTGGAATTTTTTTAAAATTTTCAGTCACTTTTTTGACTTTGAGGTAGAAAAGGGAAAGTAAAAGTAATTTTTATGAAATTTCATCAAGACAACCTTTCATCCTATACCCGGTTTTGTTCCCGGCAGGTCACGTCGCTGGGCGCCTTCAAATGGTCTCAAGACGAATTTTTCTAAAAAGGGTACCCCGGAATTTATACACTTTCATAAGTATGTGGTAAATGATGGATGATATTGGTAAATGCCAACGTCCTTTATAATTCTTTCCCCCATCGAATGGAGCGGTTTACAGTAAATGAGAAATTTTCGCTTAATATTATAATATTATCTTTATTTTAATAGCTTTTTCTGAATTAAAGTTTTAGCTCCCCCTAAATGGGCTTTAAATTAACAGTGCGTTTTTCCTTAAATCTTAGATTCTGCAGAGTGAAAAATAAATGCCGTAGATGGTTACACAACATGAGAAAATATTGTATATCACGGATATTTTATTCTAAATGGGAGAAAAACATACAGAATAATGAAACTCAAGAATGAAAAAATATTATGACGTCAAATAGACAGTTTTCCGCAAGTTAAGCAATGTTTGGAATTTTCTCAGCCTCAACAGGGAAAATGGACCCGCTCCCTAATCTCGGGAGCCTAAAACCAAGATATCTCGGCCGGAAACCTTCGTGAATACTCCGGTGGGCGATCAAAAATTAACCTCTTTTTCATTCTCGAAATACTTTTATTATTTCTGTACTTTGCCAAAATTCAAGTCACCAAAAGTAAGCCAACTTTTTCTAAAAAAGTAGCCAACATAACTAAATGAAATAAGTATTGTCTGCAAGGTTGTTAAATCATCTATAAGAAAAACGCAGCAAAAACTTTGTGCTTTGAATCGCTTTGCAATGGAATCGGTTTGTGAAGGAGTGTATTTTCACACTTGTTTGGTTGATTTTTTACGGAACGACTTTTATTTCCTTATCTTAATTATTTAATTTTATTAAAGTACAGTTTTTAATACACTTCATGGAATCCATCATTCAGGTATGAGGACGAATAAAATACCTCAGGACTATATTTCATCTTATTGGCTCAAAGTTCTATAAAAGGTATTTTTTGTGTCTGGTAATTGTTTTCAACAGTTTTTCATAAAGACGTCATAAGAAAAAAAAAAGGAAATATAAACAGTATATCTGTTACTTACTCTTTTCTGGCTGATCTCCAATTGGAGAAATAAATGGAGACCAAATTTTGAGTAGCAATACTATGAACAAGCTGAGAAATAGAATTTAGTCAATTGTAAGAAACCAGAAAGGTTATTATAAAAATAGCGCCTACTACGGAAGTAAAATGGGAAAAAAATATATGGAATTGTGACGACGAACTGGCGGAGATGGCAAAGTATATTGGACCAGAAGCATCGTTTGAAGACCGATCGGTCAAAAAGAAGGGAGTTAGGCACACCTTTTGGAGAGGACATGGTATCAAGAGCATACCTTCCGCAACTCACAGGGAAAAAGAAACCGACGGGAAAACTGTTCAAGCATTGATGGACAAAAAATCTTCATCATCGTGCACTATTTGCGGAGTAACTAGAAAAAATTTAAGTGAACCTCCAGCAAATCCAGACGAGACAACTGGTTATGCGTTTGGGTTATCACCACTTCATACTAAAATTCGTTTCATGGAACATATTTCAAAAATATCATATGATTCGGATATCGGAGAAAGCGGTACGGTGAGAAATGACAATAAGAAATTACTCAGAAAGGAAAAGGAACCCAAAGTTAATATAAATTTAATAAGTAATTTCAAAACAATTTGCCAAGTGATTAGCAGTAGTCGAGAAATAAATGCATTGACTTGTACAACCAGCGACATTTCAAACGGTTTTGATGCGTGGGGAGGCCATAATTAACCATCATATATTACTCATTGGAGATTTATCGGAAGAAGCACAAGAAAAACGAAACAAAGAAAGGAAAGAACACAAGAAAGTGTTCACGCCAGGGTACCAATGGGCATTTATTTAGAATGCTTCTCATTTCGTCATTCAGAAACTAAGTTATTAGCACAACCATTAGATACCTTTATACCTTCGCCTTTAGATAATAGAGAAGCTGAAGATCTGCTAAAGCAATATACAGACGAATATTTTTTTGAAAATAAATAGCTATGTATAATATTATTGTAAAGTTTATTATAATATATGTAATAATTTATGTAAAACATTTCCTATATTTGAATTTTTTAAATAAATTAACGATCATAAAAATGAAAAAATATGAGTACTGTTTCTTTTTAAATATTCAAGGAACATCATTTTAAGTTGTTATACTGAAACAATAAGCTTTCAATAAAGGTAATTTTTTGACGCGACTTTGATTAGGACCCCCGCCCTACCCTAGCTACGCCACTGTATTTATACCCGTCTGTGAATAAATGTGATTATAAAGTAGCTTTCCTCTAATTTCAGTTTGTATTTCACTCTATAATGTTATTGTCATAAAATAAATATTTGAATATATAAAACTATTTCGTTGAATTACATTTTTTCAAAACGTTTAGGTGCAGGATATCTAAGATTCGGCCATGCCGAATATAGCACTCTTACTGGTTTTTCTATCATTTGCAGAAAATTGTATTAAAATATCTTCATCCGAACAAAAGTTACAGACCTTTGACCATCGGAAAGTCAGTCTAGTCAGTGGACTAGAATCGCACTTTCCGACTTCATGGCGGTCTCAACCGAAATCTCAAATAACTATTTTTATATTTATAGTATAAAAAATGTTCAAACTTAAGCCTGTTTATGTAAAGTCGCATAAAAATTTAAATGTTTTTAACAAGTTTATATATTGATAATTATGGCTAATGATAAAATTGTTGAAAAATTAAATTAGAACAAGTATTGGATCTATGAAAAACCATGAAGCTTAACATCAATATCCTTTGGGAAACGCTAAACTATAAACACCACTAAATTTTCAACTCAATTTCAATTCAATTTATTTGCATAAGAAATGCACACATACAAAAGAAATATATATGTGCTATTGTACATATATTAAATTAAGTGTACAAATAAGTTTCCGCGGTTTGTCAAAAGATGGCCCCACCAGAAGGGGCCATGGAGAAATTGTCAGATGTAAAACGTAATAACCCAAGTTTCGTCATCCGGCAACACCATAACCTTAAAGTACTAGTGATTCCGTATCAGCATCACGTAATTTTTTTCCTGCAAAAATGTCAAGTTTTGTGCCGAATAAGCATCATTTGCGGGAACTTTTGATTTACTTCTTTAATTTGAAAAAATCTGCAGCTGAGGCGCATAGATTGCTTCTAGAAGCATATGGTGAAGCTGCTTTAAGTGAGAGAAGTTGTCAGGAATGGTTTCAAAAGTTTAAGAACGGTGAGTTTGACGTGAAGGACAAAGAACGCAGTGGAAGGCCGAAAGTGTACGAAGACATGGAAACCAAGCGAAACCATTACTGGAGCTCTCTACCGAACACAATTGATGAGATTGAGTCGGGCACTTAAGGAAAAACGCGCCCATTACTACTCCAGACACGACAAAATTATTCTTTTACGCGATAATGCTCGTCCACATGTTGCGGCGCCGGTAAAAACATACTTGGAAACACTCAACTGGGAAGTTTTACCCCACCCGCCGTATTCACCAGACTTAGCCCCTTCTGATTATCACCTGTTCCGGTCGATGGCACATGGTCTGTCTGAGCAGCGCTTCACATCATATGAAGACACCAAAAATTGGGTAGATTTGTGGATAGCGTCAAAAGATGAAGAGTTTTTTCGACGGGGTATCCGAATGTTGCCAGAAAGATGGGGAAAAGTAGTGGCAAATGATGGAAAATACTTTGAATAAAACGTAATGTACTGTTCCTTCACAATAAATTCCTAACTTTTTATAAAAAACCGCGGAAACTTATTTGTACACCTAATAATTTAAATTAAATAAACAACTTATGTATAAAGAGATATAAATATATGAATATATTTATTATATTATATGCGTGATGTATATACATCACACACCACCCATATTTTTTCGGCTCAGCGTTTCATTTGCAACAGGATTTGAACTAGCACCTAGACTGGCAGATCGGATAGCTATTTCGGAACCTGCCAATGTTCCTCATAAATATACAACCAATTACTCACAAAATTGAGCGTACACCCTAGTTCAAATAGCAGAATGGTGAATACTGACCTCATAAGTCAATGAAAAATTTTTTTAAAAATTCATGTTAACAGATCGGGGTTCTACTAGGTAGTAACCACCATAAATATTTATTTGTACAAAGAAAACACAACATATTTATAAATAAGAAAATTAAGACGAAATTCAGGTCACAAAATTGAGCATACATTAAAAGTAAACTAAAGGAAAATGTTTCTAATCCTTAAAATGTTCGTATTTTAGTAGTCCGTAGGACCACCTCCTGCGTCTATTACCGCTTGCATTCGCCGTGGCATGGAAACAACCAACTTTTGAGTAAAAGATGGCGATATCACTTCCCATATTTTTCTTATTTCCCTTTTTAAGACCGTCTTGCTCCTGGGATGAAAATTGCGCAATTTTTACTTGATTTCACCCCACAGATGCTCTATGGGGTAATGTCCGGAGACTGGTGGCGTTTTGAGTTGCTTTGGTGCATTATATAGCAGCTATTCTCGTACTATATGTGCCGTGTGTTTGGAATCCTTGTCTTGTTGGAACTAATACACATGAGGGAGTTAGAGTTTTTCGGCGCTTTGACGTAAATTACGCCGTAAAATGTCCAAATAACTTTCTTTGGTCATGATTGTGGTGATGAACTCCATCGTACCGACTTCGCTAGCTGCTTTTGGCGTAGCGATGATGAGGCCCTATTTTCGGCATTCCGCTTGTAGTTTCTTTTTTTCTCTTGTGTAGGTAGTTTGTTCCTGCTATTTCTGAAAATTTCCCTGATTTTCCCTTCGTCATACGAAATTTTCAAAATATGCTCCATGAATCTAATTTTGGTATGTAATGGAGACAGGCCAAAGTCATATCCTGAAGGCTCGCCTCTATTCGCAGGATTTTCAACGAGTGTCTTTCTTCTGTTATACAACATCATGAACATATCTGCATCAGTATCTCCTTCGTCAATGAATTACTTGTGTCCTCTGGCTGGATGAGTCATCGCAGCCCCATTTAGACAGCATAACTAATTTCCCGCTGCTATACTTGATAACATCTTCTGACCAAGTTTGTTATAGGAGTCCTGAGGTATGAACCAGTTGCGCCTGTAGACCGACTTCCGCTGACATCGTCGTTATTTTGCATTTTTCCGGGAGCAGTATGCAGAGTTTCTTAGCAATTTTGATTTGATCGTATGAAGGCTACATAATTTTCAAGACCATATTATCTCATATTGGTGCCTATGGTGTCATCTTCTAATCCATGTATAGAGCCAGTGTCTGCATTATCAGTGTTATCATCACTAGTCTTTAAAATGGTTTGCATTGATTCTTTTCGTGTATTTCTTAAATTCAACTGCTAAACAATAAAAATCGTTCCACATTCTAATTAAAGTATGGATGGAATTCCATGGATGGTTGAATTTCTAATTAAAGAGGACGACAACGAATATACTATGACAGCTTCTTCGTTAATGCTTTATCTATGTCTCTGAGTACTTTTTCAATTTGTTTTGAAATTATTTAGCTTGGCGGAGAAATTTGTAAGAAAAGTGTTATTTAAAAATTGCGAATAATGATTACATGTTTCTAATTTAGTTTCACGATTTCGAATTTTCGGAATCCGAAGGTCTTTCACTGCAATTTTTTTTAAACACGGTTACAAAAGTCGTATTTAATATTTAATATTTATTTACTTACTTTTTACATTACGTTTAGAGAGGTGCCCTAAAACGAATTCCTTTATAGCACAGAAAAAAACAGAAAATATAAAGAACAATAACGAATAAAATTCAAAACTTAATTTAATATAAAAAATTAATTACTTAAGAGATTTTAGAAGAAGAAGAATAGAAGGGTACAGCAAGAAGGAGGTAAGTAAGCTCTTGAATGCAAAGATGATTTAGGTGCTGAAGTTCATAACATAATATAGCAAGTCGCCTGTAGGCTCTCTCTCTCTCTCACGATAGTCTTCAGTCTGTTTGGTAAATTATTCCATATCTTGATAGTGCTGACAAAGAATAATTTCCCGTGCTGAGGTAGTTGAACTGCGGAATTATTAGATTACGTGTCTCGAGTGTCTCCGACTACCGAGTCGATCGAAGCGTCTTGCACCACAAACAAACCTAGTCACGTTATTGAATAAAACCCTTAATTTATTCGACGATATAGAATCAAAGTTACAATACACTAATTCGCTTTACGTTACGACGGGCAGAATGATTTGCCGCACAATCCTTCTTCTGGTTTCTCCTGGAAGATAATTAGCCGCATAGCGAAAATTACGTAAAACAGCGTATGCTTTACTCACAACACCATTGACATGATCACTACATGTTAAAGTTGAGTTTATACCAAAACCCATATTTGTAATTTTAGATACGTCTCATTCTCTATAAATAATGGTGGAATACTGGCCAAGTTAGCAGCATTACGAAAAAAGGGTAAGGCAAATGATTTGGACATTGAGTTGAAGACAGTTTTCACTACACCAACGGGAAATATTCCTAGGATCACTGTTGATTTTGGAACACAGTGTTTGGATTTTGTCAATGAGTACAACACTACTAGACAAGTATAGCTGCACATCGTCCGCATAGGCATGCGTAGTCACATAATGAACCGCATTGAATATGGCATTCAGAAACATGGTAAATAAAAGAGGTCCCAACACGGAACCTGAGGTACCCCGGCCTCAACTAGCTTAAAGTCTGGATAAGCAGTTTTAACTTGAAGCCTTTGTATAATGTAAATATCGCTCACATAGGAAGTTGCGTATAAGCTTAGTCACATTAGAGGAAAGTAGAAAGTGCTTCCTCATCTAATGGCACAAAAGCGTATGATCAACACTATCAAAAGCTTTAGAGTCATCGACCAGACAAAGAAGAGTCACATTCTGCCGATCAAATTCTACTCTTATGTCATCGGTGATTTTGAGCATAGCTGTAGGCAATTGTACTTTGAACGAAGGGCGTGAGGGGTGCAATTAAGTAAGGTAGAATTAACTTGACAAATTTTATTGGAATTCTATCAAGACCCACCGAAGGTGATTTTATAGATAAAACTTCTCTTAAGAAGGAATTAAGAATTTTTTAAGAAAGATTCGTAGAAACGTAGAAAAATAAATTTTGCCTCGAGTAAATACCATACCCATAACTATTGCAGTACATTTTTCTCCAAAAATAACAAAATTCAAAAATTAACATAATTATTAAATTTTTTATTTTATTATAAATATAAATAACCATTAAGGATAAATATAAAATATCCACCGATAATAAACTGAAATCATGCATTTGTAGTAGATGACTACAGCAAATAAGTTGCTGTTCTGCTGTGCTTGTGATTAACTAAAGTCACCTCCAAAGTACGTAAGAGACACCACGTAGTGCTTGTGAATACGGAAAGGAAGGAAAGAATAAAGCAATTTTCGTAAAATGCTGCGATTGCCAGATGGCAATAGCACTCCAAAATGCTACTTAAAGCTTTGGCATTGAATTTTGGTGCGAGTCATGGCTGAAAGCTTTTCTCGTCGACGCTACGAACAAGAATGGAATTCAAACACAGTCAAATAATATCGTCTTTCTTTCCCTTTTCTTCCACAATGATCTAAATCGTGGTTTGGCGATTATTTACTCACGCATTCATCGATATCTGTTTTGTTTATTATCGTTCACAATTTTTGTGCATTTTTTTGTATGCGTTGACAAAATTAACCAAACTTACCTCAGAATGGAGAGCGGAAACAATCGATCGCGATCAATCGATTCCTTTCTAGACTCCAGAACCCATTATTTTTACAGTTTAGTTTTCCATATGTTCCTTGAGTTTGATAATTAAAAATGTTGATAATTAAAATGTTGCAGTAAAAGTTTTGTTAAAAGTCAATTTGAATTCGTGTGGTGGTCGACCAAATCAATCAATTAATTCAAATTTGTACAAACTTGCTATATCGGAATTTTTCTTTTAGTTAAAAGTTACATATGTATTTCGAAAAGTTTTCAATCCTGCTATGTAAAATAAAAGCCATGTAAATGAATGATTAATTCTGTATCAGGAAAGCATAATTTGTTAATTATTTTTTTTGAATACCTGCATAAAAACGATTGCAACAAAGGACATAAATTTTTTTATAAAAGGGGTTTTTTAATGGGATATGTGTTACTACTGTAGCATACTTCTATCATAGAAATTAATATGCCAATGGATAAAACATACGAATTGTTTGAAGCATTGCATTTAAAGCAGAAGAAAAATGCTGAAAACATCCTTACAGCAATTATAGAAGGCAAGATCATTTGCCATAGTGAAAAGAAAAGCTTGTTGGAAACTATCAACAATATAATAAAAACTTCTAAACTGCATTACAAAGCTTGCAGTTACCGTATTCGAAATTACAAAAGAAAAAGAAACCAGAAAGAGTGCTATATTCGGCCTGGCCGAATCTTAGATACCCTACACCTAAAAGCTTTGAAAAATTACCTTATTATTAATTATACAGTAAGACCCCGCTTAACACTGTTTCGTTTAGCGCTGATCTGACTGATTTAGAATTTTATTTGTTTTTATAAGTATATTCGTTTATATTGTTTTTTTGT
Organism: Myopa tessellatipennis; assembly: GCA_943737955.2. Classification (NCBI taxonomy): domain Eukaryota; kingdom Metazoa; phylum Arthropoda; class Insecta; order Diptera; family Conopidae; genus Myopa; species Myopa tessellatipennis. Next base: position 1,664,256 of record OX031317.1, on the reverse strand, counting down.
TTGTAAGAAATAAAAGTTTGGTTTTATTTTTATTAAAAAAGCATAATTATTAAATTTTATACCTAACCAATTTTCTATCCATCTGGCCCTAACCCCATTATGTACTATTTACATGTTAAGATAGCCTCGTTTAGCGCTGTTTCGCATTACGCTCTACTTTGATGGAACGTATCCTACGCGTTAAGCGGGGTCTTACTGTATTAAATAATTATTAAAGTTTATTTATTTAAATTTTTAATTTATTTAGATTTCTCATTGCAGAACAGTAGCATTATAGAGTGAAATACAAACAGAAACTAGAGGAAATATGTGGTTATAAGGAAAGCTACCTTATAATCACATTTAATCACAGACGGGTATAAATACAGTGGCGTTTCATCAAAATTTCATCACGATATCTTCACCGGTTCTCCTGTGATCCTGATTTCAACAGACAGACAGACAGACGGACGGACATTGCTAAATTGCTGAAGCCGAGCTGACTGACACCAATATCGAAAAGGAAAACTATGGAGATCTACATCGAGCCAGACCACAAACAATGCATTTTAAAGCTCCAGTTCCAACAACAAAAACAATAAAAAATACTATACCCTGGTTTTACCCAGGTCTCTATCTAGGTAACAGGGACATTTTAAGATTTCCCCCTTTTTTGAAATGTAGCCAACTTCACGCATTCAAAAAATGTCAACAAATAAAAGTGAAATGGGATTTTGTATGGAAACCTGTATATGTAGTTCATTAAAAAAACACAGCTACCATTTCTTAGAAATGCCAACTACAATTGGTTTGTGTTCCTGCTAAAATCCATTGAAAGATTTTTCATATTTTACCAATAACGGGATTTTACCCAACCCAGTGAGATTTGTTTGTTTAGCAATTTTGGCTGTTTAGAGCTAGCAGCCACTAGATGGCGCGCAACAGCTGCATACATGGACAAATACATATATTCTTGGCAAATTAAAGCAGTGATGAGGCTAATTTAAAGAAAAAAATTAATTAAAATTATGTGGATCCAATTAAATTGACAAATTATTGAACGAATATTTTCAGAGAATAAACTACGAAAATACGATTGAAGACTGATATAAAATAAATACTCGTATGTATAATTACATGAATTAGTGAAAATAATTCTAAATTCTGACTCTCAGAAAGTATAATTATTCCCTCAACATTCTATTTTTATTTTGCTTTCTCGCTCTTCGACATCTTAAGAAAGAGAGAACATCTTTTAATTTTTAAATGCCTCTTTCATTCATCGCGACATTTCGTGTTTCTCCTTTTTTATGTATTTATTTTGCTTCTTTCTCTTCCACTCGTCCCAGTTTTCAGCAGCACTTTTGTTCTTATAGCCCAAGCGTGCTCAATCAGCGACGAGATGCTTTCAGCCCACGTTGCTGAATTCTGTAAATTCTGTATATTATGCGAATTGAATTTGGAAAGAGAAATTACTCCCCGTTTCTCGCATCTACTCGTACTTCCAATGAATTCAGTATTGCCAAATATTACGATCTATATTTACTCTAAATGTTTTTCTGTGTGTTTATTTAGAGAAAGAAATTTATTGTTTAGAATAGAATATTTTTTTTATTATTATTATCATATTTAGAAATTATAATATTATTATTATAAAGTATTAAAATTAATTTCGTTAAAAAATATTCGATTTTTAAGTTACTAATACTTATAGCATAGTACACAGTAAAAGCATATAGCATATGCTACACATATAGTAAACATTTACTTTGTACAGTAAGAAACCAGAGTGATATTGCGGATTAAAATCAACACTTTTTCTTTTATTTATTTTATATTTTGTATTAAATACTTATATATTATTTATATTTATTTATTAATTATTGCCAACACTGACTGAGCCACGACGACTTCGCACCTCAGTGGCTCTTTTAACTCATTTGGTGCTATGTTACTCATTGTTGAACCACCGAATGCTCTTCTGTGTTTCTCCTGAAAGAATTTATATAAAACTTCCTGGCCTTTGTTATTGTAGTATGAATGGATGAAAATATATGTGTATAGAAGCACCAAAATTAAGTCAGGAATGGGTAAAAGCTGTCCACAACTTGACAACTAAGACGGGGAATTGACAGTTTTTGCTTTATACAGTAATACCCAATACACTTCCACTAACACACTTACCATTCTCTACTTACGTAAGCGAGAATTACTTCCTTACGTACGTCATAAGCAATCAATAACAATTTATTCGATATTCTTCTCATAAAATGTTTTGTTTCCATGCTTCCAAGAAGGGAAATTTGTGTTTCTTTCTTCTTTAATAATATCTATCCTGAACATCTTGGATCCTACATTGTAAAATGACGTCTTACTGTACCGATTTGGATTTCATTGGTGGCCTGAGCTACCGATCTCGCTGCTTCTGCCTCAGCAGTGGTACTTCCTGAGCGTTTAATTTAAGGACGTTTAATTCAAGAAGTAGACGAAAAATTGACGCAATGAGAAAACAATTGTAAGTTTTCCTCCTTCTCCCTCTACGCTGGCTGGTTTGTGTATTAGCTTTACCGGGGCAAAGCTAGTATTATATATGAAACCCTTTTTGTCTTCACTCTTTCTAGTCTGGTCTCTTTAGTAATCCAAATCTACAGGGTTATCCATAATGGTCTATAGAAAGTTTTTTAAAATGAAAAACACATTTTTTAATTTTATTGGTTTTATTTTTATTTAATTATCAGGTATAATCTATGACAATTATGTGTGAAAAGCGATGTCTTCCAAATGACCACGTTTACTTCGTTTACCACGTTTTAATTCGAATATAAAGATTTTCGGTGTGATGTTCGGCATTTCATTTCGAACGCTGTTTTCACGTCATTAATTGTTGCTGGCATAAACTTTGATTTTCAAATAACCCCGAAGAAAAAAGTACAGTGCGGTCAAATCACCCGAACGGTGGGTATTCCATCCCTCCTTAAAATTAATCGACCATTGAAGTTCGATCGCAATAAAGTGATGTTTTCACGCGTTGTGTGTGGCGTAGCTCCGCCTTGTTGACTCCATTTAATTTTCGTCATAAATAATCAATAATCATTCGATTGTAACGTGCACGGTAAATGCATCTTCATTCTCGTTTTCGAGAAAAAGTGGACCGCTTACGCCTTTCGACCAAAATCCACACCAAGGACTAACTTTTTTTGGATGAAGTGATTCTTCTTTAATAGCTCCTGGATTTTCATTTGTCCATATGCGACAATTTGGCTCATGGAGGTAGCCATCCGATGTGAAGTGAGCTTCGCCGCTGAAGATGGTGTTGCGTGAAAACAACGCAATTGAACGATGTTGCAACAAGCAATCTACAAGCAATCGGCGCTGCGAATGGTCACGTTCTTTCAATTCTTCTGTTGATTGAATTTTGACAGCAGGCAGAGCAAATTTTTGCACAAACTGCCATAAGAAATGCTGAATTCTTGAGAACGTCGTTGAATTGATGCAAAATCGTAATGAGTTAGCAACACTTTCACGAACAGCATCGATGTTTTCCTTCGAATGAACTGTTTTCGGTCCGCCAGACTGTGAATTATAGCGAATGGATCCAGTTTCATCAAATTTTTAACCAAATGTTGAATTGCTGGCTGCGATGGTCGATTGAACAGATTTCGAAAATAAATGTTAATAACTTCAATACGCTGTGCAATCGAATGCGACTCCATTGTGGAAATTGTCCATCAATGTAGGTTAGAAGCAAAGGGAAGTGTCAAGGAACAAACATGGCGTTTGACAGATATTCTCTTTCAGCATTCTAAGGCGCCTTTGGATAACCCTTTATGTTTCGGCGCTCACCCTTTTCTGTTCTTCTTTTTGTTCTGTTATTTACTTTTGCTTAATCAACTGAAAATGCTTAAAGTCCTAGCAAATTCTATTATTTAGACAGCCTGGCCGGCATGGTATATCATAGCTTTTTAAGATCTAACTTAATCCTCGAATAACAAATTGCATGTAAAGGTCATCGTCCAATGCCAAGTCAGCAAGAAGACAGACGATTTTCTTTAGCAAGTACAACCTCGCCTCTCCCAACCGTGGCCTCTCTTTAATTTATCACAAAAAATTTATGGAAAAATAGAGGGAAAAAGTCCTCTTTCTTCGCTTCGCTTCCTTTCTCCGCTTCGCTTTATTTCTGCGCTTCGCTTCTTTCAGAGCCATCAGCTCGTCCGTTGAACGTCGTCGATGAGTAGAAGGCGACAGTGAGGGTGGTTTCAGTGTCCACTGGAGTGGGTAGCAATGGCGGAGCTTCGTTTAAAAAAGCGAACGTCCTTCGCACTTTAGTTCAATATACTTTTATACTTCTTTTACTCGACTCCTTTCTTTATTCCTCTTCGCGCACTCTTCACACACACTCTCTCTCTCTCTCTCTCTCTCTCTCTCTCTCTCTCTCGCCGTTCCAATGCTAAGGAGGACTTCAGCTTTCGAAACACTTAAAAATGTTCCTGACAAACCAGCAAAATAAAGAAAATATAGAAAAGACTCAAAGCAACTCAACATTTTACAATAGAAAACGTGTTACGAAAGAGCAACGAAGGAGCATCGTCAAGAGAAATGAATAAAGTGCTGTGATGGCACCTCATCCTCATCCTCATCCTCATCCTATTCATTATCTCCTGAATGGAGAGCTTTACTTTTATTTATGACAATATTTTATTAAATACATTATTTTACACTAGAAAGTATGTATTTAATTTGTTTTAAATACGTTTATAGGAATCTGTACACAGAAATGCATGTTGAACTTAATTAAAATCCATCATTTTGTGGAATTATAAAAGGGTATTAATTTCTTCTGGCTGCAGTCTTGATATAATATATTTTTGCAATTTTTTTCACTACTCTGTTCGCGAATTTGCATACGATTACCATTTCAAAGAGACGCCAGAGACTCTTCGTTAGGACGCTATACACAGAAAGCGACTTCGTTAGATGGCAATTAAAGAAAATGTAATTGATTTTGGATAACTACATTTTAACTTGCATATACTATCTTCCAATAGGCCAAACGTCATCTAAGCTACCCACAATACTGGAGCCATCCTCTTTATATGAAGGTTAGTCGAACGGCTGGGTGGATGACTGTCCCAAGAGGACGACTGTAAAAGTCATCAACAAAAACATATACAGGAATAAAGAACAGACTCTTCTTCTAAACCTAAACTATGGTCAAGCGCCAGGATCATTATTGATGTCATATATTGACACCGATTCAATTAAAACTCAAACAAAACATTACAAACAAAAACATAACCTTTTAATATATTGTAGATATTGTATCGTCAGCTATCAAGACGTGTATGCAATCCATCCTCCGACTTAAGCTATTGATATATACTTTTCCGGTATTGTAATTCCGATATCAATTCTGGTACATTTAGTTAAGACAGTTTAGTTAAGAAGAGGAAAGTGATTATTTTTAAAGGATTATGAACCTCGATTAAACTGAAAAACTTCTTCTACTATTTTGAAAATGTCTACAAATTTCTTTACTTTAATTTCTTGTTGAATTTTCCTTGTGTACACGAGTATATATACAGATTATATACAGATATGCATATATATGCAAGAATATTGTCTTTGAATAACTTTCCATTGGGGAAATCTCTGTGGGAAAATAAGCTACCATCACCATTCGTGAACACAGAAAAATGAATATCGAATCCAGCTACGGTCGGGTTGAGTCGCTCGATAACATTGCTTTTTTATCGCGAGGCCGATTCGGATGGCATCCAGACTTTGAGCGATTATTGTGGATGCTGCTGCTGTGTGTTGCTTGTAATGAGAATGACGAAAGGCTTGACTACATCACCATTACGCGGCACAATCATTGCTACCCTGCTGGCGGCATTAGCAACCTGCTAACTTGACCCTCCTTCAATCGATCCTTGTGTGTCCATTTCTGAATTTGCTTGTTTTTTAATGAGCTGGTACTTGGAATAAAATATGATAAATTTTAAATAAATAAAATATAACTCTGGATATATAAGGAAGCGAAGAATTTGGAAAAGCAACGCAAAGTTAAACTTCTTGAAACCGTTACAATGAAGAAACAACTCTCTCTGTGTCCCTCTCTCTTTCTCTTTCTACCTTTCTCTCTCTTACTCTTTCTCTCTCTGTCTGTCTCTCTCTCCATCGTTTCATATTACTGCAGAATTTCGAATTATTTACATGTTTAAGATTTTTTACCCTCGTTCGTAATTTATTTTCAGTATTAATTATTATTACATTGTATTTTTTATTTAATAATTTACATTTTCTAATATCTTATTTTCAAGCAACTCTGTATTATTATTAAGAAATAAATAACTAAAGAATTATCCGAGTATTGAAAGACCATTTATATTTTTAATTAACAAAGCTTGTTTGCATTTCTTGTTTTTGGGAAATTCTTTATTGATATTAGGAAATAACCATTGGCGTAGCGAGGGCTCAGTTGTGGGGTGCTCCCACGCAGTGGCGTAGCGAGCAATGGTGGCACCCAGACCCTAAGTAACACCCTTTGACTACATTCATTTGAATCGTAATTACGGTTGGTAAACGTACATTTATATATTCGAATATTTATAAATACATAATAATAACAGCATTTATTTCGTAATTACATATGTATATACATATTTCGTAATGGTATTGTAGAACGAAAATATAGTAAGTACCACGTACAAGTATATATGTACATATCGTGTTCTTCATATTCAAGTATGTATATTCATAATAATAGTGATAGTGATAGTTTGTTCAGCATAACTAATACCTGCATTTTTTAAATTATAGATATTAAATTTTACGCATCTTATTGACAGTGCTATTTTTTTTAGTTATATATTTTTATTTAACGAGAATATAATATTTTTATTATGAATTTCATATTATAAATAGATGAAAAAAATTGAACACGGTCATTGAATATAAAGACTTTTTTATATACATATTTAAAAAAAATTTACAAAGTTTTCATTTCTTCAAAACTTTCAAATTTTCATTAAAGTGGTTTTTCTTGTATTTTCTTGTGGATAGCGCTTACGATAATCTGCTACAATTAGCATTATAAATTGTTTTTCTTCTTCATTTCTGGATAATGCATTATTGAACTCTTGCATGAGTTTGACTCCTCGTTCGGAAGTATCGTTAACAACTTTTAAGTTATTTACTATATTTAGTCCAACAAGATAATTGGAATCATTGTATGTGAATAAGAGTTCGGGATCTTAACTGAATACTGCTTAAACAGATATATCTGGTTGTTGTTGAAGTTGAAAGAAATATTTTCTAGGAAATATTTACCACATATCATTTCATCAACTTTCTCAGCTAAGATTTTAAATGATTTGATTTGGTCATGCTTTTAAATTGGCAAGGACTCTCAGTCTTCATTCGCTGTATATCTCGTTGAGTTAATAAGGAATTAGTTTCGTTGATCAACAAACAAGAGCTTTCTGGTCTCCTTCTAATAAGTGTCATATTGCAAATGAAATCATAAGATTTCGAACGCCTTTCAGAGAAATACAAAAACGCTTTGTGCAATTCTATTTCAAAACTTTGTGTTCAATGTGCCACGTCTTGCCGATGTCAAATCGATCTGAAATTTTGTACAAATTACTTTTTCATGAAATAGTACAACTTTAGAGGGCGGCGTTTTAACAATGTTATGGTCGAAAAGTAAGGTCCACCCTAATGTATGTACATACTCAAAATCAACAATATACTAAAAACATTTTGGTAAAGTGATTAAAAGTGGATATTACTTAATATAACGTGACCATTTCTTTATAATGTGTATTGGATTTTGATTCGTTCATGTTGTTGTATCTTCCTTCCGAGGTTCCGTTCTTCACAAGATACGTATTTTTTCCATGGTTCCTAATTAGTTTCTACAACTTATAAATAGTAATAATTAAAATAAATAAAACCAAATAATGTGCGGACGAAGTTTAGACTGAAAAGAATCGCAGACACAACCCGCTGTACTTTACATAAAAAATTCGTAAAGAGCTGAATATCCTGCATCAGTCATCACTTCACACCTTCAGCAACCATTCTATTTATACTGGGTAGCTCAACCCAAGATAGCCTTCATATCTGTAATAGAAATTAACTTCTTTGCCTTAGTTTATTTTGTAGTGTAAAATAGTACACATGTAGGCCACAATGATATTTGAAATAAACTATTGCCATACAATTATTACAAATAATACAGTCAGTATTATGATTATGAGGATAAAACAGCATCTAATAAGAACCTGAAACTACTACAATTTACTTAATACTGTAAATAAAATTTAGTGTACGTTTTACATAATAAATATTCTAAATAGTCTAAGAAATATTCCTTCAAAGCTTCACGTATTTGTCCAAAGCGGTCACAAAAATAGTATAGATATTTATTTGGAATTCGGCATTTTCTTGATGTCGCAGCATTTAGTTTAATGGTCCTTTCCAGAAATTCGAAGACGAGAAAAATTACAAAAATTAAAATAATCGTTTTCTATGACGCAGGAGCAACCCTGAGCTGCGAGGAAGAGCCACTCCAAACTCATCACCCCCTCCAATCAATAGCTCAAATGATTTTGTCAAGAATCCCCGTGGCATTTGTTAAATTGGAAGTGCGAGCAAAAAGAAATAAATATGGCGGACGTGACCGAAACAACAAAATAAGCAACAATGGTAAGAATAAATAACGCGGCAAGAAAAAACCGGCGTTGAACGAAGACTGATGTTGCCAGTATTGGTGAGGAAATCGTTGTATTGGAGGATGAGGCGGTGTTGTTTCTGTTTTCGCTGTTGATTTTTACTGTTTACATTGGTATTGGTGTGCGTTAGTGGTTGGTGGTGGAATAAAAAATATTCCCCTTTTTTAAATAATTGCAAAAGTAAAAAGGCGAGCACGAGGAAGCACACTGAAAAGGACGAAAGAGAACGCGAAAGATGTGGGTCTTCAGAAATGGAGAAGGCGAAAGAAAAATACTTTGTTGGTATCCCAATTCTATTGGCATTTTATTAAATTAAGCATACATATCGTTAAGTTTTCATACTCTACACCCGAAAGGAAAATTGTATACTTAGTTGCCCTTCCGCTTTTAAAGCACAGAAATAGGCGTGGCACGTATAGCGAAGTATATATAATGCTGATCAGCATCCTGAGTCGATTTAGTCCTGTCTGTTTGCCTGTCCGTTGAAATCACGACTGGGCGAAAGTGAGTAGAAGGATCGAAATTAAATTTGCCAGGGGAACGGATGCTAATACATACCCTTTCCGCTTCAAATGTTGGCCTTACCATCACGCGGCGCTCCATGTTTTTACTGACGTGGCTCCGGCAATCGAGGGAAGGGAACTCCAACTCTTTTCTCAGATACCACGCACGCGGTTGCTCCGTAGAAGATATAATAACTGATGATAGCCTGAATAATAATGGCCTGAGCTGCCAGTTTTTCCGAACGCTACAAGTCAGGGAGTATGCAGCCTGTACTTACGTATGAGTCAATGGTCAACCAGGGCATCACAGGTGCAGGTTTCGCTACATGTAGACTCCAGATCACTCATTTCTGGACCACAATCATCATGGAATCTACTTCATCCTTGGTTGTTGTTGTAAAACAACCGTTCAAACTTAAGAAGTAATTTCGATACTGTCAATCGAAAGATCATGTTGCATCTATTATAGTTACTATAACTCCACGAATACCTCTCGATCGGCGAAGGATGCCGTGTACAATTGTCTTTGGTGAATGATTCTCTGAAAAACACGAAGCTCTGAAGCATGCAATCCAGCGTAATCTATGAATGGATTGTTTTGATCAAGAAATCATGTCCACATGCGTGTTAATTCATTGTCAACAGAGGCAGCAGGGACTCGCGCCGGCACTCTGAAACGTATTCCAAGACAGCATTTGAGAGGAATGCGTAGCAGACGAAACTATGCAAATTAGGAGCGACGCTCTCTCCATACTCCGCGATAGTTTACAAGTAACTCAAAGGAAATCTCAAATAGAGAACGCTGCCTGAGGCACAGATGTCTTGCTCCTGGTCATTCCTGCAGTTTAGTTACGTAAGATATTCCACAAACTAGTTTTTAACTCATAGATGTTATTCTGTTGTTGATGATACTGATGACCTTTTGCGCCAACCCTTTTCGAAAGGGTGGAAAAAACTTGATTGGTAAGTTCGGCATCGGTTCGGAATGTTTCTAAGTGAACATTGAATAATGTCCTGGTGCAAGATACGGAACCAGGAAACTGAGAAAATATTCAACAACTAATTGTTTTGTTTTTTGAGTCATGACTCACTTCTTCATGCATTTCTCGACTACTGGTAACGCGAGACACCAAAGGCCCAAATAAAAGTAGGGGCGCGATTAATCGATAAAGACGACGCCATCTTTACTTAGCCAGTAAAATATTTAACCACAAACTATTAGCTACCAACTTCATATTACATATTAAAACAAGTGGCTCATTTCTCAAGGCATTTAATGTTGGACGCAATTAAAATTAAACGAAATATTAGTGGTTGGCACTTTGATACCACGTTATATACGTCTAATATAATCATGAGTATTCAAATAGAAATTCAAGATAAATAATGCGTAAAAGCCGCAAATAAAATAATACTTTCAACGTTGGTTTTGTGAAGTGCCGTCAAATACCATCACACAACCTCCAAACCAAATATAAGACAGGCCCACAACTCTTGTGCCAGATTCCCGAACGGAGATCCTAAGTATTTATTTATTACTTTGACAATTACTTCGTATAAAGTATTTAGAGCTAATATTTGATATTTAGTAACCTCAATTCTATTCTTGTTGCTACATTAAATTTATTTTATATACTTAACATTTAATATCATATATTAAACTATATTAATATTAGATCCAAAAATAGATATTGTACTCATATTATTATTATTATTAAAGTTTTTCTGCGAAACTCCCCGCACTTTTTTTACTAAATGCGAAATATTGTTTTATCAATTTTAAACTAGACGGACCAGTGCCATTATTCAAGAAAGTTTTCAATACAGATTCTTATCGTTTAAAATGAGTAATTCCATAAATATACCGAATATCATGGTGCACACCACTGCTAGCTCATCTCCAGAGCGGGGATTATCGGCCATTCAGGTTTTCCAGGCTGCGTGACATTCACGGCCCAATAAATTTTTAACTTGTTCTATACCTTGTTTTCTTCTCTCACTTTGCTCTGCACTTTCTAATACTAATTTTGCATAAATGTAATTGTTAAAGATTCACAAGTGGATGTATTGTATACTGACTTTGCTAAAGCCTTCGATAGAGTTAGGCACTCCATTTTATTGCTTAAATTATAAAAGATTGATACTTCTTTTCGTTTTCCTTAAATTAGTTGAGAGTGATCTGTAAGGCTTCAACCCAATAGAAGGAAAATAAAAAAATAGTTTTATAGATTTTTTTAACGTAAATTATAAAAACATTAATTTTAAATTTTAATTTATAAACCCTTTTATTCGCGGAATGAAAAGTGCGGAAAAGTTATGATATTCCACAGGCGCCCGAACTTGTTCTGGCGCTCCCGAGAAAAATTATGCAGATGAGACACTCATACACTTTCGGAAATAGAGGAAAAGAAGGTGAGGAAAGGACTGGGTCAGTTCATGCTGAATAACGGCGCACAAGGAATCTGGTCAAACCGGTCGGGTCAGTTTTATTGGTGCCTTGGTGTTGTTGTTGTTGTTGTTTTCGTCCTGCTGTACAAATATATGGAACACATGTTTTTTTAACCCTTTTACTCAGACTCAATGCATTTCTGTTATGTTAATTTTGTGTGAATACGTTTTGGCGGCTGTTGCCGATATTGTCAGTATCCTCTGGACATCCGCTGATAACGGACACATATTATGCACGCCAAACCGGTTCTTGCGAGCGGTCCGGATTTTAATTTGCCACTCAGATGAGGAGCTACTATGGAAACCTTTATATCGGTGAAGAAATTTATACATATACTTATGTATGTATGTGTAAATAATAAATTTATACAACTTTATATTTGTAGACATAATACATACTTGTATATGTAATAATATTTTATGTATATGCATATATGGGCCGTTATATTTGAAAGTGGTATAAATCCATTTTCATTTATAGTGTGTCCAGATAAGTAAAGGGTTTGCTTTCGAATGAATTTTAAAATATTGGCAAACGTTAATAAATTCGAGTGATGTTTTCAACACTATGAACATGTTAGCTTTATTATTGAAATATCTAATAGTTATGAACCAAATTACTATATTATAAGAAATAAAAACGAGAGGAAATTCAAGTTCATAGTCAAGTTGTCCATTATATGGAGGTGTGTTTGGAGGCCTACAGTTCGCTCTGGAGAAATACTTGTACAACTTTGACACGATTCTTTACATTTCACTTTATTCTTCCATTTATTGTTTTGGCAATAACTATAATTCATTTGATATTTCTTCATCAAACTGGTTCAAATAATCCGGTTGGATTAAATTCTTCAATTGATAAAGTTCCATTTCATCCTTATTTTACTATAAAAGATATTGTTGGATTTATTATTATATTTATGTTATTAATTCTATTAACTCTAATTAATCCTTATTTATTAGGAGACCCTGATAATTTTATTCCAGCTAACCCTCTGGTTACTCCGGTTCATATTCAACCTGAATGATATTTTTTATTTGCTTATGCAATCTTACGGTCTACTCCAGGCCACTCTTCACTAATGCGATGCGGGGAAACATATACTATTTGTTTAAAATTTAAGGTGGAGATTAGATTAGTCCCCTTCTCTTCCAGGTTGCATGTTTGCATGCATTCTTTGAAGCCTTAACACTTGAAGCCAGGCCTTAACACAATTTGAGTGAACGAATTCAATTCAGAATATACTCGTATAGCCGAGAATCTGTCGAATCTGTGTTTGAGCAAAATCTTCTAGTGTGAGGTTAGCAATTCGTAGTGGAATATCTACAATATTTCATTTGTGCCTATTATTTTCCATCTTGCATTAATTCCAAACAATTTGTCAAGAACTGCTCAGAGTGTTTGTCTACTTGTCGCCAGGGTGCTGCCAGTTATGCTGCAATGTGGTATTTTTGGTTTGTGTCTCATCTAATGCATCTCCACTTTCGGTTTCAATACCCAAATTCTTCCATTTAATTTTTGTTATTTTTCAATAACAAATCGTTTAGCGAGGTCACACGTCACTTTTTTGCCGCTGGAGGGAAATTTTAGCAAAAGGGATAGCAAAAAAGTACGAGAGATATAGATTGAAAAAAAATCCCCTGTAATATCACCGGAATGATCTATACAGATCTTGCTATACATATCATTAAAAAGATGACAAGGGAAATGTTATTTAGCTCGAATTTGCACCCAACTTCATTGCATCTTATGTCAAATAAGCTGCCTCAGTCGGTTTATTATTTATTTATTTATTTGATGTGTATTTGGTTAACTTGTTGATTTTATTTGTCATATTTTTTTGACATTTTATAAATGCGTGAAGTTGGATGCATTCAAAACAAGTGTGAAATTTGCAAACTATAATTTGCCCCTATAATCTGTATAAAAATCTGAATAAAACCTGGGTAAGTGTCAGTTGTATGGCGAAGATCTGTTATGCCTTGAACACAATTGGACGAACAAAACACTAAACACAAAATCAACTGTCAAATTTACACAGTCTCTTATGGGATTCAAGAAAAAAATGAGTTATCTACGAACATTTGTGTTTAGATAAAGAAACGCATGTCCCTGAGATAGCTCTATTTCTATTTTGACAGCTTTTGTGCACAAGCTCTTCTTCTGCTTCTGTATATATTCAAATTGTTTACACAAGAGAATTGACATAAATGACAGATTTTGTTTTTTGTGCGCGAGGCCCAATTGTGTGCGTGTTCTAAGCAAAAGATACAGAGACAAATGTGTTTAGTCTTTTGTGCTTCCAATTGTGTTCTAGGCAATAGTTAGCAAAAACCGAAGGAAATGAGTCAAATTCGGTGAAGGGTACTGATGAGCGACCTCTTGGTAATAAGGTCATGGCTTAAATAAGTTTTACATAACAATGAAACACGGTGTTGTTGTTTTTGTTGTTGTTGTTGTTTTTGGTGCTGACCCCAACAACAACCCCAAAAAGGGGTGGCAACTTCCGGTTCCGGTTTTACAGCCCTTTGAAATCTGAAATTTAAATGCCTATATCTCATAAACTATACCAGATATCGGATTGGCATAGGTACCGTTAGAAAGATATTAAGAATGCCCTCCATTTATATAATATAAGATTTCATCGAAAACCTCACAGTTTTCGACAAAAACGCAATTTAAGATTTTTAGTACTTTTTTTCTCAGCTCCTTAATTTTTTTCGAAGTAAAATGCCTAATTAAGACACATAATTGTTCAAATAATAAGAAAGCAGGTATCCTCAGCTATCTTTAGAAATTTATTTGACCATGATCGGTGGAGGAATTTAGGAGAAAACGCCAAAAAATGCTTTTTCATTTTAAAATGGAAAATTTTTATGAAAAATCGCGCGATATAGGCATTTAAATTTCAGATTTCAAAGGGCTGTAAAACCGGAACCGGAAGTTGCCACCCCTTTTTGGGGTTGTTGTTGGGATCAGCACCAAAAACAACAACAACAACAAAAACAACAACACCGTGTGTCATTGTTATGTAAAACTTATCTGTTCCCGTGTACCCTATCGATGGTCGATTTGACTGTCGCTTAGGAAGCAGTCATGGTGACTTGTGTGGTACACTACACCCTCACCCTTTCAAGAAAAATATATATTTTGAAGAAATATATATTTTTATTAGAATTTTTTCAATAAATTGTTGTGGAATTCTTTTCTCATGCCGTTAACCATTACTGTCGAATTTACGCCATTTTTACATATTATAGTGTAAGGGCCGTGATATGGTTTTTGATGCTTTTTTCTATTTATATTTCTTACTAGTACTTTATCACCTATCTTAAAATTATAATTATTACAATTGTTTTGATTATTTACACGTATTTCTTTAGATTTTGTTAAATTAGCTATCGCATTTCTTAGGGATAAACTTAGTCTAGCTTTTAATTCGTTAGCATAATTATCTAGGTTATAAGAAATTGTATTATTATTTATTGCATCATCAGGCATTGATGGTAATTTTCCAAAAATTAATTCATATGGTGAATACTTTGTATGAACGTGTGGTGTGGTATTGTACGCAAAAACATAGTATGGTACCCATTTGTCCCAGTCATCGTCTTTTGCAAATGCTAGTAAGTATTCGTTCAGTACCCTATGGTTTCGTTCTATTGAACCTAAGGTCTCGTGATGATATGGTCTAGAAAAAATTTGTCGAATTTTTAGTAGTTCGCATATTTCTTTTAGTAGTGTGTTAGTAAATTCAGTTCCTTTATCTGATTTTAATGTTTTAAAATTTCCATACTTGAGAATGAATTATTCTACTAATGTTTTTGCAACTGTAGTTGCGTCTTTAGATTCTATTGGATGTGCTACTACAAATTTTGTCAATTCACATTGAATTGTTAAAATATATCTAAAATTATTTGAAATTCTTAGAGGACCTACAGTGTCTATAGATATTATTTCAAAACTATTATTAGGTGTATCAGTATGTACCATTTTTTCTTTTATATGTATGGTTTGCTTATTAATTTTACATTTTTCACATTTCGATATAAATTGTTTAATCATTTTGCTCATATTTTTCCAAATGTACCTTTGTTTTAATTTTATTATTGTTTTCCTAATTCCTAAGTGTCCTCCTATAGGTGAATTATGGTATTCATCTATTAATTTGTATTTTATTATATCGTCATCAATTTTTTCTGGGGGTTTATATATTAAAATCTTCAAATACGCGCGATTTTTATTTTTATGTTGCAACACATTATATAACTTCTTAAATTCTTCTTTGTTAACAATTGTAAATATTTCATCTTTTTCACTCAATGCTAGCTCTTTAATATTCATTTTATTCATGTATAAAGATAACTTCTCCAGAGTCGAAACGAATTTCGTTGGATTATCATTATTCTTTACGTTTACATGTACATTTACGATATCGTTTTCTGTAAATAATTCTTTTCTGTTTGTGCACAAACTGGTAGGTTTTCCTGAATGCGAATCTGGATTCGTCAAATTATCACCATACCTATTTACTATAAATTTTAACTTTTTTATGTTCTTTATATCTGATAATGATGTACAGTCCCATGTGTAGAGTTGATCAGGCTCTAATTGGTTTGTTATAACATCAGTCTTATCATTTTTCTTATTCTTCATACCCCTTGTGACGATTAATGTTCTTTTTATATTTTTATCATTTTCTTTAGGAATCATTGCTTTTAACATTTCAGAATTTATTTGAATTCTTGATAGTGCATCTGCATTAGTATTAATTTTTCCTTGTTTATACTTAATTTCAAATTCATAGTCGGAAAGGTCTAATCTTATTCTGGTCATTTTGGAAGATGGATTCTTATGCGTACATAGTGATACTAAAGGTCTATGGTCAGTTACTACAATAAATTTGTTACCATAAAGATATGGCCTAAAAAAATGTATTCCCCAATGAACTGCTAATAATTCTTTCTCCAAAACCGATTTGTTTAAGTCATGTTTGTCCAGTGCTTTACTTGCGTAAGATATGGGTAAGTCAGTCCCAATATCACCTTGCGATAATACTGCGCCAAGAGCGTAGTTTGACGCGTCAGTTGTTAGTATAAACGGTTTTGAAAAATCGGGATATTGCAATATCGGTGGGTTCATTAATTTTTCTTTTAAGATGTCGAAAGCGTTCTGGTGTTCTTCTGTCCATGTGAATTTGTTATTTTTCTTTAATAGTGAATTAAAACATTTAGCAATTTCTGAAAAATTTTTTATGAATCTTCTGTAATAATTACAGAAAGCTACGAATCGTCTGGTTTCGTCGGCGTTTTTCGGAATTGGATAATTTTTTATTGTGTCAAATTTGTCTGGGTCTGTTTTGATTCCTTTGTCTGTTATTAAATGTCCTAAAAAAGTTACGTCTGTTTTCAAGAAATTACTTTTATTTGCATTTAATTTTAAGTTGTACGTTCGTAGTCGGTCAAAAACTTTCACTAAATTTTCATTGTAGTGTTTTAAACTACAACCAAAGATAATGATGTCGTCTACGTAAAGGAATGCTTCACTGTCCAGTCCACTGAGTGCTATTGTCAACATTCTTTGAAAGCTGTTTGTGGATATCTTTAATCCACATAAAAAATGGTAGTCTTTTTTTTAAATGGTAGTCTTTTAAATTGGTAGTGTCCATTTTCTGTAGAAAAAGCTGTTAATGGTCTTGAATTTTTGTCTAAAGGTATTTGGTGGAAAGAGCTAGTCATGTCAAGTGTCAAAAAGTATTTTGCTCTTCCTAATTTGTCAAGTATGTCTTCTAGTCTTGTTAAAGGGAATTTATCGTTTACTATTTTGTCATTGAGTTTACGGTAATCTACTACTAGTCTCCATTTTTTGTTGTCCTTGTTTCCTTTTTTTGGTACTACTAACAGTGGTGAATTGTATGGACTTGTGGATGGTTCAATTATGTCCTCGTTTAATAATTTTCTGACTTGTTGTTTAATTTCGTCTTTTTGTGTCTGCGGAAGTCTATAGTTCTTTATGTAAGTCGGACTTTTGTCGTTTAGGTTAATTTTTTGTGTGTAAAAGTTATTAGTTGATAGTACTTCGTTGTCTAAATGAAAAATGTCTTGATAGTTTTGTAGGATTTCAATTAGTGAATTGTATGCGTCAGGGTCAGTTGTTTTTATTTTCATTGTTTCGAATAGCTTATTTAATCTTTCGGTGTTATTCACTGTTCTTGATGTTAGAATATCATAATTTGTTAATGGATCGGACTCTAGTTCAATTTTATGTATAGTAGCAGTGGTATCATTTGTGTTTAACATTTTTATATGACCTATCTTTCCTTTTGGGCAAATGCAATTTCCTACGAATAATCCTTTTTGAATTTCTTTATTCCATATTATTCTATCTTCTTTAAAATTTGTATTGATTGGTACGATGAGCTCGCATCTTGATGGTAAAACAATTTCTATCGATGTGTTTAAATGTAATGGTAAAATTATATCATTTTCATTAAAACTAAATGTAATAGTTAAGGTTTCGTAATCTATTTTACAAAAATGTTTTCTTAATAAATCTCTCCCGATAATTCCATCTGTTAATATAGGAAAATTTTCATCTACTACTAAGAATTTATGATTAATATTTTCATTATCTAATTTTATATTTAAATTTAATAATCCTAATGGTTCTATAACTTCATTGGTTATACCTTTTAATTTACAAGTATCATAAGTTCTATAAGTATTATACTTAACATCATTATTAATTTTAATTAAAGATACATCTGATCCAGTATGTAAGTCAAAAATGTAAGTTTTTTATTGTTGTCATGCAATTCAACAAAGTTTGTAGCATTCTTGGAAATATTATAAAATTTTGTTATTGTTTTTGGCTTTCCGGAGGGGGAATTTAATTACCCTCCGAGCCTAGCTCGTTTTCCTGAGCATTGACTCTGTAAACTCTATTGTTAGTGTTATTTCGGTATTGCTGTTGTTGATATGTAGTATTATTGTTTCTGTTGTTGTTGTTGTTTCTGTTATTGTTGTTGTTTCTGTTGTTGTTGTTATTACTGTATCTGGTATTTGTGTTCTGTGTATGATTGTTGTTGGAGTTATTTGAGCGGTTGTTGTTGTTAAAAGAAGTGTTTCGATAATTTGTGTTGTTATTATTGAAATTATTGAATGAATTTTGTCGTGTGTTATTGTTGTTGTAAAAATTGGTCGAATTTCTTTGTGTGCCATTAGGTCTGTAGTAATTTCTATTTTTATTTATGTACGTTATTTGGGCACCTGAGCTTTGGTTTATTTCGATTTCTAAAGCGAGGTTTATTGCCTCATTAAATGTTTTTGTTTGTGCCGCAAATATTGTTGATTTCAAATTTTCATTGAGACCGTTTTTAAACACAGTGAGCGCATAAGTGTCATTTATTTTTGTGATCACTTCTTTCTGTGCACTACTGGCGTTTGTTACTAAATTACCTAGGTCGGTAATTTGAAGTCTGGTTAGGTCGCTAATTACTGTTAAAATCTGCTCTTTGTACTGTTGCACTGTTTTATTGTTCTGTCGTATACCACTCAGAGTGGTATGTGGTATGTGGTATTTGCGAGACTGTAGTATTGTTCTTATATCTGGTTCTTAGTCTTGACATTACTTCCCAGGTCGGTGGTTTGTCTTGTAGTTCAGCGAAAAATGTGTTTGTTTACATTTCATTCTTGTTTCTATTTAAGCTGCTGTAAAATTATGTGAGTATTTTTATGTTGCTTTTCTTTATTATTATTATTGTTTATTTATTATTATATATTATTTAAATGTATTATAAATATGTTATAATATCGATTGGAAGAATGGACTTCGAGGAAAAATTAATCGAAGCAGTCAGGAGCCACAGCTGCCTATTCGACCTGCCGTCGCCATTCTATAAGAATGTTGAGAAGAAAGACGCAGTGTGGGAGGAAATTGCTAAGAGCCTGAACTCAAATGGTAAGTTATCACCATATAAATGTGTTGCATTTTAAAATATTTAATTCCATTTCAGGGGACACTTGCCGCAAGAAGTGGAAGGTGCTTCGTGGTACATATCGGCGTGTCCAGCAGGCAGATTTGTTGGACTCGGGCAGCGCTGCGCCGCCAGGTCGAAGAAGGAAGTGGCGGCATTTATCGGCCATGAGCTTCCTGAGTGGAACGCAGACAAGCAGGCGGTAAGTGGATTAATCTTATTAATCTGATTTAACAAAATAGTTAATGTTTTGGTTAATTTGTTTGCAGTACCATAGGAAACCTGGAAGAGCAGCACGGCGACTGCGCTTTGCCGTGCGAGGTCCCTCAGGTCAGCGATCGGCCTTCAACAACGCCGACACCGAGCACGACATCTCTGCCACGATATGTATGTATAGTATATTTAAAAATGCATATTCATACACAAACATTTCTCCACAATTTAGCGCCAAATACAGGATGATTTTGGGGCTACCATGGCGCAGATTTCTACTTCTGCGATCCAAATTGCGCAGAGTTTCGGGCAGGTCAACGAGTCGCGCGTCGATATTGCGTTCGCCGGGATGGCGAAAAATATTAGTGCTGCGAATATGTCGGAGAGTTGGGAGCGGCGGGATGAGACCCAAACGGTAGTTTTCCGTTTGGTTCAAGAATGGAATGAGCGCAATATTACAGGCAATTAAAAAAAATTGCAACATTTTTAAATTATTTTCTTTCAATAGAATTATTATTATTTATTTAATTATTCCTTTATTTATGTGTTTGAATTTTTTTTTGTTTTATGATTTTGTGATTTATGTGAATTATGATTTAATGATTAATGATAATTAATGAATATAATTAATAATAATAATAATATCATTAATATAATTAGAGAATTGATAATTAATAAAAACACTTGAAAATAATTAATATTTGTTGTTTATTATGTTATGTAATGTACGGTGACGTGAAATATTAACAGAATACATATATAAGAATTTAAAGCAGTTGAATGAAATGTATAAGGAGTTAAATGTCTCTGTTTTCATATAAATAATTTTTGAGCGTGTCTCGCATATGGAAAGCATTCGATGTCGATCGGTTTGACGTTGCCAAACGAACTGGACGCAGACGATATTCGTCAACAAACCATTCTGGATCCTCGACATTAAAATAATTCGTGTCTTTTTTCAGCATCAGAAAATTATGCAGTACTATTGTGGCTAAAACAATTTTGTCGACACTGGCCGGGTTGGCATGTATGGGCGACCGAAGAACTAGCCAACGGCTTGAAAGAATGCCGAACGTATTTTCTATACGAACACGCGCACGGGATAAAATTTTGTTAAAATGTTGTTTGTCCGCCGACAAACGAATTCCAGGAGATGGCCGCATTATGTTTTCTTTTAAAGGAAATGCGCTGTCCGCGACAAAGAAAAACGGAAATGGTTCCGAGGTGCCTGGCAGCGTACATTTAAAATTCTTTTCCCAAATGCACTGCGCAGGAAAACGCCTCCATCGCTCTGGCTTCCCAAAGCCCCAACGTCAACAAATGTGAAGCAGTAATTGGCATCACAGGCTGCCATTAGAACTATGCTGTAGAACCGCTTATAGTTATAATGGAGCGAGGTGCTTCTTCTGGGACATCTAATGCTGATGTGCTTTCCATCGATCGCTCCTAGGCAGTTGGGCAATCCAGTGCTTATGTAAAACACTTCTGCATTTTTCGCCCAATCACTCAAATTTGGAGGCGCTACATAAACTCCGTGCAACTCAGTCCATAGTGCATCACACGTTTCGTAGATGATTCTACGGACCGTTGAAATGCCCAGTTTATGAGTACAGGCAAGGACTTGAACATTGCACCCTTGCGCCAGGTATCTGAAAATTTAAAACTCATTAAAAATTTACTTAATCGTTGTTGATTGTGACGGCATACAGCAGAGTTATGGACAGCCTGAATTCGGGTGAAATTGCTTTGCGTTGCGAGTTCCGAACGAGCTTCTCTTTGAGAAGCACTAGCAAGCATTCGAAATTGGAACGATCCAGCCTTGTTGCCTTGAAGAAATGTTCTTCGTCGCTTAGCATAAGCGGTTTCGTACCAACTTCGTAAAAGCCAGCGACATCTCTCGATAGGTTAAGTGGGCGAACCCACCACCTCCGACGCATTTTTTCCATGGCATGCAAATATGCTCTGCAAGCCATGGAACACAATTCGCTTAAATGCAAAAATGCTTGGATCGCCTTCATTGCCCTCGTGCGCTCCATTTTTTTAAATTAAATTGAAATAATTACTGTAAACAGCTAAACTAATAGAATTTGAAGACAGAAAAACTTTGAGAATTTGGTATTGTATTGAATTGTATTTATTATTAATAATAAAAATGTAATGTATTGTATAGAATTGTATTTATTAAATCTCTACTGTCAAATTTTTGACATTTCATACTTCTGCTTCCCGAAAATGATTTGGTTTAAATCCGAGCCATTTCTGCATCGCTACCTTGAATCTTGCGTCTTGCGTCTTTGATTGTGTTTAAGGCATTACGATCCGAACGCTCATAACATTTGATGCAAAAATTTTGGCTGTTTCACGATCATCAAACAAACACATGCATACAGAACTCGAAGCAGGGTCGAGAAATTTTCTTATCTCTTGTGCTTTCATTTCTGTTTTACTATGTACAGCATCCGCAGCAAGGGCTTCGCGGAAGCGAACATACATGCAGGTAGCAAGAAAAAATGTATTGAAAAGCCGTCGCCTTTTTTACTGTTTGTCAAACCCATTGTAATAAATAAAATAATTCGGTTTATTATTTTTAGGGTTTTCTTAGAAATTTACTGATATTGTTGTTGTTTTCTTTTATTATCCATTGTAGCTGTAGCAATTTATTTTTGAAATGGAGAATACCTGTACTCCTTTTTTAAAAAAAACTGACCCAAAATATTTACCCATAACCAAGGAATTTTCTTGGAAATATAGAAAAAAAGGATGAAACGTTTTATAGGATTATAAATAAAAAACAAAATACAAAAAAGGTCCCGTTGCCTCTTGCTCTCTTTCTATTTTTTACATATTCTAACCCTTTCGCCTTTGATCATTTTTACAACTTGGAAATTCCTGTAATAAAGGACACTGGCGAAAAGGTAGAAAACACTGCAGGTCATTAAATGAAACAATACAATAAACCAACAAAATATAAATACAACATACAATATACAAATGCAAGGTAGGTATATTTCAATATACGATAGGTATTGCAGTATGTTTCGATATATCGATTCATTACTCTTGTGTAACTGTTTGAACTGTGACAACATAATGGATTCTTGTTTTAATAGGCTTATATAGAAATTTGGAGTATTTGTATAACCCAAAAGACCAAAGTTTCGCAAACAAAACGAAGAGGAGTGCCTTTTGTTCAATTTTAAATGACATGAAAAGCATTAAGCCGGAAGTGAGTTTAAAGTGCATTAAAACAAAAATAAGAACCCTTTAAAACCATTTAACTAGAGAAAGAAAGAGATTTCTTGATTCAAAAAGAAGTGGTGCTGCTACGGATGATGTATACAAACCCACACTGTGAAGCTACGAAGAAGATCAGTTTTTACTTCATTGCAATGACACAGTGCCAAGTGTGTCTAATATAGAACAGGTAAGAATGCTCATTTATGTTTTTTTATTTAGAAAAACAATTTATTTGTTTATATTTTTAAAAAAAATATAATTGGTACAAATAAACTTGCTATTTTTTAAACTAGAAATTATGTATAAATACATATATTATCGATTACTGATTTAAGATTGTATCTTTTTATAGGATGAAAACTCTACACAAGATGGCGAACCACTGCAGGCCCAAGAATCTCTGGAAAATAGCGGAAATGAATCAACACAAAAAAAGTAAGTTGTAAACATTTCGATCTTTTTTTTATACCCTACACACGAAGTGAATAGGGTATATTCACTTACTGCTTCCGTTTGTAACGCATTAAAGGAGGCGTGACAGGTATAGAACAGTATATATATTCTTGATCAGCGTGACCTCCTGAGTCGATTTAGCCATGTCCGTCCGTGTGTCTGTTTATCTGTCTGTCTGTCTGTGGAAATCACGATTACAAGAGAACGAATAGAGATATCTTCATCAAACTTGGCACGAATATTGACTATCATTAGAAACTCATCGGTATTGAAAATGGGCAAAATTGGACCACTGCCACGCCTACTTATATAGCTCAATTTCTCAGCTTGTAGAACGAATTTGTGATTGAAATTTTGTCCAGAAGTCAAATGTCTCTGGCCAAAACAGATCACCAAAAATGGGCGTGGTCCGCCCACTAATTAAATAAAACTCGATAACAGGAGAACTAATAGAGATATTTTAATCAAATTTGGCTATCAAAATGTTGTCTATCATTAGAAAATCATTCGTATTGAAAATAGGCAAAATCTGACCATTGCCACGCCTACTTTTTATAGTAAATATAAATTAATCCATGCTTATAGCTCAATTTCTCAGCTTGTAGAACGAATTTGCGGTTGAAATTTTGTCCACAAATTAACATTTCATTCATTCATATACCAACGCTCAAACCATAAGAATACAATTCTTTTAAGGTTACATTATAATATATAGTAGGAAATTTTAGATAAATTAAAAACTAATTACATAAACACAAAATTTAACTAAATTAAATTAAATTATCTTAATTAAAATTAAAAACCGTGTTTTCGACAGTCGAAGGAAGAAATGTTGTAGGGTTAGGAAGATAGGATAATAAATCAGGAGGAAACATGAAGTTAGATATAATAGAGAATTGCGGAGTAGTGAAGTTATAGAGAAGAAATTCAAGGAGAAAAGAGAAAGGCGAAAATTTGTTGCTTAAACTCACCCAACCTCGTAATTTGCTTTAACCAAAGTGGTAATGCATTCCAGAGTCTTAAGGTATTGACGAAAAACAATCGTGAAGTAATCAGTGAACTGCTTCTTGGTGTTATAAATACACAACATCTTAGAGATCTACCAAATTGCAATTTATCATATAGATAACTCGGCGTTTTATTTTGAATCAGTCTAAACAGGTACAGTATGGTACAGTATGTTTCTGGCCTTAAGATAAGTTGTTATATTGCAGCCAAGGATCGCGGTTTTGAACGATGATAAGCGATCAAACTTGCGTAAACCAAACACATAACGTGTGACGTAGTTGAATGCTAGTTGTAATTTTAGCTGTGACGAGGAGTCCAACCCACTGTATATCAATTCAGAGTAAGTGATTAAGGGGAGGAAGAGCTGAAGTGCAAGCATTCTTCTAATGTGCATAGGAGTAGTACTGGCAGACCTTCTTAGGTTTCGTAGCAAGTGATATATCCTACTAACAGTATAGTTGACGTGGTCAATACAAGAAAGGGACGTGTTAATATATACACCCAGGTTTTTAAATTTGGACACTACATTTAGCCTACATAAGTTTACAAAGATATCAGGCAAACTAGGGATGGTTTTCTTAAATCTATGAATGGGAAGCACACAGGCACTTAATTTTGCCGCATTAAGAAGAAGACCGTTTCTAACTGCCCAACAGTCGATTGACATTAGGTCTTCGTTTAGTTTAGAGCATATCCCTGCAATTCTATCAAAGGATCCAGAAAGATAGATTTGTATATCATCTGCATAGGCATGTATAGATGAATACTTACAAACATTGAAAATATCATTTACATACAAACAGAATAAAAGAGGTCCCAGTATTGACCCTTGAGGGACTCCAGCATTCAATAGCTTATAGTTAGAATAAGCATCCCCTACCTTAACTCTTTGAAGTCTCCCTGATAAGTAGCTGGCCAGGAGTTTCACTGCATCAACATGAAAGCCAAAGAAATGATTTAGTTTTGAACAAAGGCGATTGTGCTGAACACAATCAAAAGCTTTGGAAAAGTCTAGCAAGCCAATTAGGGTTAATGATCCAGCATCATAAGAGGGCCTAATGTCGTCTAAGACTTTAACTAGCGTAGTTGTGCAGCTGTGGCCACTGCGAAAACCAGATTGGAGCGGGGATAAAAGTTGGAAATCCTTTAAGTATTCCGAAATTTGCCTAGCCATCAATTTTTCGCATAGTTTACTTAGCGGTGATAAGATACTTATTGGCCTTATCACCTGGCTCACGAGGATTACTTATTTTAGCAACAGGTAACATAACAGCTATTTTCCAGAGGTCAGGAAATGTCGAGGATGAAATACAACTGTTAATAATAAGGGTCAGGGGACTGATGATGTGCGGGAGTATTATGCGTAAGAACTTTATGGATATGCTGTCCTCACCCACCGCATTAGACTTTATATCCTGAAAACTCATACCGACATCAAGTTCAGTCACAGGATGAAAGCAGAAAGACTGATTGCAGCGGGATACAGAACAATCAGGACTACATGGTATAGCAGCAGAAGCATGTACAAAGAAGTCGTTCAATATACTTGGATTAACATGACAACCAAAGTCAGTTTTATTGCTCACCCCGAGTTGTTTGATGTTGTTCCAAATGGTTTTCGTTGAGAGAGAAGCATTAAGTTTAGAGGAGAAATAACGCAATTTCGATGACCTTGTCACAAGGACCGCTCTATTTCTAGCAGATCTAAAGCATTCCCAGTTTCTTGTAGAAGGAAACCTTCTCCACTTTTTGTAGAGGCGATTTCTGTTTCGTCAAACCATGGACAGGGTACATTTTTAATTCTAATAGTCTTCAGCGGCACGTGTTTAGTAAATAGAAATTGAATAGGAAAAAACTTAGACCATTGCCACGCCTAATTTTTAAGTAAACGTGTGTAGGGTATATGAACTTCGGCCAGGCCGAAGTCAACACTCTTTCTGGTTTACATACGTCGACCCTCATTGTTAAAATACTCGGCCCATATTCAGTATAATTGGCCCGGTGTCGGCCACGAAAGTGTATGGCAGCAATCCTCCATTGCCAATAACTTTTTTTGGCGGTAATTATTTTGTGAGTTCTGAACTTTTCTCATAAAATCCGATCGCTGGAGAACTCCGCCATCACTGATCCTGCCATTGCATCCAATATCGACTAAAATAAATCTGGCATGGGCATCTGCAAGTGCAAGCAAGACGATGCTGTGAAAGCCCATGTAATTATAATACAAAGGAGCTTCTCTTTTGTTTGGTTTAAAAGCTACATGTTTCCCGTCCAGGGATCCCATACAAAGCGGAAACTGCCACCAATGCTTATAACCTTCAGCAATTTCTATCCACTCCTCCTTTCTCGTCGGAAACTGAAATGAAAATAGATTCTTAGTAACTATAGAATTAATTGTTATTTTCATGTTTTCCAGGGAAATAAAAAATTACGGTCTGAAAGTCTGCACAATGAAGCGCTAAATGCTTTACACAAAGCCATGGAATACATGGAGCGACAACCGGAAAAGAAAGAGGAAAACGCAAAAGCAGACGATTTTTGCAACTACCTCCGGACAGAGTTTAAGTGTCTAAAATTCGATTCAACTTTTGAAAAGATGAAGTGGGATATTTTATGTCTATTTCGGAAAGCACACATTGACGAAGCTAATTTGTTACAACAAGATCAATTATTAAGAGATAACGTGAAAACTGAAAGCCCGAGCCCTAACATGGCACCACAAAAACATTCCGCAGAAAGACATACGCGGAACACAATAGACCTGGCAATGGAATCCACCTCAGTTAGTTCACAAATAATAGTCTCTTTAGATAATAATTCGTTTAACGAAAAAGTGTGGAAGAATTAAATTCAATAAAACACTGTAACATAACTGTTAAAATACCATGCTGTGATTAGAAGTCAATAAACTATCTTTTTGCATTTTGCAAAATTCATGATTTTGAATTATGTATATACATTGAAGAAAAAAGAATAAATAGATATAAATAAATAATAAATAATAAAAAAATAAATAAAAAAAAAAACCTTTAGATACTCGGCTTTCATATTCTCATATATTGCTGAGCACACATCCAGGATAATGCGCGCTATGATATGCCTGGACAACTTCGAATCGTAGTCTAATGTAGTAAAGTTTTCTCCCGTTGCCAAGTACCGAATGGTGATTGCAAGTCTTTCCTCTGCCGATATGGGATTTCTCATAATGGTAGGTTTCTTTTCAATGTCTCATCTTATACAATCGAGAATTTTTTTAAAATGGTAATCGTCCATTCGTAAAAAATTTTTATAACACAATGAGCCTGTTCCTAGGTCCTTGGCCAACTTTATAGTTTCCATTTGCGGTTCTATTTTTCCGCCATTCTTGAACCCAAGTCGATCGACGCTTTTAATAATCGACTCGGTCTTCTAGAAGAAGGCATGCCGCAGCTGACACTAAAATTGGCACAAACGCTATTTTGCATTATATGCCTGAAATAGTATAAATTTAATTTTCTTTTTTAAATCTGCTCTTTTAAATTTACTCACTTAAAACTTGAAGTTGTTATTAAATTAGTAAATAATATATAAAGCACTGTCGTAAAATCTTCCAGCTCTGAATAAAATCTGGATCACAACTGCTACTCAGCGTTGCGGTTTGTACTACAATAGTAAAATTTTACTATTATTAGAAAGTATGTACTACGTTTTTAAAGCCAGTACTATTGTTACATTGGCTTTATTTAGCAGTTCATACATACATATCTCATTGCGTAATTCTTTAACATGGTCTCAATATATATTAATTTTTGCACACAGTAATATTAGGTATTTATTTCATATTTGTTACGCACTACTGTATTCAAAAAGTACCTCCAGCTATTTGGGATTTCTACTACAGCACAATTTCCCAAAACAGCAACGCTGCTGCTGTTGCTGAAACGTCAAATCAATCACTCCGTATAGTGCTTTCCTTGAAATGAAAGCGCTTACAAACACACTCTCAACCACTTGCACGTACACGAATTTGAGTCATGCATAATATTTTGTCGTGTATCAGTGAGCAACTTTAAAGCTTTTTTTGAGACACGCACAATGATGAGCCGTGTATCAGGGCTCCATTCATGACTGAAAGCTCTCTAATCAACGCTACCAACAAGAATAATAGAATTCAAACACAGTAAAATAATATCGTTTTCCTTTCCATTTTCTTCCACAATGATCTAAACCATGGTTATATTATGCGTTCAAGTGTTTCGCGTTTGTGTGTTGTGAACAGGCGATTTTTTTTTTTAGATTATTATGCCTCACGCAAATTGCCGTAAGCAGGTAGGAGCAGTATTGCCAGTGGAAAACACAAATTGCTGATGAATGAAACAGGTAGTATGAATGAATTGCTGTCTAACAGAAGAAGAAGGAGGATGGAAAAAAGCAATCAAAAATGTTCCTGCATACACGGTTATGAGCTCCTAGTATGAAACAGAAATTTTATGATTAGGAAATTGTATGGGGAAGGTCAATTGTGGATTTGTGAGGGGAGGAGGGGAAAGCTTGTCCCCCTGAGGGGTAGTGAGGATTCAGTTTTTTTTCTCTTACTCGTGGTTCGAACGGTTGCGAATTTGCGCACACCTAGGCGGGACTTCAATTCTCTTGGAAAATGGAGCATTTTACTATAGGGTTTTCCAATCAGAGGTGTAATTTTGAATAGCCCGCTATTTCGGTAGCTGTCACTTTTGAAGCTGTTATTTTTGACATTTGACAAGTAGAACTACGCCATTACTTATGCCAACTACTAAATGGAACGATACACGCTGCAACAACGCATTGAAATTTCAACAAGACGGCGATGATGTTTTTCATTATTAACGGCATACCTTCCTCTTTATTACGAAATGCACATGCGATAATTTATCTCAAAAAATGGCATTTTCCTTTGAATATCAAAATTACACCTCTTATTGGAAAACCCTATTTATTATCTTAATTTTATTGTTGCCTCTATGAGGCAGCATACTACGTAGCACATGGTGGAATGGGCAGCACATGTGTGTAGTGTATTCCACGTATGTGTTATATATGTTGAAATTTCAATGCGTTGTTGCAGCGCGTATCGTTCCATTTTTAGTAATGGCGTAGTTTCTACTTGTCAAATGTCAAAAATAACAGCTTCAAAAGTAAAAGGTACCAAAATAGCGTGGTATTCAAAATTATAAATGTTATAGATATAAAAACCATACGCTAGTTATAGCTAAAATAAATAACAGTAGCTATAAAAGTAGCAATATAAAAATAAATAGAACAATTGTTATCATAATAAAAAGAAATTGGAAAAAATTTGAAAATCGAACAAAAATGATTCCCTAATAATTTTGCGGGTAAAGGGGGAGGGATGTGTGCGCAAAAAATAGGGGGAGAGGATAAAACGTGTTGTACATGATTGCTGGAAATAAGCAAAAGAATAAATTAGTTAATAAAACATAATTACCCATGTATGCTCCGAATTCTGCTCCTGTCATCTCAAATGAAAATAAAGTGTCAAAAGCGATCTTAGTTTGTTTGCAGGCGTACAGAAAACTGCTGTACCGACACTACCAGATTCTCCTCTCTATTCTCTCTATTTTCTTTCTCCACGCTCATTGTTTTCTCTATTTAGTTCAAAAATACATTTTTACCACAACTTGCTTCCCACCACGACTATACGAACAATTCTTTAGTTCTCTCTTCAAGAAGCAGAGCAGGATCCCAGGGCAACAAAACCGCCAGAAAAAAAAAAGTACATTTTGCTGAGCAGCAAAATGAGCCACGTTCTTGGGTGGCGCCTATAGCTATTAATAATAATAAAAATTAATAATAATTTAACTGATAGGGAATAGAGTATGGTGTTTCGACAATTAGGTGTAAAAAATCTCCTGGGTTGGATGGAACAACTGGAGAGATGGTTAAATTCATCTGGAAGGCTGTTCCTGAATACCTTCGAGTAATATACTCCAATTGTATTAGTCAGGGCTATTTTCCAGGTAACTGGAAAGTAGCAAAACTTATTATCTTGTTGAAATCGTCAGATAAGGACAAGACTCCTCGTTCTTATCGTGGCATCAGCCTCCTCCCAGTATTTGGTAAAGTGCTGGAGAGGATCATGGTCGAGCGATCTAGAAGACAGTTTAGAAGATGGAATTTTTCTAAGTCAATATGGTTTTAGGAAAGGCAGGGCATTGATGATGCATGGATGTACGTTAAAAAGTGCGTCCATGAGTCAACTGCCAAATACGTTTTAGGCATTTTTGTTGATTTTAAGGGTGCTATTTCTCTGGGCGAAAAGCGTGCATATTAGGGAAGTGCGGAATTGCATGGCAGGAGGTTATTCGCGGCTGCCCGCAGATCCCCATCTGTGGTCCATTCATATGGAATCTCATGATGGATTCGCTCCTGCGGCGGCTGAGCAGTAGCACCAAATGTTGTGCCTATGCCGACGGTCTTTTACTTTTAGTGGAAGCTAAATCGCGGGCCCAGCTTAAGCAAGCTGAACCTCCTTGCCATTGTCCATCGATGGGGTGCCGAACTGGGTCGCTTCGGACAAAACCGTCCAGATGCTCCTTAAAGGCAAATTGAGTGACCATTATCCGGCCATTCGGTCTAAAGGCAGCATCATTAGGTACGAAAAATCCGTCAGGTACTTGGGTATTACCATCGGTGAAAGAATGTGTTTTTCGCAACATGTTGTTTCACTGCGCGACAAGCTTGTCATGATAGTGAGCTTGGTGCGCCGCATTTTAAAAGTTAATTTGGGCCTCGGTAAACGTGCTATGCGCATTATTTACCGTGGTATGTTTGTTGCTTGCGCCACATACGGAGCACCAGTTTGGTGTGATGCCCTTCCTAATGTCGTTTTGGCCAAGAAGCTGATGAGCTGCCAGAGGATTTTTCTCCTGGGCGCACTGCAAGTTTGCCGTACAGTTTCTACTGAGGCCATGCAGGTGCTACTAGGAGCTCCTCCACTTGACCTGCTCATCAAAAAACAGAGTACTATGTACAAACTGAAGAAAAGAATTCGCTTGGACCTGGATGACTGGGTCACAAGCGAAGACTTGACTAGGTTGAGTACACTGTCGGTTAGGAACTTGTTAAATGAACAAGTTATAGCTAGGTGGCAAAATAGGTGGGAGTTTTTATGTGGAAAAAGATTAGAGAAATAGAAGCGGCACCGCCCGCTCCTGAAGAATCATGGGATTAGCCCCCTTTTATTAGGTTTATTATATTATTCATATTCTGATGTTATAATATTTTATAATTTTGAGTTTTAACTATGAGTATTAACCATTTTTTCTTGTTGTTTCAGATTGAGCGTATTTCTTAACTTTTATTGGCCTTTTGGAGCTACCAGCCTAGTGGGTGCCCTGATTTCGGTCTTGGCCACGGCTGTTTTGGCTTCGGCCGCAGCTTTGTCGTTTCTGACTTCGGTCGCGACGCTCACTGGGTAAGGTAAACCCAGGCCAAGGCTAGCACAGCCGAGTATATGCTAGTCTTATTTTTGCATTGTCATGTCAGCTTAACTGACTGGCACACGGCTACCAGGTATTAAGGAACCCAACTGGTAGTAAACTCGGCTACGAAGCCTCACCCGGCGGCTTTGTTTCCGGTACCACGGGGATCAGGAGCCCCAGTGTGTGTTAACGCACACACTGCCTGATCATGGCGTAGGCCCTGTAGTGGGAGATCGTGGTAGCTGTGGTGTGGTGAGTTAACAATTGCTTCACGCACTATTGTGTAACTCTGAGATTGAGATAGTGCCTCACACCTTCAGCGAAGATTAAGATTAATGCCCTTAAGCAATCTTTAAATCGGTACTCGTCTTCCTCGAGAGGCGCCTGATCAGCTTCAAATGATCCTTGCATGTTGGACATGCCGTGGGGTAGGGTCTTGGTGACAGCTACCCAAGTAAACAATAAATGAATGACAATCGCCTTCGGCGATTGCCATCTTCTCATTTGTCCCTATCTACTACGTCACAAAGGAGGTCTTCGCAAAGGAGGCCAAACTTGTGACATCCTGATGGACAGCCAATGATGATAGGCCTGTCAATGTCATCATTGAAGCTAGTGAACGAGTGTCGAGGATTATGCTGGCGCGAAAAAGGTGCTATATAGCTTATTTCTACTACAAAGTGTATCCACTCGACCATAGCCATAGCCATAGACTTATACCATATACTTTCGAAAATAACAGCTCAAATAATAATTTCAATAATCGCAAGGCTACTTACCCGAAATCTGTAGTTTCATTGTAAAAAAATAAAAAACAAAAAAACCAGCTGTCAGTCGGCTATAACTATCTTCGCTCTCTGGTGATTGTGTTCACCTCATGTAGCGGTGTACTAAATAGTAAATTCCTAGCGGTAAAAGTTTTACAATGGGGTGTTGCCAGAGCGAAGAAACGAAGAGATAAGCATGAAACAGGCTGCTTATGAATACATTTTTAGTTAGAAAAGAGGAAGAGGCAAAATAAATTAATGGTGTGAATAGCGACCACCTAACTCATGACCGCCTGGTAAGACAGCGGGGTTTTGACATGCCGCAAAGTTGTTCCGTTCCTGCCAATATGCAGGAAATGACTACGTTCCTGCCAAGTCAATATGTATATTTCAGTATTTGTTTAAATATTGCCCGAAAATAAACCGTTTCCTCTTATACTATATGTCAGTTTTTGATGTTAAATATAAATTGAAAATTTTGAAATTACTACAATCAATAATTTTACAGTTACTTCAAATTCAAATATTAAAAAGCAGCTGTAAGTATTTAAAGTTATACTTACGTGTTTCTAAAGTTGTAGCCTGCTCCAAAGAAAGTTCGCCTCTTTTTTGCTTTAAATAGATAAAAACTTTCTCTGCATTATCAACTGAATAAAGTTGCTCAAGAAAGTACTCTACTGGACGATGAATTTGCGCTATTATATATTTATTTGCATAACAACTTAAAGATATGTTTAAACCTCTAAATTTCTGTTATTTTCACATTCACCTGTTATTAAGTTGAATTCTTAACATTTTGACCTCTGTTGGCATTAATTTCACCTCTGTTAAGGTTATGTTCTCTGTAAGCAAATGATAAAAATAGAGTAATTCGAATAACGAAATATAATATTAAATATATTTATTTTAATTCATTTAAATGTAAACATATGTATATCTCAATAAATTTTAAATCTACAATTCCAAAATGTGACGCAGTTCAATTGTTGCACAGAGCGCAACAAAAATGCAATCTCAATATGTACATACATACATGCATTTGTGACATGTATATCACTTACATATTGTACATGGTACACAACTGATTAAGCTTAGATTAAATTAATCCCGTCAGAGTTAATTTGCGGTGTAAACTTGGTATTAGTCTAGAGTGGCAGTCCGTGTAACCGGCAGATGAGGATAATCGGAGTTGTGATAATGCGGAGTACAACATTACGAATGCACAATAACAGATAATACATATGTATATGTATGTATGCATGTCGTCCGTACTGATGCCATTTGCTTAAAGCGTTTAGAAATGTAGGTTGCAACGTATTTTTAAGAAAATGTGTACTTGTGGAAAAATTTGGGTTAGCGAGAAAGAAAGTTTTTGCTGAAATTGGTTTGGTTTTCTTCAGCCACGCTTTGCAGTTTTCTGCATTTTCCATAATTGTTATTGTGCTAATTGCTGTTGCATTTGTACAGGTTTGCATTTGACCCACTTTACTTTCACTCATGCTTGGTTTCGCTTAGCTGGGCTCTGTTACTTGCATGCATTTTGTAATAGTAAAAGAAAACAAAATCGCAGCACCACGAGAAAAAGTAGGTCTCGCTCATCATTGTCAACATCATCATTAGGATCATGTCCGCAGAAATTGTTGCCGTATTTTTCATACCGTCTTAACTTTCAAACTGTGAACACTTTTTACTAGTGAAGTTTTACTTCAAAGTTGTTTATGATCATTATAAGAGGTATTGCAACGCGTTTCTTTTGTGCATATACTAGAACTTTCTTTTATATTGGACTCGTTACACAGATCAACTATAGTAATCCCGAAACCGATCTCCTAAACTCAATTTATGGTGTTCCACACCCGTAAAATGCCAAATGCCGTGGAAGTTAATAAAATTGACAAATTTTACCACCACTATGCGCTACATACATACATAAAGTAAAAATCATAATTTGTAGTCTATAACCTTAATCAAATAATGGAAAAGTACATAGCATCTAATTATAAACATGTAGAATAATTTATATACCCTTTCAGGCAATAAGCTGAAGACCGTTATGGTTGGCCCCATTCATGCCAGAAGGGTCTTCATCTACTCTGTAGTCCAGGTCTTCCATGAGATTAATCCTTCGCGAGATATATAGCTAGATATATGCACTGAGCCATGTTCAGAGATGGAAAAGACGTCGTTTATAAAAAGGGAGAGAGACTAGAGCTGAGCTGAGAACTGAGGCACTCTGGACGGTCCTTCTCGTTTTCAATATGTTGGGGCGATAGGACTCCCCCTCGTCCGCCAAATGATTTCCTCCTCGTCCTCCTCCTCCTCACTGAACTCTTTTAAATCTATTATGTTCCCCCATAGGCGGTAGTTTTGAGATTCCTTCTGTTGTTCCATTTAATTGCTTGTTGCAATTTTGTGATAAGCACTGATTGAATTACATATTAATATTTGATTTATTGGGGAAATATGTGGATGATGGGATGAATTCAGGTAGGTGGGGTGGGTAAAAATCAGATCTACATATACATATATTAAATAAAGTATATTATAAAACTTTTAAAAAGAGCATAAAATAATTTTTTATTTTTTAGCGACTTTATATTTCAGCTATAAATTCACATATTTTTAAGTGCGTTAATAAAAGTTTGGTCATGAGTTTAAGTTAGACAATGTGAAGCAATATAAGAAAGTGTATTAAAAAATATAAAATCGTTGAGAAAGAAAAAATTATTTTATGCCTTTTAGTGCATTTTATTATTTTCTACTTTTTAGTCCTACAAATGTGAATCTTCCATGTAAAAAATGCTGCAATATTTTTCCCATTAAAAGTCTTCTTTAAATTAATGTTAACTAAAAAAAGTTAAATCTGCTGCGGATCGAACTCCGCCCCTCCACATGCAAAGGGAAGAATCTATCCTTGGCCCACATCTGCTATATGAAAATAGATGTTAAAATATTGTATACTTCCATCCGATCTTTACTCTTAGAAATAAAAAATACTTTTCCATCCTTCCCTAAGTCTTCCTGTAAATACATTAGTCCATCGTCCGTCTGTCAAATTTTAAAAAAAAATTCGGCGCTGGCCGAGGATCGAACTTGGTCCCTTCGTGTCTGCAGTCTACACTCTATCCACTGAGGGATTTCGTGTATATAAAAATCTTAAAATATTATATATTTTCATCCGAGCGTCACTCAGGGGAGATAAACCTTTTTCGCCAGCCTCTGTAAGTATTTACATAAAAGTTATTTAAAAAACTGAATAAATATATTTTTCGGAAAACGGCATGAAGAAGCGGAAAGAGAAGTGAATGAAACATTAACAAAATTACTAACCAGCCATCGCCCTCTACTCCCTGCCGCTGCCCCTGCTCCGACCGTTCGTCCGAGTCCGTTCATTTCATTATGTAATTATAAATTAATTATACTTTTAATCACAAAAATGTCGTTTACAATGCTGGGAATATTGGAAATTTGTGTCAAAAATTCAATTCAAATTCAATGTCAAAATCAATGAGGTTGACACATTAATTTTATTTGTTATTTTGGTTATATTGGACGGATTGTTCGACGATTTCCCCTCAACTGACAATCATTTTATACAGATCACGAGACAGAATACGGTACAGATACATACATAGACTCATAGTGATAGACAACAATACATACTCATAGACATGGATAGAAATAAAAGGTTAGATAAATTTTATGCGCGTTTCGTGGCATATTATTGAAAAATTGGTCTGTTTGAAACAAGGTACAAAAGACGTTCTACATGGAGTATAGCGGCGGAGCAGACGCTTCTCGAGCTATGGGAAGAGAACGGGCCCGATCTGCGCAGAAGACGGAAACATGTGCGGAAAACTATATATGCGGAAATGGCAGCGGATCTAGTAAGCAGCGGCTATAATTTCAATGCTAGGGAAGTCAGAGCGAAGTTACACAACTTCACCAGTAAGTATCGGTGAGTATTGAACTATTAAAAGGTATATTATTAAGAGATGATCATAGATGTATACATTTCTTTTTTAATTTTATAGCGATGAGAAGGAGAAAATAGAAACCACTGGCGGGTCACCGTCGCAGTGGTTTCATTACGGCCACGTTCACCGCATTATAGGCACTTCCAAAGAATTTAAGCCTCGCGCAGTGTCGGGAGACAGTGAGTAGAATTATTCCCACTTCAAGTTCATTTTAATTGAATTTCATTTAAGACATAGAAAATTCTCCGCCGGATCTGGCCTCTTCATCGAATGCGAACCGGGCTTGAGAGTGAACCTTAAAAGAAAAAAATATTCTGTAGTAGGAGTTATTAGAGGTAGTAAAAGGCAACAGCGAATGGTTGAGATCAGATAATCAGAAGCTCAAAACGTTAGACGAGAGGACTCACGAATTAGGAGAAAAATTCCTCGCTGTAGAGCAGGAAAGAAATTTATTAGAAAAATTATAAAATTAACTGTGAATAGGTTTTTTACTCTTTTTTATTATTATTATTTCTTTTTATATGCCTTTATTATTATTATTTATTTTTATATACCTTTATTATTTTATATACTTGGAACGAACTGAAAATTTTGAATTGTGATAAAATCTTAAGTTTTATGCTTACAAATAAATCCATATTAGATAGAAATATATTCAGTCAATGCACTCCGTATATCTTCTGCTATCGGTATCGTGGTCCGCATATGGATATATATTGTTTGGGTAGATCCCTATAGCTTTCTGCATTTAGGTTCATCAGTAAAATTACTGAATCAGCAAGTATGACAACTGGTACATTAACTCCATTAATAAATGTGGCATTCTCTTCAAGGAGTGATGTATTAAAATCTATATTATGACATTAAGAACTTGAATTGAGAAATTTATTTTTACTTTTTACTTTTTAAATGATCATCCATTTTGTGCACATTCCTGTTTGCATCATCGGTCGTCTTCTTTGATATATTATCTGAGGATTATATTATTTAATATATTACTATATCTGAGGTTCAAATAAATGCTTCAAATTCTAATTTTCGAATACAATTTTTATATTCTCTTGCGTTTCAATCCTGTCATCAGCATCCATCATGCCAAATAGCATGTAATAGAGTGACTCAAGAAGTGCTCTGGGTAACTCTCTTTTAATTTAGCACATTGTTTTCGCAGTTCTTCTATTAATGAGTCCATTCTGATTAACTCATGAATTGGAATCTTCCTTTTCTATTATAAAGGTAGAGTTTGATAACCACTTTCGTAAGTGAAATTCATATTTTTCAGTTCCTCTGCGTTATCAGTTTTTAATATTATGCATTCTACTCGATATGATTTATTGAAATATGGGTCAATCACCCTTTAAAGTTTCAATATGCCAATCACCCTGTAAAATATCAGCGCTCTGGTCCTCATGGTTTCCAAATTATGGGCATTTTGGGACTTTAAATTTTTGTAACCTCTTCTTCACCTCTTACATACATACCTTACACCTCTTACACATATTTTTCAGGCAAGATTTGAATTTTGAAAAGCACTTATAAACTCACAAATAAATTTTTTAACTCAATCCAGAAGTAATTTTTATGAAAATTCGCGAATCGAAGAAACAATCAAAACAGCAACAAAAAAATCGAAGTTTTAATAATTGTTTTTGTATAGATATTGATATTGATATTAATATTTTAATTGGTGGTTTTCTTCAATACAAAACCACAAGCTGTCACTTAACAAAGCTTGAGAAAATATCACAATCGATTTGATGTCTATGCAATGCTGTGTGTAATCAGGTAATCAGGTTCTGATCAGGTAGAAAGCACTTTGACAATTCTATCTGTTTGCCAGGCTATGCTATACCGTACTAATCAGGCACTAATCAAGAATGAGAATACGAATACGAATACGAATGTACGACTTCATAGTCACATTATATACTACTGTATTTACGTTATTTTGTACTTATATAACTGTACGATTTCGTGGTCATGAAATCGCATGTTATTGTACGATTTCATGGTCACAAAATCAGATTATCAGTTTTGCATTGCATAAATATTACACTGCGTCAGCATAAACAACTGGCGCGTGCCTGCAGCTGGCGTCGAAAATGATTGTACTTCAGGCTTACGTCGAAATTAAATCTTTCTCAATTGAATAAAAATATGTTTACCTCAATTCATGCAATACTAAGATTATGGTCATTGTAATATTTTACTCTAAAAGGAAAATTAATAAACCATTAAAGGTTAAAGGAAATATACTTTATTCAGTATCTCAATCCGATCCGAAAATATTGAACTTACTTTCGTCCGTGTGTAAAACCTTTTGCCAAAATTCCAAAGATTTCGAATCCGTACCCAGTGGGAAATCATAATGCAACCTTTTCATAATCTAGGTTTTCTTCAATGAACAGTAATTGAAGAAAGTATGCATTGCCAGACAAGCGTAGTTATAACGTATCAAAGCAATGTGAACTTCTGCGTAAATATAATGTTGTTTAGGATTCTCTAGAATCGTGTATTGTAAATAGAATGATAAGAAATATGACGACGCAAAATATATGTACCATAAGATAGAATTAATACAGAAAACACGAAAAATAAATCACATTGTTTTGAGCAACGAAAGAGATATCTCTTGACACTCGCGGCAATAAGTGAAAAGAGAAATTTTTGTGATCCCGATTTAATCGTCAATTAAAAAAGGTAAAGCTAAAATAGAAACAATGTATAGTAATGCATTACATCATGATTTATTTTGGAGTCTATGAAGGAATGCATGTAATTCACGTGATAAGGGAAGTTGTAATGTAACATTGTGATACATTACTTTTCAATGACATCGCCGTGTGAAAAAGAATCCATTCTGGAATGCATAGTACATTACCACTTCGTTTACCACACATTACATTTTTCCACTGGATAGCTTCTGATCCGTTCACCGAAATTCCTTTTTTGGGCTTATACTGCAAAAGCAGGCGTAGTCCATTAATATTTGGTGGAATACTTAATACTGATAATATTCTAGATATACATACATACATATGTGAAAGCACACTTTGTTACTCTGGTGCACACCGACAGATGTTCGGGAATTGCGTTCTGTTCTTATATGCATAAATACAACATCTTCAAGATGGGCTATAATTGGAAGGACAAACTTTATATACCCTTTCACTTTACTTTAAAGTTTTAAAGGTACTGGTCTCACTCGATTTTAGAACTAGGGCTCTATGTCGTTGACACGGGATGTTAAGTGTACATATGTATATCTGTATCTGCTTTTGCAGCTTTTTCTCTGTCGGCCTCTGTATCATCAGTTTTTATCGGTCTGGTATCTGTAGATGTATCACTATCCGTATACAATTTTTACATCTATATACATATATTTGTATGTTTGTGTTTGCATTCACATTTGTGGCTTTGGCTGTGCTTTTATAGATATCGTTATTTTTCACTTCACACATGTACATACATGCATACATACTCGTTCATCTGTACATACATATGTGCGCCTTGCCATGAGCTCGATTTCAAGGTTATGTCGAATACAGCAGTCCAATGACACCAGACTGAGGTTATGGTTGTTGCTGTCGCCGTTTCTTTTAATTTGTCTTCTTCTTACTTTATTTCTTGCATACCCTACACCCAAAGGTGAAAGGGTATATTAAGTTTGTCCTTCCGTTCGTGACGTACTGAAAGAGAGGTAGCAGAAGAGTATATTCTTGATCTGCGTCACATCTTTAGCCTCTTTATCCATCTATGTATCCACTGAAATTACGATTTAGCGAAAACTCATTGATTACTATTCCTGAAATCAGGGGAATGATCAACTCACTTGTACATTATTTGTGCTAATATCCACGTTGAACAGATCGAAGTCAAACTACAAAGACAAAGTTGAATATCTACCCATTTGGTATCAGTAATATTCATCTGGCCATAATACTGGTCCATAATGAATCTGTAGGGTTCTTGAACTTCGGACAGACCGACGATAGCGCTCTCTCTGGTTGTTTTTATATTCGGTTACTAGTTTCTATTTATATGATTTTAGGTCCGCCTATCCGCTGCTTGCTCTTTAGTCTAGCTCCTCTACCTCTTCTGAATGCTGTTGAACGTATCAACGACAACAAGAGCAAAAACTCCAAGTTCATTGAAACTTCTTTAGGTAGATACATGATGGGCTCATCCACTGACGTGTGAGTTATGTATCGGGTTTTTATGTGCCTCTATAAATAGTTAACAATAACAATAATAATTAAGCAATTCGAATACCGAACTAGAACACACTATCTTCGGTCTGGCCCACGGTCATTCTTATGTGTAGGTAGATAAAGATATACATACATTCATACATATGTACAGCATGATTCGCAAAGATGCAACATAAGAGGTGTAAGTTCGGTCGAGATAAGAACAATCGGCATAGGAGGAGGGTGTATATTTCACCCCGTTTAGGCGGAAAAGAGATTTCATTATATTGAAAAAAATACCAAGCATATGATATGAATTATTTCCTTAGATAACTTTTCTTAGGGATTTGTGCAGCTGATCACCCTTAACTGTTATAAATAACCAATCAATTTCAAAGAATGGTACATATAAAGTTTAAAATATATTCATAGTTAGATATACTTCACATATGCAGTGAGATAGACTTAATATGTAGTCGAAGATAGATTCATAAAAACAGAAAATGTCAAGTATAATATTTTGCGCCTTTTGTAGTTTGACCTGTCCTCCCCTTATTAAATGTCCTGGTAAAAATATTTTTTTTTATTCTTTTGTACAATTGTACAATGGCTTTTGTTAAACATATTATGAAGTATACGAGTTCACTAAATTATTTTACTCTTGAAATTTAAAAACAAAATAAAAATTAACTTTTAACATGGTCTGGGTGTTTGAAGCCATAAAATGACCTTCTTTTTATCGGCCCTCCAAAAAAGTATTTGGAGCATAACCGGGCCACCCTAAACCACAGGGTATAATGGGCTATAGCACCGAGGCGCAAGTATTACTGATCTTCGTTCGCGAATATTTCCATTAAAAATTGTGTGTGTAGGCGCCTCGAAGAAAGATAGCAAATTTCAAACAGGCTTTATTTGCTTTACTTTGTATTATGCATTTCCTTGGTGTTTGCCTTAACACCACAAACAAATAATATACGCGTATTACTGCTGGGATGCACAAATTAGCTTCCATGGGCAGCTGGCTCGTTCGGGCTCGTTTGGGCTCGCTACGAGCTCCGCGGCCGCACGGCAAAATGGCTTACAAACAAGATAATAAACGTGCAGGGATAGAGTGAACAGGTTTAAAGTTAAATTCTTCAGATCTTCGCTTGTCAATACAAAATTTGGTACAAAAATTTCTTATATTTTACCGCAGAAGTATATAAATTATATAAAGATGGGGATTTTAGCTTAAAGCGTTTTTAAACCGTTTCAAAATATTTCCACATCTCGCAGTATGAGTTTTCTTTCACCTTATTGATATACTGCATATTGTTTATTTATTTAGAATCAATCACTAAAATACGAATGCCGAACCTTTCGTATTCGTAAACTTAATGCTCGAACCTGATTCGCAATCGTTCTGAAGCGAACAATGGAAATAATCACCACGAAAGTTCGAATCAACAAAAGAATGTTCTTTTGGTCTCCTTTTTATTTTATTTATCACTAGCTTGCCGTTGCCCGACTTTGCTGGGCCGCCTTCTGTTTACCGCGTTCCCTTACACCCTCCCATCATCACTCTTTAATATATTTTATTTTCTTCTTTTTAGTCTTTAAAATGTAAATCTTCCATGTAAAAAACTGCTGCAAATTTTTAAAAATTCTTCTATAAATTTATTTGAACTAAAAAAATTAAATATGCTGCGAGTCCTTTTACATGCAAAGGGATCACTCTATCGTTGAGCCACATCCGCTGTATGAAAATACATGTTGAAATATTGTATACTTTCGTCCGTGCGTCACTCAGGGGAGACAAATCTTTTTCGCCAATTTCTATGAGTACATAAAAGTTATGTAAAAAGAGATAATACAAATATATATCAAATTAAATATTATTTTTATGCATTTAAAATTTCTATTTCTACTAATAAATGAATAAAATTAAAATTAAATAAAAAATTCCCAAAAATATATTTAAGTTGGAATAAAAAGTATATAATCCAATTTACCAATCACTTACCAATTTTTCCCAGATTACCTTAGCCACTGATGTATTACACAACCATCTGACTACAAAACTGGAAATTTGTAGAATCCTTCACGCCTACTGATCGCTCTGGTCGTCCAATCACTGGAAAAGCTGATGAGATTCTTGAAAATCCAACTAGAAAAGCATATCAGCAGTGTTGATATTGGCATGGAGCTAAACATTGACCACAAAACTGTTTTAAACCATCTACACAAGGCTGGAAAAAGGTGATGCTGTGTGTATGGTGGGACTGGAAGGGAATCGTCCACCATGAGGTTGGTCGAACAAGTGATTCTCAACTCGATTGTGAACAACTAAAGAGATTACGCCAGGCAATTGAAAGAAAACGGTCGGAATTGACGGACATGACAACGCTCGACCACACACTTCCTTCACGACCCGTCAAAAAACGCGAGTTTAATTGGAATATTTTGATGCTGATTTGTTGATTCAAACTCTTCGTGGCGATTATTTTCGTTGTTCGCTTTAGGACGATTGCAATTAAGTTGCGTGCACTAAATTTACGAACACGAATGTGCCTTTGCACTAATGTTTATTTATTCGTTATTCGTTGCGCAGATAAGAACGATCATATTCGTTGCAGTTCTCTGATTTAAATTTAATTTAAACAGTAAAGCAACTCACGATGTAATTATTTAGGTACCACTGTATACGGCAAATGAATGTACCGAGTACCGTACCGCATCGGTGTGCATTGGGCTTTATACATGAAAATGAAATTTCGTCACAATCATCATCGTTTGCCCGAAGTCCGAGATTCAGTAATCATTCTTATGTTTAACGTAGTGGTTGTGGGTTGGGTACAGCTGCCAACTTGAACTAATATCTGTAAAGAATCTCGTCGTGACCAGAAACAAGATTTTAACATTGCTCGGAAGCTCTGAATGCACGCGAAAAAAATATTTCGAATCAGAATCTTAAAGAGAAAGAAAAATAGATAAGTCGATATAGAAAAAGTGGTGCATCATTCTTAAAACACAAAACGTATGGCTGTATGTATGCAGGTTACTGTATAACAATAAAACCAAAGCAACAGCTGTGAATGTCATCAATAATATATGAGTAAATGTTTATTGATGAATGTTTTGTTGGGCATGACTTTACCATCGCTGAAACGCTACGTGTTTTTTTTTTTTTGTTATTGTTTCTTACAACAACAACAGCCGTTTTTTCGCTCTGTGGTTTCCGAGTTTTACCCCTTTGAAATTTTGAATATTTTATTGCAATATAGGGTGTTTCGCATAAGAGGGCACAAAAGACTTGGGCTTATAGGTTGAGTAGAGACAAGAAAAAACCGTATGGGTGGGGGGGTCAACTTCCCCTCGTTTAGGAGGGGGCACCATTTCTCTAAAAACTTGAGATACAAACAACAACAAAATCATCTGCCGCTCCGCCTGGTTTCTAAGTTATAACTCTTTGAAATTGGAAATTATATCTCCTTAACTCTGGAATATATGCGGTTATTTAATATGGGATCTCACCTTTCTACGATACATAATATTCATCGTAAATCGAATATGAATACGATATTCGATATACGATGAATATCTCAAATGTTTTTGATCAAATTAATGCAATTGCTATTTGTTTGTTTTGCGAAATTTTCCTTTTCAACTCGTACTCGGCCGCGGTTATAAATTGGTTTAAAAATACTGTTTGACTCCTAAACTAAGCGAGAGCCGAAAAAACATGTATTGTTGTTGGAGTCGTTTTAATCAACAACAACAACTACTAAAGCAATAACAACAAAAAGGAATTGAATATAACAAAAATTGCATTGCAAGGACGATTGGTTTACTCTCCAACTTTTCAAAGGCAAGACATATGAACGCAAGTACGTAAGTACAACATATTATATACATATTATTTGGTATTAAAAAGGCCTTTAAAAATTTACTTATGAGTTCCGATATCTCACTTGCTTTAGGAGATATTTAATCCACTACCACTTTCAA
Organism: Myopa tessellatipennis; assembly: GCA_943737955.2. Lineage (NCBI taxonomy): Eukaryota > Metazoa > Arthropoda > Insecta > Diptera > Conopidae > Myopa > Myopa tessellatipennis. The sequence goes on along the minus strand of OX031317.1, from coordinate 1,619,323 downwards.
GCACTCCGCTGATAAAATTTGCGGTTCTAAAACTTATTTTAAAAATCGGAAAAATATTTTAAATTCTTTAACTGTTTACCCAGGGAAGCCAGATCCTTTTATACAGAGCTCCATAGAACCAAGGTTGATAGAAAAGGTTGCACAGGAACGTGAAATGACGTCATAAAGCATTCGTATTGACAATTTTACCTGCACACCGGTTGTATCTATACTTTTTGATGGAAATGTTTTTGAATGAAGACCAATGAAGGGCTCAGTGAAATTTTTCAATAATGTTAAAGAAAAAGTAAGTGGTAAGAGTTTTTTCTACTTTCCATTATCCTTTCGGTTATCAAAAATTTGGTCGGAGTTCTGCCAACGAAACAAAGAATTCAAAACCAAACATGCCGGCATCTGTGAGGATCATTTCAATGTAAATTGCTTTGCAAACCCGAGTTGCAAATGAATATGGGTAAGTAAATTTATTATATAATAGTTGTTTAACCTTTAATTTATATAACGTGTACAAACTCAGGTTATGCTACACGTAAAAGACTGCAGCATGGGAGCGAAGAAAGGAGCCTTCGAGTAACATTTAACCTGTTCCAACTGTTCTTTTAAAGTTTGGCATTTGTACCGTGTGTTGTGACCGTAGTGCTTTTAGAAATGCTTTATGACGTACATGCGCAGAACGAGACCACTTTTTTTATTTACTGGCGCAACCTTCTACTCTATCAACCTTGCCATAGAACCAGTTATGGTCTTAATGATCCCTTTTCTAGATTATCTTAGGAACTTGGGGGCCAGCCGACTTGACTATACTCTAGATAGATTTATTTTCAAGATCCTTGTAGATACGTTACTGGCAGATTTATATTTAAGTTTAGGTTGTACAAGTTAGCATTATTTTTATCTTTTAGTTCTTCTATATACCCGTCTATATATTCTATTATACCCGTCTGTGATTATAAGGTAGCTTTTCTTATATCCTCATATTTCCTCTAGTTTAAGTTTGTACTTCACTATATAATGTTATTGTTCTGCAATGAAAAACCTATTATAAATAAACTAAAAATCTAAATAAATAAAACTATTTCGTTCAATTAAATTTTCTCAAAGCTTTTAGGTTAGGGTATCTAAGATTCGGCCAGCACTCTTACTGGTTTTTGTTTCGTTTTCTCTTACGTTTCCACTAATACTTTATTGACAAGAATGAGCGAAAACAAGATTACGCATTGCGCAGATCCGTTATCTTTTGTCGTTTGGGACTGACGTCACGTCTGAAGCATATTGACAGATGCCTACACATCGCTTGTAGCTGTCACTTCGAATGGTAATGTTTATGTATAACTTGACATTTTCACCGTGTGTTTTGACCGTAATGCTTTTTCTCTGCAGACGTGACATAGGGCCATACATATATGCGCAGAACGAACCCACTTTTTTACCTCGATTGGCGTAATCTTGTTTTCTATTATTCTTGGTTAAATAGTCATACATACATATGTAATCACAATCGGTGCAGAATTTACGGAGAAAATACCTTTAAAACTCTCTATCAAGAACAAAATTACTTTCTTGAATGTTTCAGTAATGTTGAAAGCGTACAATTTAGGAGATATAGACCCAGATTTCGTATTTCAAAATGCTTTAACTCGTAAATCAGACGAGAGTGGCAAGAATTTTTGGTAGACTTCTCGTAAGAAGCATCAACAAAATCGGGTCGTCTGGGTAACGGTAAACCTGTTCCAACACAAAAAGTTGGAACAAAAAAAACTACAGAATATTGAAATGTACAAAGCTCGATATACGATTAAATATATACTCGTATGTGAATACAAAAGTAGCTCAGACACAGATTGCGGCCGAAACTAATTAATTTAAAGTTAAATAAAAGGCGCAAATATCGCAGCGCATCAACGAACGACGACAATTAATTTTGTTTATGTTGAGTGAATAGACAAAGAGACCAGCAGTCGAGGGCAACAGCCATGACAGCATTGTCAAACAAGCAGAGTTAAATGCACTCCAAGAGAAGTTCAAGGCTGAGCAAGTCGTTCATCCGCTGTGATCACAGAACGCGCAACAACAAATAACGCTGTACACATACAGGCATGTGTGTATATCTGTATTTATCTGTTAATACAGACATCATTATTGTGTTTATATGGAAAAAGCAATTACAACACACCAGATCCAACATTAAGACCCCAACACCACGAGAATAAGCAGCCAACAAGTATATAGAGAAATAAGCCACAGCTATGTTTTCTTATCTTCTGTTCTACCAGTTTACCGACTAATAAGAATACAAGCAAACATTCTGAGAGGACTGGAGGTGTGGGAGATTATATGAATATTCTGTGTATGCGAAGATTTGACCAACGGTACTGAACTTTAGCGACAATAGATTTTAGACATTCGGAAGAAATACAACCATACAAGTACCAGTACCAATACAATCGAATAGGACGAATATAAAATTTGTTATTTTTCGGTAATGTTTGTCTCCGATTAAACGAAGGTAACATTTCCTGAACTCTATAAATTTCTTCCTTTCAATTTTTTTTATCTGTTACCTCAAACTGTGCTAATGGTGAGTCATCACGGGTGGTGTTTTTCATCTGATTGCTAAAAGTCTACGACATTTAATCTATATATTTTTATTTTAAATAATCAGCTCTCACAATCAATAGAAACCTTCAATGCTCCAAAGGCCACAATAAGTCAGTCAGTCGTCCTTATGTTAGCATTTCTTCAACAATGTTCCAGCGCGAAAAAGAATGACATTTTATGTGGACAGTTTAAAGAAAGTGTCGTGCTTCGATTGTCAACTACGCTTATTGCTGAGAAGTAGACCAATAACAACAGAAATGTTACCGTTGCTATATGGCCCACTTTCTTTACAGTTAGTGAAAACAGAAACAGAATTTCGTTGTTAATGTTGAGATTTGAATATTGACAAGAAAGGGGAGTAGAAACCAGATCCAAAGAGAAAGAAACTAACTTCAAATACAATAACAGAACAAAGGTTGGCAATCATTGGAATGGGCAACCAGACAGCGAACGCTAAAAGCGTAGATCGCGAAAAAGAATCGGCATCCGTTTCCCCTCCGTTTGTAACGCGTAGTGGCGTTTAATGAGGCGTGGCAGGTATAGGAGAGTGTAGTCTTCGTCACTTCCCGAGTCGATTAACCCCGTCCGTCGACCTGCCCATCTGTATCCGTTAGAATCGCGATTGAGTAAAAACGAATAAACGAATATGTGTATATCGAAATGAAATTTGGCACACACATTCACTGTTATGTAAAGCAGTGAATTTAATATTTACTGAAGAATCCTCTTCTAAATGGCATAATAGGGTATTCGAGTCAGCAGCGGGGACAATATTTAATTTTTGAACATCCTGTATCAAGATTAACTTTTTCCCAAATGAATTTTCCTCTATTATGAGTAAATATGGTAAGATCCTCCTTTAATATCTGCAAATTTAGCACCAAAAATATTCATCCGTGGAGTCCTGCTATGGAAACCGTTACTATTTAAAGTTTTTTCAACTGTTCGTGGATGCACGAACATTTTAGTTTCTATTGACTTTAATTCTTCTTGTTATACTGGTCCCTAGAAAAGCTAAACACCGCAAATTTTATACTTTTCTAATGAATTTTTGGTATTAGATATTTATTTGTTTAAGAAGAGATTTAATCGCGAATATTTCTTAATTTATAATCAAGTTGGGGAAAATAAGCAATTTAATGCCAAACGCAGCAAGCAGAAATAGCCCAGGAGAGATTCCCAGCCCAGACATTCTCATTCCCAAACGACCGAAATTCGTATACACCTGAAATCATATAATAATGGTAATTATATAAAAATAATAATTCTGCCACAGTACAATCAAATTGAAGTTCATTCACATTAGATTTAACATATACAGTCTACTGTGTGTCTGTTGCCGATGTTTTGCCGAAAAGTGTTGGCTTTAATGCCCGCATTCAAATTCCGAACCAGTAAGAAAATATAATCGCTCGTTAGAAATGCATGGAGCATGCACGGCAGCTCGTCACATGACACATTGACCCACATAAAGTGGTTCGACCGAACGTCTGTGTCGGGATATAGTGCTGGCGTTTCGCTGGAGAAATTCGTGCGAAAGTTGATTAAACTCGTTTTCCAGCAGTGTCAATACATACGTACTCCTATGTGTGTTTATTTAGTTTTTTTGTTGACACAATTTCTTGCTGTTGGTCGAAACGTTCCTCTGCGCATTAGTTTTGTTTCACCAGAGGCGTAGGCAACAAACGGGGCGATTAACTATCTAACATAAGATCATCACCAAAGCGATGAGAAATGAACGAATGCGACGTCATAATTATGCATATTATAATAGACAATTTTCGCATCTTGTTCATTTTTTGTCACCACTTTCATTTTGAATAGTTCTGAACATTGTATATCGCAAAAGGTTGAAAATGCTTCAAACCGGAAGGATCTATGTTTTGTAGTTTCTGAGAAAAATTAAAATTTTAGCCTCTATTCTTTTGTCCCCTCGCTTGTGAAACACCTTGTAAATATATCTACCATATATTTATATTGTAGATTTCACGAGGCACATGTTGCCGGCTCGAGCCACCGATGCCGATAGCTATACGAACGATGACGTGTGTGAAATAAGAGAGCAGAAGAATATTTCTTATGTTTTTTACTCGGTTTTGGTAGAAGCGAAGAATATTTTTGGAAGTTGGTTTGAGCTTTCTTGTGTATTGATAACAGCTCGGACTTGAGCAAGTGAAACATGAAATGATGAAATGTTCGCCTGCTTGCTCAAAGAAACGAAGATGTTTTTTTTGTCTTCAAACAACAGCAAATACAGAAAACTGTTGTTCGCACTATTTTCATATTGTGAGGAAACTGAATTTTCCCATTTGTCAAGCTGTTTGCAAATTTCTATACAAAATTAGCCCTTTTGATTTATTTTAAAATAAAAATGAACAGAGTAATATTTTATTAAAAATTAAAATTTCAGCTATGCATTTGAATATGTAGGGCAACCAATATATGAAAACGCATATGAAATTGTGGGCATTAACTATGGTTCAATATGCTGCGTTCTTAACAGGTTAAGCCAGGCATAAGCAACACTTTCTGGTACAGCATTTTCCGCAATGAAAATAATTAAACGCGATAACCGACTGAGATTAAATGATGTACGGTTAGAAAGTTTCGTGCGAGCCGCTGTTTCACCGATACTTATAAAAAAAAGCCAAAGAAGCAATGCCAAATATCCGATGAAACAACAGTCCAAAGAAATGAACTATTTTACTCTCTCGTCGAATCTGTTTGCCTGCTATGCTACATTGCAACCACAGCGCACAGCAAACAGACACTTTCCATAGTTTTTACACACAACTAGAGTTGCTTTGTGCAATTATTTTCGCGCAATCCTCCTTTTTCCGATATAAGTGCAGCTTTTTTACTCCAAAGCATGCACTATTTTATTACACCACACAACTCTATTCTGTTTGCAGTTTGCACTCGTCGCCAGCAAACAGAGTATTTGTTGTGCCGTTTTCATTCTCTCACGGATGAACTTGAGAGTTGATAGTGTTGATAAATGGAAAATTAAATACGTTATTATTTCGCTTTTTTTACAATTCACTTAAATAGTATTGAATTGCCTAAAATTATCGGCCATTAACCTTTTCCCCAGAGCATGACAAATTCCTCATTACTTGCCAGCCCTGGTTTAGATCTAAGGGACAGTTGTCTCATGTTGTTGTCGTTTCCCAGAACAAACCGAAAAATTAAATTATCTCCAATATCGGCAATCACAAAATCCCTCAATCTAAACAAGTTCATTGATAGTATTGAAAAATTAAAGTACTTGTTATTATTGCATGGTTTATAATATGTAGAATTCTTCAATAAGACTGCGTGTTCCAATCTCATTCTGACAGCATCCCACGACTTGCCAGCCCTGACAGCCAGTCGCACATCGGAAGCTTGACTACCGGCAACTCATACAATAAACGTGTTGCAGTAAAACGACAAGTTGGTATGTAATGGCCGCGGCCACACCAATCATCACGATGATAGATTAATTTCAAAAAGTGGAACAGCTTTCGATTCACACCGTCATCCCTTTTGAGTCAAAAGTACAAAATTCGAAGCAGGGTCTAAAAATGTTTCTTACCTGTTGCGTTTTCATTATTTCGTTTTAGGTATAGTAGCCTAGGGCGGCAAGGGTCACTCGGGTAGCATGAGAAAATGTAGATAAAAGCTGAAACTGCTATATTTCATGTTTGTTTTCGTTTTTTGAAATTCATGAAATTCATAAACAAACTCTTAACACTCTAAACACGTACACGAACATAAGTCCTGCATAATTTTTGATCGTGTGGGCAAGTATGGCTACGGCCAATAAATGCTTGCAACATACATGTTGCGCATACTTGTTCTAGTTGCGCTCGGATGCTGTTCGGCACACATGTTCGGTAACTTTCACGATCCAACATTGCGCCGAAAGAAATTTTTGAACTTGAATGCTTTCCTATTTCAATTGTTCGTTGAATTTCGAAGCTAACGGGTGCAAAGCGATCCGTTCCGTTAGTAAAACTCACTCATTTGAGTATTTCGAATGCAGAAACTTATTCAGTTATAATGTACGTGCAAGTGAAATAAAAACCAGCACAAATGTGAAAACATCAAAGTCAAACAAAAACAACTAGTTCATTAACAAGAATTGCAGTAAATCAGGTCACCGGTGAAACGGTGTCATTATTTTCTTGTTCTTGTTTCATTGTTGACTAGATGAGCAGCTTTCGATACTCGCGTTTTTATAGCACAATCCAAAGAAAGTTTCACTACTCCTTATTTGAAGTTAGAGCGTCAGCTCGGAGTGAAGAATAAATGCATACATAGAATTAAAGAAAGGTAATACACCTATGGGAAAATTAAAAAACTATTTAGAAAAAATTCAAAGGCAAATACCTAAGTAGTGTGCAAATTTTTCAGAACTAGAATCATATCAACGCGTCATGTAAATAGTTAATTGTAGAATTGTATGAATTCAAGACGAATAATAAAAATGTCTATTGGTTGCACTTTGAAGACCGATCATTTGGTATTACCTAAAATTAATTTTTCGAAAACTGTATTCAGATCATCTAAGAATCCGTTTATAAAGGTTTTATCAGCTGGAACAGCAGCGAACATTAAGGCAGCTGTTCTACCGGAAGGTAGGTGAAGTTATATGTATTTCTATCACTACACCCGAAAGTGAAAGAGTATATTAAGAGTATCCTTCCATTTGTAACGCACAGCAAGAGGAGTTGAAGGTATAGAAAGTATTCCTGATCAGCGCCATCTCTCCAGTAGTCCTTTGAAGTCGTTTTTACATTTCGTTGTCGTATTTTTTCAATTACGTTTTCAAATGTTATAAGCATAGTGAAATAAAATGAAGGAGCTACGGGTAGTTAAGTGGAAAAACTAAAATAACTGTTTCCTATATCTAGACTGTTATTATAATTGTGGTTAATTTCAATTAATTTAATTTAAACCCCTTATAAAATTGGGTTTTTCGCGAAAACTAATACATACTTGGCTTAATACACTTAATGTTTAGAATAATATTTGTGTTATTGTATATTATTTCGCTTAAATTGTAGCAAAAATATTTACCATAGTTTTTCTCTTTTTGGAAGTTACTTTATGGTTAAGTTTCCTTTATTTTAAAACAATGATTTTATGTGATAATTTTACATAATCTGCATTAGTTACTTATAGGAATCAAATATTAACCAGTAAGAAAGCTATATTCGGCCTGGCCGAATCTTAGATACCCTACACCTAAAAGTTTTAAAAAAAGTGCCGAAGCTAGGATGGGGCGGGGGTGGCGGTACACTCTGGGCGGCACAATGTCGGGGGCGGCAGTTGTGGAAATCAAGTATTGACTTATTGCATTTTTGGGGCTACAAGTTGATTAACCGTCCCGGGGTCCATGAGACCTAGCTACGCCTCTGTATAAATAGTAGGCGTGGTCATTACCTTTTTCAAAACAAAATAACTAGCTTAGTTGTTTTATAATTGTGTTCATTTAAACTTTATTTCCGTGGTAATAAACTTTTTTTCATACTGCTATACTGTATATGTAGTGTAAAAGTGGGCGGACCGCACCCAGTTTTGATGTAATAATGTTTTTTTGTAAAACAAGTTGTTATCTAAAGTTTTATTCAGGAAGTTTATATATTTAACAATATAACCCTCTTTTGCCTGTGTAACCTAAAAGTGGGCGGATCACGCCCATATTTGGCACATTCACGGATAATGCTACTCTATACCCAGGAATGGTACTTAGAAGTACTAGAATCGAATGGTACTCATTCGATTCTAGTACTTCTCATTCTTCGTACTTCTCATTCTTCGTACTTCTCATTCTTCGATTTTCAATTTTTGTGGCCTTATATTGGTACTTATATCCATCACTTATGCTGACAAGTTCGACCACTTTGAACGTTCAGTTATTTTTTGACAGCTTGGACGTGTTTTGAACGGTCTTCGATTTTTACCTATTCCATAACATGGATCAATGGGTGTGGTGCATCATGAGTTTTTGCCACAGCGTAGAACGATTAATAAGGAACACTACCTGCAAGTTATGCGCAATTTGCGCGGAGCGATTCGCCAAAATCGCCCGGATTTGTGGAAGAACAAAAATTGGCTTTGGTCAATTCGGCCAATTTTATGTCAAAAATAACACAATAATGAATTCGCGATACTTTTTGAACAGATCTCATATAATAAAGAAAGAGCACAAAGCTTGGTATTTCCATCAATAATTACCTAGGCGAATCCTATGAAAAAAGCCAAACAGTTTTACTTTTCGTACTTCATTTCGTAATCATCGCATTGTATCAGGCGTATCGTGTATTTTATTAAATTTACCAAATTTATTGTACTAAAATCGAATGTATTTCTTATTGTCCTGAATTGTTAATTAAATAGAAATGAAGATATATGAAAAGTGACACGAAAATTCTGAAAAGTAAATTTTTCCTCGAAAAGTACATTTTCTCTCCTCTATTTTATTATTTTTTGACATTATTTTTTGTCACTGACACAACTCTGATGAGAGCACTCTCTCCTGGGCTCAACTTGATGAGAGCATGTTATAATTTTTGCTTGGCTGTTTATTTTATACAATTTAGTTCTCCATTTTCTATCATATCGTATTTTTTCATTTAGTGCATTTATTTATTTAACAACAAATGTACACTAAGACTAAAGTCTTTTCTAGTACATACAATTATCTATAAACACGATCATTAAACCTAGAACTTGTCAGGCAATCATTGGCAATGTGCGTGAGGGAAGCTGAAATAAACGGAGAAACAATCTTAATAAATGTCATTGACAGTCCATCAACCCCAACTGCATTAGAACCCAACTTAGACAAGATGCTGCCCACCTCGCCTCGCTAACAGCGGTGAACATGAATGATGGGAAAAGAGAAGGAAGAGACGGGGGAAATAAGGGTAAATTAACGTCAGTCAGATCACCGCAAGGGCTATAAAGATCATTAGTCACAAACACATGATACCGTTTATTACACCATCGGATGAAACAGAATTACTCTCAAATCTCTCCATTTTCGCTTTTAAATCCGTAAACTCAGAATTCAGATTCATAGCAAGAGAGCTTCTACCAGCGCTATCAAGCACGACCAAACTCTTGATCTCCCTGAACTGCTCTTTCAAAACAACAAATTCAGCACAGGCAGCTTCAACAACAGTAACTCTCTCGATAATCCTCTTAATGGAAGATTTGATGTTCGACACCTCAGCTGACACCTCACTGAGTCTCTGCAGTACTCGCTCAGATGCCGTTAGCGCAGCCGTCAACTTCTCAACAATTGTGTCCTCAAGGCTATTCAGCTTAGAATTTAGGTTAGATGCTGAGAGTAAAGCAGTTGGAGCAGAGGATGCAGAGTTTCCTCGAAAGGCCGATAGATTTCTTGTATTCTTAGCTGGACAAGACATTCCAAATACGGTGATGATTTACACTTATAAACAATATTAATATCCAGTCGACAAATATCCAGCAGCAGCGTTCAAACACAAAAAAGATCGCAAGGCAGAGTAAACAAAACACTTAAATAGAGCTTAACAGCGATCGCCAAAACACGTCCAATCATAATGACATTCACGACTCGACTTCATTCTCGTAACCTGAAAGAACCAGAAAGAGTGTTAATTTCGGTCTGGCCGAAGTTCATATACTTCTAACTACTAGTTCGTTGACTTCTAATAAATTCAGTTATTGTCGCTGATCCGACTTTTTCCATTTTCAATCCCAAATAGCCTTTGATAACAGAGAATATTCGTGCCGAATTTCATGATTATACCTCTATTCGTTCTCTTGTAATTGTGTTTTATTTCACTATTGGGCAGATAACGCCCATTTTTAGTAGTACGTTTTGGTCCCAGACGGTGGACTTGTATGAAATAAAAGTTAAACTTTAAATTCGCTCTACAAGCTGGCAAATTGGGCTATAAGCATTGATGAATTTATATTCACTATTTAAGTAGGCTTGGCAATGGTCCGATTTTGCCCATTTCGAATACCGACGAGTATCGTCTATATTAAGACATTTAATAAGTATTTAAAATATATTCTTAAGTATGTACATATATTCTTTATTAAAGTATATGTTAACATGTTATAAATTATTACTATTTTTCAGTTACCTTTAATGAACAACAACATAAGCAGAATCGACCACAACACCGAATAATGATAGCAGAATATTTGGAACGACAACGTTCCAGCGGTGAGGCACCCAATCAACATCACATTATCTTGGATTTGCCCAATACTCCCTTGAGCCTTCAAGTTATTGACGACAACAATAATAGCTCACTACATAACCAACCGCCACAGCAACCACGAGATATTCACAATCATCCTGTACACATGGCATCTACTTCAGCATCTTCCCCGCTCAACGTAAACACAAAACTTCCTCTGAATTGTGCGTACATCTCATTTAAAATCTTTATTAAAAGTTTGAATTTATATTGTTAGTTTGTACATTAATTTTATGTATACTACTAGCTCGAAATAGTGATATGCTGCTGAGCAGTCAGCATGAGCCACTGAGTCCACAGTCAAGTGACGGTGGTAACAGTATATCCGAGGAGCATATCCATCACATGAACAGCAATTCTTCGAGCAGCAGTAGCAGCGGTAAGTACGGCAGCGGTGGAGCCTCTCCTAATAGCTCCACCGGTTTTTACGACATGCAACTTACGAAACAACAACATCAGCACAAAGAGTTGTTTATCCAGCGCAAACAACGCGAATTTATTCCCGACAACAAGAAGGACGACAGCTATTGGGACCGTCGTCGTCGAAATAATGAAGCTGCAAAGCGCAGCCGTGAAAAGCGTCGTTACAACGACATGGTATTAGAACAGCGCGTCGTTGAGTTGACGAAGGAGAACCATGTGCTTAAGGCTCAACTGGACGCAATCAGGGATAAGTTCAATATTACAAGCGAAAATTTGATTAGCGTCGATCAGATTATGGCTTCTCTGCCCACTAGTGAACAGGTGTTAAGCATTACGAAGCGAGCTAAGCTGAATGCGGATGGCGTCTCGACCACAGCTGTTGGTGGCGGTAGCATTTTACCCGCTCTTATTTATGATCCCTCCCAGCCCGAGGCGCCATTACAAAAACATTTTCCAGCAGCAGAAAACGACACAACCGAGTACGGTGCGTCTCACACAAAGCAAGTTACTCCAAAATTTCAGAATCCCAAAAATGGGTGTCTGGGAAATTCAAAGCCAGTCTCACACACTTCTCATTCGTTGAGTGCTGATGCACACCATGCCGTTCAGCATTATGCACATCCAGACAGAGGAAACCAGATTTCATCACCTATTTCAACAAATTTAGAAGTGGAAGCTCTCTGTGGCACACCGCAGTTATCTCCTGCTCTATCAAAGATGTCGACGCAGTTTTTCGAGGAAGTGAGTCCGCAGCATTTTCACCACCACCAACGTGAGCAACTCAATAATCCTCTATTTCGCGCAAAACAAAATCAAACGCCACAAAACTTGCATCAAACTAGTGCTCTTCAGAACCTGGAAGTTTTAAAGGCCTTTAACCGTAATATCGGCGACGAAGACATCGATAATCTGCGCAAAGTAGTAGAAGTTGTTGGTGCCATAACTGCCAATGTAACAAAGAACAACTCAAACTCCAACCCAACCGCTGCAGGCAGCAGTGAAGAATCGAACGCTGTCAATGTCATATATCAGCCTACGACGCAATCTTCCTATGCGCATAAACAGCACACGTACAGTTATACGTCTTTCAATAACTCTACAACGCGTCCATTATCAACACCACTTAATCATAACCAAGTTAACCACGGCCAATTTCATTCTCCGCTACACGTAGCAACAGCTGATGCAGGGTCTTCTGGCTTCACTAGTTCTCCCATTTATAATGACACTTGTAGCTCTGTAGCCGCAAGTGTGCTCAATTTATCTCGTCGGACATCTATACATAACTACGAACTATTATTTTCGTCAGTGACATCTCCCAGTTTCTCGTCCTCAGTCTGCTCCGGCATCTTATCTGGGGATGATGAACACGAGAGTATCGAGGCGTATCACGAGGCAGTTGATGAACACGAATCGGAACAGGATCGTATGGCGTCGACATCAGTTTCGAGAACAGTACCCGTAACAAATCTACTTGCAATAACTGCAAGCAACAACGATGGCAACAACAGCCTGCCTCTAAAGCTACGCCACAAATCGCATCTGGGTGACAAAGATGCAGCAGCCACAGCTCTACTAGCGCTGCAACACATCAAGCAGGAACCCATCAGCAATCGTTCGTCACCACCTTCATGGGGAGACAACGGCGATAATTCCAGTGATGACCGTGATTCGGGCATATCGATCGGCAGCAGCGAATGGACTTCGCAATTTCCGCGTAAAATAATTGGGCAAAATGCGATCGCAGCCGCCAAATGTTCGAAGGGAACGACATCTACTTGCTCAATGACGGCCGAAAGGGATCAGATACTAAAGTCACAGCTAGCAAGATTAGAGAGCGAAGTTGCAAACATTAGAAGTATGATAATTCTAACAGGTTCGACTACACCTGTACCTCCAGTGGTTGGTATTACAACGATAGCACGATAAAATATCTAATATCGGGGTCAGGCACCCGGCAATTGACATCCTTCTTCAAGTTCAACAAGATATGGTATATTAATATATTTTTATAAAGCTATAAACTGTTGTGACTAAAGTTAAGATTGCATGTAAACGAGCATAGGGTAAATAATGAATATTTTATATTGTATTATTGAAAGATCTCATTGGATTTTAATGAAGAAGCATTATATAATGCATCTATTCAAAAATTACTACCTAGTATAAGCTTGTCTGAAAGTTGAATGTTATGTTAATAATGGTAACAGTTGAACAATTGCATTCCAGGTTAAATAATTGTTTTATCAATCTGAACATAAAATTACATGTAACGTGGGAGTGTTTATGTCAAAGAAAATACAAACCTTAAAGAATATACAAAATTATATAGTTATCTTTATATAAATAAAATATTAAATTTAATGTATTTTTATAAATGCTATTTAAATGGAAGTTTTGTGACGAAGATCTGTGTCAAATTTTCGAATCAAGAGGAATACACAAATTATTTAGACAGTTTTGTGACTATGTGTATTTGTAAATATGTGTATGTACACACGTGTATTATTTTTTCACAAAACCTTAAATGGTCATTAAGATATAAATATGAAAAGATAGAACAAGAACTATACAGAAGATTGAAGAACTGTATATAAACTCGACAACAAATTTCCTACCATTTCAATACAATCGCATTTGTACCTGTAACATATAAATTATTTGTCTAAATGGACGTTTTATGTATTGAATACACACATTATAAGAAAATTTTTTTAGACTACGCTTCCTTTTAATATTTTATAATACATAGAAACTAAAAAATAAATATATAGATATATACATATATATAAAAATAAATATATAGATATATATATAAATAAATATATATTATATATATACATACTAAACATATGTTGTATAAATAATCCTTACTAACTATAAGTAATAAAAAAATAGCAATTAAATATTTAAAATTAGAATAAGAATATGAACAATGATTAGCCATTACAAATGAATTTTATAAAACAATTTTTTTGTGAGACATATTAATACGGCCTTGTTCTGCATTCCGATCGGAATTGATTCTGAATCGGATTTGAATTCCGATCAGAATTTGTAGAAGAAGCAATCCGATCGGAATTCACACGTTCGAAAGGAATACAATTCCGCTTCGAACTTATGTTATAATCCAAGGTTTATAGAATAGAAACCTTGTTATAATCTAGCTGTTTTGAAGAAAACAAATCTATTAACAATGAGTAACGAGTTGTCTCTTTCTTTCGCGTTGAATACACAACTGAAAAATGACAGCAGAATCAATTGTCTTGTGCGTGTTTTATTTGATGGTGAGTTTTCAAACATTTCTTTGCATTTGTTTATTGGATTATTATTTCATTAAGAGAATTTAAAAAATACTAAGATGAAAATGAGTGGAATAATTTTGACTGCAGGTAATTTGGATATTCCGAGGGGTAACGGAGAGCGAGTCGGTCGCTAGATTCTGAGGAACCACAGGAATTTTATGGAAATCGCAGATTCGGCGTAAATAAAATTATGCTCATTTGCTGTAACTCAAGTTTTCAAATAAAATACTAATATTTGTAGATAAATAAAATACGTTTTAGGTATAAGGAACTGTAACCGTTTTCTGTAAAAATATATGTAACGTAGCAACTTTGGTAGAACTCATTAAAAAAACAATAAAACACGCAAAAATTCGAAATCACACAAAAAGTTGGTCGGATACTTCCGACAGAAAATTCGATAAATCGGAATGCAGAACACCTTAATTCTATAAGCACATCGAACAGCGTTAGCGTCAAAAAATGATTTACTGTACAAAGCTTATGGGAGAATTTTGCTCTCTGACGCTGTTCGATGTCCTTTACACTAATTCCAATCAATATGGTAGCATCGGAGTCGGAACAAAGAACACCACCGAATAAAATATGATAACAATCAAATCCCATTCCATATGAATCGGAATGCAGAACAAGTCTGATACGATTTTCATGGAAATGTAAAGGAAAGCGTGTAATACAAACCTTTCGAAGAAACAAATTTTTCTAAGGTTCATTTTGAAAGTTTGTTAAACTTTATTTTTTTTTCGTAATGATTGAAAATTCTAATTACAGTCGGGGTTAAAAAACCGGAGGGTATCAGTTAAAAGTAAGGTATAAATTGGGTTTATGCGGTTGGCGCAGCCGCCCTGCCCCCTAGAATCTAACAGCCAACATTTTGTGAGTCAACAAATTGGCCAGAAATACTATTTTTAGAGTACATTAGGTATTTCTAGTGTAAAGTTAAGTGAAAAATGGAATTCACGATTTTGACTTCACATCTCTTTACATTATTAATACAAAAAGTAAGTATTGTATAACATATTATATACCGTTTTAAAGGCATCCTAGACTTCTAGGATATATACTTTTTGGAGTACCTTCATGATCACATTTTATTTATTTATTTATTTATTATTATTGAATAGGAGTTGCGCTAAGAACTAATTCTTTTATAGCAAACAAAAATTGACACAGGGAATATATATAACAATACAAATAATTTAGAAAACTTAAGTTAAAATAATATAATATACATATAAATTGTTTAATTATTTAATTAATAGGTATTAGATATTAGATGTATAGACGACAGGGGTACAGAAAGGAGAAAAATAGATACAGAATGGAGAAAAATAGGTACAGAAAGGAGAAGGTATGTAATCTCTTGGTTGCAAAGTCGTTGTTTTATGTGTTCAAAAAGTGTTCCCTAGCATGACGCCTGAAAGCTCTCTCTCCCGCTATAGCCTTTAGCCTATTTGGCAGATTGTTCCATAGCTTGACAGTGTTGACGAAAAATAGTCTCCCCGTGCTTAGGTAATTGAACTTTGGAACAATTAGATTGGATAGTCGGTTAGAGCTTCCAAAGGACAATTTTGCAAACAAATAATTAGGAGTTCTCGTATGGATTAGCCTGTGCAAAAAGACACAGTTTCGATAATTAATTAGGTCAAAGAGATCACCACCTATGAGAGCGTGTCTCCGAACACCGAGTCGGTCAAAGCGTCTTAGACCACAAACAAACCTGGTCAAGTTGTTGAATAAGACCCTCAATTTATTCAACGAAACAGAATCAAAGTTACAGTACACTAATTCACTGTATGTTATGATGGGCAGAACGAGTTGCTGAAAAATCCTTCTTCTGGTTTCTTCAGGAAGATAACTAGCTGCATAGTGGAAATTACGTAAAATAGCGTACGATTTACTTACAACAGCATTGACATGATCTGTACATGTTAAATTTGAGTTTAAACAAAAACCGAGATTTGTAATTTTAGATACGAATTTGGGAGTCTCGTTTCCTATAAATAACGGCGGAATATTAGTCAAGTTAGAGGCATTACGAAAAACAGGTAAGACAAAAGATTTGGAGACATTGAGTTGAAGACAATTATCACTAGACCAACGGGTAATATTCATAAGATCACTGTTAATTTTGGAACATATGTAGATTGACAATAGATTCGACACTACTAGACATGTATAGCTGCACATCATCCGCATAGGCATGCATGGTCACATAATTTACTGTAGTAAAAATGTCATTTAGGAACATGGAAAATAAAAGAGGTCCCAACACAGAACCCTGGGGAACCCCTGCCTCGACTGGCTTAAAGTCAGAGTAAGCTGAATTAACTTGAACCCTTTGGTATCGCTCACATAGGATCTAAGAAAAACATCCCACTTTCCACATCTTTCACTTTACAACTGTGGGCAAAATAATATACGGCGAAAATGAAGATAATGATAAAACGAAATATGTATTTACCTTTTTTTGGGTGACCCTAATCGACCTGCAACGGCCCATAAATCCTATGGGCGACTATTTCTGAGAATATTATCAAAAGTAACGGTAACAGTTTACCACATAATCCCAAGTTGCTCCAAATGTAGTTAGGTAAGAACAAACAATAGCTAAAAGTTGACCAATGTAGGTGTTTTCCTGCAACTTTACAGGCACCTATCTGTAACAAAAAGGCTCAAATTACATATTCTTGAAACAACATATGTGGTAGTCAAGCAGAAGGAACGAATGAACACCGGGAGATTCGCCTAAGTTCTCAGCTTAGCCTATTGAAAAGAAACCGGAGCCTACAAACAGAAGAGCAACGAAAAACAAGCGAGAAATCGTAGCCAGAGTTGGAGGTACAACAGGACCGCTTGAGCAATCAGAACATCATTCAAAATAGGAATCGGAGTCAAGAAACAAGACTTTCAGGTTTCAATTCACACACGCCGCGGCGCCAGTGAGCAAATACAGAATTGCCTTAACTTGCAAACCAATAATCAAAGAAGAGGGTAAGTAATGAGGCAAGAAGAGCACTAAAGCCGTCGTACCTATCGTAGAATACAAACCAGGAGCAGACTATGGTAATCGGGAGAGCAAAAACAAAATTGACTCAGTATTCAGGCTTCTATTCAGAAAAGCAATAGAAATCTAGAAACTGATCAACAGAAAGAAAACAGGATTCACGGGATTTGAACTAGAGTTATGGACAAAAGCTATGGTCTCAAAAATGAGGAGCTAAAAAGTGCGAAAGAAATTCTATTTGCTCTTCAAATGGAAAAATAAGTCTTCCATTTGTCACTAAAGCTTTTTATGCCTTTCATAGATTTGGGTATTCATAGTTTCACTTTATTCAAGAAATCTTATACCGTATATCTTTATTCGAATAATATATATTGTATAATGTGTTCTGCGAACGACAACTTTCGTGTCAATAATTGACACGACGATAACTTCAACAATTCAGAACTACTCTAGCGCAGCGCAATTGCCGTAAATAAGAAGTTCCTAAAGATGTTTGGTTTGAGAATGTCAATGAAACAACATTTTTACAGA
The DNA here is from genome assembly GCA_943737955.2 of Myopa tessellatipennis. Lineage (NCBI taxonomy): Eukaryota > Metazoa > Arthropoda > Insecta > Diptera > Conopidae > Myopa > Myopa tessellatipennis. The sequence continues at coordinate 1,601,213 of OX031317.1, read as the reverse complement.
CCACATTCCACCCCTAGATATTTTTCGTCGTTCTTTAACCATTATTTGAGCTGTTATTTTTGAAAGTGGAATAAGTCCATTTTTTTAAAAAAATGAGTTAAGGGTAATTTTAGTAAGATATAGACACATTCTATCCATATTTATAATCATATATTCAATTGATTATTTTTGAATGTGGTACAAGTCCATTCGGAAATAAAAATATCGTTTATTTATTAGATAATTTTAATTATTATTACATCATAACAAAATTAAAAAGTGTTAAAAAATCATTCAAATTGATTAGCTTTTGATAATATTTTTAAATTTATTCAAATGAAAACCCTTAAATATTCTAATACATGAAAAAATGGACTTATTCCACTTTCAAAAATAACAGCTCATTTCTGACTAATAATCTCAAATATTGAAATCAGATACGTTACGGCACTACGTTCAAATCCGTGAGGAGTTGCCATGGTCTCCCATCGGACGCGTTCACAGGTGGCGGATAGTGGTTCGCTCGGTATGTCCTCGGATGTGCTGGGTAGGTAGGATAACGTACCATGCGCGGACCAGCACGGGATAGGGGTGCGGTATACCCAGTTTCAACGGCTTTAGTAACCGTAGCGGGGGCAGCGTCAGTGGACTCCGCCAAAAGGCTCCCATCCCTGGAGGAGGCACAAAACCAACAGGACGCGAAAAGACGGCGACAATTAAAAGCGAGCGGCACCCAAGGAACCGGAGAACTACTGCATCAGCAAGAGAAACAAGCCACCTTTAACACCTATCAAATCGGGCAGCGCAAGCAACCTTAGAAGGGAGCCGCCCACTCTGATGGTAAAATACTTAAGGCCGGAACCTCGTACGCCGAAGCCGCTAAAGAATGGGAGAATAGGCTTTGTTTTGCCGTCATTGACACAAGCAAGCCGGGCAGTATCAGTGACGATAACCACGATAAACTTGAGGAGGCCTGGAATGATGCCCATATGGACAACTGAAGCATGGATACTGACTTATGCTTCAGTTGTCTGGTGGTGCGCGCTAATTAGCAAGTGCAACGTTCATGCTGCCCTGGCATCAGATTCCCTCTACATACAACCCATAGACATACAGGTCAAGAATGAAGCAGCAGGAAGACTAAGATTCGTGGGCTCAATTTCGCTCTGATTTTCGGGTACAAATTGCCAACACTTTATGCCAGATGAATGCTTTGAATTGAATAAAGAAAAAAGGCAGTTCTCTAGAAAAAACGCGTAGAGGTCCAACCCAACACAAGCCGCCAAAATTCTGTGGCTAATGTAATACAATGTAAAGTAAAGTAATGTAATACAATAGTAAGTATAACATATTATATACCATTTTAAAAGTAAAAGAACAAGCTTTCCATAACTGTTACTTGTTTTATACCTTAATGTGTCGTTTGGAAGAAATAAATTGTTGTCAGCCATGTTATGGACAAAAATGTGTATTACATAAATGAAACGCATTAAAAATACCTTTCCAACAGTACGTCGCTAGTTCCGCTAGCTCTCTTAGTTTATGAGATAAATGACTTTCATTAAACCATTAATTTGTCCTTCAAACGGTCATAAATCCAAAATGGCTGACCAGCCCCCGATACAAACCAGCCACTTCCGTTCCTGATGGCCCTATCTAACGGTAAAAAAAAGATGAACAAAAAGATGAAAATCTGAGCTTGGCAGCTATTCTGCATTTATGCCAAATCTTTTAATGTTTTTTACTATCTAATTCTCTTTTAAAAAAGATAACTTTCATCAAAATCGGTGCACTGGGATTACAAAGGGTTAAATAACATATTATCGAACATTGTATAATTTTCTAGAAAAACAGAAACAATGTTTTTTTGTAATGCAATGTTCAAGAAAGTGATTTGAGTTTATTTAGAAGTCAACTATAAATTCATCCTGCGGGCGTAGGGTATATGAACTTCGCAGTCGCACTTTTTGGGTTTCTTCTGTCTTTATGAAAATTTAATAAAGTACCGCTTTTGTTAAAACAAGCAGTTACTGATAATTTAAAACAAAAATAGAAACAAAATATAAAAAATCATATCATTTATATTTAAAATAAAAAATATATTTTTATTTAAGTTTTTAATTTGTGATACAGATTTAGATTGATGATACGTTATTTTGTTTCAGAAAACAATTCTAAATAACGTAAAAAACATCGCATGGGGTGTACTTTCAAAACAATTGCAAACGAAAGAACAAAGTACAAAAATATATATGTATGTATAAGAGTATATAAAGTAATAAATGTATAAGCAAAAAAGATTTGGTGGCAAATAAATTATTCAGATTTCCTGAAATTAAAAAAAAGCTAAGAAATCCAAAAAAAAAACAATAAAGTTCTTTGATTACAATAATACAAATTATGAGCCAATCGGGTTGAACTCATCGTTAGTAACTCTCTCATTAGGATCCATGTTCTCAAGTACATCTTTAAGTAAATCGACGTTTATACTCATGTTTTCCATTTTGTTGACGTAGTGATTTGGCTTTCGTCCACCAAATTCCTTCAGAAGAATTTTGTTTCTATCTTCCGGAGGTATTGTTGGTAATTTAGAGCTTTTATCCAACACACTGTAGATGCTATTCTGGAGAAGCACATGGTCGATGGGAATAATGCGAACCTTGTTGGTGTCTCGATTCCTCACGAAGAGATAAGTATCCGTTAGCTCATCCTGCTTAATTAGACCGTGGTAGACACTTCCACTAGCAGCAAAAACAATTCCATTTGATCGTTTGGTTTTATGGAATACGGGGCGACACTTTGTAGTTTTTTTGCTAACTGAAGCAAGTTTTCCATTTGTAAAATCCACTAGAATGGCGCAAAGAATATGTTTAAAAATTGTAGCATCGTTTATTCCGCTACTAAACTTACACTTAACGGGCTTCATTCCATTTTTTGGAACAGAGCACACTTTTTCAATGTAGGATTTCTTCTTGCCCATCGTTAAGATTAGATTATTTTTCAAGCGCTTTATAGAAAATTTCCACACGAAGAAATCAACGTTCTTAGGGCCAGATTTTCAATGAACACCGTGATTGAGAAACGAGAACTCGTTCCTGGCCACCGTGAATGAGAAGCGAGCGCGTTATGCTTTAAACACAATCAAAGACGCAAGACGCAAGATTCATTTTTAACTGTCAAAATTACACGGGCTCTTATGGAGATCGAGAAAAAAGTTTGCTTTCCATTTTGCTTCTCTGCTTAGCTGCGAAATTACGCATCTCGCATTCGAGCTAATTCTAATTTTGACGGATGCAAAAGCGTTCTTGTTCTTCTTATTTGTTTGTGTTTGTTTACATTTCATTGTTTTTTCTATTTCAGTTGCTGTAAAATTATCTGAGTGTTTTTCTGTTGCTTTTTTTATTATTATTCTGTATAATATATTATTTCAATGTATTTTAAATATATTTTAATATACATAAAAATAAAAAAACTTCGAATAAACTTCGAGAATTTTGGTTAGAATGAATCTATTGTTCTCTACAGGCAAATATTTGACATTTCATACTTCTGCTTCCCGAAAATGATTTGGTTTAAATCCGAGCCATTTCTTGCTTCGCTGCCTTGAATCTTGCGTCTTGCGTCTTTGATTGTGTTTAAGGCAATACTCATCACCGTGATCAAAAAATCCGATTTCTAAACTCTTACGTCGTTTCTCGTTCTCTTCTTCTTTGCATTTTAGACTCGCTGTTTATTTTCTTTATGGTACACTCGGATTTCTCTTTTCTTCACATTGTTTCATTGCTTTGCATATTTACTATCAGTTTGTGCTATGATTTTCTCTTTTCTTCCCATTGCTGTATAATTGTCTCATATACATATTTGTTTTGACAAGAGAAGAAAGTGTTTTGAAGAGAATAAAATTGCGCCGCAAAAATAATATGTGAAAAACTTGAAATTGATTTTTGGGATAAAATTTCACAAAATTTTAAAAAAATGTTAACGGGTGTCGAATTTGCAATGGAGTTGTTTGAGAGCGTTTCGGGTGATGAGGTGGATTCCCTCAGGGGTCGAAATAGAGAATTGAAGAATTCTTCTAATGTTTTGGAGATGCCAGAACAGGAGTAAGTCAATAATTATATAAATATATGTATTTTATATAGGATTAAATGTAGTTAAGACACAGAAGCCCAATGTTGTTGGTGTTTTGTACGGAGATTCCAACAACAACAGAATTTCTCGTCTGATTTTCGAGTTATAACCAGAAAAACGCAATTTAAAATTTTTAATTTACATTTACAATTTACATTTAAATATATATAAAATACATAAATAAATAATATAAATAAATAAATATAAATAAATAAATATAATATAAAATACATATATAAACATTTGAACTTTTCAAAAGCATTTTAAAGTTATTAAGAATTTTAGGATGAATAAAACTTGTTTCACCAAACTCCTGGATGAAGTAGCGCCCAAGATGAAGAGCGTTAAGAAGCCGACGGCAATTCCACGAATAATGAAATTGGCTTCCTTGTAATTTCGCTATGAGTTTCTCATATGTTTGTTTTGACAACTGTTGAAAATTGTGTCGTGAACATTTTAAAACTGTGAATGTCATTTGGTGAAATAATAAATACATAAAAACAAAACAAAGAACATGTTTTTAGGTGTGGAATTTGCAATGGCTTTGAACCGAAATATATACCGATTTGAATTTTGTCATATTTTTTATTATTTTATTAATTTTTGTATTAAATAAAGTTACAAAATTCATTTTTGTAACATATACAAATTTATATAAAGTAAATAATAAATAAATGCAAGTATTTTATTGTTTTTTGGAAACATTTCACTCTAGTTTGCGAAACGAGTGCAGTAACGACAGCCTTTTAGCTATCGTTCCCTATGACAGTTAATCTCGCTTCTTTATCACTCCAAACACGATTGAAAATTCAATGAAACGAGCGTGATCTCGTAAGAAGTATGGGAAGTGTTGTTGTGTTTTTATTGAACGAGTTGCTCGTTCATTGAAAATCGCTAAGAAACGAGAAGGCGAAAATAACAAAGCAGAAGCACCGATAATCACGGTGATTGTTGATTAAAAATCTGGTCCTTAATTTTTCCTTGAAGTTGGCGCGTTACTGTTTCATTTCCAACAAAACTTTGGAACTATTCATCGATTGTCATTTCCTAGAAAGCTTTTACACAGGCATGATTTTTTAATACTTTTTACTACAACTTGCAAACCTTTAGCTACTTTTTAAGAATTATAATACCTTTTGAATAAGAGTACAAACTTTTTGACTACTCTTAACTTCGTGAATTAATTTCTAATGCAAGCGAGTTTACAGACGTGTTGCTCACAATTCGCGAAAAATATATTATAAAACATATTATGTTTATATTGTATACATGCACATATGTATATATTATATGTTGTTTACAATATTTACAAACAAATATAGTACAAAATATATTACAAACATTGCAATTATTGGAAGAAGTGCAAAGTTTTGAATACATCCGAAAAAGAATTTGTAGGGTGAAGAATTGGGGAAAGCGCAAAAGTTCAACTGGAACATTTGCATTTCTATCGGGAGAAAAAAGTCTGTTATAAATTTCTCCCATAATCCTGCATCGATTCTGATGATATATATAAGCACAGAAAGCTAAAAGACCCTGATTTCTTAGTATTGGAATTAATTTATAGATCTATTATATATTTCACTTAGAAAACAAATTATAGAAAGGATTTTATTAAAACTTTAAAGTTTAATTTTCCTTGAAAAATTAACATTTCTTGACAAAATGTGGTTTACATAAATGAAAGACAAGTGAAATAGCTTTCCAATGATCTCAATGTCATGTAGGGATCGCGAATAGTTTAGGAAATGTAGCTCCGAAAAGCCCAAATTTCAAAGTGCTATAAATCGGGATCTAGATGAGCGCCAAAAACTATTGCTGTTGTTGGAATTAGCATAAGATAAAAAAAAATAACAACAAAATTGGGGCACTTCAACAACTCGTATTTCTTTTTCCTAAATTTGTATACATTTACTTTTAAATATGTGGACAGTGCAAACCTGAATTCAAACGTAATATTTTTTCACTAGTTCTTGCAAATCTGCTTTCGGGATTCCCAAGAATAATAGAGGAACGCTTGTGTCGTGATCATTTTGCCGTTTGGCTGGGTTACAATAAAAAGTCCCGGCGCACTCCGTTCATATAGTATGTCCAACGTGTGAACGCGAATAGAAACGAAAAGAACATACTGCCACCTAGACCAAATTTGTACAAAAAACTACAGATATTTGTGAAAAAAGCGAATTATTACACACATAATAATCACAATCAAATTCACAGCTAATGGCGAATTATGTTGTATTCCACAACGTTTCGCTAAACTCGAAATCACATCCAACTTCTTTGAATTATCTTTCAAACGTAGAAAAACGTGTTATTTTTAATTGTTATTTTGGATGTTTGAATGTTTTTTAACCGTTATTCTTGGAAATAGCTTCCCTTTTTTGGGGCGTGACCGTCGTTAGAATTTATGGTTGGTTGAAAGTCGAAGAAGATCACCTTAATATTTCCTAAAGCAGATGAGATACAGTTACATACGCGGTATCATTGGGAAGGCATCATTGGGTTGTTTTGTTATTTTTTTTATTACCATTATATGGTTTTCCTTAAATAAAATAAAGGCAAATAAAGTTAAACATATGTATATCTACGTATATTGCAATAATTATTGCGTTCATTATTGCACAAATTACAATTCTGGATCGCATTAAAAACTTAATAGCGAACCATATTGTGTGCGCTTTGTAAAACACTCGGTGGAAAGTTTGACGCATCCAAAATTTTGGCGTTTTTCCGATGGCGTCTCCTGTTTGTTCTGGCAAAAGTCTCGGCTACTTGATTCGCAACGCTGCCAGTTTACTCGTGAATTCCGAAAAATCATCCCTTATTTGTCTCTAAAGTAATGAAAAATATGCGCTACGACGATGTCAATAACGAAATATAAAAACAAACTTTCAAATTTCGACGCAGCATATGGGCATATGATTTAAAGTACGTTCCTAATGAACCTCTACAGTGTAGAATCAAGTAGCATGCAAAATCTCAGCTTCCTGGTGCTAATAGTTTCCAAACTATGGCCAATTACGAACCTGCTCCGGGTTGTTACGAATATATGTAAAACGAAAATTTACAAATTTGTCCAGCCGTTCTAAACTCATGCGATAACAAACAAACAGCAGCTCATTTTTATACCCTACACCTTAAGGTAAGGGTATATTCACTTTGTAACGAAATGTGTAACGCATAGAACTAGAGACGATAGGTATAGAAAAGTATATATATTCTTGATCAGCGTGACCTCCTGAGTCGATTTAGCCATGTCCGTCCGTCTGTCTGTCTGTTGAAATCACGATCACAGGAGAACCAATGAAGATATCGTGATGAAACTTTGCAGATATATTTTTTTATGTGGTGGGCAGGTTGGTATTGAAAATGGGCAAAATCGGTCCACGGCCACGCCTATTTTTTATTAAAAATGTGATATCAGCGTTCGTTTTTGAGCTATTACAACAAAATATAGATAGAAAATATAGACAAAATATATCCTGGGTATAGAGTTATTCATTATCCGTGAATGTGCCAAATATGGGCGTGATCCGCCCACTTTTAGGTTACACAGGCAAAAGAGGGTTATATTGTTAAATATATAAACTTCCTGAATAAAACTTTAGATAACAACTTGTTTTACAAAAAAACATTATTACATCAAAACTGGGTGCGGTCCGCCCACTTTTACACTACATATACAGTATAGCAGTATGAAAAAAGTTTATTACCACGGAAATAAAGTTTAAATGAACACAATTATAAAACAACTAAGCTAGTTATTTTGTTTTGAAAAAGGTAATGACCACGCCTACTATTTATACAGAGTCGTAGCTAGGTCTCATGGACCCTTGGACGGTTAATCAACTTGTAGCCCCAAAAATGCCTAGAATGCAATAAGTCAATACTTGATTTCCACAACTGCCGCCCCCGACATTGTGCCGCCCAGAGTGGACCGCCACCCCCGCCCCATCCTAGCTTCGGCACTTTTTTTAAAACTTTTTGGTGTAGGGTATCTAAGATTCGGCCAGGCCGAATATAGCTTTCTTACTGGTTATATATAAGATTTTAAATAGGAATGCAAGCTATTTTTATATTTCAGGAAAAAATGTCCGCCCGAGTGACGTACAGTGTATGTGAATTTTGTGGTGAAATTGTTTCCTTTTTACAAGCTAAAACCGGATATTCCAAAGCAAGATACCTGAAAAGGTAAACCTCTTTGCTTTGTTACCATACCGTCATAAATTGATGGGGTTAGTTAGTGCCAGGAATACCAACGACACAACATTATTGTTCAATATTTGCTTGGTTTTTAAGTAAACATTAATAGAAAAACTAATTTGTATTTAAGAGTTGTCGCGGTTTTAACGATTTCTTAACGGTTTGGAAATATGAAATAGTAATGTAAACTTTTTTTTTTAATTTTTCGCTTTGCTTTTATTTAAATTAAGATTAGTTAACACAAATAAATTCATAATTCATTTATTTAAATTAAAATTAGATAAACACAAATAAATTCACAATTCATGCAAATTAAAATTCATTTAAATTAAAGACCAAAGAACTAAATTCACAATTATGTAAGTATTAAACTAAATCACAGATTAATATTAAACAAAACATGTTGAATACGTTGGCATCTCTTTCGGCTAAAAATGCGTGTGGTAGGTTCAAAACAGCTGACTATATTTTGTCGAATCGAGCAATTTGTATGAAAACTAAATAAACGTTTTACTTAAAAAATATGACTTTAAAAAGTTCATATACATTTCTAGAAGCATGCGTTGGTTTTAAAATGGTTCCTTGGTGTTTTTTACGTACTTAAAAATCTTATTTCTGGCTTATTGTTATGAAGAACAAGATTTGCATTCCTCTCTCAAAACATGAACAAACTCCCGAGTTGTTAAAAATTGCATACGTTTTATTTTTGTAATCTATTACACCCAAGCTTGATTTCACCAAACCATTCAAAGCTAAAAATGAGATTCCAGTCTTGTAGCTGTGTGTAAGTATTAGTGTAAGTTAACCACAACCATGACGGCAACGTCAAAGATGCAGATACGAATGCCGCTGATTTCCAGTGATTAATTTAAACAATAGCGGGAAGAGGTCATCGGCAAATGTCAAAAGGTCAAAAGTTTGTTTAAAGAAAATCTTACCGCTGCTTTTAACTTGAGGAACGTTCTGCAAGATTACCTATTTACAAATATTTAATAATCATCCAACAAGGCCAAAGAAAACTTATGTTTTAGAAAACTAACATTAAATATAAAGAAAAATAAATGATTAAGATAAATAAATAATTAAAGATAAATAAATGATTTAATTAAAAATGTCGCAATTGCTGCTTTCAGTAGTCAATTGTGTTCAATATTGCGCACACGAAAACAGCTTTGTTTGCATTGTGGAGAGCGCGTTGGACAAGCTGGTCGGGCATATTTGCCTGATCGAGCACTTTGGCCACTCGTAGCAGATATGTTTCTGCTGGTGTCTGCGGCTGTGGATTTTGGCGCTGTTGCAGAAAAACGCCGGCCCTTTCAAGTGAGTCAGACAAGTTCCCCAGAAAGGACGTATATTCTTTGTGGACTTTTCGCTGAAATAGAAAGGGAATGGATATAATTTTGTTCTATACATAAAAATTGGCAAAATACAACCGTTGCTGGAGTTGCCGATGGTGGTGTTGGGTTCCTGAGCGGCGTTTCAGACGTTACTGGAGACGGTGATGATCAAAGACTACAAGACTGGAAACTCCTCTTATTTCGTGAGAGAGCTCAAAAAAATGTCCGTCCGCGTGTTCACATACAATGTATGTGAATTTTATGGTGAAATTGTCGACTTCTTACAAGCTAAAACAGGCTATCACAAAGCATGATATCTGAAACGGTAACCCGTTTTGCTTTGTTACCACACCGCCACAAAATGATGGGATGAGTTAGTGGCAGGGATACCAATGACACAACTTTATTACTAATTATTTTTTTTGTTTTTAAGTAAACATTAATAGAAAAACTACTTTCCATTTATAAGTTCTCGAGATTTTGACGATTTCTAAGCTGTTTGGAAATATTAAAAATTAATGTAAACTTATTTATTTTTGTAATTTTTCATTTCTCTTTTATTTAAATTAAAATGTGTTAACACAAATAAATTTACAATTCATTTATTTAAATTAAAATTAATTAAACACAAACAAATTCTCAATTCATGCATTTAAAATTAAATCCGTTTAAATTAAAGACCAAAAGAACTAAAATCACAATTCAGTAAATATTAAACTAAATCACAGATCAATATTCAACAAAACATGTTGAATACGTTGGCATCTCTTTCGGCTAAAAATACGCGTGGTAGGTTAAAAACAGCTGACTAAATTTGTGAAATGAGTAATTTTTATGAATTTTAACTTCGTTTTACTTGCAAAATATTCAATATTGTGCACCTATAAGACTTAAAAAAGGTTTCATGTACATTTCTAGAAGCGTGCGTTGCTTTTAAAACTGGCTCCTTGGTCTTTTTTACGTATTTGAAAAATCATATTTCTGGCTTATTGCTGTGAAGAAGAACAAGATTTGCATTCCTCTCTCAAAATATTTTGTAAATAAATTCCCGGACTGTCAAAATTCGTTCCCGAACTGTCAAAATTACATGCGTTTTGTTTTTGTAATCTACGACACCCAAGCCTGATTTCACCAACACATTCAAAGCGAAAAAAGAGTTTCCAGTCTTGTAGTCTTTGGTGATGATGCGACGACGCACATGGTTGGAGTCTGTGGGCTGTCGCAGCGTGCGCCATCTGACTCCGGCACATTGCTTGTGGTTCTGCAAATGGAGTAACAAAATTCCGCTTTAATGCAATGAGTTGCTTATATGGCGCAAGCAGAAGCAATAACTTCAATAGTATATACAGAATTATCTGGACGGTACTGGTACAGAAGTTATTGCTTATGATTGCATCAAACGAGCAGCATACAACCCAGATTTGCTCCTTGGCATGCTAGTTTTTATAGTTTTCTGACGAAATGTCGTATAAACAACTGTGACACTTCACCTCCTCTACCAAGAGTTCTTCAATATCCATTACTCTGCAAAATTTAATGTGAAATTAGTAAATAATATGCAATAAATTATAAAAAAGACAACACTTGCAAAATATTCACACAATTTTTAGGTAATCTGTTGATAAGTGATGACTGTCAAAAACGTAAACAAACATCAAATAAGACAGGAATACCTCCGCAGCCAGAGAAAATTAAAATTAGGTCGACTGCAAGCGGCGTAAATCTAGCGGCGACTGGAAATCAAAGTTTTTTTTCTCGTTTCCCATAAGGGCCAACGCAATTTTGACAGATGCATCTTATATCTAGCCGCAGCCGCTATGGTCATGGTTAACCTATATAAGCGTTGAACACAGCTGGAGCAACAACGTTACTCAGTAACAAACATTTCATATGTCAAATTCTAAATGCAAATTATAAAATTTTACATTACAGAATGTAAACAACCACACCGGAGAAGAACAAGAATGATTTTCTTGGTGTCAAATTTAGATTAGCCCGAAGACAATATACAAATTGGAATGGAAACCAGGGTAACAAACTGGAAAGCAAACTTTTTTTTCGAACTCCATAAGAGACCATGTAAATTTGACCGTTGAAAATTTATCTTGTCTCTGTTGCTCCGACTGTGTATAATGCTATACGCAGATAGAATGTGTCATCAAAAATATAATTTACTGTACAAACGTAATGGAAGAATTATGCTATCTGACGCTCGGAGTCATGACGCTTCGATCGGATTGATTCTATTTTCTCACCGACGTCGTACGTTCTTTTTTTCGGAAAAATAGGCACTTCGTCCAATTGGGGCCAAATTCTTCAAGAAATATAAACAAAAAGATATCAAACCAAAAACAAAAAGCAGATGTTTCATATGAAAACAAACGAAAACCACAATCCCAAACAAAAAGACAACAATTTTGCTGAAAAAAACACGAATCCTAAAAACACGGAAACGGCGGACATTATGTAAACAAATTTTGTCGAGCGTCTGGCGTATTAATTTTGGGCCTTCTTCTTTGACGCCTAGGAAGTTTATGAAGCTGAAGTTTTCGATCTGAGTATCCACTAATACCACCCAATGGTGGGTGTCACATTGGACATCTTGAGGCCGCCTCAGAAAAAGCTGTTTAAGTTGCACCCTGTCACACTACAAAAAATTGTGCGCATCCTCAAACTCGTGTACGTGCAAGCGGTTGAGATGTGTTTGTAAGCACTTTTATTTCAACTAAAGCACGGTACGGAATGATTGATTTGACGTGTCAGTAGCATAAGATATGTTGTACTTTACGTACCCTCTGTATAATCTACCGTATATTCTACCTGCATGAGTTCGCATTATTCGAATGTAATGTAATGTAATGCAATGTTGTGATGACCTTCAACAATTTTTTACCTGTTCGCCAGCCTAGAAAAAGTTCGCCAGTTGTAAAAATAAACATGTTGTAAAGGTTGATAGAAAGACAGCAAGAGAAATTGCAACCTTTTTATACATCTTGGTTTTTATTTATAATTCTAAGAAATGTATCCTTTCTTTCCAGAATATT